>OX419593.1:11105007-12350767 GCA_948473455.1 Teleiodes luculella
ACCTTTAAGCCGCCGACAAGCGTATTCTAAAAAAAAGCGGTTGTCTGTAAAGTCGGTTTACTAACGATAATTGAACGTGACAACGATTGTGCCTCTTTGTTGCTCGTTCCGCGCTCTCGCTTGCACTTCAAGCCTTAAATGGAACGCCTCAGCCGCGCGGTAACGCCGCATTGCGTCATGTTTTTTCGTGCGTGCAGCCGGCTCCATCGAATTATAAGACGTTGTCACGTAAAAAAAGCAGTGTGTGACAGAAATCACAAACCACTACCACAATAATGAAAGGTTTTTGAGTTTGTTTTGTATCTGTAGGTGTTGGTGATCCCGCTGCGAGTGCCCTTAGAGCAGTCGCCGGTGGTGTTCGTGTGGCAGGACTGGGCGCTGGGCGTGCTGTACACCAAGATAGTGTGCGCGCTCACCATGATGGGGCCCGACTGGCGCATGCGCCGCGCCATCGAGCGCGCCTACCGCGACGGCATCCGCGAGATGGACCTCAAGTCAGTACAACCACACACACACACACACACGCACATACACTATTCAAAATTTGTACCCGCACCTCAGCTACTTGACAGAATTTCTTTCTTTAAGATTTCAAGATGTATTATATCCCTCAAACTAGCTTCCCGCCGCGGCTCCAATATACAAATCTTTCCCCTTTATAATAATAGTATGATAGTATAGATAAAATGAGTTCGCTACTGTAGAATAGAATAGAATATACTTTATTGCACACTAGAAAAACAATAGAAAGAGTAAAACTTCACAAAAAAGATCGAAAGTGTACATGTAGGCGGCCTTATTGCTGAGTACTGAGTAGCAATTGTAAAAGTCGCGTCACGTAAAAAGAACGCTAGCAAGCTAGCGCGCAGTAGGCGATTTGCATATCCCCACCACTTTTTCCAGCGTTCTTTTTACATGACGCAAACTATAATAACCTGTGTCACAGAATACCAACTAGGCGACATAATTCGTATAAATTGCAACCCTAGCACCGTTATAATATAGTGCAATTCCGATCGCACGGCGCTAGACGAAAATAAGTAGTTACTGCATCTCTCTCTCTCTCTTGTATTGCGCCACTCTACGTCACACGTTTAGGGAATGGGGAATTGGTCCTGGGTCGGCCCGAGACCGCTCGGCCGGGCGGTAGGTAGTTATAGCGCGCAAGTACATAGAGTGACGGAGGCCTGCCTGTGTGTTGCAGGTTCATCCTGTGCGAGATCGCGTCCCCGCTGGTGTGCTGGCTGGGGCTGGCGCTGGCGATCCCGTACGCGCTGGCCCACAGCGTGGCGCCGTGGTTCGTGGCGCAGCCCGCCGAGAGGCAGCTGCTGGTGCGCAGAGTGTACCCCGCGCTGCTGCTGTGCTCCGTGCTCACCGCGCTCACTGTCTTCCAGGTAACTAACAAACGAAATGTGGCGGCGCGCCAGATACTACGTCATTACGTCATTAGAGAGCGACCAATTAGAAGCGAAGGCAGGCCTGGCGCACTCCGCGCCAGAGCTCCAAAATGTACCTACGCCGGGCGGTCCCGATTTCGCGGCCATTTAGTAGAAAAAACGCGCGCGCTTGTGAAGACGCTATTATTCAGTCTGTGGTGATACGGACTCTCGCGGCGCGGTCTTAAGATGCATTTTGTTTTAATACGAGCGCAACGGCAAATGGTAGGCTATTAATAGCCAGGGTCACGTTCGACGCGTTCAATGTAATTTGAACGTTAGTGGCGTGATAGCTAGAATTAAATTCGCACGGTTGCTATCAGAGAGTGCGCCTTCTGTACCTGGTACTATTATTTATTCTTTGGCGAAGGCCTGAAACGCGCTATCAGAGTTTTCGCAAGACATTCAATAAATACAAGTTCCAACGAAGTACAGTTGGATCGCGGTCCCGGGCTCACCACCATGCCCCAAGGAAGATCTTCCCTTTGTCAGGCCCGGCGCACTCCACGCCAGAGAGATCTAGCCAATCATGATATTAAAGTCGGTTTACTGACGATAGTTGAACGTGACAACGATTGTGCCTCTTTGTCGCTCGTTCTAAATGGAACGCCTCAGCCGCGCGGTAACGCCGCATTGCGTCATGTTTTTTCGTGCGTGTAGCCGGCTCCATCGAATTATAAGACGTTGTCACGTCAAAAAGAATGAAATAAACGATTACGCAACGTAATTTCGGCATTGTGTGTCGTCAGTAATTCAAACAGCATTGCGGGCGTAATCACGCCGAAATCGGCCGCGTAAATTCAGCTTCGTGTGTTTAGACACTAAAGTGTAAATTATTTTTACAGCATTATGTTTGTGCCTTTGCTTAGTAGTTGTTTGTTACAGGTCCGGCAATTCAGGAAACTGTACGAGCACATAAAGAACGACAAGTATTTGGTCGGACAACGCCTCGTTAACTACGACCACCGCCGACACAAGCAACACAGCGTCACCCCGCACTAGCGCGACAGAGACACACTACCACTGCACTCTTCACTACCGGACATAGAGGACGGCTAAACAATCGCTCCTAGGCAAACAATATTCGACACTATAGAGACGTAATACAGACAAATCTTAATTCTGTCAACTAGCTGAGAGGTTGTGATTGCTGCAAATGCCGTGGAGCTTTCTATTGGTTACTTTCTATTGGTCTAGATTGACGGAAAACAAAAATATATAAGTATCAAATCACATATGTGTCGACAGGATCGGTTCGCCTTATATTACGTCTCTAAAACTAATACTACCAATAAAAAAAAACTTTCTCTATGCTCGTAGGTTGGCCTTAGGCACAGACGTATGTAGTAGTACCATAAATTGCGGGGCGCCCCGGACAGATCGCGCGCTCACATGGACGTGACATTAGGCTAAAGATAGCCGTTCGAACCGACCGTCATCGACACTGACGATGCGGCACGAAAAAGGATAATGGACTCTAAGAATGGATTTAAGGTGGACTTTGAAGGTAAACGACAGTGATGCGGCTGCGCGTCTGTGTCGTCGCGGCAACTCACTTTAGAGTATTTCATTCTTAAATCCATTACCTTAGAGTCCATTATCCTTTTTCGTGTCGCAGCGTCAGTGTCGCTGACGCTGGATTCGAGCGGTTACCTTGAGGCCAGACAAGCGTAATTTATGAGTTGTGAGATGCAGTCTATAAATACTCGACATGGCGAAATCAATAAGGAAGCGCCATCATTAAGAAACTGAATTGAATTAAGTCGCTCATTTTCTGTGGCTCAATTTCGGTACAAAATACGAAACTCATTTTGAGTCGCCGTGTGAACGAAACAGGGGTTTTGTATGAAACCGAATGCAGCAGAACTTCGATCGAAAATCTGCTACTGACGACTCACAAAATTATGCTCGCCTGGCCTACTGTACAATCTTTACAGTAAGGAAATTCCCCTCCCCAGATATCTGGCAGTGGTTTTATAAAATTTCAAATCGCTTTGGTTCTTCGGAGTGCCCCGCCTGTGCCTTAGGCCGGGATACGATGATCTAAGTTAGGACGATACGACTCGATTTTATTCCATTAATGTTCTTTTGATGACGATTGCGTCGCGATTTTTGATTTCAGATTCAAATAGCTTTGGTTAAAGTTTAATATTGAACTTAAGTTCTCCATAAAAAAAAAACATCATTTAGCATACATTACGCGTTAAATTTAGCACTTAGATATTATTTCGTTCTGTACTGGGTCAAACCACGTAAGACGATGTAATTATAGGCTAAAAATATGTGTATTATTCTTCATAAATGTCCGGGAATTAATCAACGAATGTTTTGTGAACATTTGTCACTTAAAAGTGGCCTGTAAGTCGAGTTAGTGGGATCGAACACAGACCGTTATTTTGATATGAATTGAATCGTAATTGAAAATAATTATCTCTTGTAAAGAATTAAATGTTCTTTCGTGCAAGTAATTTGCTTGATACTTGCGTATAGTAAAACATGATGAGGGCTACAATTTGGGCCTATAATATTAGAAGTACTTGATTTTAGCCAGTCCCGGGGTACAATTCGAAACATTGTTTCTTTTCTCGTACATAATTTAATTACAATAATAATAACGTACTTATTAATCTTAAACAGCTTCCGTCGAGTAGTTGAACGCTGCCTCATTACGAAGGTTCCGGTTTGAATTCCCGGTAGGGCTCTGCTGAAATTAATAAAAGACCTATTGAGACTCAGTTTGGTCTGAATCCGAAATATTATTGATGGCTTTATCCGAAAAGAAAAATGATTCCGTGCTTCGCAAGGCACGTAAAGCTGTGTCCCGGCTACCCATCTACGTATATTAGTTCTTATACCTTAGGCTTTAGGGTTAATAAAGTCAGTCGACGACTTACATCCCCTACGAAATCAGGATGAATATAATTGAAAGTCAACATTTCTATAGGCCCAATTATTCTACAGTTCCATGTTTATAGCACATCACATAATTTATAAGCTCCTTTTCACACCGAGCAACTGAAAGAACTGAGGCTCTACTCTTGAAATCAATATCGATCCCGATTTCAACCCAATGCAATACCAAAGTCAATTTAGACCGCTACTCTTGAAAATCTGCCCGCCAAGAGTTGACAAATGTCCGATGTCATTTAGTTCACTCAATATCCGCCCAATATGAAACCAAGGTGGCGCTAGTGTGGCAATCGAGATTACGAAACGCCTGATTTCAATGTTGACGAATCGGAATCGCCGTCAAGAGTAGCCCCTCAGTTCCAAACTTCGAGTTACTTGTGCGTCACCTCTCTCGTGTAAAGTTAGGGACTGGTTTTATTGTAGGTTTATTCGTAGAAACGTTTCCTAAGTAATTAAATGAATGTCGAAACGAAAACTATTCAAAACTAAGTGATATCAAAGCGGCAGTATGATGTGACCAAAAAGAAAGAAATTAATGTTTCTAAAATACTAAAATATTATTTACTTAAAAGACATTGAAGTGAGAAATTGGAGAAGAGAAAATTATTTAAATTAATATTGGTTCGTTGTAGTACGACGTAATTAAACGGGTGTGCAAAAGTAATTTTAAAAGGAATTCGCCAAGTTATCTTGACTGATCAAATACTTTTTCAAGGTTTCAAGTGTCAGATATTTTGCAGTATTCCGAGATCATAATATTCATCTAAAAGTGATCGTTAGGTGAAAAACGGCAACGTTTTGCTAGGAAAATATACTAATAGGAAATGATTACAGAAATAAAATTATAGTATGTAACCATCTGAGATATCTTAAAGGACTTCATATAAAATCATAATAATATAATAAGTCGAAAGATTGAGAATTTTATGACGGTGGAACTAAATTTAATGGCCATACCACGCCATCGAAAATGGACATAATTGGCTGAAGATTGGACAGTAAATTCCGTACAGCGCCTTCATTTTTGGAAACTCTTTGTATTTTCTAAGAAAAATATTTCAATCATACTCACTCCATTCCAACAATATTGTTGATTTGTTTTTTTTATTATCCGCGTAGATGGATTCTATTCTACTCATAAAATCGATCAATTTTTATACTCCAATGCAAAGTTGAACTTAGATTAAACTTAGTGTTTAAAAAAGTCTTCTGATACTTCTGCAGATGGTATCGATTACTGCATTTTATAGACAACTAGTAGACAATAACATGATATTTTTTTGGCCAGAAAGGAACTGTTCCCATATGATTTTGTAATCAATTTTTCTAGCCCTTTGTAAGTGCTATTCAATCTTAGATTGTGACTAGCAATGCTGGTGAGTGCGAATCTTCTCTAGTATTTTTTGTATATTAATTTCACATGACTTTTGAATACATTTTTATTACGATAAACACCACGTCTTGTTCTTTGGCAAGAATATAATAATGAACTTGCCAACTATAATACACTTTTTATCACAAGAATGACTTCTCTTAAACTTTCAAAGATCTCTTTACTTCTAGTTTGCTCTGGGTTCCGTGCTTAAAAAGTACATACTGTAAAGTTCATGCGATAAAACTCTAAACAGAAAATTAAATTCGCCCTAACCACAAACGTTTAATATATACCCAGGCCTTAGCCACCTTAATAGGTGTATTAAAGATTTTATAAAATGTATATACCATGAAGAAGTGGAAGAAGTACATTTACCTCTATTTAGATGTATGTATTTGGTACATCCATCTCTTTTATGCCTTATAAAAAAGAAAAGGTCAGGACGAATTTAATATCAGGTTAGAGCGTCGCGGAAGTAAGGTTGTTTTGTTTAGTTATCAGTGTATTTGGCGTGCTGCTGCTTATAATATAAAACAGTTTGCGATTGAATGTAAGAACTAAAATATTCAAAAGTGCAAATTAATATATTATTTTTTGTGAATTAGTAAAGCAAGTCTACCATTGCATTTCCAACAACACTTAACCGCCAAGAAGTCCAGTAGGCCATACGCTCCGACATAGACTTCTCTGCTTATAAATCAATCGTATCGGAAGTTTCAAATATCGTTACTATAGTAGAACGCCTTATATACAAGTTCTGTCTGACATAATTCTACTAGAGAAATATGATTTCTCATTCATTACTGAAGAGCGTGTATTGTAAACAACAACAATAGAGCAAACAAAAAAAAATCATACCGTGACCTTACGAATTGGTTACTTGACAGTCTTCAAATTAAATTATTTTACAGTCTGTGGGTAATAAACCGTCGCAAATCATTCGTATTTTAACTATATCAGATTTACTATAGCAAATTAAATTAAAAATCGTACAAAACGGTCAACGTTGAATGGGATTTTTTTTTCTGTTTTCCATAGTATAGCTTTGGCATTTTATAAAGAGAAGCTCATTTGACTACTCAGTCAAGTAACCAATTAATATCGTAAAGTTTGTATTCGAAATTCATTACGGTGGTGTGATGACAAAAATAACCGGCACTCTATTGGTGTCGTTTATAATACACGGTTAGAGAGTAGAGTTAGATAATTTTATATTACACCTGAAGGCAGGAATACGCTTAGGGTGGGTAACTTGTGGTAGGATTTACTATAATTTTACGGAACCCTTCTGTATAAAATAGTGTTGTTAAGATTGAAGTCGATTCAGTAATAATAATATACTTTGTTGGCAGATTAATCAATGAAATACAATAAGAATAATGGCATTACTGTGTCGACTATGTTATTTAGATTTTTTATCCTTCTAATACACATAATTTGCAAATATTTTTATAAATTAATTAATTCACAGGTTTGCTTCCAAAGTATTTGGTGATAGAAAAAAAAACAGTGATCCTTTTTACGCAATTCCTTAGTATTTATTGTTAAGTAGTTTTGTAATGTATTTATTTATTGTATTTATTGCTCAATATTCTTTACAATTCTTATTCTGTTGTGTAAGAACCTGAGAAGGTTTCCCCTTAGGCTTGATCTATTATTTTGTAAATTGTAAATGGTCAGGTTACATGAATTGGTGGCGTACGACAGGTTAACATGTTGATACGACAGCTAGTGATTAGATGCCGGAAGTTGTAAGCGATTTGTAAACAAATAAATATGATTAAATTGTAATATTTTTGTTTGATTTTATGCCAACTGTCATTAACAACTAATTAAACTATTTGATCCTTCCTTGCTCTCATTATTATTATTATCTTACTTATATGCACTGCATAATATAATAATAGTCAGCATATGCGCCAGAATATTTTATCCTCATAATAACTTTTATCATCGTCAGACTACAGATAGAGGAAAACAGGATGTGGTTTCTTCACATTGTTCTACTTGTGATATTTAGGTTCAAAATAACTTTTAATCTAGGTAAGTAAAACCCGACTAGTAACATAAAAAACCTCGCCATATTGCGGAATTTCAATGCATCAAATTTTATTATGGATATTGTTGCCATAAACACAAAAATATAGTAATATGTAGGTACACGTGACGTGACACCCACAGAGCAGGTTTTTTAAAAATTTCTGGTCCTATATAATTTAAATTAAAACCAAATTTAAGTGGTTTTTATTTCAAATTCTTTTTACGATTAATTATATAACTAGAGGTAAAGTTGGTATAGATAATACTGGTAATGCGTCTTCTTTGAAAAGCCATAATTCCACAAGCTTGCCATTCCATAGTTATGACGTATGGATTACTCATGCTCGTAGCTTTAAGGTACCGTCAAGAATCCGAGTTTATATGCGGCCTGAGACATAGAAAGCAGGCGAAATCTGTGTAACAGGCTGCATATAAAAACTCAAATATTGTTCCGCAGCCCGCGCTTTTGTTACAATCATAAGTTAATTAGATTAGTTAGATAGGTCCCCGAATCTACATAACCGGGATAATGTAAATGTGGGTGGGACTAACTAGGCTCGCCCAATCAACTGTACCAGTAGAGAGTTGGGGGCTGGCATTTCGGCTCGACTCGACGAGACTCGGATCGCGGGAGATGATCCGGCGCAGCGTCGTTGTTCGCGTTGGGCTGCTCTACAAGCCGCACGTGTATTGAATTGTATTCGTATAAGCTTCATCGGATGTCAATTACCGATCGCTAAATAAACTGTGTGTTATAGTGAACAAGTCTTTCAGTCTGCACACGCCCACCCTTCTAAGATACGTAAAACTTTCCTGCTTTAGTGGATTTGCTCCTTAAACGCGGCTATACAAATACAAGCGTCCAAGATGAACCTCAAAATGTATGACCTAAAAACTTTTTTGTAAAAAAATGTCCTTTTAACATATTTAACTGATGATGACGCTTGTTTTTTTTTTGCGCCGAGAATATTTGGGTTTGCTTTCTCAAAAAGAAGATATTTTTTATGTATGCTCTGTTTACACAGTGCAGGCTAGGTACTTATCACCCAACCCTCGTATTATTTATTATTTTCGCGTTTCCATTCGGCAGGGCACATGATTCAGTAACCTTGTTTAGGAAAAGAATCACGTCTTGAGCGTTTCCTTCCACATCAATGAGAGCATACGCTCAAGCTCTCGAAATATATATTGTATGTCGTAGGGAAGTGTGGAAATCAGGGATAAACGACCACGTCTCGAACGGTGACGCTGCCCATCCAAGTTGGATTCGACGATTTACCTCCTTCTCGAAGTTAGCTCTACCTGTTTGTCCCAGGTAAAAATAGTCTATGACTGCATGACTCAATTTTTATTCGTCAGTATTTGCTTTTCTGATATTTTATTAGATTTCGTTTAGTGAAACTACATATCACTGACCAGTTTAATACCAATGTATTTTGTCATATCACTAGATTATTTTAGTAAGAAGACGTAATAAACAAGAGAATTCGGCATCTACCGGGATTTCGTGAAATCCCTGAATTCCACACTTCCCTGCGACATATACAACAGAATTATATAACAAATATGTACGAATTTGGGATGTTTATTACGAACCGCTTTCACTTATGAACCCGAGCTTTAGCAGATACGGTATGTTTTATTTATATTTTGCCTTTACATTAGCTAAGAACTTTTCTGCTAGTGTAAAATAGCTAATCTACATCTAGTTGGGTATTACCCTGATTTACTCGTACCTACAATGTGTTAATGCTCAGCTCGTGAAACTGAACAACTATTGTTCTGGAAGTTTTCTGAAATTGCAATTATTTTTTTTACTTTACATACAAATTAAAATAAATAAATATGTGGGGACACTTCACACACGGCCATCTGACCCCAAACTAGGCAGAACCTGTACTATGGGTGTCAGACAGCTGATATACATACATACAATAAATATACAACATTCAGACACAAGGCAAACACAAGTGCCCATCACACGAATGTTTGGCCTGGGCGGGATTCGAACCCACGACCCTGTGCTATTTGTGGGCAGGCGTTCTATCAAATCAACTAGGCTACGTGGCCGTCTTTTTTTCCTGGAATTTGTATTTAAAAAAATGAGATTTTAGGAAACGGAAGGCATGATGAGCCGTAGGTCCCGGTTAGCGGGAATAATATACCTACCTACTAGTAGTATATTTCACGGGTCGGCAGATACATACACCGGAATTGCTCGTAGATTTCATATCATACGTATCTTGTTTCACATTTATTTATTGTTCATTTGTCTTAAATTCTTCACTCTACAACTCTTACTACACAATAATCTAATGCTCTATACAGGATGTTAGTGGCGCGGTTTATTAAATATCTTAAAAAAAACACGCGAGTAATTTTCCCACAAAAAAAGAATCTCTGCAGTAAAGATTTAAAAAGAAACAGACCCATACAAGGATTATCAAGTCGTTTTTATTAAAATGTAAAAGAATGTTAAGGATATGTTTGTTTTTTCTTCTTAAACTTATAAATAAACGTGGCAATAAATTTGAAAGTTGATTAACATACCTAGGTAATTTGTGCTTTGAACTTGTGTGTGCCAGGAAGGAAGCAGCAGCCAGTTAGTAGGTAATACTTTCTATCAAGGACCCACACCTACAATTGAAAAAAAATACTATGACGACTAGGTATTTACTAAGAAAATAAATAAAACGTGGCAATATAGTAAATAGATTGATTGGATTTCTACTATACGAACACATTTAGTTTGTTGGTTAAATACCAGACTAATTTCGGTGTAGCAAGCGCGGTAATAAAATGTTTGCCTTGGGACTCGTTAAAAAGTTTGTTTAAAGCTTTGTCTGACTTGGTTAGTGGAGGTATATAATATTCAGGGAAAAACAATCGTTTAGGTACTAGCCTGAATTTTCAGTTTTCTTTTATCATCATCACCATCAACATCTCAGCCGAAAGACGTCCACTGCTGGACAAATATTTAACTGATTGTTTTATCCGCAACATAGTGTAGTAGGTACTCATGAAACTGAACATCTTGCTTGCCCAAAGGAAAACAGCTAGCTATAATGAAAAAAAAAACATAGTAAAATTTCACGGTGTATAAAAAGGTACTTAGGTACTCTTTATTGTTTCTTGTCCCTTAAGTAAGCACTAACACTTACCTATGTAGACGTCCACTGCTGGAAAAGAGCCTCCACAAATATCTCCTCATCGATAGGTTTTCTGTTTATTTAAAGTAGAATACCTACTATTTGCTTGAAAAAGAACCACAATATTTTCAGCCGTCAAAAACATATGCGGTGGTGGTCGGCCCGCGTGAACTTTTTCAAAGCGAGGGAAAATTTTCCTTTATTTTCTTTTTTATTCCAAAAATAACAGAGCGTTTATTACTAGTGGTACTACGTACTACCTACTCTTTAATAAACTTTGTACAGATTACAATTTTACCAATGTATATATATTGTATATGTTTTAAAAAAGGATTATTTTATTAAGTTAGTTTTGTACCTACCAATTTGATTTGTACGGCCGATCTCGTACTGTACGCAATCTCCCTCAAGAAATATTTTTTTTCTTATCGTAAACATGTATGTTTAGTCTAGATTATCTTTGTTTGTGATAAAATGCTGTTGTTATGTTTGTTGATATCGGAAGGACCGAAGCGCGTAGATTTTCCTTGCTCTTCGGGAAGGACCTAATGTAACTCTGTATAATCCGAAGACAAAAAGACAAAAGACAAAAATATTTATTTGTATAAATACATGTGCATACAAGGATGTTAAGTTTGTATAATTTATATCCAATGTATTAAACCGAACGCAGTCGGTGTGCAAATATTCGAATTAATAAGTGGCTAAAAATTGATTTTACCATAGTATGTACATACTCAGACCCTTCTTTAAATTCAAGGTATTCTTTAACACTGTAAAAACAGTTTGCTAAAAGCCATTTAGTTAGTTGGGTTTTGAAAGTGTTGCAACAGGTCAAATGTTTAAAACGTGTAGGCAGATTATTGAAAACTTTGATGGCCATGTAAACTATATTTTTCCCAAATATTGCTGTTTGACATTGTGGTATGTAGCATGAATTTTTAGATCGTAATTGCATATTGGTAACTTCAGAGGTTTTTTTAAAAAGATCTGGATGTTTTTTGACGAAAAGACAAATATCGCGGATGTACTGGCATGGTAAAGGTAATATATTTAATTTCTTAAATAATGGAACGCAACTGTCAAGGTACCAGGCATTACAAAGAACTCTAAAACATTTTTTTTGTATAAGAAAAGCTCTGTATGTGAACAGAGTTTCCCCATACAATTAAGCCGTATTAGAGAACCGATGAGACGTAACCATGGTACGCAGTCAAGTCACTTTGACGTGTCTAAAACATAGCGAAAAGGCCGTATTGATTAGAAATTTCAGTTATAACCTAACCTAAGGGTAATTAGAATCAGTTTCAATGTGTTTCAATTTCAGTTGCCGAGCTGAGTGCCCGCCGGCTGTGACCGCTGCTGATTTCAAGATAGCGGATAGTACATAACAGGGAAGTGCTCTTGTTCAAGAAACTAGGTCACAAGCCACAGCACGGTTATGATACGAATCACAAACACTGTCATACGAACAAGCTACTCGTATACGGCTTGCAGAAGAGCTATACAGAAAATATCCTGGTTCAGAACTGGACTACACAAAGAGTCATTTTTACGCGAAAATAATTATAAAAAAATATATATTTAATATCACAATTGGACCGACTCAACTCTTTCTTTTGTTTGGTTAACCCAGGGAATAGGCAGCAGCGTTCACCGCATCAGAGCGTCGCCATGGTATAATTTTTGTACGGAGATAGATTGACTGGAGAGGGGCATAGGTTTCTTGAACGCACGTAAACAGTTTTTCATTCCAAGAGTCACGACGTTTATGTAAACAAACAAGATGCGCTTTAGGCTGGTTTCAGAGCGACGCGTCTCGGCAGCGCTGCCCAGCCGCGCGCGCCTCGCATTACACTAGATTGTATGTAGCGTTTCATAGTGACGCGTCTTGGGCCGCGTCTCGGCCGCTTATGTTTAGGCGCGCCCGAGCCGCGCGCGCCTGGGCAGCGCTGCTGAGACGCGCCGCTCTGAAACCAGCCTTAGAAATTAAAACATCTCTGAATCTGTGTGCTTCCCTACCCCCGCCCCTGCCTTGCACCCGACGAGTCGGGGTATTGTCATTAAACTGGTGTACATAGAAACGACATCCGAGAACCGCACTCATAGTAATATGAATTGGAGGTTGCGACCTCTAACTTCTATGGCGTTTGTCTTTTACTTTGATAAGGTCGGCAAATTGTAAACGTAAGACAATAAAGAGAGTTGTCCCCTGCCAACAAACTGCTATGCAGTTTGACGGGCGCAATAACTGTAGGAACTGTACCTATGTTATTAATAAAACAAATATTTTTATTATTTTTATTTTGTTTTTCTTTTCGCCGTGCATCCCGCCCGTCTCCCGCTGCCGCCATGTTGGCGCATAGAATGTACTCGAAGAGTCTTTTCTGGTACGGAATTCCTCAATGGGTATTGTTGCCGAGAGAGGAAAGCCATTGTCTACTGCAGAACGGAAGCCCTTTCTTCACGAGCACACGCCATGGGGCCAACACTGCTGGAGATGGATGGCTGGAACAAACACTCACCTTTTACAGCTCTTTTATATTATTTTTAAATCGTTTGCAGGGTTACAAACCAGAAAGGAAATAAATAAAAACTTATAGAAATATTGTATGGTGGTACCTTATATGCCTGGTCAACATCTTAGATAGTTTTTACCGCGGGAAAATATTTCATTCCCAAAGGGGAACTGCACGGAAAAGTAAAAAAAAACGCGGGCGTTTTGAATAATATTGTAAGTGCTGAAAATAAATATAGTCTAGTTGAGTAGGTACAACTTGATATTATGTAATTTATAAACAACTAGCGACCCGCCGCGGCTCCGCACGAGAAAATGGTTATTGTGGGTTATCCTTAAGTACATTATGCACGTATTATACACATAAACCTTCCTCTTGAATCACTCTATCTATTAAAAAAAACCGCATCAAAATCTGTCGCGTAGTTTTAAAGATTTAAGCATACATAAGGACATAGGGACAGAGAAAGCGACTTTGTTTTATACTATGTAGTGATGAACACTAGTCCCCAATATAATGCCTGGTATCTTGGAAAATCAAGAAACAGAAATACATAGGTATAGTGAGAATATAAATTATGATGACAAGATGTATTTCAAGAATGCCATTTGGATACCTAAGTAACCGTGAAGCGGTGAAGGAACAGCGCTCTAGAAGCTATTATAAAGGTATCATCATATCATAGCCCTGAGAGAGACGGCAATAACATATTATATGGCAGCTTAACCACGCGCCATTTACTCTCTCTTAATGACCCGAGAAGGAGTTTTATATGACCTAATGTTTATATACTTTGTTATTATGAAGTTTATATAGTGATAATTAATAAGAGAAGATAGTAGTGAATTTGCAATTATTATTATTATATTATAATACCATTTTTCTTTTATAGATTTAATAGTGGGCCAGGTTCGCCAAAAAACCGTTTTTTTATGTATTTATTTGCCAATTAGAAATATAGTAATTATTACAGATGTTAAATTTTTCTAGAGATTTAATTATAAATCTTTTCCAATCCGCCTTTTCGACGTCAGATATGAGCATATTTTGGCGTTTTTTTTACCGTTTAGCCGTTTCCTACCTGAAGAAGCCCAAAAGCATATTTCGAAAACATTTCTTGGATTGTTATAAAATAGTTTGATCGAAAAGTAATGATGCTATATTTTAAAAACTGGTCTTAAACCCCTTTATTTGATACCACAAAGACAAGTATCTGAAAAAAAAATTCAAATCCCATATAAAAAATGGGATTGTTTCTATGAACTGCCGGTCGAAATGATTGTTTGGGCCTAAAGTACCTGTGTATCAAACGGCTATTCTGTATATCGTAAAATTTAAAACTATTATGATACCTTCGAACAAAAATAGGCGTAGTCGAATCGTCGCGTCGCAGCTGTCGATGTGGCTACGACACGGCTACGAGCACGCTACGAGCTATGCCGTAGCAGTTGGCATGATCGACGTAGCGCGTAGCAATAAAACCACAAAAGTCGTGTAATTTAGAACCTCGTTGTCTTACAATGAGATTATGGAATAGCACTGCGTATTATAATATACCTAAATAGGAAAACGCAATGCAATTACAAAGTTAAATGGAAATACCTCGTGACCGGTCTTCGGAGTTTCCTTTGTGAACCAACTTGGACACTGTTGTCAGTAACTCTCGTGTAACTGTAATGGCGAGTGGTTGCAAGTTTTCAGGACGTTTCTAAACTTTTCACACCCGCTAGTGAGTGACTATTTAGGTAGGTAATTTGTTTACCGATTTAATTTTAGTATCGGTTAGTTCTATTAAGATAACAAATCACTGTTTGCTCATTAATAAATATTACTTACACGAACCGATTTCTATAGACATCACTTAAAGATTTCTATAGACAAAACTCTACGTTAAGCGGTTTGTTTAAATTGAATAGGGAATATGTATGGAAAAAATCTAAATATCTGAAGGCATTTTCCAAAAATATCTCAAATTATAATAAAAACATTGAAAACAGTAACAAAATCGACTAAAAAATTACTGGGATATACAATTAATAAACTAATCTATCTGTCTCTCTTTATAAAAACTTTTTCTATGAAAATTATATGGCAGACGTGTTAAGTGACGTCATCATCGTCGATCTCTTTTTCTAACCTACCAAATTATCGCGCTAAGACCCGTAAACAATCGTAATTACCAATTTGAATCATTATAACTCATAGAATAATATTATGTATTTTCGAAAAATCATATACAGGTAGGTATGAATGTTGATTTATAATATAATATTCCATATTCAGTAGGAATAACAGCAGTTCGTCCAATGGCTAAAGCGGCTTTAGAAAATAAGCGTGAACTTACAAAAAACTCGTTCCTCTATTCATGTCAACCACCAGCGGAGTTTTCTCATTTCCTAGAGTTGTCCAGCGAAATATGAAGTTTTGAAACGCGTTCTCATTAAATGGATGTGGTCGTCCCATCAGCTATTCATGACCGCCAGGCCCCTAGCAAGGTTTTGTTGTGAGGGTCGGGAGTGTTTCACAATGTTCAACTATTTTATTTACTTTACTAAATAGGTAAGTAAGACCGAAGATAAGACCTAGAATCATCATCAAAGTAGGGATCTCGCTTGGTCGGTCTCTTAATATTTTTTCTTGATAATTGTATTTTTGTTATCATCTCAAACTAATGTTTGTTTTTGTTTCTACCTAAGTGTGGGTAGGCCATCGTCGTCAATGTAATAAAAAAAGACATTATAATATATATTTGACAACCATTATAAAGAAAAATTCCTATCCCTACTTCCCTACTTATTCCTATCCCTCCTTATATTATAAATGCTGAAGTAACTCTGTCTGTCTGTTTGTTACGTTTTCACGCCAAAACTACTAAACCTTTGATAATAATATTTTGTAGAGAGATATTATAATAGCTTTGGGGATGGACATAGGCTACTTTTTACCGCGGGAAAATAACTCATTCCCGTGGGAAAAAATACTAACGGTGGTGGAGCCGCGGGGCGGGCAGCTATTATTTACATAAAGATGGTGAGTATTTGCAGCCTTAAAAACCAAAATCTCCAAATTATTCTCCAGTTATTTAATAGTGGGGGCGTCAACATTTTTTTCAGTTGGCACCCCCCCTTTCGACGGCCCTGGTAGTCATTATCGTGGATACTCGTACGAGTAGCTTTCATATACAACCACACTCGAATGGAAATGGAACAACAACTGGATTTCAAATGAAAATTGTTCGGAAATTAGAGCAGAGGTTTCATTTTAAAAGAAAATTTCTGGTTGAATATATAATATTATATTGAAGTAAATTTTTGATAAATCATGATGATATTGATGAATCACAAACCAAAATAACAATGTATCAGCGCAATACTAAGCTTTTTCCACTGAATAAAACCACTAACAGGGGTAGCAAATGTGTTAAACAATACAATACAATACAAATATTATTTATTGACACCAAAAGAGAATACATAAAGTAGTTACATAAGTAAAGTTGAGTCAACAGTAGGCTTTATTGCTGAGGTAGCAATATCCACCGGCAACTTTTGTTCAGGAAAATGTGTAAACGGATAGTGCAAGCGCGTTGGTGGCATAATAAACTGGTATATTACTCGTTAACCATGAAAATTTTATCAGCAGTTTTTTTTTCGTCGCAAAAAGGTACTTAATATACTAAGTATATTTTTTTATTGTGCGAATTGAGAACTAAGAGTTCAAAGAATTTATTTTTTAACTTTTAGATAACATCTCTTAGTTAAGTCACAGAAAAAAATAATAGTACTAAGTTAAGACAAATTTACATTATCTTTGCTTCATACTTATATTATAAAGAGAAAAAGATTTGTTTTTCTGTGTATGTTTGTAATGAGTAAACTCAAAAACTATTGTGTTGAATTAAAAAATTCTTTCACCAGAAAGCTACATTCAGCCTAAGTAACACAGGCTAGGTACCCTTTACCGCGAGAAAATGCCTCATTCTCACGGGTAAAACTGTAAACGCGGGCGGAGCCACGGCGGAAAGCTAGTTTTGTATATGAATATAAATTCAAAAATTATAACATTATCAATAGTTGTCACTCGTCGTAGAAATTTGCATAGAAAAGTAAATTTCTGTAAATTTATCGATCGAATATAAATAGAGTCACTTTCCACGAACAAAGGACCATATTCCTTTAGGCGAGCTTGGTAAATTTTTACTAGAGTAGATTGTACAAAAGAAATTTTATTATGCTAATAACATTCGCTGATAAAAGTATCAGAATAAAAGGGCCGGTCCCGTAAGTTCAAAAAAGCATCAATTCTCGGTATCGCAAAAGATAGCGTGTGGGTGGAAACATATTACAGACGTTAAAATAACATAGTATTATTATAAGTATTCTACTAATATTATAAACGCAAAAGTTTGTGCGGATGGATGTATATATGAATTGATTTTAATGAAACTTTACAATCATATAGCATAAAAGTACATCAGAATAGCACATAAGCTACCTTTTATCGCGGGAAAATATTTCATGCCCGTGGAAAACTGTTAACGCGGGCGGAGCCGATGGGCGGAAGGCTAGTCATCTATATTAATAAAAAAAAAAATAGCTGAAATGTATTTACTTCAGAACGCCTTACACCGCATTGTTTTCTTCTTTGTTGTCTTTGTTATATCAGAACTAGGTTTCTTAAATACTTTTGCAGCAGGTAAAAGCCTAATTCGCACGGGAAAAATATTAAATAAAATATTTTATTATTTGGCTATTAGTTATAAAACGAAGACAATGTTACAAATTCAGTTTTGAATTGTTTTTATTGTTCAATAATACTCGACTTGAAGCTTATTCTATCTAAGTATGGATTAAAGAATGTATGGAAGCATAGACTTTTATGTCCATGGAAATGAATCATCCCTCATCATTCCTTGACTTGACTTTCCAGCAACCGGGTTTATAATAGGATTACCGTTAATACGCGAAACAGTGCCGGATGTCCGTTGTTAATGAAACGACGCATAATTGATTTTAGTTTAATCTATACCCATTGCTGACTTAATCCGTGAGGGCGGGGTCGTACGAGCAAGTCAAATTTAATACACGACTTGCGATTCTGTACTTTATCCAACGGACATAAGGTCGATGCAATGCCAAAGTGTTTTTCGACGCTCTTACTGTGAATATTTGTATTGTATTGTGAAGGAAATCATCGTAGGAAACCTGAACGCACCTGCGATGTAATTCAAATATATAATATGTGAAATCTTCGAGCAGCACGGGCCTTCCTGTGAAGTTGACCAACCCGCACTGGGCCAGCGTGATCGATTAAGGCCTATTCACCCTGATTTCTGGGTAGGCTTGAGCCCCTCGGACATATACGAGCTGTTAACGAACGTATTAATTAATAAAAATAGTCCATTTTCTGCTTTGTACATTTAGTAGCTAGTACTCGTTAATTGGAAATTGTGTGTAGATATTTGCCATTATCGGGCCGTAATTTTCAACTCATTTTATCAATTTTATAGAAATACGTGCTAATTTAATTTCAAAATTAATGAGCTGCCTCGAACATAATTTCATCATAACGTGTGTGGGATTCCAAAATATAGATAAATCTATCAATAAAGACCACACACGATTTTGTAAAGCATTATTATAATTTTATTCAGTTGGCATATTTCATTTGGCATACTAGCTGTCCGCCCGTGGCTACACCTGCGTTTTTTTTTTACTTTTCCATGCACAGTTTTCCGTAGGAATGAGCTATTAATTAATTATATTTTTATAGAGATAGGGTTCTGTTTTTGCTTTTTGAGGTACGGAAATCGAATGAGAAACAAAAAACTTGATTATTGCGTTTTCTTGTGTGGTGAGAAAAATGATTAATAATAATAATTCTAAAAACAAAAACGATCAAATAATTCAATGTAGTGGTGTAACCTAGTTTGATTGGTGAAGATAAGTAAATACTAAAATGCCGTGTGTTCTGTTTCACACGGAACGGAAGTATACACGCGACGAGTTATTATCGTTAACTGATCTATGTCAAATTGGTTCATAATTGAAGAACTTCCTATATCAATGCAACGTAGATATTGTACGTGTAACAACAGGCCACTTCATAACAGTTACGTTTATTTGTTGACTACGTACTCTGGTATGTACAGAAGCACATGC
The DNA here is from genome assembly GCA_948473455.1 of Teleiodes luculella. Lineage (NCBI taxonomy): Eukaryota > Metazoa > Arthropoda > Insecta > Lepidoptera > Gelechiidae > Teleiodes > Teleiodes luculella. Next base: position 11,124,598 of record OX419593.1, read on the forward strand.
GGTTGGACATTTGCACTACAAAATTCACCCCTACCAGTTAACCTAGTCAACATATCCAGCCACATAGATAAATAGATAGAAATAAGCTTTATTGATACACACAACACAGGCATCATATCCGTGGACAAAACAAAGTCGTGTTCAGCTTAAGAGCGTCCCAGTTACAATTCCATCTGCTTTTCCTAACCAAGAGCACAATAGAAAGTTTGTCAAAAACCAGTGGCTGGTTAGATGGATATTACGTTGAAAGGGTCGCAATGGTGTTTGTTTAGTTTAAGGTTCAAAGGGTTCACGGGACAGCCACGCACGTCAGGGTGTCGAAATGGGAACGTCGGCGAAATGAAAAACAAGATTGGCAGTAAGTATTGCCTGCTTTTGCCTTTGTATCGAGTTGTTTTAAAGTCACTAACATAGAAATAACAGATTTCCTGAAAAATATATGAATATAGACAAAGATATTATATTAAAACGTGTTAATCAAATAACACAAAACCTCAATGTGAATTTCATTTGAAACGAAAGGAATAAATTTCCGGTTGGAACTTAGTAACAGAGATTAAAACAAAAAAAAAACACAAAATAAGCATCATTAAGTTTAATTTCCGCTGTTGAATTTTCAGAGTTAAAGCGTATATAAGTCCTTCAATCAATAGTTTACATTTTGCTATTGACCTGAAAAACTGATTTCCCGTACAAACAAGTGGACCGGACAAAGCAATATAAACCGAAATCAGAGATGGGATCGGTCTCAAATTAATTTCTATACGGAAATAAAATTGAGAACTTCCTTTGAAGTCAGTTAATATTTTTTTGAAAATCTATTTACGTTTGTTAAAATGGTTTAACAAAGGAACGTAGGAATGATTGAGACTGCGAGTAGCCAAGGTTACCATTGTTACCAATGAACCTTTTGATCTTGTAACATTGCTGCGTTCATCATTTTTCATATTATTTATATTTGTACGTAGGTACGGTATATTTCTGTAAATATTAAAAGTCGTAATAAATAACAAATTTACCAGGAAAGCGAGTTTAATAATTATGCATATTTTGACAATAGTAACATGTTATCTGTACGTTTGCCGCATTAACGAACGGCATGCATAGCGTTTTTTTATTTCTTTCGTTAACAGCTCATGGATACTTCCCCACCGAGTGGCTCGAGCCTACCCTGAAATTAGGGTGAATAGGCCTTAGTCGACCACGCTAGCCCAGTGCGAGTTGATCAACAACCTTTGAATTTATTCACATGTGTTTGCAGGTTTTCTCACGATGTTTTCTTTCACAGTATAATAGTGTCAAATAAACGTAAGTATACAAGAATTCGACAATCGGAAACACATAGATACGTGCCGAGGCTTAAACCCGCGAACTTCCCAATGGAAGTCAACGGCCCTAGCCACTGAGCCACCGACGCTTATTTATTTTTCTTGTTGTTTTTATTCCGTTGGTAAAGGCCAAATTAAGTAGCTGGTTCTCGATATATTAAATTTCGAGAATTGGTTTAATATTTTTGAATTATGAAGATTAATATCGCAATATTGGAAACCTCCATTGTTAAAAGCGCGTCGTCGGAATAGCCGGGGATTCCCGGGGGTGAGGAACTGACTCCAATAAGGCGGATATTAGCTCTTAAAGAATGTTTTTTTTTTCATTGCTAATGTTCCCGGGTCAGAGTGAATTTTTCAGAGAAAGAGGAACTTATGAAATTTACCGTCGATTTCCTTTTTAATCACGTGAAAATAGGCCTTCTCAGATTTTTGTTTCTGACCGTTTTCCGAAATCGGAACTCAAACTATTGTTGTATCATATAATATGTAGGTAAAAAGATCTGATAAATCGTACTTGTACATGTATTAACGTAACGGTAACGTTTTTAGGGTTCCATACCTCAATAACAAAAACGGAAACCTTATTATGATCATTCGGGTGTCTGTCCGTCCGTCTGTCTGTGGCATCGTAGCTCCTAAACGGATGCGCCGATTTTAATCTAGTATTTTTTTGTTTGCAAGATGTTATAATCGAGAGTGTTCTTAGCTATGATCCAAGAAAATATCTTCAGCCAGTTGAAGATTATCAAGCTCTTTTCTAGTTGTTGAAAGGATCAAGTAACGGTTTGGTGGCGGGGGCTTTTAACACTAACCACTTCCTTCTATGGAAGAGGCCTCAATTCAACAGTGGATTAGCTGTCATACTAAGTATGTTATTTAGCATTCAAGCGTATAAACCTGAAAGTAGCACACTGTTCTAAAATTCAAACGTTACTGCCACACGATCAAATAAAAGTCACCGTCAAAGATTTACAAGCCAATCTGCAAGTGGAATCGATAAGGAGATACTCTTGCAGTAATGTATGTGATATAACTCCCTGTGGACCAGCTGAATGCGATATGTTGGCGACAGTCCAACCACAGGACACCTGGGCCACAGAAGTATATTAGTAGTACTAGTCGTACAGAACAGAAATTCACCTCCCCGCACTAAAATAAGTTCCCCCCACGTACCGCACCCCGCAGGCTCCCCGCCGCCGGAGTCCTTTCTGGGAGCGTGGTGGCCTAATGGTGGTACTGGATGAAGCATGTCAATAAAGAATACTTTCCTTTGATTTTCATTTACGTCTAAAATTTAAATTCGCGTTGGTTCTTTGGCTTCCGCCTGTTACTAAGGTACAATTTAGAAATCATAAGGAATCTAAAATTCCGTAATGTAAGGCGAACATTTTACCTCTCTGCCACGGGGCATTTATAAAAGCAATAGGGTCGCCTGACACTATCTTCCGTTGAACACTTATGAGATAGTAGAACATTGTTGTTGTATAGGCGATGTTTTTCTGATACTAAAACTAAAATATGATTGGCCATCTCGGATCGGATGTCGGCCATCGATACAGTAGTTCAGTAATGAGGCTCCAACGCAATCGCTCGAGCGCTTCCGACCCACTGAGCCGCGATCATCGATGTTGTGCCAACGGACTTATGAAACATAGATTTTAATCAATGTTTTTCTAGTAAAACGCGTCACTGATATTGATATGTCGCCTTTCATTTGTTTTGTGGTCGTCATTTTACAGACATGTGGGAAATTAACGTAGGTACTTAACTTACCCATGTCATCATCATTTACAGACTTGCAATGGCCTTCAAACTAACAGGTTCGATTAAAAGTATCGCCAATCAAACCAAAATCTATTAGTTTTTGTGTCCGAGGGTTTTAATATTTTTATCAAAAACTAAGTATGAACCGATGAAATTAATTGTCCTAAAAAGCAACCTTTAAAATAGCGGTAACTCTTACACTGTTATTGTAACTGTAACCAATAATGTCAAGAAATCAAGCTTTTTTGTAAAATATAAACCCACAGAATATAGTCTAGCTAGGTTTTTTGGTTAGTGTACCAACTCCTTTAAAAATATAAAGAGCATAAAATTGACGCCGGAAATATCCGAAAATTAATTCTTAACGAAGTACCTATTCGATGATTCAGATGAAAAAAACGGTTTCTTTTGAACAGAAAGGCAAACACCAATTTGTTTCTGCAATATTGGCAAAGGACTTCGGAAAAGGGTCTCATTTTTTTATTAACCGTTTACTCTCGTTACCTTTTCTATGGCAAAGTTTTTGTTAATTACTGTTTTACAAATTTATTTGACATATTCATATCATATGACGGTGTTAATAATGGAATAACAAGAAAGGAAATGGATCGTGTTTTAAAAATTCGTTAGGATTAATTAATTAATATGCACATACAATTTATTGTTGTTTTTTTTTGTATGGAGTTAGCTGTGTTTGATATGTTATCGTTACAATAAAAAAAGACTCCTATCAACTTTTAATACAAGCAAATATTATGTCAGTAAAATTTGACAAAAAAACCCACGGAAGTGAGGTAATATGATGGTAGTAGTAAGGGTATCTAGTCTAACCCTATCTATTCTGTGTGCAAATCATCTCAATCTGTTTCAAGTTTCCCCATGAAAGAAGGACAAACAAACACACACTTTAGCAATACCTAATACATCCATCTATAGGTGAATGAAGTCGCGCCTCTTTCCCAGAGGGGTAGGCAGAGACGATTTCTTTTCACTTGCTGCGATTTACATATACTTCTATCGCTTAATTCACATTCATGCTTATCATGCTCACTCGTTGGCTTAGAGTACGATCTTTAGTGAAAATGTCCCCGATTTGATCATGAAACGTTTCCATTGGTTTCCCCTTCTCATTCCAACACTTCCTTCCAATCTCACCTTTTAAAATCTGTTTCGTCAATAGTCAATACCAATTTAGCTTATATTTTTTTATCTTATTTTACGCCACTTCTTTTTCTTGTCACACTGTTCTTTGTATCTCAAGCCATTCCCACAAATGTCTCATACAGATGTTATGGGTTCCCTAATGAGCGAAAACAACGCAACGTCAAAAAAGTAAGTATTATATAGGTAGTGGGAAAGCCGTGCTTCGGTATGTACGTATGTACACGTATTTATTTAAAAACCCTCGTTTCTGGTCATACATTGTGTGTTAAATACAAAAATCATCTTAAAATAATGGTGAACATTAACAAGATTTGATAATAGCTTGTAATAATGTGATAATTGAAATTAAAATCCGAAGTTAGCAAACATAATTTGTTTGATTGCAAAGGAACGGTCTGAATTCTCGTAAGATAAGGACCAAGATTTCTTAATTAAGGCTCTTGAGAGCAGCTAAACTAGAAATGATGAGGTTTTCCACTTGGAGGAAGGGGATTATTATAAAGGGTCTCATTTATTGTTCCCGAGTTATTGTCATGGCAACATCTGCTACACACTGGGTGTAATAAGAACGGCCTTTGCCATTAATTAGTTCGTTGCCAGTTAGAAATGGCCTCACCACTCATTTCGATACAATACGGTACAATTATAAATACTTTGTCGTCAATAGCTTGCGGTAGTCCACTGCTGGACAGACTCTGCCAAGACCATAGAGCTAGTTTCTGTGCTGTAGAAAAATGACCACACTTGGCCCGATCTTTGGTGTATGGATCCAGTTACTGCCAACAATTATTTCCTTTACGCAAATCATCGCTCAATGGTTTTATTGCTCAGGCAGGCGGAACACTCCACAGATCCAACTCGATTCGTAATTTGATATGACTACTGGTAGACCCGATCCCCTCAGGTTAGTACTATTATTTTCTTCTGTACCCTCAGGCGATGTCTTCTTCTTGATGATTTTCGTATCAATGCGCTAGACCGAGGCTCGAGGTTCCCTTGAGCCGCCTCTAGACGCATTGGCATATGATTCTTTCTCTGCTCCCGGCAAGTCTTTCGAAGAAAAACGATGATATTAATTTCTAAATGTGGAGTCCAGCGGCGCCTGCGGTGTTTTGTGGGCGGGCGGGAGGTGATTTGAATTACCTCTACTTCTGTGACGTATGGTACAGATGGAATTATTTTTTATAGTGCTTATAAATTGCTAGTTCAATAATCAACAAGATTGGACATGGATATGGAGAGGCAATGCAGCTCAGCAGTGGTCTGTTTTATATAGTAACTGCTTTCCGCCGCGGCTAAGCCCGCGTTGACAGTTTTTCCCTAGGGAATGAGACATTTTCCCGCGGTAAAAGGTAGCCTATGGTACTCAAGGTGAACGTAGCTTTCTAATGGTGAAAGAATTTTTGAAATCGGTTTAGTAGTTTTTTAGTTTATTTATTACTAGCTTCCCGCCGCGGCTCCGCACGCGTTAATAGTTTTTCCCGTGGGAATGAGGAATTTTCCCGCGGTAAAAGTTAGCCAATGTTCTTCCGCAAGGTCTATTCTATCTTTATGCCAACTCCGCCCGCTTTAACAATTGTTCCCGTGGGAATGAGAATATTTCCCGCGGTAAATTGTAGCCTATGTTCTTTCCTAAGGTCTATTCTAACTTTGTGCCAAGTTTCACTAAAATCGGTTCAGTACTTTCAGAGCATTTTCAATTATTAGGAATATTTTACGTATTTTTTTCACACCTTGGGTTACATTATTGAAGTTTTAGTAAGGATCCCTATTTTTTTTGAAAATAAAATATAGCCTATGTTACTCAGGGTGAATGTAGCTTCCCAACAGTGAAAGAATTTTTGAAATCGGTTCAGTAGTTTCGGAGCCTATTCGATGCAAACAAACAAACAAACAAAAAAACAATCAAACCTTTCCTCTTTATAATATTAGTATAGACAAACATACACACACAAAAATACAAATCTTTCCTCTTTATAATATTAGTATGATATGATGATAAAACGAGGGGAGAGTCCCTTTACGTTTCTTTTGGTTATTATCAAATAAATAAAATTTGTTTGTAAAATACGTCGTAATTTCATATCGTCGTTTGTCGATAATATTATGTTGCTGTATCCAATTAAAAAATCCAGTATCGTATAAACTAAACGGATAAAATTTGTGTGATTAGGTATTTTTAATTAAAATACCCAATTACATCAAGAGTGCTGGTTTACTACAACAAATAAAATATTACCAATCCCTACCATCATATTATGCAAATATTTACGTCACTTAACCAAACAATAAAAGTTCCATTCAACGAAATCACTCACACATTTTGTTCATAACACGTTTCTGACAGAAACGTCTATAAAGTTTAATTATACTACAATCGAGATTTTTTAAATTTAAGTTAAGTATTAAATAACAAGAAGACAAACGTATTAAAAAATGGACTACGACTTGAAGACTAAAGTAGATTTTACGATCACGCCAAAAGTGTGGGAGATCTTGGGATTCTGCTTATTTATCCTGTGTGGCCTTGCGCTTTTTACAAACAGTTACCATTATTGGCTGAATTGGGTGACCACACTGCTGTCGCATTTATTCAACCAACTAAAGGAAATAGCCCTCAAGGCGACCGTACGGGTAGCGCCACCAGATTATTTGAATTGCCTCGGTATACACTTAGAACCAATCACGCTGAAGGTTAAAGCCAAGACAGATGGAGAGAAGCAAAGAACACCGACACCTACTAGCAAACGAAAGTGCTATTGATACTATTTATAAAGGTGTAATTAATTCCAAAGTCACCCTAGCGCAAATTCATCGACATGATTGTGTATCCTGCCTATAAATCAACGGTGTGCAGACATAATCGTTGATGGAATCACAGAAGTTCAAATTCCAAGGCTGCTATCATGCCATGGAGTCAACATACCTACTACGGTATGTTGAGTTTCAGAAGAATCTACGCTCCGGGAGAGCTTGAAAACAGCAAAGCTAAAGACTGGGCAAAACTGGCTACTGATTTTATATCAGACAGTGGACGTCAAAGATGAGGTAGGTCTCGGAGCCGTTGGCGAGACAACTTGGATGCGTACAATAAAGATTGATCGCGGTGCATGGCGCAAATGAGGGGTGGGACACAAAATAGACTACAAAAATAAGTTATGGAACTTTATGTGTTGACTGTATGTGGATAAATGTCGTGCCGCATGTTCTGAGTGATTTCCAAGCTAAGTTGACGATGTAAATACTCGTAATAACCAATAATGTGATGTAAATATTGTTTTTTTCATAAAGTCGATTGAACTTTTTTATTTTTTGGACGGTTTTGTCTAACGTGTAAGCTTCAATCTACTTTAAATAAACCTTTTTCTACTGCTTTATGATAGCAAATTGTGTATTTTGTTATTTTATTATTTAAAATTTAAATCTTTCATTGTTGATTACTGTAAAAAATAGTTAGTAGTTTTGTGGTTATTTTAGCGTGTTAATTTTCTAATAAAATTAAAACAAATTGATGTCCAAATTTAGTTTGGAATTTAAAATATCCCACAACTTTTTTCAGTCTCAAAGTAACATGAAAGTTGCAATTTTAAATTGCGGGTTACCGCTATACGCCAAAGGCCGGTTAGTCCACGGTGTCGAGGACGAGTGCACTTTGGGACTAGATCGTTTAAGTTTTTGATTCAAGAAGTTCGTCTTCGTTAGTCGCTTTAACGACAGTTTGCACCGCTGTTAAAACTTCCTCCAACACTTTATATAACTGGCAAACTGGACTGAGAAATGAAATGTCAAAGGATTGGTTAGAGTTTGAACCTACTATAGCCTGAAAACTTTAAATCCAATGTCTTACTGACAAAATTCAACGTCTTGTTAGGTAATCGCATAGAGTAACAAAGATTTTTTTGAGGTAATTGTGAGCTTTAGTTTGTTACCTAGGTACTTTTTTAACAGATGGTGGGTGATGAGGTTGGATGTTTTCTCCCAAGTCATAAATTTGTCTAATTTATTTATTTGTCTTTTTCGTTCATATGAACCAAAGAAGACGTTAAATGAATGGAGCTAATTTAATATGAATGATATTTAGAATTTTTAATAAATATAGTTTCTAAGCGTTATACGAAAATAAAATTAACGCAACTGCAGCTAAAATGAAAGTCCTCGAATATTGCGTAGTATTTTAGCAAACCTGCTTCAGAGCCACTCCTCAAGCGAGCTGACTGGCGTCAAGAGCTCTCGTCTTCTGAAGTAGCTTCTGAAATGCAACTCTGAAACTTAACTACCTATTACGGGGCGAGTAGAGCTTCGGTCGGTTCACATAAATCATAATTTATTTTGCGAATTTCAATTTAGGTTACATTGCAGATGTTACCGCTAATATAATAATGGATATTATCTGTGATAATGGTCTTCAAATTGTACCTTTACTTAACTTTGGCATATGCACAAAGTTAAAAAAACATTTTTTTTTATTTACATACAATTAAAAATATAATTACATTATCATAAATCAAAATTAATTGTCAATTTCTATACATTCGTTTGACGAACGGGGAAATGGATGGTGCCGAATTGATAATAATTTTAAATACACACTAAATGTCAATCCTACTAACATACCTATTCATTGACACTGTAAAAGCAGCGTTGCAATATCCATACTGACAGCCTGGATTTAAAAGACCTAATTGTCAAGTAACCTAAGATGTCGACCTAAGACACAGGGAGAATCATTCCATATTCTACTTTATTTCTTGTTAGACACAAGTAATTAGGTGGTGCATGTATTTTTGAGTATAAAATATATGTGACGCTCTACAAGGGCACTGCGAAATGAGCTTAGATAGGCTCTTAAAATAAAAAGTATTACTTTACAAACAATTTAAACTTTTGCGCGAGCGATTCAGGATATTTTGATGTATTTTTTAAGCTGTTTAATCAAAATGTAATTAAAATAATTACATATTCATGGGAGCGTGGGCGAGTTTACTTAGGAGAGATAATTTCCTAGAATAAAATAAGGAAGTTCTGATTACCTATTTAATTACGTACTCGTGGAGAAAATTAAATAAAATTAATTTTAAATGTTAGGTTTAAATATAAATTTTACCAATACTTATGTTATGGAAATTAATAATTTTCCGATATAAAATTATGACGTGTCTATTAAGCCAGTTTTAATTACCTCAATTTAATTGAAAATATTAATGTTTCGTAATTTTAGTTACACAAATATGGATCTACAAATTTAACGTAGGTAACAAAAAGGAGACTGAGTTTAAAGATCCATGACAAACAAAAATTAACTCTGTATGAGTAAACACAAGACTAGTTAGAAAACACTTCATACAGGTTTAAAAACTTACTGAAGCCCGACATAGGTACATGTATACGCTTTGCATAACCATAATTTGGTCGCGTCCAAAGATGATTTTTCTCTGGTCAAATCGCAATAATTACCCGATCGTAAAACTATTTTATATAAGAGGCGATGAGATACTAGCAATTTGGTATTCTGTGATACTAGTTTGAACAGAACTTAGCTGGCACAATATAAGGCACCCTTGTCTTTTGTCAACAATACGAGACAAGAGATAGTGTAGTGTGATACAGGCCCTGCAGCGTTATCGAGGCTTCTTGGGATGGACAGACATTTCCGAAGTGCTAACAATGTTTGCTATGCTGCCCTCAATTCCTGCAGTTACTATATGTAGGTATTATGTCTAAGTATACTGAATCAGGGTAATATGCCAAGAAATCGGTTGTTATTCCTTTCCGTTGTATTAACTAATATTGCAACTGATATAATACTGCAAAATTTTGTGTTACAGCTAATAAGACTTATAAAGAACACTAAGTATACGAGGTGTGACACAAAAAATATATTTTTATTTTAGAATAAGAATTACTATTATGTATAAATTGCAACGAAGAACTTAAACACTGTATCTAAATCTAAAATATATATCTGGAATGGGGTATATTGTACACCAAGAAATGCAGTCCACTAAAATGAAAGTGTGTGTACAAATGGGCGGACTCATTGCTAAGGTAGCCATTACTACCTAGCAACTCACAATCTATAGCAACGAAGTTATATTAGGTATGTAGAATTTGACACAGATCCTCAAAAAGTGTTAAAAAAGGGATCTTTTAGCGTTGGCCCCGAAAGTAAACTTAAGAAGCTTAAGATTTAGCTGAGTTGAGGCTAAGTAGCATTTCACTAAGTAAGTAGACCTTGACACGAGGTTTTTACGTTCTTTGGGATTAGGACACTATATTAAACACATTATTCAGCTGGACAATATCCCTACTAATATTATAATGCGAAAGTAACTCTTCCTGTTTGTTACTTGGCTTCCCCTAGTTTGTAGGCCGTGTGTGAGATGTGTGCATATATTTATTTATGTTGTTTATTACATTTTATTATTTATTTCTAATATGTTCCAACTATAACAAAGCAACACAGTGGTACGCTGAAACGCAGTTACGGAAACACAAACAAGAGCTAGTTTTGTTCAACATTCCTATTCCGTTTGTGTTTTGATATCGAATTCAAAATTTAGGTCGAATGTTCTGCATAACGTGGACATGTTACAAATGAAACGATTTTGTTTGAATATGAAAAAGCTTGAGCATTTCATGAAAGCTTCGTTAAGTGATATTTAATCCCTTTTGTCTGCTTATATACGGCCTTTTTGGGCTATTTCTGCAATTTTTTTTATGTTCTCATATTATCTAATTTATATATTTAGGGAAAAGGAGAGCCTTTTGTGTAATCGCCACCTCTCTTATTGCATGAAATAATATATCTTTGTGTCTTTGTTGGTCTAAAATTAAGGTAATCAGGTATACTTTTACCACCTTTAAAATACTTACGATTTTGCACATTAACTAAAATGATTGGTCATACTGGTATAGAGCGTGTTTCGCCACGACGTTCAGCAGGATGCGTATAAGAATATGGAATAATAAACACCTTCCGACATGGCTCCTATAACGACTACATCCGTAGATAGTAGCCGGGACCAACGGCTTTACGTGCCTTCCCAAGCACGGAATCATCTTTCTTTTCGGACAATCAGGTGATTCAGCCTGCAATGTCCTAACCAAACTGGGGAAAGTCTCACAAAGTGATATTTTGTTCGACAGATCTCCACCGGGATTCGAACCCGGAACCTCCGTAACGTCAGACAGCTCGTCTGACTACTCGACCACGGAGGTTGTTGTTAGGCGGCTCAACAATTCTGACACCAGGGTTTGTGAGGTAGGTTAACCTCGAAACCCACTTGATAAAGAAAGAAAGAAAGAATAAACACCTTACAGTAAGGACATTAAGTGTTCTGTGGGAGCCTAATAATGGATAAAATATTTTTGAATTTTTTAAACATGCGTCTTGAGCATACTCTTGCACAGAGTTAAAACGTCGACTGTGCGCTGTCTTTGAAGCATGAGGATATCATGGAAGGACAGGGTAATGAATGACAGTTGACGGCCCGCAGCAGCTTAGTTGGTAGTACGTCTGCCTTCGAAGCACAGGGTCGCGGGTTCGAATCCTGCCCAGGGCAAACATTAGTGTGATGAGCACTGGTGTTCGTCTTGTTTTCTGTATATAAGTATATCAGCTGTCTGACACCTATAGCACAGGCTCAGGCGCCGTTTTTTAATTTTTTTAGTGTTGGTAATAGCACAGTTTTGTTTCCATTTTTTTTATCAAGGATCTAGGATCGGTTTGCACACTCAAAACTAACGCTAACCCTTTCGGTCCCACTGTTCAACTACCATCTGGCAAGATGATGATGTGATGTGACATCTTAGTAAAAGAAAGAACATGCTCAGCCAGTGGATATGGTCAACTTTCCTAGAAACAAAAAAAAAGTCTTCTCCAAATGAACTCTTTGAATAAAATTAAAATTTTGTATGGGAGTCTCGAATTTATTTCATTTCCGAAACAAGTTTCTTTGGTGAAGTTGATTCACTGAGCAAGTCCTATCAGTATTTGCTGAGCCTTCTAACAGCCTGTACTTATGTCTCTACTTTTTAGGGTTCTGTGACCAAGTGGCAAAAAACGGAACCCTTATGGATTCGACATGTCTGTCTGTCTGTCTGTCCGTCCGTATGTCACAGCCACTTCTTTTCGTAACTATAAGAACTGTACTGTTGAAACTTTGTAAATAGATGTATTGTGTAAACCGCATTAAGATTTTGACACAAAAAAAATAAACAAAAAGGACATTGAGATTTCTAATATATTTCTTCTCTAAACTGAATAGTTTGTGCGAGAGACACTTCCAAAGTGGTAAAATGTGTGGCCGCTTTTCATACACAATAGCTTCAAGCATGGCTGCCACTCGGCTCCGATGAGTTTTTGTTCGGATCAAACTTATATCGCCGTGATAATCGAGATTTATGATAGTTGAATGTGTTTTGTACAAACATTTATTCAGTTTAAAAAACAAAACACGTGATTGGAAATAAAATACAATGGAATAAATGAAAGCGATAAACATTCTTGCCGTTGGAATTAAAACACTGTTCTTTTTTTAAAACGATTGTTTATTATATAGGCTTTATAGACAAGAATAGTAGAAGAACAGGTAAAAGGTAATTACAAAAAGATATGAGCACACAGATAGGTATAGTGATATTACAGTATAACATGATATACGCGCGGAAATAAACCTCAACATTGATAAATATTCATTTAGTTACAATTTTCCGAAGAAATTGCCACTCAAACTTGGAGTAGATTAGCATTATATTAATAAAACGACCGCTCAACAATATTTAAATCAACGACATATAATTTGAAAGAGTAGACAAAATATTAAATTACTTTAAAAGAAGAAAATAATTATATTGGTTTCCAAGAAAGACTGAAAATGTAATTTACCTACAAACATTTTTTTTAATAAACAACAAAGAAATGAGCGCAATTTCCAAATCTTGGTCCCATTTCAACAATGATAATAATTTGTATTTCGTCTTTTCAAATAAACGTAGATAATCGTCAACGCGGATTAAAAAAAGTGATATTCGAAGGATTGTTAAAGAAAAAGATCGTATTGAAGAAAAGGCTTTACCAGGAGAGATTCTGCCAAGAATTATGTTCAGTGAAGACTTTATTGCAGCAATTACTGACCCAAGGGACTGTTCTTGGAAGGGATCTTTATGAACCATTAAACATTTCTCTTTTATGTACATTTCAAGCTCGACAACGGCCCTTATTTGCGTACCGTCGCTTCCTCGTACACACAGCAAGGAATATATCCATTCACTATTAAGTCTTTGCATTCATTCCTAACGACATCTTAATTATAGTAACAAGATTTATTTACATCAATTTTATTTCAAAAAGTTGCTGCGGTATAGAAATGTATTGAATAGGTACTAGAAAATTGTACCAAATTTGTTTTGTTAACAGTAAAAAGTAACATTAATTTCCTAGTAATGGGGTATTTTGCACGACTCCTCAAAATTTCCAACATCGACCAAACAAATCTAATTTGGATTACACAATAGCACCTGCCTCATTCATCGGCATTGTATTTAGACTTTCAAGTTTCCCCGATACATTAAATATCACTGGATGGCACACGATCTCTTGTCAGTTTGTCCTGGAGTCCTGACCAGTCGGTTCATGGTGATTTTTGGACTGCCACTCGCGCTGTCGCTGTCTCCTTTGGCACTAGTCTTGGTTCTCATGATCATCAAGTCTGTCCGGATGCTGGGTCGTCTGACGTTGGGCGCTACAACACCGCAAGCGTCTGATAACCGTCTTTTTATAGATAGGGTACATTTTTTACTTCTACTGCTCTGGCTACTAGTAGGTGGTAGCATGGTAGGGCTGCCAAACGCAGTGCTGACACGTTTGTGGTGGTTTGGTGCCATTTCCAAAGGCAAGTTGGCGACGACGAAGAGTTCGTAGAACAGATCGTCCACGCGGTGGTTCTTCTTGGCAGAGGTTTCCACAAAGACGCACGCCGTGTCCTGGCTGGCGCAGTAAGCTACCGCCTCTTCTGGTGTGACAGTCCTGGATAAAAAAAGTATATGTCAGATAAAACTAGGTAGTATAATTTATTAGATTCCTAGGAATACAAAATAAATAAAGAATTAACAACCCACGAGGCTGCATTTCGATTTTTCTCATGTGTTTCTAAGATTTTCTTACCAATGAAATCAGTCTATTTAATACCAATAAAAGTTTAATCAAATTCGTACGGTCGTTTTAGCCTGAACGCAAAACAAACAATCAAACTGATAAGATGCCTGTCTAAAGCTCTTGTTAGCTTATATTGAGGAATAAATAATTCGTAGAACCGTATAGTTTGGAATTTCCGTTTTCGCCATAGGAAAGTAAGTACCTAAGCTTTGAACTTAAGAAGTGCTTGTCCTATTACACAATCTCCAGCGATTAGGGGCTTACAAGCGCTTGAGTGACCTTAGAGCGTGCGATATCTCATCTATCTACGTCTCTAGCAGATAATTTATTACAAGACATTAGCGCTGAGTGAGTCAGCTGTTATCACGTCTAAGAGCATTTTAAAAACACTTAATGTATTCTAGATTTGGTATTCTAGGTAGAGTAAACACGAACACATGAGAACCTCAGTCTAGACCAAGTTGTGTCTTATTTAGTACCTACCAAAGCAATAATTGCATATCAGCGTTTATATGTGAACAAAGAACTCATTCTATCTATAAAAATACATTATTTTTATAATTTCAACCTTAAAGACAACAGTTAGGTTGCTTAATATATCATTACCGCAACTAAAAATCTGCTGGATAGGGGCGATCTCCAAAATTCCCCACAAATACCGAATCTATGCCGCCCGCCTCCCTAGACCTTTCGCAACAACTCTCAAAGTTGTTGTTGTCCTATGGTATCACAGTGGTACAGAATGCCGTTGTGTTGACATCCTCCTATCCTATGCCTCGCACTGCCATCCCTAGGCACAACGCGGTAACTCTTAGCTATACCTCGACAGTTGCGAGCTGGCTAGCCAGCCAATTTCAAACCTTGCTTATTTTTGTGTTACCTTTGACTTCCTACCTTTTCCCATTCCTACTTATCTATTTAGCGGTTCGCTGAAGGGGAGGGTAGACTACTCAAAGCTATAGTCTGTTTTATATAAATCCGGACAAAAGTTCATTGACCTCTTTCTTTTCGTGAAAGTTATTAAAAATAATGTAACGCCAAAATGTTCTGGCAAATTCACACGCTCACTCCGCCTTCTACTACGGTAAGGCAAATTACGTAATTTGCGATAATTTGTACAGTTTTATCGTATCGTTTGAAAAGAATGTGCGCATACAATACAATATGCAGGCGCCAATTAACTTTTGTCAGGATCACTATGAAACAAACCATACTTACTTCAATTCCCGATCGCTCTTATTCCCGGCAATGGCCATGGGTACCCTGGGCGCCTGTCTTCTGCCCCTGCTGCTGCCGCTGGTGGCAGTGGCCTTGGTTTCCAGGATCTGCTCCCGAAGGCGGATTACCTCCTCGAAAGACTCGCGGCTGTCCATCGCGAACACCAGGACGAATATGTCACCTGGATAAAAAAGAAGGTGGCATTTGAGGGTTGATACAATACAAAATATATGACACTTTAAAGTATTTAAATTGCAATACAGATATATATTACAACAAGGATAAGGGCATTTCTACGGGAAGATGCGAATCAGCTACTGTATCGAAAAAAGGACCTCTAACAGCTCATTAAGTTATCGAAAAAAAACACATATATTTACAGGACTATTGGCCTGATGGAGAGCATATATGAAAAACCGGGACGTTTTAAACGGCGCCAAAAAAAAATTTCAAAGTTCAAAAACGGGCAGAATTTGGCTTAAAATGGCGTGTCCGATTTCCAGAATTGACTCTTTATTGCTTCATAACTTTTTAAATAATAACTAGTTCATTATGATTCCAATGTTCACATACCATGAGATAAACAACAAAGCCGTATAATTAATAATATATATTGTAAATCATTGGAGTTTGACACAATAACACATTTAAATTTTGTCCGAAGCTTCTGCCTCAATCCCGTGCCAAATAGTTTTATTTACTTATATCACTAACTTCGAGAAGTACGAATGCCACTAGCTGGTTCCCGCAATCTACTAGATGAGCCCGAGCGGCTGAGCAGTATGAACTTGAGGATAGCTGCATTGAGGAGCATTTTTCGAGGGTTCAAAACTCTTCCGAGAATTTGGGTTCGGGTAATTTCTGAAAACTGTGGACGGAATTCATTTTGTTTGTGAAGTCTTATATTAAATTTGAGCTAAATCTATTGAATATTTAAGTGATATCTACCAGTACGTTTTGAAAAAAATACTTTAATTTGTAACATTTACAAGTTATTTGATGAAATGTGGTTTTTTCTCAATTTCGTGGATCTCAATTACCTGTAAAATGGTGCACGGAATTCAGAAATCTTCCACTGAATTCAGAATTTTTCAATAATGTTATGAATTGTGCTATACGTGTGTATTATTGTGGTCCCGTAGCCTAGTCGGTAGTGCACCTGCCTTCCAACCTAAGGGTCGCGGGTTCGAACCCAGCCCAGGGTAAACATATGTGTGGTCAGCACGGGTTCCGTACGTAGTTTCGAATACCGTTCTTGCGATGCTCGCACAGGGGGCACTTGTGTTTGCCTTGTATCTGGAAGTTTGTATATATTTCATCATCATCATAATTAGGCGCGCCATTTGGCCCAATCTTCGGCTGTACGCATCCACCTGCTGCCAGCCACTTTCTGCAGATCGTCACTCCATTTAGCTGAGGTGCGTCCTACATTTCGTTTTCCTAGACGTGATCTTCACTGCAGAAGCCGGTTACTCCAGCGATTATCGTTTCTGCGATAAACCTGACCAGCCCACTGCCACTTCAGTTTGCTTATTCAAGTGGCTACTCCGGTTACATTGATTCTCCGACGGATTTCTTTGTTCCGGATTTTATCCATTAGAGAGACTCCGAGCTTATTCTTCTTCATAGCTCGCTGAGCAACTTTAAATTTGTGGACTACTCCCACAGTCAGTGTCCACGTTTTAGCACCACCACAGGTAGGACGCACCTGGTCAAAGACTTTTGTCTTTAGGCTCTGCGGTATGGGCACCGAGAATACGTGACGCAACCTCCGGAAGGCAGCTTTCCGGATTCAATAATCCTCCTATCGGCTTCTTATCTGTTCATATTTATACGAAATGTAGGAAGCACTCAACACTATACAGAAGACACTCAGAACGTCAGCCTGTACGAATTAGGATGGCTCTCTAACAGTTGAGAAACAAGGTGCCGGGTGATGACGGATTAACTGCTGAGCTTCTGGAGGCAGTCTTAAAAGCTCTTCAGAAACTGTTTTATTCCGTCTTCCTCGAAGGAACAACGCCACAGGCATGGCTTAGAAGCGTGGTGGTCCTCTTTTAAAAAGGGTGATCAAACCCTTTTGAAGAACTACAGACCCACCCATCTCGCTTCTGAGCCATATCCAAAAATTGTTTTCGAGAGTCATCACAACTTCGACAACTTCCAGCTTCCCGAACAAGCCGGTTTCCGAAAGGGCTATAGTACCAAAGACCACATCCATTTGCTGCGGCAGGTTATACAGAAGACCGAAGAGTATAACTAGCCACTATGCTTAGCGTTCGTGCACTATGAGAAAGTCTTCGATTTGATTGAGACTTGGGCAGTGCTGCAGTCTCTTCAGAAGTGCCAAATTGACTACCGGTATATCGAGGTGATGAAGTGTTTGTAAGAGAAAGCCACTATGTCAGTCCGACTCCAGGATCAGAACTCCAGACCAATCCAGCTGCAGCGAGGTGTGAGACAGGGAGACGCTTTTTTTTTTTAACTGTTCACCACTGTACTGGAGGTTATCTTTAAGCTTCTGGACTGGAAAGGACATGGCATCAATATCAATGGCGAGTACATCACTCACCTTCGGTTTATTGACGATATCGTAGTCATGGCTGAGACCTTGGAGAACCTCGGTACAATGCTCAATGTCTTCAACAAGTGGGTCTGATGATGAACACAGAGAAAGCAAAAGTAATTTCGAACGCCCATGTAGTTACCCACTCCAATAAAAGTTGGGGACTCTGTTCTCGAAGTTGTAAACCATTACATCTACCTGGGACAAACAGTCCAGTTAGGTAGATCTAACTTCGAGAACGAGGTCAATGATCGAATCCAAATCGGCTGGGCAGCGTTCTGAAAGCTATGCAATATCTTTTTGTCCCAAAAACGGCAGTATCTTAAGTCTAAAATCTTTGACCAATGTGTGTTGCCAGTGATGACTTACGGATCAGAGACGTGGTCGCTTACGATGGGCCTCATAAGAAGGCTCAGGGTCACCCAAAGAGCGATAAAGAGGGCTATGCTTGGAGTTTCCTTGCGTGATCGAATCAGGAAGGATGAGATGAGATCCGCAGGCGAACCAGAGTCACCTACATAGCCCGAAGAATCGCGAAGCTTAAGTGGCATTGGGCGGGGCACATTGCACGTAGAACCGATGGCGGTTGGGGAAAAAATGTTCTTGAATGGCGGCCACGCGCCGGAAGACGTAGCGTGGGCAGGCCCCCTACAAGGTGGACCGACAATCTGGTGAGGGTTGCGGGAAGCCGCTGGATGCGTGCAGCGCGGGACCGGGGACGCGGGGATGCGTGATCGAGTCAGAAATAGCATGCTGCGATCCAGGACTCATATAGCTGATGCCACAAAGGTCAAACGCTGCCAAACTTAAGTGGAACTGGGCCGGATACGTCTGCTGCGTGCCACAAGACCAATGAGCAAAATAAATTACGTTTTGGCATTCACCGATCAACAGACGTAGAGGCGAACGGCCGCGCAGGAGATGGCGGGATGAACTGGACAGCTTCTTGGGGGACTGGCCAGAATTCACTTAGGATAGGAAACAGTGGAAGAAAAAGAGGAAGACCTTTGCCCAGCACTGGGACAGTGTAGGCTAAGTAAGATAAGATAACATTTACAAATTTAGTCGTTCATTTTCTATATTTCCTAAGCCGTTTCTGAATTCGGTGACTAGTTTTCTGAATTCGGTGGTGTCTCAATTCGGTGACTGACTTTTAACATAAACCACTCACAATATCTGGTGCTAAATGTCGTCATTAGACTCAAGATGGAATAAACTTCAATCTTTGTTATCAAACTATTGATGAAACCCAAATATTAATTTACCCACCGAATTGTGAAAATATAGACCCTTTTGTAGAACTGTCCATAAACATAGTCAGAAAATGTGTTAATTGTTTTGGCGCGGCGAATTCTTTAAGTTTCTGTGCTGCAAACATTATTTTATTGAAAACTAGCGACCCGCCCCGGCTCCGCACGGGAAAATGATTATTGTGGGTTATCCTTAAGTATATTATGCATGTAATATACATATAAACCTTCATCTTGAATCACTCTACCTATTAAAAAAAACCGCATCAAAATCCGTTGCGTAGTTTTAAAGATTTAAGCATACATAGGGACATAGGGACAATAGGGACAGAGAAAGCGACTTTGTTTTATACTATGTAGTGATACGCTAAATTATTTGACGCTCTGAATGTGTTTTTTTTATTTCTATGTACTAAGCAATAATTAATTACAATACAATACGAACATTCTTTATCGCCAACCAAAGGGAAAATGTATAAATCAAAAACCATTGGAACAGTTTAAACGTACATAAATATATGTACGTAAAGTGAGCGGGGGAGGCGAATTCGAATAAAAACTTTATGAACATTGAATAAATATTTCCACACTGCTTTTACTTCGGTTTGCTTTAAAAAACCTAAAACTTAGATATGCAAAAAATAAGTAAGGACTTATCTAATTTCAAACAAATGAGAATTATTAATACGGTTTATAAATCCAAAATATCAGTAATTAAATAATGCAAATATAATCAAAGCCCAAAGGGTTATCAATAAATCAAACTACCTATAAACTTGGCAAGTTGTTAGACGATGATCAATTAGCATTATTCCCTTGTTGCGAATTTCAGGTTAATAATGACTGTTTGTCTGTATATTAGCGAAATAATAATTAGTGATGAATAAGACAAATTAACACGGAATAGGATTACCTACTTGTAATAAATTTTATTGTGGCACGTTTGTTCGTTAACAGCCCATTTATGTCCCCACTGAGAGGGGCTTGATCCTACCTGGCGTCAGAGTAAACAGGCCTTAGTCGACCAGTGCATGTTGGTCAACTTCACACACAACCTCAGGATTCCTCTCGATTTTTCCCTTAAGAGCGTCAAATAAACGTACATTTTGAATTCGAAAATAGGTGCCGAATTTAAACTCGGGCTTCACGGATGAAAGACAAAGGCCCTAGCCACTTGGCCACCAAATTAAGATTGATCCTAATAAGTTTTTGCACACAGATTTCGAGCTACTCGTTGTCAAAAAGCCTCAACAATACCGAGAGAAGCAAAAATATCCGCAAAAAATCAGCAAAAATATTCGAAACAGTAATGATTAAACGCCTTTACGAATTTTATGAAAAGTTTGATTTCTTCAATGAAAATCAAAATGGTTTTAGAAAAAATCACTCTACATCATTAGCCGTATATAAATATGTACAAAAAATTCTTGAAACTATCAATAATAAACAACATGCCGTAGGCCTACTACTCGATATGAGTAAGGCCTACGATAGAGTTTGCTACAAAACACTACTAGATAAACTTTTTAAATCCGGAATAAGAGGCATTGCCCTCAATTGGTTTCAATCGTATCTCGAAAACCGTTACCAGTATGTAGAGATTGATTCCACGAACTACGTGTCAGGTAAAATAGAGCGTGTAAGGTCGGATAGGCTTGCTGTGAATGGCTCTATCCCACAAGGTAGCGTTCTGGGGTGTATATTATTTTTGGTATACATAAACGACCTGCCTAGAGTGCTAGAAAATCAATCTATACTTTTTGCTGATGATATATCGGTTTTAGTTGCCTGCTCCGATGTAAATGAGTTAAAGTATAAACTAGATACAACATTAGATAAAATTACAAATTGGCTAGAGTGTCACAATCTACTTTTAAATGTAAATAAATCCAAGCTAATACAATTTAAACCTCACCAAAAAACCGCTTTGCCAATAGTTTATCAATATAATAACGAGCTTTTAGAAATTGTTGATTCAGCAACTCTACTAGGAATAGATCTTGATACTAATATGAATTGGAAAACTCATGTACACAAAATTTCTAATAAACTATCTTCCTTTACCTATGCCCTTCGACAATTGAAACGAGTGACGGACTTTAAAACGGCTCTTACCGCATACTATGCTTATGCCCATTCTAGACTCTCATATGGCATAATTTTGTGGGGAAATTGTGCTATGGCTGAAACTATTTTTATTTTGCAAAAGAAATGTGTCAGAATATTAACTAATATAAATCAAACCCAAACATGTAAACCTCTATTTATTAAACATAAAATCCTAACACTCACCTCAATATATATTTTCGAATCCTGTAAATTTATTAGAAAACACCCAAATCTATACACCCCAATGACTGAAATAAAGCGTAATAATCGTAACCTAAATAAATTAGAAGTCCCATTTTCCAAATTAAAATTTGTTACTTCTGGACCTCATACCATGTTAATAAAAATTTATAATAAAATACCGAACTCTATAAAATCAATACAAAAAACTTCTTTATTTAATAAACATTTAAAGTCTTTTCTAATTGCGAAGAGCTACTATAACATAACAGAATTTTTTGAAGATAATCTGATATAATAATAATAAATAAATAAACAAGTATGTGAGCACATCTCACAGAGGGCCGTCTGTTCCTAAACCAGGCAGAGCTATGGGTTATCCTGCTGATGAATATAAATAGATAGATAAATACATACTTAAATACATATTATACGCAACATCCACACACAGGCAGATACAAGTGTACATCCTAGATGGATTGTTTTAATAATTTATATTGTACTTAACTTATTCAAATAAATAACTAATTTAAATATTGTTAAATGCGCTCTCGCATAATATTGCTGCGCCCTTGCAGGGTGTCACAAAATACTGTACTATATTTGTAACATCTAAAATGTACCAACTGTGACTTGCAATAAATGATTTGAGTTTGAGAACAGTGATAGCAGCGTAGAAATAAAAAACCTCGCCATATTGCGGAATTTCAATGGAACTAATTTTATAAGGGAAATTGTTGCCATATAGTCGTAAAAATATACACATGGCACCCCCAGAGCAGGTTTTTTATTTCTTTGGTCAGGCTTTAGAATATCATTTTATATCTAATTTCTTGTTTTCTTAATAACATTTGTTTACGAAGCGGGCTTGTTTTACGAAGTCTGTTATAGCGCACCGTAAAAAATCTGTAAAACTTTTCATATTGCCAATAGACAAACGAACAAAGAAAATAAATGAGTAACTACAGTTTAACTATCAATTTAAAGGAAACAAATAAAATCGTTTTGTGCTTAAAAGCATAAAAACTACATATTTTCTATAAATTTATATATGAAGCTACCTTTCCGCCCCGCGGCTCTGTCTGTGTTAACAGTTTTTCCCGTGGGAATGAGAGATTTTCCCGACGTAAAAGCTAGCCTATGTGTTATTCTGATGTGTAAGCTACATCGTTTTTGCGTGAAAAAGTAACGAACATCCATACATCCATCCTCACAACTTTTACGTTTACAATATTAGTAGGAAGCAGGATGATCATCTTATTTTAGATGGGTACCGAATCCTAACCCACGACGTCGAAGCTCAAAAGACGCTCGAAAGACGCGACCAGACTAGTGTGGGGGGTCTCTAACAAATTTGAGTATGACCTATTTTAACCCGCTTCACGACATCGGCAAAATAAAACAATGTGGAAAAAATTTATATTCTGACCTGAATCCATAGCCCCTTTAATTTTTTTGCATCAGTAATAATGTGACTGCGTCACGAATGTGCATACATATTGTGTGAAATGAATTATTTCATCGTTCATTAAATTGTTTTGAAAATTGTGGAGTGAATGAGAATATTTAACGAGCTCTGAATTTTTGATGATAAAATTAACCCTTTTTCAATGAAATGCAGTCAAAATGAAATCAATATACAGAAACTCTTCAGCGTTTTGTAGCGTATTAAAGTGGTTTTGGTGCTATTTTATGTTATTTTATTTTGAACAAAAATTCAATTTATAGTTAACACTACAATAACCTATTATTTTAGGATGTATTTACAATACAATCCTTACATTTAGCAGGCAATTTGGGGATAGCGATTGTAGCTGATGCCGGAAACTAGAATGGAAATACACGTTGCCACACCAAAACTACTTTAATGAAACTACAATAATATAGCTTATGCATTACACTAACACTTAGGCTATCTCTACCGCGGGAAAATCCTTCATTCCCACGGGAAAAAGAGATAGCGCGGGCGGAGCGCTAGTTTGCTATAATATCGTTGCATTGGATGCACTCAGCAGGTTTCCCGTCTAGTCAGCAAGGCAAACACTGCTGGCAGCTTTTAGGGCCGAGACTAGACGTGCGCTGCATAATGTACCCATAGAAGTTATATGGAACTTTCAACACGAATCACTACATCACTACATAGTATAAAATAAAGTCGCTTTCTCTGTCCCTATGTCCCTATGTCCCTATGTCCCTCCCTTTGTACGCTTAAATCTTTAAAACTACGCAACGGATTTTGATGTGGTTTTTTTTAATAGATAGAGTGATTCAAGAGGAAGGTTTATATGTATAATACATGCATAATATACTGAAGGATAACCCACAATAACCATTTTCCCGTGCGGAGCCGGGGCGGGTCGCTAGTTTACTATATTTAGTACTTGCTTTCCGCCTCGCAGCTTCGCTCACGGAAAAAACTTTTCTTACTGGTCTCTTTTGGGTGTCCTTTAAATAAGCATAATCTAATTTCCATAATATAAATCCGCATAACAGACTTAGCATAACGGAATGCGCATAATATACCATTAGGCGTATTATTTTATAGAAATTAAACGTTGTGTGGATTCATGATTATGCAAATAATGGTATGCGATTTTAAAATAGGCGTATTTAATTTATGCTTTCTAATGTAGACCCGACTCTTTCTTCTAGCTAATAGTCCATGGAAAAATCAACATGACATAACTACGTCAAAAAAGGTAAGGTGATGTTTACATCGTAAAGTGAATGAAGAATCGTTATATATTTTGGTCAATTTACACAATATATTCATAATATATAGCCTATGTATTATTCTTATGTACCTATAAGCTATATTATTGTAAAGTTTTTTTTTAAATGCATTCAGTAGTTTTTGCGTGACAGAGTAACGAAAATCCATGCATCCATACATCCATCCATCCTCACAAATTTCGCGTTTATAATATTTATTATATTTTAAATTGGTGTTTTTATTTATTTATTTCTTTATGTATGTCAATCTGATACCCATAGTTCAGTTTCTAAATGGTTTGGAGCCAAAGTTTATACATATCCTACTACATATTATAAACGCGAAAGTTTGTGAGGATGGATGTATGTATGGATAGATGATTGTTAGTTACTCATTTGCGAAAAAACTACTGGATGTATTTTAATGAAACTTTAATAAAACTTCTTTGCTCTTCTTCGGCGGGTTGTTCTCCACAGCAGCGCACACATTGCGAGAACCTGCCAGTTATGTTCAAACTGATATCGCATCGCCTCTTTTAGATTGTTTGATCTCTATTTTCATTGCTTAGACTTGTACAATTGTTTGAGACGAGAGCCGGTTTTGGTTTGAGCTAAGCATTTTAACTTCTGAAATGATGTCTATTACGGGATAGTTTGGCCTAATTGATGATTTTTTTTTATTGACCTATGCTTGTGTCGAAAAAGTACGACCAATCAAGCTTCACCGGATTTGCGGGGGAGCGGAAGACTCTACCCCAAAAAAAACAGTCATGTACCAACGCAACTAGGGGCGGCCCGAGGGAGCCTCGGACCTAGGCCTAGCGCGTTGATACTGAAAAACTTTGGCCGCGTCCCCGCCGGCGGGTACTGGCGTTGTTACCTGAAGGGTAATTGTTACCCCTTTTACCTGAAGGGGATAATTGATGACACGATTAAATTCTAATAATATTTATTTAAATTCTCTGTAATGGAAACCGGTAGCATATTCCAACCCATTCAGCCACATTTTACGGGCCCGAACAGTAGCATAATTGAGCCGCCCGGCTACATTTTCGGGAACATAATTGGCTGCAGTGAGCCGTGTGTAATTACAGCCTATCTGGTAGAGGACCGCGCTGGTGACGTTGTCGCGACTGTGTGTGTGACGTCATCACAGTGCCCCACTTCCACCACATTTGAATAGAGAATCTCTATTCGGAATAGTGCGCTTGAGCACAGCTAATTTCCCTTTACTGTAAGAAGCTTTTCAAAAGACAGCGATCCGTTGACTTTAAAAACTCCGTAAGTGATTCATTTGTCAAAAAGTGGTAAGAAAAATAAATAAACGGCTTTGTTTTCATAAGAATAATTAAATGGTATGTTTAGAGATTTTGTTCTAGAGAGAATGAAATCCGTAGCATACTATTACAGGCCTTGAAAAGGGAGTGTCATAACTTATGACCACGATTTACCCCAAAATTCCGGTCTTTAGTCATAATTAATAATTCAAAAGCAAAAGCATCATAATATTACACTTGATAATTAGGTATTGTTACAATAAAGGTCATAAAATTTTACTATTGTTTATGGTGTAAAAGGGTGTATTCACACAAAAGGGTGTATACACAGCATTTATATTACAAAAGTTATGTAACGATGTGTGGATTACTGTGGATGCATATTTACATTCATTTAGTTGAATTAAAAAGAAATAAGTAGTCGATTATGATACACATCTCTTTACTCCACAAACAGCTCGAACAACAGTTAAGAACTTTCACAGAAACTTATAATTGTTAGACCGTATACGGATTCCTGAGTCTGAAGGTAATTTTCCTCCATCGAACACGTAAACTTGAATCCTGACGTAAGAAACGAGGAAAGGAGACCTTAGTAATATAATTGTATAAGTAAAAGTTCGTGCCGGTCGGTTTAGAGACACTGGGTCCTTGGGGCCCTGAGGCCAAGTCTTTGTTTGACAAGGTGTCAGCGCGTCTCGTCGAGGTGTCCGGAGATCACAGAGCGGGCAGCTTCCTTGCGCAGAGGGTAAGCCTCGCAATTCAGCGCGGGAATGCTGCTTGTCTGCTGGGGACGATGCCGTCTCGGGGAGACGCGCTTGACACCATTTTTTATTTATAAGTTGTTTGGTGTAGTATTTCTTTAGTTTTTTTGTTTTATTATTTATTTATTTTTTGTTTTATTGTTTTATTTTAATTTGACATTTGTATTGTGAATATTTTATGACTGGTTCTGACTTCCTTATAATAAACAAGTAGGTACCTTTATTTAGTAAAAGTGGTTTTGAACATGGATACAAATTAAAAAAAAATATATATATATATAGATAAGTAAGTAGCCAGTAGACGTCAACTGCTGGACAGAGGCCTCCCCAAAAGATCTCCACAACGAAGTAAGTAAGTCACATCGAAGCGGATATTTTTTTATTGCGTTTGTCATTAAATGAAAAAACATTGCGAGCGAATCTGCAGGTCAGAGAGCCCTGTCCTACCAAAAGGTATAACATTTTATAGAATGGTATTTTAAAGGTATAAAATATAATTTATAAACCATTGAAGTATGTATACTAGTATGTTATAAACAACATTGTTTGTTGGAAATTGTGTCAAAGCGTCTATCTGGGGCGCGCGTAATCAATCAGCCGAATCTGTCCCAACCGGCCCAGTCAGACAGAACGCGCTGTGTAGACGCATGTTCGGAAATTGGGGACTGATCGGACCGCTGTTGCTGACAGATAATGGCACTCATTTTATGACAGCCTGCTGATTTCGTATTCTTTATTATATCTGCGGCCCCGTAGCCTAGTTGGTTGAATATTAAAACTAGCATTCCGCCCCGCGGCTCCGCCCGCGTTTAAAAATTTTTCCGGTGTAAATGAGTTTTTTTTTAATTCTCTTTGTAAGAACCATCCTTGGGGACCAACGAACATTAAAAAAAATAGGATTGTTAAAATTGATCCAGGCGTTGCTGAGTTATGCGCTTACCAACACTTTTGCGATTCATTCTTATTTTATTTTTTATTTTATATAATATAGGTACAACATCTAGACCAGATGTCCGGCACCCATAGTACATGCTCTGAGTTCTTTGTGGTCAGATTACCGTGTATGAGATGCCCACCACACTTTATGAATGCCTGCTTATCTGCTGTGAGTTTCAAGATTGACCACCCATTAAATAAGCAAATGTGATCTACTCCATACTATTGCCCCGACGACAAACTCCGCCCATGACTAGCAACCTCAAAGGCGAGTTAACCTGCACTAAGCCGTGACAAGCGCAGGGGCTGGTAAACCTGCTAAGAGGATATTGCAGCACTTTGTATGCAGATGCAGGCGTTAAATCCAGGTGCTGAGGCCAAATTGGAACGCCGAAGTCGAATATTGAACAGGCGAAGGTGATTTCAAACGTTTGGTGAAATGATGACGTGTTTGTTTATTACGAGGCTACTAACAAGGGAGTTGTTTTTTAATATTATGATAAAAGTTGTTACGCTTTTGTCGAAGAGACAAAGTACTGATTGACTATCAAACTTGGTTATTGGTCGCCGTCTTTAACAGCTCATACGAGTATATTATGTCACCACCGAGGGGCTCGAGCAAATCTATAAATAGGGGTGTTAGTGGTACCTATTTATTTGCAAAAATGTTAAAATACAAACTGATTCTACAGGATTCTTTTCTAAAGAGCTACAAAAAAAACGTTGTATTTATTTTTAAATATCAGTGTTTAAAAATTATATTTTATTGTTTCTCTAATAAAACTTATGTTAAAGTGGTTCTACCACTGTACCATTACTTATTTTTTGTAGAGGTTAAAGACCTGTAGTCTACTACAGGCATTACGTGACAATTTTCCCGCTACTGTTAATGAGGTGTTTTTGTAAAATATAAATATTAATGGCGCGTCGAGCACTGCCACTTAAGTTTTCCAATTTACTGAGTTTCGCTATTATTTTAAAAAAGCTGGTCGGGTTATTGTGTTTAAAAAGTTGAATACTCAATGGTTTTTGCATTCCGTAAGAGTAAAATGAAAAATTATAAAAGGTGGGTGCTTCTGTACAAAATTTTCAAAGAATTTCATATTGAGTCAGATTGAAACAGAGATATTTATCACCCATCGTTCGTTAACAGCTCACATATGTCCCCACCGAGGGGCTCGAGTCAGTCACCCATCCATACTCAACGTAAAACATATTGAATTCTGCATCAAAAAACAAGAAACAAACAATAGTAAAACGGACCGAGTACAGAAAGTTAATAATTATACTCGTACTACACACGTGTCTATAAACAATTTTATGAGAAATCTTAATTTTTTTTTGACAGCAGCCACATAAAAATGGTATGTAAAAAAATTGTGGCAGGAGAGAAGAAAGAAAGAAAGTAAAAAAAAATTACCATACTTTGCAATGCAACACATTTAACATAAACAAGAACACAGGCAAACATACGTGAGATATTTTTGTGACTTAAGTAGTTACTGTCAAAGCGCAGCTGCTTGCTGGTGGAATCTCCAATGTAGCAAGATAGGTAGATACTGAAAACAGCAATCATGGCTAAGGATCCATCCTTTTTACTCGACACTTCGTAGTTGTATTCTTAAATAAATTATGAGTATATTTTGCTTACAAATATGTTATAACAGCCTTTAGTGGTAACATTCTCGTCTCACATTACGGAGGTTTCGGGTTCACTTGTCGAACAAAATCACTTTGAGAGACTTGTTCGACGAGACTCCTTTTGGCTAGAACTTGCAAGCCGAATCACCTGATTGCCCTAAAAGGAAAAACGATTCCGTTCTTCGGAAGGCACGAAAAGCCGTTGCCTTAGGCGGCTCAATAACTCTGACAGCAGGGTTTGTGCTGCTATATACGAGTACATGTGGCATAAAACGATAATAATGATGATACTCGTAATACAATGCCATAAGTAATCTCTGGATTCGCCAAAATGTATCAAGAGTCCTGAAGTTTAGAGTCCATTATAAATAACACCACACAAGCCTCGTCTGTGGAGTTAATTCTTAATGAGTCGTCTTCACAACGATAATTTATTGTTCGCAGAGGTGAGACAAGCCTCTTCATTAATTTACCCGGTTGACTAAACGCGTCGCCGAAACAATGTACAATCAGCAACACAGTGGGATACACTCACCAGTGTAAATTGACATTTAGCACAATAATGTTGGTACTGTGCGATGTTTCTTACATATACTGGTCGGGTGATTTAAGTCTATTACTGTATGAATTAAAGCAGTGATTCGTTTACAATGATTTATTATTCAACCCTGCGTTGAACAGTGTAACCCAATTAAATGGAATTGCTTGGACTTTACGGAAAATACAGAAATACTGAATATATAAATAAACCCATCCATAAACATGCAATAATGTACATATATGGTAAACAAAAAAAATATCGATTATTGTACGTTTGCGAAATGACGTAGGTATTTACCCGTCTACGGCAAAGCCAAAAGGAAGGGTTATTATGAAGTTATGCAAATTATTCATGGTATAGGTAGACTTTTCTAAAATTGTCGCATAATTTGTAACTTTATTTGTCTTATAGACTGAAAACCGATTTTAAATATTCTATTTTAGGTTTTCAGTAAAAACTAGGACACAGTTTATTCTTACAACCCTTGGAATGCACTGAAAGCGTTTAAAAAATAAATATTCATGGTTTTCAATGTATTTGCTTCAATCGCGTGCCTCCAAGTACTGGTGGTTACAGGCTAATTAAATATGCACGCACACCCAGTCAACGACCATGTCGAGAGGGCTGTTTATAGTAATCGATTTGTAAGTACAAGAGGTATAAAACAATGGCTGCAAAAAAAAAAAGTTCTTGGTCTTTTTCATTCATATGGGGATCGAAAAGGATGGGAGATGAATGAATAATATTCAAAATAAAAACGCAACTGACAAATTCAGTTTAATTTTAAGTGGAATGTTTTCGCATGCCAGCTAACTACTGCAAACTACGCTTAAAATCGATGTTTGACGTCTCTCAATTTAAGTTGACAATGATATTCCCTTTTCGTTCTGAAAGGGACATATCGTTTTTTAATTTAATTTAGAGCGTAATACGTAGAACCGGGCCCATTGTTTCCAATTTTAAAAAGTTATTTTTTATTGAGCTATGATATGATACGATACGAACGATTAACATATTCTGCCAGTAACCATTTTTAGCACTTATTAACTAATAAAAAATAAAAATAAAATAATGGTACGATCAAGCGCAGAGTAAGCTGAACACGTGCATATTATGCATTATCTCCCTTATCCAACGGACATAAGAACGGTGTAAAATCCAACGTGTTCAGCCATGAAATAAGCTCTTTGACTTTCTGAGAAGTACAAAGGATTGTCAACCCTTAGTAAACATCATTACAGAGCATTCTCGGTAGTTAAACAATGGGATTACAAGGCATAAAGCATCACTTAACAGGTAACTTAACAGACAACAAAGCTACGAGTAAGCTGGGAGCGGCCGAGGTGCAGTCGCAAAGGGAACGTGTTCTTCCCCGTTTTATCCAATGTTGCCAGAGTGGAATAGCTGAATATTTTAATATAATTTCTTCTGTGGTCTCTGTAGAAATAATACGATTATTAGTATTGAAATGAAAAACGTTTATTGCTTAACAAGCAATTTACAAAGGCAAGTGACAGAATGGCCAAGTGCGGGTTGGTAAACTTCACACACAACCTTTGGATTTCTTCGCTGGTTTGTGCTGGTTTCCTCACGATGTTTTCCTTCACCGTAAGAGCGTCTATTAAACGTACATATTATGAATTCGAAAATCGAAAACACATTGCCGTGTTTGAACCCGCGAACTTCGGAATGGAAGTAAACGGGCCTAGCCACTTGGCCATCGACGAGACAATAATAAAAACATAATTTATTAAGTGAATTATAATTAAATAACTAATACATCGTCGTTCGTCGTCGAATTTCATACCATAGCCAGAATAATTCCTAAGCACAAAATAATCGAACCTCTAGATATAGCTCTACTAAGTAGCATAAAACCAGAAATAATTCGAAGACGCTTTTCTGCAGCAGTTTTCTTTCTTTCCCGAATGCAAACAAATGAATCTATAGATTAAACGTTCTATTAAAGTAATGTTGTTACGTACTCGGTGTTTTCGGCTAAAAAAGTAAACAGATTTGTCTTTAAATAAAAGTCAAACAGTCGAAAGGTATTTATTCGAAGGAAGTAAAATCTTACAAATCACTTTTCGACGTCAAAATGTCAAATTCTTATGAAGTTATTAAGCTTTGCTTAAACCAAGGCTGGCTCTCGTCTCGCACTAATTTATTTATTTATGAATTTAATGAAGAATGAACTCTTAAAAATTTAAAGAGGCGATGCGATATTAGTTTGAATAAAATATAGTAATGTTGTTGTAATTCAAGGTAGTCTGGCAACTCCAGATTTAGTTTCGTTTAGTTAATTATGCTCTGAGAGCGCCTCGACTCTATCAGGAAGTAAGTCCCTCAGGAGCCAAAGGTTGTAAGAGCTCGCTTAGCTAAAGCTGAAAGGACATACTCAATCGATAGATCTGACCAACTTTCTCTAAGACACTTTCTGAAACGAGGAACTAATCCTTCACATTGATTATTTCTTATCATCCATTCATTGTTTCTTATCTATACTAATTAATTATTGTTTAATTAAAATGATAACTTTGTATGGGAGTATCGAAAAAACTTTCGACAAACATAGAACGGTGAAAGGTGTGAACATCATAGCTTTTATTTTAATTGGGAAAGACCTAATTACCAGAGAATAAAACAATACAACAAGCGGAATGTGAGCGCAGAACCGCAAGGCGTAAACTGGTAGGTACTTAAAATAATAATAATTTATATAGGTAACACATTATGTAAAGCTTTTTTGTTTTCCGTTAGTTCCAACCAATAGAGCATGACGTTTGGAGTAATTACAGCCCCAAGACCACAGAATAATTAAATTACCGAAGCGCGCCTCCCATTCTCTGTTCAAGACAACCCTCAAACAAATTTACTTTATTCAAGATTTGCATGTATTAAGTCTCTATTTATGGCATTGGAAATAAATGGCTTAATTATTATTATTATTATACGTCTAGTGTTCAATACTCTTTGGGTATAACTAATCTATATGTATAATAAAACTGTAGAGATCAAATGTCTGTACATAGAAAAAAAACATCAAATCCGAGTCAGGAGGATGTAAGAAGTGAAATAGAACATATCCAGATAATTTTCTTTATTTTTGTTTCTCTGTCTGTTTGTCTGTTTGTACGAGCTAATCTCCGAAACTATTGGACCGATTCGAATGAAATTTTGCATTGTGGTTCTTTACATACCTGGTCAACATCTTGGATACTTTAAATCGCGGAAAATTAAAGAGTTCCCGTGGGATAGCTAAAAATTACTACGGAAAAGTCGGAAAACAACGCGGGCGTAGCCGCGGGCAGACAACTAGTATTTAAATATATGAATGAAAGTTATTTATATTGTAGAATAGATGTTAGAAGATATTTCCTTATAGTAAAGCAGAGTATTTTCTATGTCTTGTTCTTTATGCTGTGCAATAAATTGCTAAATAAATACGGCTAAGTTTAGTTTCACTTTTTTCCGCGCTTTATTCGCTTAGTAGAAAGCCATTTCTTGGAAATATCTTTCCACTTTTTTATTGAACTCTGTGCAGTAATTTACTCAATTTTTCTGGGGCGCAGATATTTCCATTACTAGGACTTCAGAATGTTTGTAGCGCTGTTTGCTACGCTGCCAGCGCGTAGCAGACTGCTACGGCTCGTAGCTATTTCTATAATGATTGCAATTGGTCTGTTCGTAATTGAGGTAAATTAAGTAGATTATTTTATTATTTAAAAGTAGATTGGTAATAGATTATTTATACGTAAGTGGATAGCTTTGAATTGAAATTATATGTAATTATGGTGTGAATTGATCAGTTTCGTACACAGTTTTTTTAATTCATGAAAATATTCTAAACTACATTTATTTTTTATTTACATGGTCAAACCGGTACCACAACCGGACAAATTTTCACATACAATAAATTTCTTTAGTGGTTTGTGTGTAATTAAACTGAAAATGTATTATTATGTAACAGGGCTTTTTCGCATAATAAAGCCTTAAATATAAAAACGACCTCAAGGCTCACAAAAGGCTACGGGTCTGAAATTCCGACAAAACCGAAGTTAAGGGCCCGATCGAAGGTTCTAAAGATTTAGGGCTCGATAAAATGGATTCCTTCACTCGCCTAATAGATCTATAGAACTTATTATATAATCTAGCTTTTGTCTTGGAGACGAACACATAAATTAAAATCAATAATAGTATTTTCCTATACCTACCTAGGGGCCTTAGTATTTTATTTAGACAAATTCAAGTTGCATCCAGTGGAAAATTACAGATAAACATACTTACCTTAATTTATTCATGGCTGAAATTATGCCAAGTATACATTTAGGCGGCCTTATTGCTAATTAGCAATTTCTACCATGGAACCTTAATCAGCTATTTTTTTGTAACACTTTGTGACTAAACGTAGATTTAGCTTTATTTAGCATTAGTAAAAAAAAACAAAAGCTTAAAATCTAAAGCTCAATTCCGGCTCAATTCCGGCTTGGCCGCTAAAATCTCTAAAGTTTTTTTTTTTTCATTAATATGGTAATCGAAAAGAATGGGAGATAATGAATCTAATTTTGAAATCTGTCAAATTTAGCTTAATTGTAGGTGAAATGTTTTCACACGCCTGCTAAACTAGTGCGAACTACGCGTAAATTCGATGTTTGACGTCTCTACATTTAAGCTGACGTTCTTAAGAACGTGAAAGGGACATAGTTCCCAGCACACTGGCAGCATTTCCTCTATGAATCGCGAGACATAACCTCTATGCTAGGACGACGGTATAGATAGGTCTATTGAGACGCGCCGAAAGATCTCTTATTGTTAGAATGCAGGATCTACGTGCTAGAAAATCAAAACAATAGTGAACACTAACCAGTAAGAAATGAGAGGCGTCTCATAGCAGGGAAGGGATGGTTGCCGGAGGTGTCTAGCAGGTCCAGCTGGTAGACCTCGCCCCTGATGCGGTACAGCTTCCGGTGGAAGTCCTCGATGGTAGGAGTGTAGCTCTCGTCGAACTTGGTGCCGAGGAACCGGGAGACCAGGGAGGTTTTGCCTACACGCGCTGACCTGAGAATACATTCACACTATGTAAATAAACAGCGAGTAAGCGACAACTTAGTTAATACTGTTAGGATAGGTTTTTCTGTTATAAGATGGTTATGAGCAACTTTCCTAATGAAACTTATTCTCGTAAATGAAAACAAAATAATATAATCTCAATACAAACTGTAGGTCTAAATTACTGTTATACAAATAACTAGTCTTCAGCCGCGGCGGAAGGCTAGTTATTTTTAGGTTTATTTTTTTATATGAACGTGACGAAGCTTATTGTATTACATTACTAGTTGTCCGTCCGCGGCTACGCCCGCGTTGTATTTTGACTTTTCCGTGCAGTTTCCCGTAGAAATATTAGGTACCACTATACAATCAAATCGGTCCAACAGTTTCCGAGATAAGCTCGTACAAGCAGACACACAGAGAAACAAAAAATTTGAAAAGGATATGTTTTATATCACTTCTTACATCCCCCTGACTCGGTTTTTAGCATTTTTTTTCTATGTACAGATTTTCGACCTCTACAGTTTTAATAAATAGATATCGACACCTACTCACTTCCCACGTTTTGTGAGTGAATAATGTAGGTACTCAAGGTTGCTTTTCCCGTGACAAATTATTAAAGCTTTCATAGAAATACTGAGCAATCATGATGAAAATCTAATCATAAATAATATTCCAAAACAATCAATGAATAGTCAACATAATCAAATTTATATTGCCAACAAAGGGGCTGTAAAGTTTTCTTAGAAATTATTGGAGAATACCTAAATGTGGAATTATTCGAGACTTTCCTAGAAAACTTTAATGATCTTGTCGCCGTCTAGGTAGGCAAATATTGTGGCCACGTGTTCATATTGTGGTAACGTCAGTTCATTAACTAAATGAGCTCAAAACTTTCCGTTATAATAACCCGGGCCACTTTATTTGTTTATGATAATAAATAAAGGTAGGCACAGCATTTTTGTTAATTCATCGTTAACAGCTCATATTATACTTGTCACTACCAAGGGTTCGAGCGTACCCTGAAATCACAGTGAATACAGCCTTAATTAGTCGACTACGCTGGCCCAATGCGGGTTGGTCAACTTCACACACAACCTTTTGAATTATTTCACAGGTGTGTGCAGTTTTCCTAATGATGTTTTCCTTCACCGTAAGAGCTTGAAATAAATGTAGTACGTATGAATTCGAAAACCAAAAACACGTTGCTACGTCCCGGGCCAGGGTTTGAACCCGTGAACTTCCGAATAGAAGTCAACAGTCCCAGTCACTTGGCCACCGACGCTCTTTTGTTAATTACGAAAAGCGAAATAACTATACAAAAGTAATAACCTGACATCTCTCATTGTTCCCAATAACGGTAAGAGCACCAAACAACTTTATTTATAAACCGTCCAAACTCGTTATCGAAATAGCTTCAGCAAGGAAATTTTCGTGACCGGGTTGCGCCTTGTTTTGTATGAAAATCTCATTCTATTTAATTGCAAAAGGTTACATATTTCGTTGTTTTAAAACGAAATTTTATTCATAAACGAAATAATTATATGTAACGCATGAGTTTATCTATTGCAATGAGATATGTAAACATGTAAAGATGGTTATACGTTGTGTTACATATAAAAATAATTGATATTATATAACAGTCCACAGGTGGAATTAGACCTCTCTCCTTTGATCAATCGTAAGCGGGTTGGGTTATGCAGCGGTTGTTGGTTGTATTTTGTGCTTAAAGGTGAAGCCAGACGAGCGTAATTTTTGAGTTGTTAGTCGCGCATTTTCGGCCGCCCTATTTCGGTATCATACAAAATACGTAACTCATTTTAAGTCGCCGTGTGCACGAAACAGGGGTTTTGTATGAAACCGAATTCAGCAGAAATCACGCGACCGAAAATGAGCGACTGGCAACTCAAAAATTGCGCCCGTCTGGCCTTAGCCTTCGTCTATTCTGCGACACAGACGTTAAGCTGCGTACCCACAGGCCCACAGACGCGGTAAAGAGCGGGCTACGGGTCGATATCCGAGTTAATATGCAGTCTGTCCCATAGAAAGCGGGTGCTATCTGTGTTACAGGCTGCATATAAACTCGGATATCCCGCAGCCCGCGCTTTCCCGTGTCAATGGGTTCGCACACTCCTTACTGAAGGAGAGGCCTTGGTCATGACAGATAAGTCAGTCAGTAGACATTCTTTTATTGTTTTTACGTTTAGATGATGGGCTTGCTCTTGGTGCATCAGGCCCACATAGCGGGCGAGATGAGGCCCTTTTTTTTCTTTGAAGTGACCTACGCTTGTGTCAAAAAGGTCGACCAATCAAGCTTCACGGAACTTGCGGGGAAGCGGAAGGCTCTACCCCAGAAGATGGGGTTGAGAGTGGAGCTAGTTCGCCCAGAAAACACTTGAAAATTAAACTTAATCTACTTTCAGGTCAAGACATATCGTTGGGAATTAGCTAAAGCAAAAAACACTTTATTTTTAGAAACCTATTTTGTGTCCCACTGCTGGGCAAAGGCCTCCCTCTGTTACGCCATGTATCGCGGTCGAGAGCTTCTGTACACAAAACATTATTGAACCATAAATAAATTTGTTTCGTAAATAAAGAAGACTCTACAATCGTACTAACTTTCCAGACAAATTGCTGCCTATCGAGCTAGATGTTTGAAACTCAGTCCTGCAAACTTGATCCGGGTAAACGGCTATTTATATTCAGGCTGGAAAACAGCGATAAACCATTTATAATAATATTACTTATAATCTTTACGATTTTGGCAAAATATCGTATGAACGATAGTGAGCGTTATATGATTTTGTTTTTGTAATCTAACATATAAGTAAGAGATAAATAGTAAATTCTGGTTGCAACCATATTTAAGTGTACATAATATAGGCTAAAAGATTTTCAGACCTTGATTCATTTTTTTGAAATATATTTTTTTAATTAAATCTGCTAATGACGCAACATGGAGATCATTGCAATATTAGCCGTTGTTCCCGTCTACTATCTACGGATATGTAGTCGTTATAAGAGCCATGTTGGAAGCCTAGGGTGGTTCTATAATTCCGACACCAGGGTTTGTGAGGTAGGTTAAGCCCAATACACACGTAGCTATAATCTATATTAATATGCCCAGCTCTAACATATTACATCTCGCCACCACACACGGTAGCTGTATTGAAATATATATTTTCACCCTTACTGCGTCCACTTACGGAATACCTATAATATGTCGAGATTTATATTAATATACCGAGATTTATATTAATATGCCTTGCTATATCGGTCGACATATTTTGGTGACGTCACAGCAAGCAACCGATATAGCACGGTATATTAATATAAATCTCGACATATTATAGGTATTCCGTATGTGGACGCAGAAAGGGTGAAAATATATATTTCAATACAGCTACCGTGTGTGGTGGCGAGATGTAATATAAGTTAGAGCTGGGCATATTAATATAGATTATAGTAACGTGTGTATTGGGCTTTAACCTCGATACGCACACGATAAGCAAGCATTGAAATAATTCTTTTTATGTGGTTTTCTATAAGTTTTTGTAGGAATGGATGGAGCATACGATAGTATGATAACTACTCTTAAATTTAAAAATTAATTATAAACTTATAATTCTTTATTTCATTGTAATTCTAAATCAGCATGAAAAGACTTAATTTAATAATTTCAATTTAAATAAACGAATGAATGCTTATAAGTTCGAATTAGAATATTTTTCATTTCGATTTGTGTAATTGCCGATCATCCTAGCTTAATATTATGTTTTCGATACCTCACCCCAGGCAAAGTCAACAATTTTGTTTATTACTTCAAGGTGCTGAGTTTAGACATTGTTTATCCAACCCTCTTAGCAGGCATCCTCACCCCTCCAGAACCGCGGCCAAACATCAATTAAGTATTAATTAAACGCTAGTTGCTATGCTACTAAGGCCACCCACGTCTAGTCTGTAGGGTTATGTAGATTACACCAACTTGAGTGGATATTAGGTGATGTGAATTAAGGTTATGGTTATGTTCTGCGTGGTTACGGTTTAAGATCGAGGTAAATCCATTTGATCTGTCAAATCTGTTCTGGCGTAAAGGAAAAAATTATCGCATAAAGTTTTTCCCGTGATTCTTTCTACTTATTTCTTACCAGAATAAGGAGTACAAAAGATCTCTATGGAAGTCTTTGCACAAAACAATAAAATCTCATAGCCTAAAACTAAAAATACACTCCTTGTTATCACCTGTAATGTTTTTATCTTGGATAAATTAACTTGTTTTTTTCTCTGAATATTTACTATTTGTTTTTTTTTTTTATATCTATATTAATAATAATAATAATAATCATTTATTTCAGGAAACATAGTCCCATATTATTTACACTTTTTTACAATAAAGTTAAAAAGTAAAAATTAAAAATTAAAATTAAAACATTATTGAAATTTAAATTTAAATTTAAAATTCAGATCAATATTAAAATCAAATAAAAATAAAAATACCTACATTAAAATTAATTACAATAAAAATAAAATATAATATTACCCCGATCCGCTCTTTTTAAAATGGAGTAGAAGTTCTCAAAGTTCTATCTGTGTAGCACGCGCTATTTAGTAATGTTAACTCGAAATATTTTATTCACACGATTACATAGCCATTAGCCAAGTAAGCCCTAACATTCTAAACAATTTATAATGTTGTTCTGAGTAGAAAATTGTTTTTGTAGTCCTGAAAGGACGGCCTCAGATGACCTTTGCTGTCCCTTTGGTCCAACAGTACCTATTACATTTACATTAATTTCAAAACCTGACATAGGTCGTCTAAAGGTCCTCCATCAGAAAGATGTTCAAAAGAATATTAATCTTTGTCTTGGAAAAGAAACTCAACATCTCTAAACGATCAAGATCCAACCACCGACTAAATGTCTTATCGAGTATCAACGACAACGCATAAAGTGAGTTTGTTTGTTCTTCTATGAAGCAGCCATTGAACAGAAAAACCAAAAAACATACAATAAAGAAAAACAAGAAATGAAACTCAAGAGTTTAAAGGTGGCGTTATTGCTAGTAATGTCTATCAGGCTTTAGGGTGTGGAAATAGTGAAAATATAAGTGATTTGTGTTGATGGTTCAGAAAAACAGTGACCTATAAAAATTGGTTTCAAACATATAGGTAGGTAGGTTTAGCAAAAAAACAACTTCTAAGCTTTTAACCAATAATTGTGAATTGTTAATGAACTGCACATTGCTCTAGTCAAGAGATAAAACTATTATCATAAAAGACGAGATGTGAAGTTGTTTATGCTAGTTTATGTTCTGAGTTGCAACTGCAGTGGAACATTATTATAATAGAGGTAAAGCAAACGTTACGTCTCGGAAATGTTAACAACTACTGCAATGCACTAATTAAATTAAAGTTTCGTACTGGGTATTATTATTATGAAGAAACAAAATGTTATTTACATTTTCTTAAAATTATTATGAAAATTAAGTCTGAAAGTCTGAAATACTTTTTCCACAATTTATTATTTAAATTTAATCTGTAATTATAATTAAAATTATAATATTGTTTAATTAAGTGGCGAATATATTATAATAATGACCCCGAGGGTAAAAAGGGTTGAAATTTTTTATGTTGATTATAAAGGATTGTTCTGAGGCGGTGTTAAGGAGGAGTATAGTAAACTTTGTTTTTCTTAGGTCATATTTGTGAATGAATGCAATGATATTGGAGATGACAAATCGAACTATATATTTGTGGCCCAGAATACAGCCATCTGTACTGCACCGTCCGTGGCGTCCATCAGGTCCTGCTGAGAACAGGTGACAGGACAGGCAGGACAGGACACCAAGTGGGCCATGGACTGAACTGCTGCTCCGCACATACACTCCAAGTTTGGATCATTAGAGAGTCCCCACTTGAACATGTTTTCTTTGCTTCGGCCAACCTGGGTCCGAAGTCTATTTTAAGACTTCCAGATTGGCCACGGAAGTCGGTGTCCGGCCGGGAGACTCTCAGACAGCGGGACAACAGGATCCGGAAGCGAGGTACGCGCACGCCACATGTTGCATCTCGCTTGTGAGGGTTCGGCTGTGAGGGGATCGACACACTTCAAAAAGCTTTTTCGGCTTTTCAGCCTTTGTGGCGGTAATATGTGCCCATGTAGGGGGTGCCGCATGTCGACGTCCATTTTGGCCCTCTCTTGCAGGCCTGCCACAGTTCTGCGGACATCTGGAGGCGCTATGCCAGCCAATGGATACAGCAACTTGGCCGGAGTTG
This sequence comes from Teleiodes luculella, assembly GCA_948473455.1. Lineage (NCBI taxonomy): Eukaryota > Metazoa > Arthropoda > Insecta > Lepidoptera > Gelechiidae > Teleiodes > Teleiodes luculella. Next base: position 11,165,530 of record OX419593.1, read on the forward strand.
GCTTCAAACATCCAGTGATAAGCCGGCAAGTGTCATTTAAAGCTGTATCCACCAGCTTGGCGTGAGAAGAGCGGCCCCATCCCAAATCCCATATAGAGTCTTTATAAAGGTATTTATAAGAATGAATAAGGGAATAGGAAGTTATCACCTCCAAGCCAATAACGGCTTAGCTGCAAAGCTATTTGAGCGACAAATGACAATAGACACTCACATGCAAGTTATAGTAAACATCATACAATAGAGCTAGATCGCTTCACACTTTGATCGCTGGGCCGTGAAATTGATAAATTACAGCGAAATAGACGATGAGATCGATTTTAGAGGACAATGCCTTCAGCATCATTTCGCTATTTTACTGCCCCAGTCTTATGCCATACCTAACTATTATTTATTCTGTGGCCATACTAAAACGCGTTTTATAGATGTCTTTTCTTTTAAGGTTTATAATCTGTGAAATTTAACTGGTTGTTTATCCCCAACATAGTGGTAGTAGTCACGAAACTGAAAAACTTTCCCCAAGGAATACAGGTTGAAATCTTAAAATAAAAATTTAACCATATAAGTGACCGATGACGTGACTGAAGAATTTCGATGCTCATCTCGCCGGGATGGGATTCCCCGAAAGTTACTTACGTTAGTTAGTTACGTAATAAATGTTCGAGGGTCTTTTACCCGTTGTTTACTTGAAAAGTTGAATTTTAATTTTGAGATTTCAACCTATATTCCTTAATGTTCAGTTTCATGAGACCGCTATGTTGTGGATAAACAACCACTAAAACACGGTGTATAACGCGCTCGGGACGCGTCAACGTATTGCGGAATTTGCAGTTCGGGGATCACAGGAAAGAAAACTGCAGACGTATATCCGCGCGTAAATCCCTTGGCTAGAGGCAAGTGACAGCTAATAATATCTAGGAGACGGCGGTGGATCCTATAAGGCTCATACCATTGAAAAGGAAAAGATTGTGACGTAGATGAGGCCATGGACCTGAGCCCCGACTGTTTTGAAACAATTAGAGATTCCATACAAGTCCAGTGAAGCTTGATTGGTCGTACCTTTTAGATACAAGCGGAGATCAATTCTAGAAGTGTGTTAAAATAGACTTACAAGATTTTCTTGCATAGTTACTTACTTACAAGTGAAGCTAATAAAAGCGTGTTAAAAAAAGATACGAGATCCCGAGTCGGTGTACGGCGTTTCGTATGGAGTTTACTATCTGTACGTACCCTACTTTATCTGCGGTTTGATTGTCACATAACCCGATTTACGACCGCTTTGATTCTCCGCAAGGACAAATAGAGGCCTGAAGTATTTACGGGCGACGATAAAAATGATACTATTTCTGGAGTTCAGCAAACTTAGGCTTAGTGCGACATTCTCGTTCCTTGGAGAAGCAAGAAGCCTTATTATGTAAGAAGCAAATTAATTGGCTTATCAAAGGATTATTGTTTGCTTCTAATTGTAAATTTCACTGTATAATTTCATACGCATGTATCATTACATCTATGTTTAATATTATTACGAGTCGGTCCCTTAGTTGGTAGACTTGCTTCGAACCCCCTGGGTACCTAAGCATTTGAGTTGAGCACTTGTGTTTGTCTTTTGTCTGGATTTTTTAATATAGGATATATAACAGCTGTCTGATAACCATAATACAGGTTTTTCGTAGGTTGGAGTCATGGGCCGTGTGTGAGATGTGTGAGGACACATGATTTTTTTACACACTTTCAGCTGTAACGAGTCTTACGAATTTTTTTAGTCTATTCATTACAAATATAGGCTAAATATGATTTAATATTTAGTACCTAATTTATTAATGATACCTCAGGCTCGATAGTTGGTTTACCGAAAGGAAACAAAGTAGCTTTTTGATATTCGCAATTTAATAGTTTCAAGTATATAAAGTAGTAAATCTCAAAGAAGGACGTATGAACGGGTGTTACAAACTTTGCCTTGCTAGTGTTGCCGGGTACTATGTTGCCAAGTGCCAACATTCCTGCCGCGCCAGACAAATCCCACATTTTGCTGAAGTTGTTCACCAGTTGAAGAAGAAGATTTAGGAATGAGACGCGAGCAGGACTACTTTGGAAGGAAAGATTCATATTGGAAGCACTGAACTATTGAAAAAGGGCGTTAGGTAAGTGTTCTAGTAAAATACCAATACCTACCTTAGACTTTGTGGTAATTTAGAATTGACGATAAGTGGTTTAGTTGCTGTTTTATCATAATGGGCGATAGCGGCCGCAACGATTTCAATGGAGTTTTGAATGTAGGGTTTTTAGGATAAATCCCCAAATTATGTTCTGCTATTTTTATAAGATTGGTAGTATAAAAAACTTTGTGGATGAAGGGAAGTGGGTAGGTAAGTAACTCTTAAGAAGAAGAAGAAGAAGAAGTAAGAAGAGTTGTAGCAAGAAAGCTGAGCAGGGCTTTGCCCAGCAGTGATAATTAAAAAAAATCAAATCAAGAATGAATAAAACAAAATTAAGTCATGAACCGGACACAGCCAAAATTGTCGAAACTAAAATGGAGAATACTCGAACTCCAAGACCCAAATCAAGTAGGATGACGTTGAGGAGGGGCGTGGGCGAAACTGCCCTGACCTTGCTGTGAACTCCGGTCTGATTATAAAAGAGATAAATTCACACAAACTATAGAAATAGGTACATTATTTATACAGATATCTAACATCCAGACACAAGGCAAACACAAGTGCTTGTCACGCAAATGTTAGCCCTGGGTGAGGTTCAAAACCACGACCCTTTGATTCTTGGAATTTTGGAAATCGGAACCGCGTGTGGATAAAATATTTACTCTTTATATGGCACTGGTATTTGTTCCGCTTATTAAAATAAGGTTTGTATGGTATTTGTATAGCCTACCTAAATTAAATCACTGATTCTACATTGGACAGGAGATATTTTTGCCAAGTTTGTAGTTTGTTTGTAGCTTCAAGGTACTGTCAACAGACACAGACAGTTCATAGGTGCTAATTGCTATATAGGCGCGAGCGAAACAGAAGGCGTTTCGTTTCATAAATGCTTGTTTGCTTTACGTGTGGGTTTCGAGGTTAACCTACCTCACATCACAAACCTTGGTGTCAGAATTATTGAGCCGCCTAAGGCTCCTGACATGGCTCCTGTAACGCCTATATCCGTAGATCATAGCCGGGACCAACGGCTAAACATGCCTTCCTAAGCACGGAATCGTCTTTTCGGAAAATCTGGTGATTCAGCCTGCAATGTCCTAACCAAACTGAGAAGAGGCTCACAAAGTGATTCGACAAGTTCTCCACCGGGATTTGAACCCGGAACCTGCGTAACGTCAGGCGAGCTTTTGACCACTCGACCACGGAGGCTGTTTCATAAATAATTTCTAGATTTCTAGCACTTACCCCAGCATCACCAGCCTGAAGCAGTTCTTGGGTGGAGGTGCGGAGTCCTCCCCATGAGGTAGGGCCGCGCTGGGCCCCGGGGCCCTCTCTGGCTCCGGCTCCTGCTGCGTCGCCCCCCGCCTGCACAGCCAGGATGTCCCACACTTGTCCCCCGCATCTTCCACGGGCGCGGCGAACTGGCAACGTCGCGGTGAGCGCTGCTTCCCAGAACTTGATAATGAGGATTTGAGTGGAGAAGGTGGTGCCCTGACTGGACTTGGTGAAGCTCTTACTGGTGATGTGGAGACCTTGACTGGTGATGTTTGGAGCGAGGACTTGTCTGCGGTCCCGTTCAACATTGTGGTGTCAATTGGTTGTTTATATGTTTAGTCTTTTAAACGGATTTTTATGCTGTGGGGTTTATGTCGTAGTGCGATGTTCATTGCTGCTTCTGTAACAAAAAGAAAAATTTATCTTATTACACGACTAGCTTTCTGCCGCGACTCCGCCCTCTTTAACAGTTTTTACCGTGGGAATAAAAAGATTATTCCCGCGGTAAAAAATAGTCATTATTCTTTGTCAAGGTCTATTCTAACTTTGTGCCAAGTTTCATCAATATCGGTTCAATAGTTTCGGAGCCTATTATTCAATTTTTAGGAATAATTTATTTATTTATTTTATGAAACAGATAATTTAGGTATTATTTTATAGCTAGGGTTACATTATTAGAGTTTTAATAGGTTCCCTAACTAAAAAAATAAAAATACGGCCTATAATACCCAGGCATAGTGTAGCTTCCCAACAGTGAAATATTTTTTTTAATCGGTTCAGTAGCTTTGTTATCAGCTGTTGATTTCCACAGCTTTGCGATCAATATTAATGCTAAATTTCACGATCTTCTTATATAATACCCATTAGTATTTTGGTGTGTGTGTGTGTGTGTTTGTAATGAATAAACTCAAAAACTACTGAACCGAAAATTCTTTCACCATTAGAAAGCTACATTCACCCTAAGTAACATAGGCTACCTTTTACTGCGGGAATATGCCTCATTCCCACGGGAAAAACTGTAAAATGCGGGCGGAGCCGCGGCTGAGAGATAGTAAATAATAACGCTGGCGTGTTGGCGAGTGACGACACAGTGTATGTGGGACATTAAAATTGTAATTTACGATCTATTGGGAGCCATGAATAACCATGTAACGTTGTAAAATACTGCGCCATAGACCCATTAACTTATATGTTTTATAAATACTGTAATTAATTCATTACAAATTTATTCATTACAAAAATTATACTGTTCCAAACTCAGAAACTGGCAGTGTAGTTTTCTAAGTATTATTTGTTCAACTGTTCGAAATTTTACATAACTCGGTTGAAAAGGATTATTTTATAATAATAATGATTTATTGGCTTCAAACATAGTACGAGTATTTATTTATTTCGTAAAATATTTTTCTGCCGTTATTTTTGGAATACCTTTGAACGCAAATACTTTGTAGCATAATTACTGTTATTCATTAGTTCCTATTTGCGAGATTTCGCCGCCGCCGCCACTGCAATATGTTTTCGATTTTAATTTTATAATGTACAGTATGTAGCACATGCGGCTGGACACTTGCACTACGAAACTTCTACTGCTGCGGAATAAATAACGGCGCTCTTAATGTCAACATATCCAGCCGCATGTGCTGCCTACTGCGCATTTATTTGACGATAAAAACATTGAGGTGGTTACAGTGAAAAACGCTTCCTTTGCCTAGATTTTGTATTATGACACCCATAAATAGAGTTAGGCTAGTTTCTAAGCCGGGGAACCACAAAGCTTTAAACCTGACCCTTTTGTAACAAAACCTAGATAAATTTTCAAGTTTTACAGCACTTAAAAGTTGACAACACTGTCGAATTACAACGGTATCTAACAAGAGACGTTTCTGAGAAGCTTCTAAAGTTCATTGAATAAAGTTCTCGCCAAGTTCTTATTTATTTGAGCAAAGAACCCTTTGCTCAAAGGGCCAACCATTTATAAGAAGTTACCCGGCCATTTCTATTTATACCTATTCGAATACAAAATACAATCAACCGCGACCTTATTAATTTTATCTATAAACTTACAAAATTATATTTAGTATTTTGATTTATTCAGTGAAAATAATATTTTAACTGTCTTAGAATCAAAGTAAGCTAACAAATGATCTTAACACTTTTAAAATTATTTAGATTTCATCTAAAACATGCGAACATAAACACCTCATGTTTACATAAACATAAAACCTTTCACGATGATTTACAATACTTAGGTACCTATCATGGGGTGCTATAGGCTTATTATTTCTGTTATCAGATTTAATCTGTCGACTATCCAACTTACATGATAAGAAGATTATATTTAATGGGGTACAGGTAAATAATATTTTTCTTTCATTTATTTGTTTCGTTTTTAAAACTAACAAACTATGACACAGAAATAATGAAGAAGCGACGAAAACAATTTTTAGTAATTTTTTTAAATCAAAGCACTAAAAATCGAACGAGACTGTATTTTTTTTTTATTTGATAAAGATATTTATTTCGTTGTGAAATTGTCAAATTGATTTTCTTTTATAAAATTTTTATATCCGCTCCGCTGGCCTGCGTTAATTTACTTTTTCATTATACGTTAATTACTTTGTAATAATTAATTTTAGTTCTTAAGAATATCTGGCAGTATTTTTTTAATAACATGAATAGCTCTATCTCGCTCCATGATAAATAATAATAATTGTGACTAAACAATAAATTCACAATTTAGAGGAATTTAAATGTTTTCCTTCATTATTTTTTTGTATTATAGTGCAGCCACTACGCAGCGCAGCGCAGCGTACTGGAATAAATAAGTTAAATGTTTCGCGGTGACAATTTAATTTACAGCAGTATAACTATTAAGCATTTAGCAAAAAAAAGAATATATTCAATACAAAAATACAACTAAATAATTACAGTTCATAACAATCAAAATGTAATAAAGGCGACCTTATGGCAAAAGGTAATGTGTTCTTTTTTTTTTTCACAAACTATTATTAGTGTAGTTTTGCGTGAAATCATAAGTAAAAAAATCGTTAATCTTTATTTTTAAAAAGCTAGAAAACATTCTTCAGGAACAATGTACTAAGTACAAAAGCTCTTTAGCGGTAAAAACTTACATTAATTTAAATGTGCATTACATACACCACCGTACCTGAACGCCTGAACCTAAAGTTTAAACTTCAACTAAAACTGTACTGTGTACAGTGTACAACTAAAGCTCGGAACTGTATACACACCACCACCATACATTAGAAAGTTTAAATCAACTTGCGAACAACTCATAATTTTGTTAAAGGTTTTATAAACTTTAACCTTTTAATATTACACTCCAAAGGTTATAAGCTTACTACCTTAGAGTATAAATAGAAAAATTTAAGGCTTACTACATTATCACTTGTATTTAAATTTGTTGACGCATAATTTTATGACAATTCGGATATTAATTCGAATGTTTCGAGATTTACGAGTAAAACTGTGGTAAAACTTCAAATTGTTTATATAAAATTATAATAATAAACATGAAATTTCGTAAAGAACTGTAAAAAGATAATGAAACGTGATAAAAAGAAAAAAATAAAAAAATCACTTTTTTAAGAAATATTTACAACACATAGGTTTTTTAGAAAAAGGTATCAAAGTATATCTTTACCCGTAAGCAGATTATGATTTATTATTTTTCAGTGAAAATAGAATAAAAAAATCTAAATAAGAACAATAAAAAATAAAACTGGCTTATCCTTTTGAATCTCCTCATTTATCAACATAAATAGCTTTATACTAAGTATAAACATAATGTGTAAGACAGAAAAAATATCTAGGACTTTTTCTTATCTTAATACTAGGAAAATATTGAGATGGAAAAATATGAATTAGAATAAAGTAATAACGTTCTTTATATTGTAATGAATGTTCCTCTCCCAACGGAGGATTCGAGCTTAACCTAAATAGGGGATCAGGCAGAGCTTACTTGATCATGAGGAATATTTATTTATTTGGATAATTTGCATGTTGTACAACCCATGTTACGAATAAAATAAATAATCTAACTGATGCGAAGGAGGCGGAAACATGACCTTATTGTGTATTTTTGCTATTTGAGTAGTCCCGAGCTTATTTTTATAGCAGTAGTTTTAAGTGGTATGATAATTACCGCGGTAACCACAATAATTCTGATATCAATGTCGATGAGGTCGGTCGGTGACCTCATAATCTACGCAAATAAAAAAGTGACTGCGAAAGTTTAAAATCATAATAGGTAGTAATGATTTTTACTGGTATAGGCAAAAGTTAATTTTTAGACTTTTCTCAGTAAATAGTAACAAATCTCTTTTATTTTTATTAATAATACCAGTTTTACATTATTTTATATAAAAAAATGTGCATTATATACAATAAATTTCAACTCCGCCGGTTTATTCCGATAAAATCGTGAAGCGCAAATAGTCAAACGAAGTCAAATTGGTTTGTAGGAAGGGATCAAAACAGAATACAATAGGAGTGGATGGGATAAAGAAAGATTGAGGGCCCGCGCGATTAGGTGTCGTCCCGAGCGAAATACACACTTGCCCCTATAGATATGGGACTGATTTCTGTCTAGCCAAGTGCAATTTGCCCTTTGTTTGCATGAGAAAGTGGTACCACAAATTAGAATAATCGCGGCGCGGTACGCTCTAGTTACTAGTTTATGGGTAAGAAATGATACTTTATTAGGAAAATATGGAAAAAAACTCAAGTACCTATCTAATACATATTATATAAATGAACCCCTATTTCACCTGGTCACGCTATAACTTGAGAACGGCTTTACTGGATTTTCTTTTTTTATATTTTCAAATATTTTTCATTGAAAAACGGGAAAAACTGTTAGCGCTAGCGCGCAAAGCTAGTATACTAAGTAAAGAAGTAAGTACAGGGTATTTATGTGACTTTATGGATACTTAGACGTTTCTAAGCCAAATATAATAAAGGAACCTACCTATAATGATGACTGTTGAAAATGACATTCCTCTAGATTGACTTTCTAAGAATAAGACCTACCTCGCCAAAATGTAATTACCAATATTATATTCATGAACATTGACTACTTTATAAAAGCTCTAACGAGGAAAAAAGCAGTAGCAAATGGTAGCTCAGAAAAACGCATTGATTTTTATAACCTAAAAGGTCACCCAGAGCCCTGTATTTAGAAAATATGAAAGTGTCGAAAGTGCCTATGGTACCTGAAGGTCGGACGTAAAATAGAAATAATCGTTAGTTTAAATTGTAATCGCACAGCCGTCGGAGTTTGCACGTGACAAGGAGGGGAATGTTTGCACATACATGATACAACACTAGGGTTTCATACGAAGTTACCACTTCAGTACTAAACACGTAGGAGCGAATCACGAAAGCGCGACACCACCGCGTCGCGAATAACTATAGTTCGACAACGATTACGCCTTATACAAAAAAATATAATAACATTCAAACAGATATACGTATTCACTGATTTGTTCCTTACTGAAAAAACATGATTATTCATCTCATCACCATTATAATGAAAGAAAATGTGTTTCATTTTAATAGCTTCTTTATTGTACACAAAGAACAAAATTATACAGTACATATAAGCAGAAATATATAAGGGCAGAAATATATCTCTAAATAGAGATCTCTTCCAGCGAACTCGTAGCTAATATTATTATTTTATATGTTTGTGACTCTTTCATGCGAAATCACCGAACTGGATAAATGACGAAAGATTAAATTTTTAACTGATAACTTTCCCCATTTTACAGCAAAAAAATATATATAAATAATTGAAACATTATTCTGCATGCGCACATAATAGAATCATACCTAGCTTCAATAGACAACTAACAAATTGTTCAAGAAAATTCCAAACAAACAACAAGGTGTCTAGAATGCATCCTAGTAGTATCCATTGGTCGTTCGATATTTCAAATGTATAGATGTACGAGTACGCTCACCAGCTTGTCGATAAAAATAAAACCGCGGGTTTTTCAATTGGAGCAACTTTATCAGAATCGAACAGCGAGCAACAAGACTAAATTGAACTGTCTCACGTTTCTATGTGAAACTATCAATACGATTGATTTTACAACTTGGAGGAAGCTAAAAATTTCTTGGTATTTTAATTCAGCGGTCCTGGGTATTCTGTTCTGTTTCTAATCGTTTCATTTCGCTTTCATTTCATTTTAAGCGTTCTCGAAATGGCTATATCAATCCGATGTAAGCAGGCTTATTCCCACCCTATTTCCTAAGCAACATCTCATCATGACAATAGCATTATTTCGCCCACACACTTGTTACCAAAGTCGCAAGCCGTGTAAGATTAAATAGGGCAGGCAGCCGGATAAAAAACTGCGAAGCGTTTGTTTCTTTGATAGCTCTGTGCCTGAGCTGTGGATAGACTTGTTGGGTTCTGTTCTGGATTACAAGCTCTTTTTTTGTCTCTTGCGTTTTTACTGCGACTACTTGTATACTTGCTCGAATTTATTTAGAAAATAGTAACTTTAATATTGCTTGACATTAGTGGTATCTAGTCGCTTTATTTTTGTTTGTAGATCGAGTAGTAACGAGGTCAGATGTGCTCGTTTACTTTAACATCCTAAGTACTGGCATTTATAACATTTTCTAAATTGCATTTCTTATTTTTTATTTTTTACCATATTCACAAGTTAAAACGCATATTTTATTGGAGGTAGTTATTTTTCGCGATCAAGGTAATTAATTACAATACGTATTCAATAACATAAAAATGTTTATATCACTAGTTAGTCGAAGAACATCAAATTACTCCTGTAAATAGTTCAGATTTCTGATATGTATAACTTCAGCCACATACTTAGTTGCTTTACGCCGGGGTCTAAAAGCAGAGTTTGAAGACTCAACAAGTCGACAAACTATGCCGAGAACGGTGAACGTAGTGGCTTGCTCGCGCAGTAACTATAAAGGATTTAATCAATATCATGGTCTAAGAAAACAAGGTCTAACCACAACCACTAGACTACGTGACTGACAAAAATCTACGTCATCTTGCGCTGTTCGTCCTTGTCGAATGCGTGTTAATAGACAAGGATGAACAGCGAAAAATGACGTAGGCTCGTGTCAGTCACGTGGTCTAACGGTTAGACCTTGTTTTCTTGGACCATGATCAATATAGAAAACTAGCTTTCCGCCCTGCGGCTTCGCCCGCTTTTCCCGTGAAAATTAGGTAAGGTAGTTTTCGCCGGTAAAAGGTAGCCTGTCCTTTGTTCTTTTCGAAAGTTTATTTTATCTATGTACCAAGTATGATCAATATCTGTTTGATTTTGGTGAGAAATCGTAACAAACGGTCAAGACAGAGTTACATTCGCATTTATAATAATTAGAAGGTATAACATAGTTTTATCTTAAGGAACTTGAAAGCTTGTCGAAGATTATTTTTACGAATATCGCGGCCAAACAAAATGGCTACGGATAGAGTTTGGCGTAATCGATAACTTTTGTAGTCGACTACCCAGGAGAAACTATTTATACGAAAGCGGAAGAAAGGATTTTTTTGGACAAACAATGTCAAAGAAAAAAAATACAAAACCAGAAACAAGGCTACAATGTATCCAACCCATCCAATAAATTTCCAGCTTCGACGTAAATAACACAAAAGCGCGTATGTGCGAAATATACATTTCTACGGCTCGAGTAACAAAATCGCGACAAAATGAATCTCGACTGTCAAGCAAAAGTTACATCGCGCGCTGTTTTCAGACCCGTCGAGCGGGAAATTATGCTTCGTTTGTGTTTTAGACAACGTCGGTGGAAAAACGTACCTTGTGAAGTTTTATATCATTTATACCTGTATATACATTCATGGTAATGTATGTGAAGGTATACATATATGCTTCTGTCATGTCATAGATGTACCATTTTTTAGGGTTCCGTACCTCAAAAGGAAAAAACGGAACCCTTATAGGATCACTTTGTTGTCCGTCTGTCCGTCTGTCAAGACCCTTTTTCTCAGGAACGCGTGGAGGTATGAAGCTGAAATTTATATCAATTACTCAGGTCTACTGTCCCTTGAAGCTGTGAAAAAATCAAACTTCTAAGCCAACGCAATCAAAAGATACAGCCGTTTATGCCGCAAATTTTCGACACTTGCAAGGGAATCAAAACCTACAGGGTGCTTCCCGTGAACTCAGAATCTTGAAATTTGGTACGAAGCAACGTCTTATAGCATAGATAAAGGAAAAATTACGAAATCCATAAATTTTTAGTTACATCACATAATATATATTTTTTTAATAATTTTAACCTTACTACCCATTTCCTCATAAACGCGTAGAGGTATTAAATTGAAATTCATACCAAATACTCAGGTCTATAATACCTTTAAGCTGTAACAAAATCAAACTTCTATGTCAACGCAATCAAAAGAAACAGCAATTTAAGCTGCATATTTTGAAACTCGCAAGTACTCGCAAGGGAATCAAAACCTAAAGGGTACTTCCAGTCGACCTAGAATCTTGAAATTTGGCATGAAGCAACGTTTTATAGCACACATAAAGGAAAAATTCCGAAAACCTTAAATTTTTAGTTACATTACAAAATATATATTTTTTAATAAATATAAACTTATTACTTTTTTCCTCATGAACGCGTAGAGCTATCAAGTTGAAATACTTACTTAGTACTTAGTTACTTAAACGATAAAGAGATCTTTGTCTTAAATTTATGCTCCTCCATCTTTCCCCATTGTAATGTTATGAATTTCATTTTGCAATAAGATTACCATAGTTATGACTCGATTGTCGTAATGAAAGAACTTTGTAAACCTTGCAGGTTTGTACGGAACCCTCGGTGCGCGAGTCCGACTCGCACTTGGCCGGTTTTTTATTTATATATTTGAAAGCCGATAGATACGCTCGATCAATCGAGAGCTCGTTGTCTTTTTGAACTTTGTCTATGACCCTTTGTCTATTATACATTCTATAATAAACCATATTTAACTAATTATTTAACAATTGCACATTATATTTTTGTTGCGTACCGAATTTTAAACCAAACTTATTACTTAAAGTTGTCTTAGTTTAGGCTCCTTGTGAGCTTCCTAAAACTCTGCTTACCCCATTTGGAAAAAGAGCGTGTCTTTATACACAAAATCTTGTAAATTGATGACGTTTACGTTACAAACAGTTTAGTTATTCGAATCTTGCAACAGTAACAGTAAAATACCTATATAACTAATACCTGTACTACGAGTATATTTTATCCAAAAATGTTTCCACTGACATGAACGCATTCGCAAATTGATATTTGATCGCCATCGATTAAATAGAGACTCAAATACCATGACTCAGACACAGATAAACATCGCATATGCAAGGAATAGGAGGTATTATATATTATAGGAATATTATAATATGTTAGATATCGCGATCGTATGATGTTTCAATTAGGTACGAATAACTATGTTACTCTCTGTTTCGTATTAAATCAATACAATATTTCCTGTGGGTGTTTTACAAGGCAGCTGAAGGTATCAGATTGAGCGCTTGCTACATAGCTGCGCAAAATTTTTTTTTTTGCCACTGTTTTAACGACGTACATGATTTTTCGACACATGTTCATTGCGAAGGTAGGTGAAGGCGCAGTTGCAAAGTATTATGGTTCAACCTGACTAACCGGCCGGCATCGCAACGCATTAGCCGAACGCGAACGCACTTGGCCACATGCCGTCACGTCCGGCAGGATGCCGCTGCATGCCTCCCTCCGACCGGCTCCGCACGACAGCGCCGGCGGCGGCGTTGCGCTTGCTAACGTATTTATTAATTTCTGCGCCTGTGAGTCTTGAGTGTTGACGAGTAAGTATTATTCTTTGAAAATGGTTGAGATAGACGTCGTATAGTTGGCTATTGCATTAGAAGAAGAAGAAGAATAAGAAAATAAGCGTAAAATACAGAAGAGGAAAAGACGCGGCGGTTTCGTAACGGATCCGACGACGGACGGATACGGAGACGATCGCGAGTCGCCTCGCGGTATGCCGCCCGGCTGCGTCCGCACACGCACGTCAATCAAGCTGCTGTGCGTGACTTGGCAATATAGACTTTAAATACTGTAAACAAGATTTTATGTCGTTCAAAGATTGTAAAATTCGTTCCTATCCGATGCCGCGCCGGCCGGTTGATGTGGTTGAACCATTAATCAAACAAGAAATAATATTTTGACTTAGATGCGACCACGATGCGACTTTGATTTATTTGGCTTCTTTCGTTTTTGCTATTGCGTTGTTGTGTCGTCGTATTAATATGTTTATTTTTTACTTTTTTAAACAGACAAAATTTTGAATTTATCTAAATTTAAGATACAACGAGAAAGCAAAAACAATGAGGAAGATATAATCTATGCTAAAAGCGACGTTATCTAATAAATTTGCGCTGTTTGATCGTGTCTTTAGTAAAATTATGGGGAAATTCGACAGGATAAGTGCTCTGTGGACGGCGAAGTAAATCATAAGGAAGATTCCCAGACTAAGGTATTTTCAAATTGTCTGATAGCGATAAGGTGAAGTAAATGAATTAGTTGATTGGTGAATTTGAAATCGGAATTTTGTTATCAGCTTATATAATCGCCGCCGCCACGGGGTTATCCCAGTTCAAATAAATTAATCAATACCATGTTAAATAATAAGTACGAGTATTTCCAATTACTTGATATAATATTCAAATCGTAAGTGTAATATTTTTATGTCACAAAATACCAAATAGTAGTCCCTCCCTAGTTATGTTATCAAGTCAGGAAGTGGTCGTCTTTGCAGATGGATAAATTAGAAAGTGGTCAAAGTCGACCGGAGGGACAAGGAGATATCTACTTTCTGCCATAATAATCTTTTCGTATTTTTTTAACGTAGTGTTATCTAACTTACAAAAGCGGAAAAGCTTTTAAGATTACGCCGCCAAATCCCTAATGAGTCTCGTTAGTGATTAAATAAGTAATGTGTGTTTGTTTGTCAAGACGAGAGACTCGCACTTAGCTCCGTGAAAGCCTACTCGGTTTTCAGGATTAGTGACGTCATAAAAACAACAATGAAAGAACTTCAACTTTGGTTTGAAGATAGGCATATTTTTTAGTAAATTATTGATAGTTTTTACTTTTTTACTATTTTTACTATTGAAGTTAAAGAATTTCGTTGGGTTTGTACAGAGGCTTGGTGGTACAATTGGTAGTACGCCTGTATGGCCCGGATAGCCAAGGTGGTGCGGGTTCAAGTGCCTTCCCAAGCTCAATGATTTTCACTTTTCGCTTCGATATAAATAGTAATTTTATTTATATTTATCAGTTACAGAAAAAATATTATTACTTTGGTTGAACGAATGGACATAGTCAGTAGAAAGAAGTACTTTCCCAGAGATATACTTCATACAACAAATAATAAATAAGGTACATTGATGATTTATACATAAAAAATAAGCTTATTTTGTCTCTAACCGACTGGATTCTATCCGAAACAAATATTATTATTATAGTATAATAACTCGGACTTATTTTACTTAGTCGGAGAATTATTTTTCCAGGAAGAGCAAACAATAATTCATAATGTTTATTGTTTATTGCTGATAAACAAATAATAATTGTAATGGAATAATTATCTACTCTCATACTCATTTTGTGAGTAGATAATTAATTTAGTTTATTTTTAACCCCCGACGAAAAAGAGGGGTGTAATAATTTCGACGTGTGTGTCTGGTCTGTCTGGCTGTGGCATCGTAGCTCCTAAACAGATGCGCCGATTTTGATCTTTTTTTTTTGTTTGCAAGGTGACACAATCGAGAGTGTTCTTAGCTATGAGCCAAGAAAATATCTTCAGCCATTTGAAGATTATCAGCTCTTTTCTAGTTGTTGAAAGGATCAAGTATAAACGGTTTTGTGTAGGGGATTTTTTTTATTTAACTTTATTTACCAGTATGTTAATGTGGCGTATAAAAGAAATGTGCATGACAAGAATACACGGCAAAATGCAATCGCTTTCATGTTGCTTGACGCGCTTGTACATTTCATTTTTGATACAACGTCCCACCACATCCCCAAACCGGCTCTTCGCTGGGGTAATAATGTAAGTATGAATATTTTATTACAATGTTGATGGAAGCGACCCTCGCTTGAGCTGCCCCATTCAACCTTATTCCTCGATATGTTTTATAGTGCGTATAATAGCGTAAAACTAATATAAATTACAATAAAAAATATTTTCTTTATCTATCTAAGAAAACAGCTAGGTATGTAAAAGTGTGTACGATTTCGCCACCTTTTTTTGCAAACGCAGCAGCCCATTTAAATATATTATATAATATCAAAATTACTTTCAGTTTATTAGCAACATAATAAAAGTAAGAATCGCCAAACTTTTGTTCAAATATTAGCGACGTAATACGATAATGATAATATTATAATGATTGTTGTGCCTATTTTTTGTATTTTCCAAAAGTTTACATTTTATAATTGGATTGTGCGAGTTTGTCCTTCGTGGCCAGCAGCTTTAAAACCTGTTAGGATGACAAACAACTAAAAACTAGCTCGCACAAATAACCTAACCTAACCTAACCTAACCTAACCTGGGTTAATCGTAGCTCTTATTCATGTATAGTTCCTAGGCCTTAAATTAATTAAAACACCGCAAAAATACATCCGCCTAAGCTAAACTCTAAGTATGTTCGTTTGTATGCCTCATTTTTACGTCGAAACCAAGTAACAAATATATATATTTTTTATGAAGAAAAAGAGTTCAACTAAAAAATGGTTATTCCCGTAGGAAAAGCCACAGCCGCAGAACTAGTTTACCAGTGAATTTTTCCGGTGTCATTTTGTGGAAATACCGGAGTTCGCGGTGTCGAAATGCTCCCGCTGATTACTTCATACATATTTTATCAAGTTTGAGGAGTATCGAATGGCTCCATCAAGATATTCGCTACTTCCAATCTAAATTTAACTTATTTGGATTAAACTTTGATATTTATTGAAATATACGTGTTTATTTACTTTTCTGTGAGAATAAAATTTCGGATCATTGCGTGTTTCTGATTGATTTAGCGAAAATGTTTGATCTCAATTTATAGCCAGTTTGAGTAAAATCTGTGGCTTCTTCCACATATATCCTTGCCTGTATTTATTAACCATACGATTTAACTTACTAAACCTAAAGAAATATGCTTCATAAAAGACAAAACTACTTAAAACAGACTAAAACTTACATAAAATAGCGACGTTTTGAAATAAACAATTTTTAACGAGCTCTATTGTCAACCACGTCTCACTGCACTATTTAAAAAATGTGTCAACCGTTTAGCCCGGCCATTCACAGACACTTGGCCCGATTCACAACAAAACAGAAAAATGTTTCGTATACCCGACTCGTAGCCGCTGCCGTAGCACTCGCTACGCGCGTACGTCACTGCGTAGCACTTCGTAGACACTGACTACGAGGCACGGTCTCAGGGGTGCCAGCTCTAAATCAAGTCACCCAACCGCAAAAAATGTTTATGATATTGACTCGACTTTTATATTTGTGGGCACTAAAGTTGCGAACCAGAATCTTATCTTTACGACTTGCTGGCATCTGCGGTTTCTTCCCGTTTTACAGGCGGAAGATTGTGATCATAAAATATATTATTGCTATTGAAGGAAGTTTAAAAATAGAACTTCGAGTTATAACAATTTTTAATAGCCTGTGTTGCCGGATTTTTTATTATATTTTAATTTAACATCTTTTAGTATCGAAAACACTAAGTAAATCACTAATTACTTCAGCATTAATAACATGAAAGCATTAAAACATAAAAACAATACCTTTTATGAATACCTACGCACACTATGAATTGCTTATTATTGTTTAAAAAAATATATACCACTAATTTTTTCTACAATAGCTTTCAAACTGTAATAATCGCAAGACTCGTGATTTTACGTTCATTATAAGATTTGTACAGATAAAAATATCCCTCCATCTCCCTGAATCTAGGGAAACCTCTTATAGCTGGCAGCCCCGTAGTACCCGAGTGCACCGCGCAACAGATATCTGTTGCGCCAGCTGTGTGTATTCCAACAAATATTTTATGAAGGCTTATCCAGGAACACGGATGACTATAAAATTCATATCCAAAAACATAACTTATTTAGTTATAAATGAATTTAATACAGTTATTATTATTTACAAGGCAGGCAATAGTTACTGCCTGCGATGGTCGTCGGGGAAAAAGGTTCTTGAATGGCGGCCACGCGCCGGAAGGCGTAGCTTGGGCAGGCCTCCGCCCGCGCTTATCGTTTTTTCCCGTAGGAAAGAGGGATTTTCCTGCCGTAAAAGGTAGCCTATGTGGTATTCTAATGTATAAGATAAACTACATTATTGTAAAGTTTAATTGAAATATATTCAGTAGTTTTTGCGTGAAAGAGTAACAAACATCCATCCATACCATCCTCACAAACTTCCGCGTTTATAATATTAGTAGGATTTGCATGTATTTTCATTGGACTTCGTAAGGTTTTCGGCGTGACGACTCCCGTTATATTTGTTTGCCTTTACAGTGGTCATGCTAGGAGGGCGGAAGTACAGAAGCCAGCACAGGCGAATACGCATTTCGCCTCTGCTACGAAATAAAGGCGCTCTGAAGGTCAATATGTCCAGCCGCATGTGCTTGCTACTGTACATTAATTCATCTCGCCACAGTTTCAGAGTTACTTATCAAGTGGATTTCGAGGTTAACCTACCTCACAAACCCTGGTGTCGGAATTATTGAGCCGCCTAAGGCTCCTGACATGGCTCATATAACGACTACATCCGTAGATAGTAGCCGGGACCACCGGGACCAACGACTTTACGTGCCTTCTGAAGCACGGAATCATCTTTCTTTCGGAAAATCAGGTGATTCAGCCTGCAATGTCCTAACCAAACTGGGGAAAGTCTCACAAAGTGATAGACGGCCTCGTAGCCTAGTTGGTAGTACGTCTGCCTACGAAGCACAAGGTCGCGGGTTCGAATCCCGCCCAGGGCAAACATTCGTGTGATGAGCACTTGTGTTTGCCTTGTGTCTGGATGTTGTATATTTATATATGTGTGTATATCAGTTGTCTGACACCCATAGTACAGGCTCTGCCTAGTTTGGGGTCAGATGGCCGTGTGTGAGATGTCCCACATATTTATTTATTTATTATTTATTTGTTCGACGGATCCCCACCGGGATTCGAACCCGGAACCTCCGTAACGTCAGACGAGCTTTTGACCAGTCGACGACGGAGGTAGTTCAATAGTTGTTAGTCTAGAAATGTAATATTGAACTAGTTTGCGGTTCACACACAGAAGACTGCAAATTTGGCTCCCATCCAACCATCTGTTGCTTTTTCTGCTGTTGTTTGATGTGTGATATAGTTATACCTACGTATTGTGTTGCAATGTTGATAATACACCTGCCTTCGGAAGTCAGGGTTTTGAGTTCGAATGCCGCCTATGACGTATGCGTATGAGATGAGCAATAGTTTTAAAATACTTACACTTACATTACATTTAGTTATGTAAAGGATTACTTGAAGGTAGGTTTACATCTGAAAAATATTATTTATTTGTATGATACTGAATGCGGTATTAAACATTCAATGCATCTCAATACAAAACACTAAACTAAAACGATTTCTCTGTTTACATTTCTATCAAATTTTCAGTTCCTTGAATAAAATAAATCATAGCAGTCTAACCTACGATACGATATTAATCACACCTTACGATCGTAGCTAAGACGGCTACGGCGTAGCACATCGTAGCACCGTAGCAAAGGCTACACGTTAGTAGCAACTTTTATAAACTAAGGACTTGCTTTTACCGGCCTAGAGTCTTGCTCGGGATGAATAGCACTCATTAGACTTATGAGAGACTTGGAGGCATTACGGCATCAGATATTAACAAAGTTTTTCGCAAAAGAAAATTATCGTTGCATCCCACTAATGAAAAAAAATTATATTTTGTTGTAAATTTTTTTGGTTTATTGCTTTTTCAACAGATGTCGTAGATGTGTAGTTATTTTTTTTACAATATTTAAGAACGTCATAATATAAACAATACATAAAGAGAGGTAAAAAAACAAAAAGCGACCAAACAAGTGAGGTAGGTCGCTCAAGGTTTTCAGAATAAAATAGGTATTCAAATTGACTACATACTAATGTTTATTTTGTATTTAAAATATATTTACACCCTTATTATCCATTACAGAACGGAACTGCTGAACAGGAGCGTACGTACTCCCAGCAAAAGGGTAAAATAAATAAAAGTTAAAACTTTGCTTTGGTGTTTGCAGTACTAGGCACCTGTGTTTGCTTTCATTTAATCCTTTGTTGAACTACAAATTAAGCGAAAAGTTACCAGAGCAAACAATGTGCATATTAAATTTGAGAACAAGTACAAACCATTTTTGTACTATTTGTCACGGAAGAAGGACCAAATACTTAACAATCAAATAGTTATGAAACGAAGTGCCTGGCAACCTCATTTCCACCTCAATTTCCATTTCTTTCTCGTCTAAATTCAAAAATTCAATTTTGGAATTCATTCGTCATTCATACGTCACCCTCGTCCATTTTGTTCTTTAGTTTTTCCCATGACCCTTGACCTTGGCGTAGACGGCCGTATTTCGTAATTTATTTTGTAATTTTGTAAAGTTTAAGCTTTTTTATACCGCTGAGCTACGCATCCATGTTAATAAATATAACTACAGTGCTGGACCGAGTTTCGTGTGTTTTACTAGTGCCTAGTTAGGGAAACCTTCAATCTCGCCACTCCTGTCGGCTCGCCAAGGACCAGGTTATAAAATATCACTTTATGTAGTCCCGAGTACCCACTGAGAGGCTTATTCAAACCTCCTTCGATCTAATGCGATTTAAATTTATGATTTGCAAAAAAATCCTATGATTTTAAACATTTATGACACTACTACTAGTAACTTATACTTTTTTCTTTGACGATGACGAATTTTTCCATGGTAAAAAGTATCTAGTGTCCTTTTCCATGATGCCCTGCAAATTTTAATCACAATCTGTTCAGCCGTTTGGACCTGAAAGAGTAACAAAAGGCAGACAGAGTAACTTTCGTGTTTATTTTCTATAATGATAGTATGGAGGAATACGGATATAAAATATACTTGATAAGTACCGTATTTGTTATAAGATAAAGCAGAAGTAGGCAGATAAGCCAAAGCTACGTGTAAGTAAGCTAAAAGTAATGGTCACACCATAATCGCTTATCTATTAGGTATAATAAATAATATACTAACTTGAACGTAGATTTTGCGAAATATAAAAGGGTAAAGAGAATTGATAAGGCGAGTATGGATGAGTTCTAGAAAAGTACTCCAATCCAAAAGACCTATATTTTACATAATTGTTATTTAGGTTTCGCACCGCATTTTCTGTGCAGAATTTTTCATTAATTCATGTTTATGATGCTTTTACCCGGCAGTCGTAAATACGGGCCGTAATGTAGCTACAGAGAACAGCTGCGTTGAAACAAACGGGACATTCGCATTCCATTTGCGACTCCAAATGTAGGTAGGTACTGGATTTTTCGTTACATTTTATATTTTATTTAAAAATATCATGTAAATCGCAGACAATCACTGACATATGAACCAAAGAATCGCCAAACTTGTGGCAGCGCAAAGCGCGAGCTTCCCTATACACGATTCCGTTGGCACAGAAGAAAATAATAGTACCTACTTCCGCCGGGTTTGGGAAGCGTAGCGTGGGCAGGCCCCCCACAAGGTGAACGATCTGGTGAGGGCTGCGATGCGGGCAGCGTAAGACAAATCTTTGTGAACATCTTCGGGAAAAGCAGTGGACGTATACCAACACTCAGATTACTAAAACCGCACAGGTTGTACCAAACGTAAGTGGGTCGGACACCTATAGGCAAAAGACACCACAATCCACAGCACAATCCAACTACTATTGTAGAGGAAAACTCAAAACACACTTTAGCCAGTAAATTATTAAAAGGGGAAAAGGTTCCTAGGAAAACTAATTTTGGCTACAACACGCAAAGTATAATAAACTAGTTTTACAACAAGTATGAATACACAAATAAACATAAAAATAATACCTAGCATTACGCAGAACCTACCTCGCCTAAAGGGACTTATAAATCGTTGTGAAGGTTGTTCAGGAGTGAAAATGCCTTGTTTAAAATAATTAATTAACAATTGATCCTCTTTTTGTGGGTAGAATGAGAATAGCGCACGAGCGACTTTACATCGCGGTGTCATCGCTTTGATCGTCGCTGCGGCACTTAACCTACATTCCAGTAATGGACCACCAACTTCAGATTTGTGCTCTGGATGTACACGCAAGAGCACCCCAAGCTTAATACTTTGTACTTAGCACCGTTCTTATATCTGCCGAATAAGGGACAAAGTCGCGAGGCACGTGTCCAGCTTGAGCTGCTCTTGACTGTATTTTCTAAATGTAATCCTGTTTTATATGAACCAATGGAAAACGTTTTGAGGTTATTTTGATGAAATACTGGCGACCGTACCGACATCCATTCAATTTTTTCCAATTTTATATCTACTGGTATTTATTCGTCTTTTCCCCTTTTGTCCTGTAAAATAGTATAGTTGTATGTTAATGTATTATTTTAATGATAAATGATAAATATCAGTCTCTACCTAAAGGTTAAGCCTGTAACGAGGTTTGCATGCTACCTCGTTGCCTCGTTTCTACTTCATTTCTCATCTCATTTACCATTTCTTTCTCCAAATTTGAATATTTAATTTTGGAATTCATTCAAAAATCATCCGTCAAACAAATCATCCATTTTTATTTTCACTTCTCCTTTAGGCCTTTCATCATGTTTTAACTTTAAAATTCAATAAACGTAAATAATGTATTTCTACTGTAATTCGTGAATAAACCTTTCTAATTCAGTGCTAGTGGAAATTTGAGTTTCAATTACCATTTCTTAGTTTTCGTCGAGAAAGTTTTCGTTGAGATTACCACTACCTTAAGAGTTCACGCCGCAGGCTCGCCCAGGAGCAAGGCGAGCCGCGGCGCGGGTGCGACAAGCCTTACTAAGGGTGACCCTTCTTGATTATGACAGGCTATGTCCAGCTGCTGTACTTTGTTGATAAATAAATGAACAATATATGTACAATAATGTTGGATTGGGTAGCCTGTTACATTAAAAATCTTATTAATGTCTACTCTTGACTGTCACCTGTTTATTGAGATTTACCGTGCCTGTCGGATTACGTTACGTACGAGTCAAAATACAGCTGTAGAATGATTAAATTTGTTTGTAAAGTAAACACTTCCGCTCGTTTACTTGATGTAACATACACACTCGTATAATTGCGTAACTCCAGTGAAGTTGTGCGTCAGTCACATCACATGCGATTTGATATGTTTACTATGTTATAATAAATAAATAAATATGTGGGACATTTCACACACGGCCATCTGACCCCAAACTAGGCAGTGGGTGTCAGGGCAGATAGCTGATATACAATATACATATACAACATTCAAACTCCAGAGAAACAAGGCAAACACACGTGCTCATCACACGAATGTTTGCCCTGGGCGGTATTCGAACCCGCTACCTTGTGCTTCGTAGGCAGATGTAGTACCAACTAGGTTACAAGGCTGACAACTTATGATAAACACTTTCTGTCGTTTCACGAGAAATCCCCTGAACACGCTGTTAAAACAAGTCAACATTGAAACCAAATTTCCGAGTTTCCGTAATGCCAAAAAATCCAAAATGAAATAAAAATAATCATCAAGGAAAACTTATTCTGGAGTAGCTTGCTCCGCGGCTTTACAATGAGATATTTATCCCGCGAGCACAGTGCGAAGTAACCAGATTATTTATAATAATATTTTATTTAAAAGAAAAGTACAATTATAACGTTTTACATTTTTTAAGGAAAAAAGGAGGTGGTTGAGTTGTACATCTAAGTATAAATGTTACCTGAAATCCATACTAGGTCATAGACTTGTGTCACAGATATCAGGTATGAATTATATATACCCTACTATGTCCTTGCTATGTCGTCTCTATCAAGTAATATGTCCTTTTCAAGCGAAATCGATATATAAGTGATTTCATCTGAAATTAACTTTTTCCCTAAATCAATACAAAAAGTTAAGACAGTTGTTGTCCAACCTAAACATGTTTTATTTTGTCAATTAATTCTCCGTTCTACTACACCCTGTTCTGCGGTGTAGATAAACCGTAGATTTATTAAGTACTATCGAGATAAACATTGAAGAATAAAAGAACAGACCTACAGACAGCGTCGCTATTAATTAGCTTCGTGTCAAAGCTCAGCTATTTAGCAACACTTCAAAGCGCTTTAAATGTTTCATATCGAGACGTCTTAATTTGAAAGTCGGTAGGAACTCGCTGCCTTTGACTAAAGCTGCCTGTTCAATGACGACTTTACATAAGTCTACATTCTAGATTTTGGAGTAAACCCATAAGGATCTGGATGTCGAAGCCAAGTTAGTCCTCGTATTTTTTTTTATTTGGGTAAAAGTAGAACTGGAATCAAAAGTTGGCCTTATTTCTTACGCTCTATATACCTGTGGCAATGTTATCTACTCATAATACTTGCTTACGCTGGCCAAATTTATCGAATACGAGTACAAACACAACTTTAGATTTTCTCTGCAGTTTCCTAAGAGTTCTAATGTACCTACTCCTTTCTGTAAAAAAAAAAACAAATCGGTCTACTAACTGAAAATCTACTACAATTAATAGCACGTTTAGCTGAAAAATTTGAACTTTGCACCGTTTTTATGTCAAATAAATAAGAAAGAGAGTCGCGTTGCACGTGTTCATTTTACATTGCACTTGACCCTTTCAGTCCTTTTGTACTTATTAGTTAGAACAATCAGAAAATCGTCGATGTATTCCACGCTGACAGTCATTTTATACCACCACCGCAGAGTAATTTGGCAAACTTCACAGCATTTAAATTCAGAAAGCATTTCTGTATTAAATGCTTTCTCGGAGAAAGGAAACCTGTTCCCATCGTAACACCGAAGATCTAAGTACACAAAATTAGCTTTAATCATGCTTTCATAATACATTTTAAGCATTACCGTTTCATTTAGAATTACCTTTATTCTGTAAATTCTGCTTTAAATTAAAATTAATTTTCTAAAATTGTTGCTTCTTGTTCCCAATGGCATTATTTGTTTTCTTTATGCAGACCCCGGAATTTCACTTATAACCAAAATCAAAATCTCACTTATACCTACACACCTATTTAAAATTATCGCGTAAAGACCCGTAAATATACAAAATAATGTGTATTAGAGTTTGGCTTTGAAAGTAGGCAATTTATGAAATTGGAAAACATTGTACTGGCAACAAAGTTACATGGAAAAAAAAAGTATCAAATTAGGTAAATCCATAGAATCGGGGCTGCTACGATGAGTTTTTTCAAATTTGCCTCGTTTTTTCGTTGTCTACTTTCAATTGCCAAACTCTAAGCGCGAAAGCCTCAAACAAACACAAAATCTCACTTTGCTCGCGATCCTATCTATCACCTTGTATTTAATGATGATAAAAATAATATACCTACAACCTTCTTTTATTGCACACAATATAGAATGAACAGAAATACATTACAAGAATAACGATTTGACACTTAACCACACTTAACTATCAGTGGATGACTGGATGTTTAAAACTAAAAGTAAGATTAAATAGCAAACAAGTTGATAGATTTGTCAAGCAGTTGCTGATATTTATGTCTAACTGACTGTACTGTACATTTGGGAAAAAACCCAAATCTCAAAACTTCTTCATACAGAAGTACCGGAGGCTAACTGATACGGTACGTAACCAAAACGTATGTTGTACATTAGAGGTTCATCAAATCTCCATCACTCTTTTACCATATCTTTCGTAACACCACGAATTTTAGATTACTGGGATACGTACATATTTTATAAGCAAATGAAGGATAACAATAATGCAATATTTGTGTCACTATTACTTGAACATGTGGTCACTCTACTATGGATACGGTAGAGTAGAACGAGGTAACAAAATATATAATCCAGAAAATGGCCAGCAATGTTCTTCTATGTAACAATCAATAACTAATTTGTACCACAGACTCGTACTATATACACATTACACACCTAACTAGAAATCGTCCTTATTTATGACCATACATCCCGGCAATGAAAGAAGCTTCTTATAAAGGTTTTTTAGGTAAACTATACTGTATATACTGGTACTGCATATACACCGTGAAAATTAACTGGTTGTTTATCCGTAACATAGTGGTAGTATTCATGAAACTGAACAATTTACCCTAAGGAACATAGGTTAAAATCTCACAATTTAAATTAATCTATTCATCTAAACTTCAGTCACGTGACCGGCCACGTTGTAAGGCAAATTGAATTTTAATTTTGAGATTGTAACCTATGTTCCTTAGGGAAAGTTGTTTATTTTCATGAGTACAACCACTATGTTTATTAGGATAAACAACCAGTTTTTCACGGTGTGGATACATGTTATAAAAAAATACGTCCTAGTAATTTCTGAAGTACTGGTGTCTGTAGCGATCGCCTCGAAGCCTACGAGACGACCGACCCCCCGCGGCCCGTAATGGACCCTCACCGAGAAGCTTTTAGATCAACACTTTTCATAATAAATAGGCTGAAATACTGACATAAACTACTCCGGGTTTTCTATTAACACGTTGGCTGCGAACCGGCGCTATCACTATCACTACATAGTATAAACAAAGTCGCTTTCTCTGTCCCTATGTCCCTATGTATGCATAAATCTTTAAAACTACGCCACAGATTTTGATGCGGTTTTTTTAATAGATAGAGTGATTCAAGAGGAAGGTAATACATGCATAATATATTTAAGAATAACCTACAATAATCTTTTTCCCGTGCGGAGCCGGGGCGGGTCGCTAGTATAAAATAAATAAGTTTGTATGATAAATACATAATTTGAATAATCAAAAACTTAATGACACTTTGTCATAAAGCTATAAGATTGGATTAAATATGTAAAGTAGGTAGCACATGCGGCTGGACATGTTGACCTTGAGAGCGCCCGTATTCCGTAGCGGTCTTAGTAGTGCGAGTGTCCAGCGGCATGGGCTGGCTTCTGTACATAGATTTTTTTCTTTACTGGATTAAAATAGATAATTATCATATACGTAAACTAATTTACGCTTAAATTAAAACGAAACAAATCAATTATTTGAATTATAATGTTGACGGATAAATTTTGAATTTAACTAAACATTCACCATTTTGTGCACCTTTTTGAACATTTACATGCCGAATGCCGATCTTATCCGTTCTCTTTCCTCTTTATAATACGGAAGCTTACAGGTTCTTATTCGTCGTTTTTTTTTAGCTTTAATAATCCTATCTCTCTTCTCTTTACTTTAATCATCCTTCATGAAGACAAGCCTTGCAGTAAATTAAAAGTCCTTTTTCAGCTTAACTTAATAAAAATCTACATCTTGTTTGCTTAACCGCTTATGATGTCAATTTCGTCAAAGCAAGTTTACCCAGTCCCTTACAGTTAGAGCACCTGAGCAAACAAAAAAATTAAATTTCCTTAGATTAGCCACACAATGTAAATAAGTTTCCCCGCTTACAGGGAAAATTGCAGCAAATCTCTTCCGACGTCGCCAAAACAGGGAGCGGTCCTTTATGCTGTGCCTCGTTCACATTCATATTGTTCCTTGATGAGTAAAAACCTGTATGACCTAGTTAGTTGAATGACTTTTAGACAAGCTTAACGCGTTTGATTTCTAATCGGATCGACATTTTAAAACGCAAGTCAATCTTAACAGCGAATATTCCACATTAAAAAAAGTAAACACACACAAATTCTGTGGTAGAGCCTTCCGCTCTCCCGCAAGTCTGTCCGCAAGTATCATTGCCTTTGTCCTGCTAAGCACATACCGACTGAATGATGACAATAATGAAACACTATCGTATACCTACGTCTCCATTGAGTGGGTGAACTTATTCTGTTTACATTTAGAACAGTTAGCAAGACCTGATTTGTTTTTCACGGCGTAGAACGAAAATACTTTTTCAAATTCTTCTTGTCAGCCAGTAATATGATGTGTAAAAGATCCAATCTAAACGCACTAAGAGCCTGTTTCGTTCAAGACCCCTGCTCTCGCCAAATGAAGGATTAGTGGAAGGGCGAGCCCTGTACAATCCACTTATGTCACTGGGTCGCCGACTACTATTAGTACGTGCCTCGCGTACAGATTCATCTTATACAGCAGCTCAAGGAGGCATATGAACGATTACCGAAGAAAAACTTGATAAATACTGGAGATGAGTATGACGGCACATAATATTATCAGGATGACGGCGACCTCTTATGATTTTGGCTTTCAAAATTTTTGAAGAGAGTATATTGTAATTCAAGTAATTGTTCTTCTACGTCAAAACAAAAAAGTAGGATGAATGAGAAATAGATTTTTGGCACTCCTGAATAGTAGATTTTGGAGACACGACCTTTGTTTTGTTCCGGATAGGGTCATTGCACCAATTATTTTATTTTTGAAATGAGGAACAAAATCGAGGTGCGCTGTTATCAAATCAAATCAAATATCCTTTCTTTTGTGCTTTATCCTTTCCTTGTCCTTTGTTCAGCTTACCTAGGGACCGTTATATGCTACAAATCTACTGATCGCGAAACCCTAATTTTAATTCGATTACAAAGCAAACGTGTGGGAAATCATTCACTCTAATCAATCAGACTGATTGGGTGCGAAAAACATTACATAAATGAGTATCGCTCCCTCCAATAAAAACAAACGATTGATGAAGTGCTTTCAGAGGCTATTTTATCAAGAAACAGTCCATTTCGAGAGCAATAACAGTAAAATGTTTAACGCGTGTAGCCTTTAATATTATATTTTGGCTGTGCCTATTTTTTCTCGCTTTTTTCTGTTAAGATTTTACGTTACGATGACGGCAGATTTTAGATTGTAACATTTTCTTTCAAGCATTTCGAACAATGGAAAAGCTTTAATAAAGCCCGACCAGAAAAATATAAAACCTCGCCATATTACGGAACTTCAATGGAACTAATTGTATAATGGAATTGTTGCCATAAACATAAAAATATACACGTGGCGCCCCCAGAGCAGGTTTTTTATTCTTCTGGTCGCTTTAATAAGAATTACCCGGTCAAAAGTGTTACGATTAATACATTTTGGCAAGAAATAACTTTAAGAAATCGAAACTCGAGAAGCTGGATAGTGACATAGCAGTTCCGTCGTTATGTCGCGTTTGACAGACGGAGTAGTAAGCCTACTGGCCTCCAAGTAGACGATTATCATATTATTATTATTAGGCCCGATTCTATATTATTACGCTCTAACTTAAATTTAAAAACCATATGTCCCTACGTCCCTAATCCCTATGTATGAACGAAAAGGAACAGGTGTCATCTTAAATTTAAACGTCGATTTTACGCGTAGTTCGCACTAGTTTGGCAGGCATACAAAAAATCCCACTTAAAACCCTTTACTGCATGTTTTATTTAAATATAATAAAATAAAATATTTAAGTTTGTAAATGGCTTTATTCAAGCTATAAAAACAATTAGATAAAATAAAAAAAAACAAAATGACCACTGTTACAGTTTTTTTTTCAGGAACCATATATGGGTTCGTATGCATCAAAGCTTTTAACCACTTGGACAGATATGGTTTCATATGCAATCTAACCAAACCTTACATTATCAAATAAAATTAAGTAACTAAAAATTATATAAAATTATTGATGAAACTTAGATAAACAATTTCTCTTGTCATTGTAACATAAAAATACCTTACATTCTGGACATTTTGTTTAAGTTTTCACTGAAAAAACTCGACATAATATTTGTCGAATTTTCTGCCACTCAGGCAGTGTCCAATATTGTCGATCTGCACAGATGTCAGGGGTAGCTCCTGGTGCTTTTCCGAAGCTTTTCCCATCCTCTTACTCTAAGTTGGAGACCCAGGACTTGAAAAAAATTATGGACTTCCCGGGCGGCTCGTTGAAGGCGACAAACCTCGTCCTAAATGATCCGTCTCAAGAATAAAATAACAACAGGGCGTTTAAGTGGTATGGAGGATGTGGGGATCTCCGCGTCAGAATCGGAAGCCAAATCATCATCACTAAGACCATTCTCAGGGATTGGGTTAGAACGCATATTATGCTTAGAAAGCACCCAGGGTCTACCTTGCCATCAAGAAAAAGAATTGCTTAGCATTACAAAAAAAAATTAAGTAAATTAAATCAAAACCATATCTCTGTATTAAATAATGGTAAAAGCGTGAGTGCATACTAAACCATATCTGTCTAAGTAAAAAAGCACATGAATGCATACGAAACCAGATATGGTTCCGGTATAATTGATGATAAAAAATTGTGAAATCAGGTAGCAAGTAAAAGTCTGTTACAGTAAATAAAAACTAGAGGGTATGACAGATAATAAATATTTTTTTCCGATCTGAAAATCTTACCTTTTAATTTTTATTTCTTTTTGCAATGTTGAGAATCACACACGCAAATGTTCGGTGACCATGCCCAGAAAAGTGAGATTAAAACCAAATGACATTTGACCATAGACGAAAAAGTTGCTGTTTGATATTGCTAATGATATGACTAACAAACTTCAATAGAATTTAGCAATTAGTTTTTTATATTTTTGGAAAAAAATAATTGTAAAAATGTCAATCCATATATGGTTCCGTATGTAAAGGTTGCTCAATTTGACAGCTGCGCTGCATATTTCAAATATTATTCATTCAAAATTAAATTAATTCATCTCCCATCCTTTTCGATTTCCATATGAATGAAAGAAACCACCAACTTAAATTTAGCGATTTTAGCAACCACTCCAGAATTTAGCCCATTATCTCCTTAGCTTTTGTAAAGTAATGATCACATTTATTATGACTTGCATGTCCTCAGAGCGTGGTGGTATGAGCGTCTACATAACTTACTGCTGGCACTACTCCCCTCAATATTAATAATATTGCAAACCAAACGATCGCCTCTTAGAATTTATAACAAACGTGACATGGTTTTAGTCGAGATATTTATTATTCTAGTACGAGAAGCATTTTATTTCGTCGCCGCGTGTATTGCATCCCACAGTCGCGCGATACGGAGCGATGTGGGAGTTTACATGCAAACTGTCCCGTAGAAATCGGACAAAATTCGTATTAGGGTTCGGCAGTCTGCATTGATAGTGTTTGGCCAAACAAAGGGGGGCTGCTGAACCAAATATGCCGGCCCGCTTATGTGTGTAGCAACCCTTACAGTACATGAGCGCGAAAATTGAAGCTGAGGCAGTCGCCGTGGTCGAAATATATTTCAAGGAGCTGGTACAGGTTGCATATAAACACCCAGATATTTCTGAGGGTTTGATCCTAATGATCGAAATCGCTGTTAAAGCAGCCAAATGATACTTGGCGGAGAGCGCTTTAGGTAGAAGTTATCGAACCGTCAGTTTCCCCTAGCTGGAAGTGAAAATCCAACACACATTTAATTTTATTATTCAAGGTAATCCCACCTTGTAAAATATTATTTACCACATCTGTTTTATGCTACTTTGTATAACAAGTTGAATTTTATTTTTGAGATTTCTACCTTTGTTTCTTAGGGAAAGTTGTTCAGTTTCAATTTCACTACCACTATGTTGCAGTGCGGTTTTATTTTGTAAAGGAATTTAAGTAAACATAAAATCCAAATACCACAGTGAAATTTTAAATAACAACAGAACAATTTTGGTATTTGTAAACAATACCTGTGTATGTGAATTTTATATTTTCAAAACCAAAAGTTTGAACAGAGCGGTCGTGGCGTTTAAATGCCTGGAAGATAAAAACGAATCCACATGGCCGCATTTGCATGCAACATGAAAACGCAATTTTTGTTCAAACGAATTCTGCTCCGGGCGTTTTATTAATGCGAAAGGAAATGAATTTCCAGAATGCCTTTTGGAAATGAAATCACGAAGCTTGTATTTAATATTTGTAATATCACTCATTTATACATCGCAATGCAGGGATAGATGCAACCCTAGATTGGAAAGAATAGACCTTAGGCTTTGCCGACGTATGTACCTAATGGCTAGATAGTCTTCTTCTTCTTCCTCGTTAATGCTGAAGATCGCAACCACATACAACCAGTTTCCAGCGCAAGATGGATGCTGCCGTCCACCTCCCTCTTTACTGTGTCTGACGATTTTATAGGCGCCCTACCCTAGACATATCTGCCGTCTATTTTCTCCAAGATAATCTGCTTCTCCAGAAGTCCAGTCCAGACTGTGCTTTGAGGACCGCATAATGTGTCCAAAGAAGCTGAGGGTTCTCTGCCGACATATTGTGGAAAGCCGCGTGGTGATTTTACGCTTACTTAGTATGGACTCATTAGTTCTCATCGCAGTCCAAAATACAAGGAGCAGTCTTTGCCAACACCACATCTCAAAGGCATCTATCGACGACTAGGTAGTAGCCGCGGGACCAACATCTTTACATGCCTTTTTAAACACAAAATCATCCTTTTTTTTCGGACGGACTGTCGTTAATAATCTGGGGAGTCTACAATATTATTTTTGTTTAACCGTAGTAGTCAGTCACCGTACCGCGAACATTTCATCGGTTAAGAACGATGGTTATGATGGACAATACCTACCCTGTGCAAGTTGAAAACAAAAATAAATTATTCATATTTAAGGATAATTAAATTATGTTTATTTTTTTATTACTCGACAGTCGACAATCAACCAAAAGTACTACAAATTGTAATTATTTATTATTTATCTAATGAGTGAACCGCGTTTCGTAATTAGTC
Organism: Teleiodes luculella; assembly: GCA_948473455.1. NCBI lineage: Eukaryota > Metazoa > Arthropoda > Insecta > Lepidoptera > Gelechiidae > Teleiodes > Teleiodes luculella. Next base: position 11,197,851 of record OX419593.1, read on the forward strand.
ATCAAAATCGTTTTCCAAATTTTTCGTCAATAGCTTTATTAATTGTTTTTGTAGCGCTATGTTTTCAGCTGAACCCGACAGTTGAGATCTGACCTTCGAATCATCATCTCTTATTTCATGTATCAACATCATAACTTTGATCTTGAACATTCTAATTTGGCTCTCATCCATGGCATCCAATTCCGGCATCAGACTTAGTAGAAAACACTTGATGGCATTATTTTCTCTACTTAGCGGAGTGAACTGTCTTCTAACTTTATTCCTAATCTGGTTTTTTACAGGAATAAGCCGTCTTCTCTTTAATATGTTCTGCTTTCTTTTCAATGGCACCTCTGGGATTTCTACTTCATCTACACTATGAAGTGGGTCCATATGCTCGTTCTCTTTTGGTTCTATTTTGATTATCAATGTTTCTGCTTTTTCCTCGTGTAATGATGTCGTTTCATTAGATTCTAGTGGCAAGTTAACATCAAGGTTGGCTGGTCGCAAGTTTAAGTATGGTATGATGAAGTCTAGATACTGCGACAAGTAATAAGGTTTCTTAAATTTCCCGGTGCTGTTGTTCCGCAGGCTACGTACGAAAGAGGAGCGTATGTTCTTCCATTTGTCTTTGCATTCATGAACTGTAACAATGAAATGTAAATTAGGCAATTATCTAAATTACCGAACACCTAAAGTAAGTACCACTATTGTGTCACTAGTAGCACAGAATACCAAATAGTAGTCCCTACTATTAGCTATCATCTTCGAATAAACAAGTCATCTATCTATCTATCTATCTATCTGTCTGTCTATCTATCATTAGAAATATATATATATTTTTTAATAATGTTATGCAGAGTTAATCTAATTGATCTGTATGTTTTGCCTTGGGGCGTACAAAGAATTTATAAATTAAGAAACGTTCAGAAACGAACGATAAAATACATAATAAAACATTTTTTACGTTTATTAACGAACCGAACCGAACTGTAGACCATCGTTGTCGTAGATCAATATTTTACCGTTGGACTATTATTGTAGTGTAGGGTTGATTACTATATGAAACATTATAGTTTACATTATAACTTAGGGAACAAATTAATGGCTTCGACTATAAAACGTGTTATATTTTGACGAATTTTATTTTTTTGGATTTTGTTAATAATACTGAATGTTTAGCAATCTTAAAAACAAATCCCTCACTCTGCATTATAAAATACTTAATGTTAAAATTTTACTTGAAATATGAAAATTTTTCAATAAATGAGAACTTATTTATCAACACTGGCTTAAAATAATAAACTTACTACTAATAATAAGAAAAGATTTGTATTTTTGTGTTAAACTCAAAAACAACTACTGAACCGATATCAAAAATTCCTTCACCATTAGAAAGCTCTTTTCACCCTGAGTAGCATAGGCTACATTTTACTGCGGGAAAATGCCTCATTCCCACGGGAAATACTGTTAGCTAGGGCGGAGCCGCCACGGCGGAAAACATTTTTTTTTTAATTCGTCACAGCTTGCGATTTCGCAGCGCGCAGCTGCCAGAGACACGAACGAACACAGCGCAAAACAAATCTGAATCTGCCAAATAAACGAGGTGTGTCTTACCATTTAAACCGACGATAGCAGAAACCTCAAGCCAACTTTTATCCAGGACCTCTTTTCTGTTGTACTCAGGTAAGTTGTAGTTGTATAAACATGGTCGTTTGTGTATTTCCGTGACGAGTGGTATTTCGTAGGTCTTAATGACCGACATGGCGGCGGCTCGGCTGCAGCGCGCGTACTGTCAGCGGATTGGCTGCGGCGCGTCGCGGCGTCGCGTGCCGCGTCCCCTTGTCCCCCCGAGTCGCGCCGCATGCCACCCCCCGCAAAGCTAGTCAGCCAGCTGGTACGTCATGCGGCGAACGAATACCGGACCTCTCAGTCTGGCACGGTCTCAGACGGACTGCAATGAAAGGAAAGGGAAATATAACGCACGTCATTCCGCGCGCAGCGCCGCGCCGCGCCGCCGCCGCCGCCGCCGAGACGGATGATATTAATAAACTTGCTTGCGTTTTGGTGTTATCAAGCAAGCAAGCAATAATGAATTAAGTATCTTCTATCAAAATACCTACCTACTTCGAGTTGATATAGTAAGAATGAAAATTTATGTGTCAGTAATTAATCATTAGGGATTAGGGACTTCTATTTGGTATTCTGTGTCATTCAATAACCTTTGTATTAGATTAGATACTTAAGTATTTTTTAATCAATAAAATATTTAAAAAATCATTTCATAGGAAATTTTTTAGTTTCATATTTTAATCTCATTTTTTGGGGAGTAAAAAAGATTGTGTAGATGTTTAATCTTATCTTATATTACCTGATTTAATGTGCTTTAATCCAAAATCTTACAAAACTAGAGGTCCCGGGTTCGAATCCCGGTGGGGCACTTGTCGAATAAATTATTACTTTGTGAGACTTTCCTCAGGACATTGCATTACATGCTGAATCACAATACCACATTGAAAGGAAGATAATATTACAGTCAACAAAATCACCACCAAAATCACCTGACTCACCTCATTGTACGAATAGACAGATGATTCCGTACTTCGAAAGGCACGGATGGAGTGGTTATAGTAACCTATAAGTCCTATAACCACATACATAACTGTTAAACTTAATCATTTTAGTTCATTGATTTTTCAACAGGTGACGCCTGTTAGTATATACTATTAAATAATAATCGAAGCGAAAAATTAAGATCATTGAGTCCCTGCCCATTTAATATTAATCATTTTAATTAGTATATCAAATAACCATTTATAAATCAATTACAATTGTCAAAATCTAAAGGTAAGCGACCCACACTTCATAATTCTGACACCAGGAGTTGGTGAGGTAGGTTTACCTTAAAACCAACTCGATAAACAAAACCTATCTATTCAGTTCCTAATATCACCTAATATACTTACTTATTATAGATACCTAGTACTATTATTTATTCTGTAGTACCTATAGATAGACGGACACCTAGCTATAAATAACTAAACTAGTTCGGAAACAGTAAACTTAGATTGCTTTGGCTCTCCACGGACAATATTCGGGTAGATGAAACTTATCTAAATAATAACAAAAAATTTCATAGACTAACTACACTACATGTTAATTAATATTTATAAATAGACTTGCGTAAATATTGCAAAATTCAAAAATGTCTTATTCGTCATAAGTTTCTTAAAAAACACTTATTGAATAATAATTGACGTCATAATAAGGAGCTAAAAAGCTTTGTTTAAACCAAGTCCGGCTTTCGCCTCTCATCTCAAACGAATGTACCTACATTTCATTTCATCTCTCATTGAATAACTAATATCAAAGAATTCAAATAACACAACCTTTGAAATTGTTCACATGTACTCTCTAGTTTTCCATTGAGATTTAATAAATTTTAGATTAATATGATCGTAGTACTTATATAGGAGGAAATAAAAAAGGTTCTGGAGATTTTATAAGATTCATGAAACCTTTCTCAACTTCAACATCGCACTTTCTTTTGAAAAAATCTTATTCTAAGTGATGTTGGTGATTAAAAGCTCGCTGGCTTGACAAACGTGACTTGGCGACACACTTCAGTTGAAAAATCAGCCGGGATGAGTCTGAAATATCACTTTTTCTTATTCAAATAGTGGCAAGCAAACGTTATAAAAAACCGGTACTTATATTTAATCTGAATATTTATTTCGGAAACAATGTTAATTCTGAATGTAGTTTAAACAAGACAGCGTGCATATTTACAAACAAGGGCTACCAACATTTCTTGACTATAGAAAGCCCTTCGTTCGTAAGACCAACGATGCAACGATGCACCAAAGAACATGAACATTTCTTAGACGTAGGCAATACCATGGTCTAAGAAAACAAGGTCTAACAGTTAGACCACGTGAATTCGACAAGGATGAACAGCGCAAGATGACGTAGGTTTGTGTCAGTCACGTGGTCTAATGGTTAGACCTTGTTTTCTTAGACCATGGGCAATACCTTGTTTTTTAAATCTTTTTGCGTTGCTTTGTTTTAGTGGCTAACCAAATTTTTAATCAATTACTATAAGATGCTTCAAACTCTCCAAATGCTTTAAAATTCATAAACTCACATGTTGCACTCTATTTTGAAAATAGAAAGAGGGTAGAAGACAATATATCTGCAAGCTAGTTCCTGTTCAGTCCTTTGAAATCGGAGCGCGTGCGACCAATGAATGACCGCTGGCCGCTGGACAAGCATTATTGTTTGTGTTTGCATCTCCTGCTTGCTGCTCCATCTCCTCTCATCTAAATGCGAACTGAAACGAATCCCGAATATTCTGACAATACCTACAGACGAACAAAGGCGACGTTTATTTACTCCTGTATTTAGCCAAGCTACCCAAAGGAAAATACATGCTGTTTTGTTTGCGGAGCAAGTGCGGAGCTAAAAAATATTCTATGGTTATTGTGTCTGAAAATATTGAGAAAGCTAATACCCTGGTGATGGTAGACAAATATAATGTAGACTCAAAAATTGTGTTTTCACTTTCACTAGTTACGCACAGATAATACCTACATTTTCGAAGTTTTCTTTAAGGATCAATTTTTACACATAGTATGAGAAAATTAGCTTTAAGGTAATGCTCCCATTCTGAAAAATTGTATGAAGAGAAGAGTAATATTATAAAAGTTAACAAAATGCGCTGCTTTATACGTTAAAATGAAAATGAAGTGTGTCTTACTGACTTACATTCTTTTTCTGAAAATTGTAATTAAATTATAAAAAGAAACTTCGTTCACCAATATATAATTTACTAGCGACCCGCCCCGGCTCCGCACGGGAAAATGGTTATTGTGGGTTATCCTTCAGTAAATTATGCATGTATTATACATATAAACCTTCCTCTTGAATCACTCTATCTATTAAAAAAAACCGCATCAAAATCCGTTGCGTAGTTTTAAAGATTTAAGCGTACAAAGGGACATAGGGACATAGGGACATAGGGACATAGGGACATAGGGACGGAGAAAGCGACTTTATTTTATACTATGTAGTGATGTCAAGTTCTATTCTGTTAGCAAAATTATTTCGAAATATTCATTCCTGTATGATCGCGTGTGACACACCACTTGAGCTTAGCTGACAAAATGTCCCATTTCTCGGAAGGACTAGTGAGGATCTTGTTTCTAACATTATGCTATAATGGCTACACACTCTTTGAGATAAGTGCTGTAGATAGATATTACATTTGTAAGCTGAAATATTATATTCAGGGTGAACTTGAGCCCCTCGGCGTGTACTAACCCTTTATAAGGCAAAAAAGCTTTATAAAATTCATTCGTTTTCGACTTTATGTTTAGGGTATAAAGTTAAAATTAAGGTGACAATATAATGGACACTGCCTTATGAAGGTTAATGAGCTGATTGTGATAAGGGATTTGCAGTTGGTAGAATGTACTTGTATGTACAGAAGCCAGCACACGTGGTTGGACATTCGCACTACGATTTTGACCCCTACCGCTACGGAATACGGGCGCTCTCAAGGTCAACATGTCCAGCCGCATGAGCTGGTTACTGTACCTAAGTATTGGATATCTCCTAAAACAAGCAGAGAGAAAGAGAGAGAGGGTTGAAAAGAAACTTAAAGTGAGAGTAAGAGACATTTTGTTTTGGCTAGACCAGGCCAAAAGATAAAGGAAATTGGATAATTGGATAGTTATTCTTGTTGTCTTCGTTATGAGTCCATGAGTCCAGCCAGTTTCAATCTAAGGTACGGGCGCCAAAGATGGCCCACTTAAATTTTTAGATATTTTGTTTCCCAAATAAATATATTATAATTTCCATTATGTTTTTTCTTTACTTTACTTAACTGCAAGATTTTACAAGGATTTGTCCTTGTATATTTATTTGGAAAACAAAATATCTAAAAATTTAAGTGGGCCATCTTTGGCGCCCGTACCTTATATTCATAAAAGAAAAATAACGAAATTATAGTACGTACATGAATTACTTCAGACCACCAAATAGAATAAAAAGACAAGACAATTTTTGTAGGAACTTTTATAAAAAAGCAATGAGGCCGGAGTCACAGAACGGACAGCTAGTATGTCAGAGCTAGTATATAATTTACGTCAACCAAAGGATGTGACGAGGATATGGTGAACATAACACTCTCAAGTATATTTAGCAAACACTGAGGGTTGACAAGCTGACACATATTGGTTTGGGTGGCAGCCCTTGATGGATCGATCTTCGCCAAGTGAAGGGTTAGAGGTACGGCCGAGGCTCCCAGATACATAGGCGAGCTCACTTAGCATATATATTTTGTGACCCTAACAATCTAGTTGCCGGGCCTGTATTTATGACTCACTAAAATATATATCCTAGTCCAATTAGACAAGAATTAAATTTGACTGGTAACAAAATTATACGAAAAAGAAATTAATATAAAAATTACTGTAAAACCCGTCTAAAAGAATTAAAAGCCTTGCTATGTTGCGAAATGTCAAAGGAACTAATTTTACATAGAGAATATTATTACATGTACTTACAGAAAAAAGCATTGGCTCCCACAGCGCATTTTTTTTTTGTTCGGGATCTGCACTGTCTAACTACTTCAATCATCGACGACCGATGGGCGAACCATTATGTTGTTTTTCTTAAATTGCTAAGCAGTTATTTTTTCTTGTAATTTCACCACAACAACCATAGAATATACAATAATAGTACTAGGTGTACAACCTAATTTGAGTTAGTATTATTACTCTATAATAAGAATCTCCTAGATAGTACTAACTCCGAGTAAGAGGCAGGGGAAGTTTAGCCACCTGAAAATAATCGTGACTTGTTTTTTTATCTACACTATATTTCTAGAGGCCCTACTATAGTACTATGAAAGCGGTTCGTGCCTCAACTTTACGCAAAGTATAATTAAATAAGTCCTCGTTACTCTCATAACATAAGCTCAGTGACATAGCTTCCGACACTCAGTCGCTATAATTAAAATTCTTGTTAGTGTTCTACGTTCGTTAGTAAATTAACTAGACGTTCCGAAAGAAAAAACGAAGACCGAACGACTAAAAAAGAGGGGGAGGACTGTCTATTTTACTTTTTTGACATTTATTCTATCGCTAAAGCAAGGCTCTTGTCCATGGAGTTTTCGCCACCTCTCTCTGTTTATAGCCAGCTTCTTGACTCCCTGCTAAGACACGACCCTCAATACTTTTCTTTCACTTGGTTTATTGGTCCACTGGCTTTCCGCCGCGGCTCCGCCCGCGTTAACAGTTTTTCCCGTGGGAATGTGGCATTTTCCCGCGGTAAAAGGTAGCCTATGTTACTCAGGGTGAATATAGTTTTGAAATGGTGAAAGAATTTTTGAAATCGGTGCAGTAGTTTTTGAGTTTATTCATTACAAACATACACACACAAAAAAATACAAATCATTCCTCTTTATAATATTAGTAAGTATAAGTATGATAAGCTTTTACATAATACCATCATAGGTATTTGTTATAACAAAAAAAGCAAGCAAGTAGCGCAGAGCTCGTAAAGGAAGGAAGGTTATGCCCAGCAATGGACGATTTTAGCTGTTTACAGCCCATATATTTCCCCACCGAGGGACTCGTAATCAGGGTGAATAGGCCTTAGTCGACCATGCTGGCCCAGTGCGGGTTGATCAACTTCACAAACACCTTTGAATTACTTCACAGATGTGTGCGGGATTCCTCACGATGTTTTCCTTCACCGTAATAAACTCGCGAACTTCCGAATAGAAGTCAACGGCCCTAGCCATTTGGCCACCGATATGCTCAAATTTTTAGATTTTAAGCTTAAATTATGATAATTCAAAAGCGATTTTCCATTATTCTCATACGTTTGTATTATAAATCTTAGAAGTGCAATGACATTACAAATAATATACCTAGACATTACTAGTTACATTTATAAGTTCCATCGACATTCGTTCTCCACCAAAGGAAATTGTAGAACTCGACTGAGCGAACCAATAAGATACGTCGTTTGATACCAGCACTTATTTGCGAAACGATTTTCCAACAAGTTCTGCCATCCGCTTCTACTTTTATACGTGCTTTACCAATATCTATGTACAGTAGCCAGCACATGCGGCTGGATATATTGACCTTGATAACGCCCTATTTCGTAGTAGAGACAGGGTTTCCTGTTTTAATGAGGCTTTCCAGACTATTAATATATATTTTTCATGTCGTCCCCCCCCTTTACTTTTCAATAAATACAAACAAAACGCACACTGCACTTAAAAGCTTTTTATTTTGATTCTGATAGAGAAACTTTAAAAATTTTAATTAAAATGATAAATATTTTGTACCCATTACATTTAAATGTTATTTTTTAATGTTGTTTCTTAATTTTTTTTTATTTTTTCTTTCCTGTTTGCCACCTTAGTGATATAAAAAAGAAAATGGAAACACTTTCCACCCCTTTTGACATCTCGCTATGCCTCCCGTCTAACATGCCCGGTCCACGCGTGACAGACATACTTTTGTCGTGCGTATTCGTTTATCCTATTGGAGGATATTTTAATATGGCGGGTTTCTCGCAACTTTTTAAAAGTTAAATGTGCGACAAACTTTTGTCATAGCACTGCATGTTACGGGGGCTGGTTGGGAACTCAAAGTTCAAGTTCAAAGCTCAATGTATTTATTTTTAACTTAGGATATTTACATTACTAAGTTTTTTTTTTTAATTACCTATGATTGTATCGAAAAGGTACGACCAATCAAGCTTCACCGAACTTCTTAGTTAAGTCAGTTACATATTATTATTCTCTCCTGCCGTAGAAGTATCATGCAATTGAAATACGCCCATAAGTAATAGAGAGCCGCTCCGCTCGCGGTTACACCGGAGACATCTGACATACCTACTTTATCTGTGGAGCAGGCGGCGTCTGGCTGGTCGTGAGCCTTCCGCTAAATTAAACTGGTTCTGCTGAGTCTCTTTTACACTGAGCTGTAAGGGAAGTTAATAAAACGACCCAACACGTCACCACGTAGGTATCACGTAAGTGCGAAAATGTGGTCTTAGAATACAATAGAATAGAATAGAATCATTACTTTATTGCACACAAGAGAATACAACTAAACATAATTACAACAACACAGGTGTACAAAAGGCGGCCTTATTGCTCAGGTAGCAATTTCTACCAGGCAACCCTTTGTGTACAGGATGGCAACAATAAATGGTCTTTATTGCTGAACTCTCTCTCATTTATTTCTTATCTATACCTACTTCCACAGTTACAGTTACACAAGTGAACCCAAACTCTGGGTCTATTTATTAGTTTTTTTTTATTGTATGACAGTGACCACAAATCATAACATTGACGAGAAATGTTAAAAGTCGGTCGATTACCTTTTATTGATCGAAGCTTACAATCCACTCGAAAATAAAGATCTGATTGATCGAATCTCAGGTCTGCATAATATGCTCTGATAGATAACGTTGTAATTTAAAATGAATATAATATGGGACATGTCATCTCGCATACGGCCATCAGCCCAAGAACTAGGTAGGCAGAGCTTGTACTATGGTGTCAGACAGCTGATATACATACATATATAAATATACAACATCCAGACACAAGGCAAACACAAGTGCTCATCACACGAATGTTTGCCCTGGACGGGATTTGAACCCGCGACACTGTGCTTCGAAGGCAGGCAGGTAGTACCTACGTACTACCAACTAGACTACTGTACGGGTCCGTCAATTTAATGTCACTTAGCTTTAAGTCCGGTGAAGCTTGATTCCTGAAAACAAGCACGTAGGTTTGCAAGTAGGTTTTCGAAACAAGCACAGGTCAATTTAAAAAAATTACACTTAGCTGAAAACTATTTTCTGTTTTGATAGACTGTACGGTGTGAATATTTATTGTAGTTTGTATAAGTGTTAGCGGCGGCCCACCCGCTTCCTTCCTTTGGTTCCGGTGCCCACTGCGGCTGAAGTTTAGTTCGCGACTCTTCAGCTTTACGTTCAGCGTTCTGCTTCAGCTTTACGTTGCCTCTAAAAAGGAACATTATGAATATATGTGTAAGTATTAATTTTCACTGTTATTTAAATATCACTGAAACCACCAGAAATTTTAAAAAACCTAGATACTAACTTTTTTTACGGTTTTATTTTATACTAGCTGCCCGCGCACCGCGGCTCCATAGTTCCTACGTTAGTAGTATTTACCGCGGGAATGAGGTATTTTCCCGCGGTAAAAAGTAGTCTATGTCCAACCCCAAGGTCTATTTTACCTCTCTACCAAATATCATCAAAATCGGTTCAGTAGTTTTGGCGTGAAAGCGTAAAACAGAACAGACAGACAGACAGAGTTACTTTCATATTTATAATATTACTAGCGACCCGCCCCGGCTCCGCACGGGAAAATTGTTATTGTGGGTTATCCTTAAGTATATTATGCATGTATTATACATATAAACCTTCCTCTTGAATCACTCTATCTATTAAAAAAACCGCATCAAAATCCGTTGCGTAGTTTTAAAGATTTAAGCATACAAAGGGACATAGGGAGGGACATAGGGACAGAGAAAGCGACTTTGTTTTATACTATGTAGTGAAGTAGGGATTTTTACTTAACCTTTTTAAGTACAGTCTATTTAATTAATCTAATGTAAACAAAAATGATGGAGGTCATCACGACAACAACGTTCTTGTGGTCGGGTAATAAGAGATGACATTGCTTGGTAACCAGCCATCCCTTTATCATCTACCTGGTGCATCTATTAACAGCCTCCTTGGTCGAGTGGTCAAATACTCGCCTCACGTACCGGAGGTTCCGGGTTCGAATCCCGGTGGGGTACTTGTGGATCAAACATAACTTTGTGAGACTTTCCCCAGTTTGATTAGGACATTGCAGGCTGAATCACATTGTCCGAAAAGAAAGATGATACCTTGATGCTTCGGAAGGCACGTTGAGCCGTTGGTCCCGGCTACTATCTACGGATGAAGTCGTTACATGAGTATTGTTAGAGGCCATGAAGCAGGCGGCTCAATAATTCTGACACCAGGTTTGATGAGGTAGGTTAACCTCAAAACCCACACAACAAGCAAGCAAGCAATCATCTATTTATACTTACTTACTACTACTTACTCCGCTGGCTCAGCGATCCAAAATGAATCTTGGCCTCCGAAACGAGAACACGCCATTTGTCCCGGTCTTGTGCAGTAGTTTGCCAATCGAGAGCTTGGAGCTCCCGGAGATCAGCATCCACCACGCCGCGCCATCTGTACCTCGGGCGCCCGACCGGGCGTCGGCCCGTCGCAGAACCCCCATACGCTCTTTTGACACCTCGATCTTCTGTCATTCTTTCTAGATGGCCGAGCCAGCGAAGCCTGTGAGCTTCTATTTATAGATAAGGAAATTAAACATTCACATTTCAGACACATTTATAATAGGTACCAATAATGAAATAAAACACGTGACTGTAATCCGATGCTGACGCCATTTTGTGTCTAACTTGATGCGCTGGCTAGTGTACGTGTGGGGATGTTTGCACTATAAGTTAACGTAGGCAATTTTTTTCCCGCGGTATAATGCCTCATTCAGTTAGTTTAAATTAGCCGGGGCGCACACATTAGGTTTTTTCCTGATTCGGAGACCCGGAATTCAAATTCGGGTTCCATGTACCCACCGCCGCCGTCAGTTTTTTCCATTCAGACAAGTAAGAACGTGTGCGCCTTTCCGAATCTGAATTCATGCCGTTCGCGATAAATCTGCTTTCCGTTCGGTTTTTCGGAAAAGGTGCTTAAGGTGCTTTTCACCCGGGAAATATAACCCACCTGTTAGTAGTGTTGCAAGTTGGTGTTAGTGCAGACCAGTGGCCCGGAAACAGACAGGCAATCTCGTTATTCCGCCATATTCCCGATACCCGGACCGGTAACTGCATAGCTTCGTGGATAACTAATCCCAATGCGATCAAAGTTTTCTCACTGAATATATAATAGTACTGTAACGTGGTGCTTTGCAACCTCATTCTCACTTCATTTTCCATTTCTTTCTCGTCTTTGAATTTAGACGATAAAGAAATGGAAAGACATTTAATTTTGGAATTCTTTCGTCGTTCATACGTCATCCTCGTCTATTGTTCTTCTGTTTTTCCTTTGACTTCCGGCCTAGAAGGCCGTACTTAAAATGTGTGAATTTTTATAAAGTTTAAGCTGTTTTATACTACCGAGTATACCAGTTACATTTCCATTTAAATAAATCAGTGCTGGACAGTTCCTCGTGAATTTTACTAGTGCCTGCCAGAGCCAGAGCCAAAAGCATATTAGTCAACAACAGCACCATCTCATTTTAACCCCCGACGAAAAAGAGAGGTGTTATAGGTTTGATGTGTGTGTCTGTCTGTCTGTCTGTCTGTGGCATCGTAGCTCCTGAACGGATGCGCCGATTTTGATCTAGTTTTTTTTTGTTTGCAAGGTGGCACAATCGAGAGTGTTCTTAGCTATGATCCAAGCAAATATCTTCAGTCATTTGAAAATTATCAGCTCTTTTCTAGTTGTGAAAGGATCAAGTAACGGTTTTGTGTCGGGGCTTATTAAATTTTTTAATTTAGTGTTATGTCATACAGGATGGATGTCCATTTTCATCATCTACTATCCTATAAATCATCTTCCCTGTTGATTACTCGCTGAAAATACTGAATGATTTTCCATCTAAAAACAACCTTGCTTTTTATTTCTATTAAAGGTTCAAGTTAACATTTCCAATTATCTCATGCACATTCGCTTCGATTTGCTTACGTAATTGGATCAATATTTATTCGTGTAGAATCCAATTAGTGTTTCTATCGTCAAGTGGATGATACTAGCAATGGAATAATTGGTAACCACTTTCAACAGCGAACAATTTCACTTACGAGTATGATTGTGTACGAATGCTAGATGATTCTAACGAATAACACAGAAGAAAGTAATAGTACTGTAACGAGAGGTGCCTTGTGCAAGCCACCTCGTTCCTACCTCATTTCTCATCGCATTTGCCATTTCTTTTTTGCCTAAATTTTTATATTTAATTTTGGAATTCATTCGTCATTCATTTGTCATTTTTTTATTAGTTACCTTCACTTTTCTTCAGACCTCTTCCAACACGGCCATTTCATAATGTATCTTTTATAATTTCTTAAAGTTTGTATCAGTTTTAATTCGTAATGTGCGGAAAGTTTGAGTGTGAATAATAAAACCGAACTGTGTTAGTGTGTGTTTCCTTTCATCGCTCTGTGCGTCAAGTTCTACACGTTAATTCATGTGTACTTCATCCCTGCGTTCACGCCTGAGGGCTCTACTACTACTGCTGATAATACAATACAACAGAATTATACCGTTATACTCAGAAACGTGAAAAAGGGTGTAAGAACAGATTGGCGGCCAAATGTTCCGAGTTTCCGACATCAAAGTCAGTTTGCTTTGGGTTTCAAGGTGAAAAAAATAAAAATAAATGAAGTCAGGATAGACCAGAGATGTAGGAAAAGCGCGCGGACAGATCTCGTATGTACCTAAATTATAGTTGCTTTTTTTGCGTAGGAAATTCGAAAGTATCTCTAAGAAAAATTTATTACCTAAATTTTTTTTTATAAAGTAACAGAGCTTATACAAAAACCAAATGTACGTGTAGGTACTACCGGTCTCTTTTTCATATGAACAGACAATTCCCTGTGAAATCCAATAGATCGTGAAGTGATGGCAATGCCAGACTAGTTTTCCGAACTCAGTTTGGATCGCGGGTAACAAAGCCATACATTACAAAACCCTGTGTTCGACTCCTCAGATAGAGAGAACACAAGGATACCTCCTCCAATGAATAAATTTTCCGAACCGCGGCGTGTCGTACTCCAATGGCTTATTCGCCGCGACTTGGATTTTAAAATATAGATTATTTTTAATGTAATAATCTGCACATTCCTTCGTCCACTCTGCGATTCTCTTTTCCAAAAATGTAGAGGTTGGCTGGAAGAGATGTCTTATGGAGAGTTTTTTGTACACTAGCTTTAAGGATCACATTTACATCTATTATGTGCATTATAGGTTTTTTTCTAGAATAAAGCCTCTAGTATTTTTTTTTCTATTACAAACCAGATATAATTCTGTCGCTTGTTGTTGTGGAAGAAAATATTTTTTACATTATTTTCTTTGACTCTCCCTTATCTTGCGACAGGTATGCTCCGGACCTTTGGAAGGAGTGCGTGGGACCGAAGCCAACACCATCTGGCGACCATCCCTGTTATTCATTGAATGTGTGCCCGGAAAAGGGGTCAATTCAATACAAATTTTTCAGAACAGTGTTTTTAATAGAAAACTGTTCTATTACGCATAATGAACAGATTTGTGTAGCAAATGACGTATATTTTTTTTATTTATAATCTTTTCCGGGCAGACATTGGATATTACTGCACCCAAGGATAATCCCCGACTCATTATTATTATTAAACTCCCGGATCCAGCGTGTCGGTGGATTCCGATTAGTTTACCGCGCGGTAAATGTATCCCTCGCCAATTACACTTGAAAATTGGTTCGCAGCCCGCCACATGCTCACGATGCGCTCGGGCGGTAAATCAATCAGTACGTGCCAGCTATTTCTTAATTGAATTTTGTCTTAAAATGTAAATAAAATAATCCGGAACACCCCGTAAAAACAATAACAAGAAATCAACTCAAAATAATAACAATTTAAAAACTTGTTTTATCAACTAGCATTCCGCCCTTCAGCTCCGACCGCATTGGTAAAAGGTAGCCTATGTCCGTCCCCAAAGTCTATTATATATATTATACCAATCGGTTCAGTAGTTTCGAAAACTATTCAATTCAAACAAACAATCAAATCTTTCCTCCTGATAGTAACCAAGACCATTAAATTGCAGTATATATTTTTTTCAATAAGGTAGTTAGGCAAGACTCTTAGCATAAACGCGGTTATTTTCCAAAATGAACAACATGGTTACTTCTTAACCTTTGAACAATATATTTTCTTTCATCATTTACGTCCGTATCTATTCAGATGACTAAAATTGTTAATAGAAATAATTTAATAAAATAGAGGTATTAACCTTCCTTCTAGGAAACCTGTTACGAAATACCAGCTTCCTTGAAGGCCGAAAGATATTAAGTATCATTTACTGAAAGGAGTTAGTAGGGAACATTATTGTGCAATGAAATAGAAAATAGGTAGGTAAATAAGGAACGCTTACAATTTACAAAGCGATTGAATCCAGTTTTGATAAGCCGTGTTCTCCTATTAGCTATCAAATAGATCAGTAGTATAGTGTGAAGAGCCCCACATCGATAGCTGTCTAAGTTCAAAGCGGAATGCCGCTTTTGTTCCTAGCATGGCGCATTCGTTCGTATGTCTGTTGGAGTATGGGAGTAGAGCAGGAGTAAAGAAGTGTAATCAAAAGCGAAGTCGCGCTCTCGAAGTCTGGGGCTACAAAAGTGACGCCTTCCGCTCCGTAAGACTAGAAAAAGAAACCTATAAGAGCGTTTGTATGTCTTATCTTACCACGACTTAACTTCAGAACATAAATTCGATTGTTGACATGACAAATTTAGGTCACTACATAATAGAAATTCTATGAAAAATTAATGAATGAAAAATGAAAATGAATGCAATACAGTTGCCGTTGCATTTGAATATACAAATAAAATAACATCCTGAAAAAATAAATTACTGCCGCGCCACCGCCGCCGTAGTCCGTAGCACGCCTACGATACTCGTAGTAATCGTATAGCACAATTTTGTCTGAGTACCTATACAAAAATGTTAAAAAAATAAAACATACCGAGGAAGTTACTTTTTTTTACAAGAATCACTAATATGTAATTATCATATTTCTTTCATCATTTTGATCGGGTATGTCATTATTAGATATCCCCACATATGCTTGCTTGCTAATTAGTAAAATAGTAGTGTAAGTGTTTAAAGTCCTATATTTGTAGGCTTGTAATTGGCTCGTGTTTTGTTATACAGTCTTGTTGTAAATCTCAATATTGTAAATTTGTAAATGTCAGTATTGTAAATTTAGGCCGTAAGCTCCCCAAATATAATTGAATAAAATAAATGAATAAATAAATAAAATAAAGTAATTTTTTTTTGTGTTATAAATGTTGTGCAAACCTGTTAATGACAAGTGTATCAGAAGTGTAGTTAATTAAGTTTTTGTTGTTAATTAAGATATATTTTGTTGTTGGTGTGCCTAAATTAAATAAATAAATAAATTCCCGTTAATGGGGACGTATGGCCAGTAACGGAAGCGAAACTTCAGTTTTAGTGGGCTGAAGCCTACTCTCCAGACGCCTTTGATCGCCTTGCTGAATGTGCGACTTTTGACCCGCGCGTCTCACTCCACTCTTGCGCTCATCAGATCTAGCCCACTGTGACGTCATACATCTTAGAGGCTATTCTCATCTGGATCTCAAGATATCATTAGATCTTCTGTACTTTCTGATTAGATATTACATAGACTTTAGAAATCAATTGTGTTCTAACTTTATTTTTTGGCCGACTTCTAAGAAAAGAAGTTATTTGTTTATTTTTCTCATCATCACACATAGAATTCAAGTTGCTGATACTGCATTAGGAACCTACCTATAAGATTCATGAAGAAAGTAGTTAGAGAATTGGAGTATAATTACTTACGTAAGGAAGAAAATGACTAATATTTTAAGTAAACATCCGTAATATTCATATTTCTGTATTCTACGAGTATGTAAAGTTATCACTACCTACATAGGTATAATAAAACTAAGTCGCTTTCTCTGTTCCTGTGTCCCTATATCGGTAGAGTGATTCAAGAGGAAGATTTATATGTATAATACATGCATAATATACTTAAGGATAACCTACAATAACCATTTTCCCGTGCGGAGCCGGGGCGGGTCGCTAGTTTATTATAAAGCAGAGTGCAGCCTCGCAAGTTTCCTTGTAGCCGGCTCAAGCTGCAGTGCACTTTTATTATTATTAAGAGGAAGCTGAGCCTAGTCGTAGCTGGTTTAATGAGATTCTTCTTTGTCATGTCTTTCATTTATAATCAAAGCGAACTTACATAGGCGTCTTTTTGTAGCCAATCCTTGTGCTATTTAATATTTTTCTCCATTGCCGTCAGTCTCCTAAATCACGTGATGCTGGATGGAAGAAGCTTTCTACGTCATTGATAGACAGAAAGCAAATTAAATAAAATACCGATGTAATAATATGAATTAAGTAAGCTTCTTCTACTGAGTAAGAGAATATTTATATTTTATTGTATTGTAATCTTCGTCATATGGTAGAATACCTTATCATCAAATTGTTAATCATTGTATTTTTTATGTCTAGGTATGCTGTGTATGTGGAGACTAAATGAATGCAATTCCAAGTTTGATTGCTAAAACAACTTTCTACAGAAATAAGCTTTACATAGCGTCAGTGGCGGGAACTCCATACAAGCCAAAAAGCCCGGCATGCCCTAGACCCTAGGTCCTAAAGTATAAATTTCCCACACAATTTAAAAAGCGCGCCTCGCCGCCAAAACTTCGCACCGCCGCGCTGCCGTCTATTGAAATTGAAACATGAAAACATCCGTCCGAGAGACAAATCCATCCATCCATACATCGATGTGTTGGTATAGTGTCGCTCGTTCTGCATTAAGTCAAAACAAGCAATGTACTCGCGCCTTCATTGCGCCGCATAACACGAGATAACATCATTGCTGTCTCGCTTGCACGCATGGGCTTCATATTTGGCTTGCGTTGCGCGTCTCTTTTCTACGCTCAAATGTATAGAAACATTGGCTGTGTATGCGTAGCCAACATAGCAGCATACACACATAGCATAGCAGATTTTGTATGAGAAAAAAGCCGGGCATGCTGCAGTGTGAAATTCGTGCGAATAGACTGGCGCGCTATGAACCTAAGTTTGAAGGAGTTTTGTTTACATTATTTTGCGGGCGAGAGAAATTGTGCAGTTTTTTCTTTTCTTGTATTGATTTCGGTAAAATGAGTGTCGATTTAGTGCCGTATAATAATTTGAACTGTGTAAATCACTTAACTTTGCCGATAAAAAGAAAATAATTTCTTCGCCAAAAACGAAACCCGATTTGTGCATTTCACAGACAAGTAAGTCCCATAAAAAGCAGTTTAGTCTGCTCTTATTCTAATAAGTTGTATTGTTGGTGTTGCATATTTTTTCGAATGTTAAGAACGTTCGGTATACTACTGTTTATGACGATCTAAAAAGCTGGTCAAATGCCTTAAAGAGGCACTAAAACTCGCAGCCACATGAACGCGGTTATTTCATTTTGTAATTTTGGTAAATAACGTCAACGTCACCGCAAACAGTTACGGGAATGACAACTCCTTCTGAATTCAGAAAAAGGTATCTTCAGAGTTTCCAAGTTAGCCCCATCAATCACCGAGCCTATCGCGAGAAGGTCAGTTATAGACGTGTTAACCCCTAGTACAACAGGCCCTAGCCACAGCTCACAGCGACGCGATCCGCGACGCAAATGCGGCGCCGCTTGATTGCCTTGATGTGGCTTGATTAGCAGAAGAGAATAAACAAAGGTAGCCAATTGTATTTTATGATGTGTTTCACAGCCATAGCAACCGGTGGCGCGAAGCGAACTGCGACACGACCTGCAGACTCAATCCGTAACGTAACGCAACACGCGAGAAGCTTTCAAACGCGACATAGTGACAGAATTACTATGACTCATACGCCACTATGACGCATTTGTCACCTTCTCGAGCTTCTCGCATTACAAAGTTGTTATGTTAATGTTAAAAAACGAGTATATTTTGCTTACAAATAATTTTGTGATATTGCTGTACATTTTTTGCGTTGTGAAGAGCATCGAGCGAATCGCGACAGAGGAAGGCCGCTCGGCGGTTGCGATAGGCGTATACGGCATAGAGAGCGTCAACGCGCGAGCTGTGGCATACCACGTCGCGTCGCCTGTCGCGTCGCTAGACTGAAGCTGTGGCCAGGCCCTCAGCTGAGGTATTTAAGGAGGTATTTATCGGGCGACTGTTGGGGCTCCGCGCGAGTGTGCGTGAGAGCAACGTATCAAACTTCGTTATCTAGTTAACTGGCTATTACACTGTAATAGTGCCGTTAAAAGCCTATTGTGAACAACGGCAGGGAACGTCTATTTATCGTGCTCTAGTGCTTGGGTGGATGGACGCTTTTCGAATATGCAGTAAACTATATATTTTAGTACATCAAAAAAGGCATTTGCTTGCCACCTACTAAGTACTACATCTGTAATCATATTATCATCCCAAAATCTTATCTTCGTCTTAGTTGGTTATGTAATTTAGTACTATTTTGATAAGCGCTACGAATACTCGCTAATTGAGTTCGCAAGACATTTTAGTTTTAGTATGCACGCACAGGCAACATGGGTTAATCCAATTTTGCTGTGGAATTTAAATCTATTTGCGTTTATTACCTACACGTGAAATTTTGTATGTTTCTATTTCTTAACATTTAAGCAAGACGGATTTTGATGATATTTTAAACATATTTTCAACCCCCGACGAAAAAGAGGGGTGTTATATTTGACTTGTATGCTTGTCTGTTTGTCTGTCTGTCTATGGCATCGTAGCTCCTAAACGGATGCTCCGATTTTGATCTGGTTTTTTTTTGTTTGAAGGTGTCCCAATCGAAAGTGTTCTTAGCTATGAACCAAGAAAATATCTTCGGCCATTTGAAGATTATCAGCTACATAACTATACTCCTGGAACCTGTTAACCTGTGTTCTCAAACAAGACGTTGTTTCAATGCGCCGCTCCTCCATTATTGTTAAAAGCCCGCAAATTGAATTTCCTTCAGTTACCACGACGTGATCAGCGGGAGACAGTATACCTAGGGGCACACAAATACTAGCAAGCAGAAAAAATACAGCGGCATTTAGAATAGGACCATCTTGTCCTCCCATTGGGTATCGTAGAAGGCGACGAGATATGGGTGTACTTTGCTGAAGAAAGTTTTAGTTTGGCCTGTGAAGATTCTGCTCACCCTGACGACAGGGAAAAGAGCGTGTTGTCATGCATTTATGTACGGTCACGTTCTTAAGACCAGTCATATTACGTGCATCTATACTTTACATTAATTTTTTTCCAAAAGCATTCAGGACATATCATTTGACGTAAAATATTGAGTCCCGTACACTGTATATACGTAACACACAAAAATAAAAATAAGAAGGCTTTAGGAAATTTGAAAGTATAAAAACACGTGATATGACTGCAAATGAACTTGTAGGTACTGTTACGATAGTACCTTTTGAATCTATATTCCACCACCGCTGAATTTTTACATTCTCACTCAGTTTTCCATTTCATTTCCAATTTCCTTTAGAAATAAAGTATGTCAAAGGTTTTCCGCTTTAATTCAAAGCTCTTAGAAGAGAAAATATGATTCTGCAAAATTCATAGCATTTAAGTAAGTATCTACAGACATTTTTCGTCTTTTAAAAAAGGAAGGTCAAGTCTGAATGTACGTGTGTCCGTATTGATGACTATCTGAAATTAATAACTTTATGCTTTATAAAAATGGCTAAGTAGGCGGGACCCATTTCACTTGCATATGTGTTAATTTCAGATAAGGCAAAACAACTTTATAAAATGCATTCTTTTTCTACTTTATGTTGAGGGTATAAGGTTGAAATTAAGGTGGCAATAGAGTGGCCACTGCCTTGTATTGTATTTCACGGTGTACCTACACAATATATAGATCGTAGAGCACGTACAGAAAACCATTTTCATGTAAGGGAGCGTTCAAGCGAAGTAGTTTGCGCGAAATTAAGACACATAATTGTTGTAGACAACACAAGATTCTCAAATTAACTACAAACATCCGAAACCGTCACCTGGTTCGGCGGATCTCGTTAGAACTTCTGTTTGCCAACTTCGCAATTACCATGCCGACAAATTTAATTGACGAATCCAAATTCGAAGAATCTCCTCGGCATTTACTAAATGCGGAAATATATTAACAGGGACATAAACAAAATTGAATAAACAAGTGAATCCAAAGCGTAACCGAAATTATAAATCATGTGTGTAAAGTAGACCACTAAAATAGCACCACGATAATTTTTATTTGGCAAGATTACCTAATCTTCATGATTTTAAAAACATTTGGAATGTGTATATAAATTTGTATAACAAGCTAGTACATAAGGAATGTTACAAATTCCTCAAGTAGATTAAAAACGAAGAGAATACTAAAAAGCTAAGCTTTTATATTTTTACTCAGACATTTTTTAAATAATAAGCTAAAGATTCCATTATTATAACGAACAGATAGAGTCGATCTAGATGCTAGTTTAGTTTTTCTACTTTGAGTGGTTGCCTTCCTTTAATTTCATATATCGTCTGCACTCTTTGTTATATTAATCAAATTGTATAAAATAATAATTACCTATGTAAAAATATTTTGAAAAGATGCAACGCCTGTGGAGTTTCTTCCGGCGGGTTCTTCTCCACAGAAGACAGCCAAATTGTGAACCCGCCTCGACGTCGAAAAATGATTTTGTGAAGTCTTACTTCGAATAAACACTATTTGACTTTGACTTTGACTTTTGACGATATTAAAATTCTATCGGCAGTGATTGACGTTACTGAAGATAACGCTCTTGGTCGAGCATTTACTTTTCTTTTTAATTATTTTTGTATAAATCTCGGTTTACGCCCCTTATGCGACTATCCTGTCAAACATTTTCAAATATTATGTACGTACAATAATTTTCACATACATGTGTAGAAAAATCCTATGTTTCATTATATACTTGGAATTCGCTCACAAAATTAACCATGACTCCGAACCGAATCAGATTGAACCAGCAAAAAACATTCTAAGTTCATGGATAGACTGAACTAGATCGAGTTAGCAAATACTGAGGACTGTTAGGACATTTTCTCGAAAACGACAAAATTATGCCAAATATTTCTTTAATCGTACAGCTTACGTATGGAAAATACGAAGAAATTTTCGTTTCTAATAGTTTCTTAGGCGATTCTGCCCTCCGCTCTGTAGTGTAGCCCAGACAGGGTCGCAGATAACATTGTATATCTCAGGACGCAGTGTCAGTAGGAGCATCGTATAGGTATTTATAGGCAAAGTTTATCTCTTACATTGACTGTACCAATACATGTCGTTTCAGTTTTTGCTGAGCCGTCACTTATAACGTAAATAACAGGTCTGCTACAGAGAGGTAGGAGCCGCGCTTCGCTTTTGAGGTCTACTAAGTTTTTTTAAAAGAATATAGTATAGCTTTCACTTATTTATTGCCTATAAATCAGCTTCTAGTACAATTAATCTCCTAAAGGCCTTTTTTTTTCTGGATTTGGCGCTAGTCTTTATTTGATACGTTTTCCATGGTCACGAATTGCTATCGTCCGGCGCGCGCATGTAGGCCGGGTTGGCAATCGTAGTTGTTGAACGTTGCATCGTACGACACCTACAGGAAAAGCTTAAAAAAAACTTAAGCAAAAATTTATCTAAGCAAGAGCTTTTTGTGAACTAATTGAAAAAAACGTTAGTTCGTTATATTCGTAGCTGCAAGCTATATTTTGTTCTGTACAGTATCATAGTTGCGACCTAGTTTCCACTGAAGCGTACTTCCGCTCTCTCCATTATCGGATTCTAAAATCGGCCTGGAGTGGCTCCTTATCATAAGCAGAGGTCTATATTCTAGATCTTCGCTATAGAAGAACCCCATCTGGTAGTGTAGTGAGGGTCATATTTTAAGTGTTTATTAGATTTGACGTCCTTTTGTAATTATAAAATCTTACTTCTTTGTTTGTTTGATTTGCCGTGTGGCACCGGCATAGAATAGTGTCACCCCCTCTCTTCCCGTGGGGGTCGTAGAAGGCGACCGAGGGATAACTACCAGAGGATGGGCAGCAGCGTCCTTCTGTGTATTTAAGATCACACTGTTGATCGCCAACCCGCATGCCAAGCGTGGCGATTATGGCAATATCCCCCCTATGGATTACACAACTAACAAAAGGCCCCTAGTCCCCGGCAGCCCCGCTGTTCCCAGCCCTGGTAACAGCTGCGGTAACGGTGGGGCATGGGGTACTAAGAATCCCCGGGCGGCTCGTTGTTACCAACTCCGACGACGGATCTGAGACGTGGTCGCTAACGATGGGCCTCATAAGAAAGCTCAAAGTCACCCAAAGAGCGATGGAGAGGGCTATGCTTGGAGTTTCCTTGCGTGATCGAATCAGAAATGATGAGATCCGCAGGCGAACCAGAGTCACCGACATAGCCCGAAGAATCGCTAAACTTAAGTGGCAATGGGCTGGGCACATTGCACGTAGAACCGACGGCCGTTGGGGCAGAAAGGTTCTTGAATGGCGACCGCGCGCCGGAAGACGTAGTGTGGGCAGGCCCCCCACAAGGTGGACCGACGATCTGGTGAGGGTCGCGGGAAGCCGCTGGATGCGGGCAGCGCAGGACCGATCATTGTGGAGATCCTTGGGGGAGGCCTTTGTCCAGCAGTGGACGTCTTTCGGCTGAGATGATGATGATGATGATGACTTCTTTGTTTTGTTCTTTGCTTTGTAGATAGGTATAGTTATCTAAACTCACGAGTGCAAGCGAGTGCGTAGGTATTAGGTACTAAACCACATGAGCGCTACGCACACAAATACTGTGCACACACAGACACACAAGTAAAGCTCGCCTGCAATCGTGAGATATAACATCTGATTACATCTGTAATATCGTTATTAATTCTGTGGATACTTTACTTTGACCATAGAGCGTTTAAATATTGTAATATACATATACTTGCCTTCTTATTAGAAACTGTAATACTACATAGCGTCGTTGCCAAATCAAGAACCTGTATGTGCACAGATGGTACTTTCGAGAAAATCGAAAAAAACTACTTTATGAATAAAATATGTATGGAAGGGTGTTAAACCAAACTCAGTGAATGCTTAAATGGGCGCTTGGGCATATATAAATTATATTTAATTTTTTTACTTTTATGTTAATAAGACAGATATTTATTTTTTTATTTATTTTTCTGCACATAGGAGATTTTGACTGCTACTATTAGACACATAAAAGATTTTAATTACTATTATAAGCGTTATTTGTAGTGATGGTTGAAAAATATTGATTACTTGACCTAAAAGACATATCGAGGGTCGCGTTACCTACTGAACCTGATAAGTTTAGTGCCAAAATTTCGCAAAATTAGTTATTTAGACTATTACTAGAACTAGACATTAATCATTAATTCATTTTTTTAATGTAATGCTTTAAAACCTTACGTCAAAACCCAATATCTTATACCCTTTTCATGAACTTATAAGAAGAAAAATACTTTAAAGTGTGTTATAAATAAAAATGAATTAAATATTTTGTAGCAAAATCAACTGCTACTTCTTATGGACAGCATTTAGCATCTGTTGTTAATCCAAATCCAAAACCCTGAACACTGTCAGCTTAAACTGCGAAACCGATTTGAAAGCCAAGCAGAATGTGTGGACGTGGATGTTTACAATGACGGGTTTGTGAATGCTAACCATACAACAGGATCCAAGTTCTTGAATACCCGTCGTACAAATGAAAACAGGGGACCGCGGATGGTTCTGCAGTCCGCAGATGATGCAGACAGATGATAAACACGGATCATATTAAGGAAGTCACGAGCGTAACAAAGGCTCCAAGTGTATGCAAGAAAACAGACTTGGCCCAAGCCAATTGACGAATCTGAAGACAGCTGACGAAAGAGCTGTGACATGTGAGCTTAAGCTAGGTACTGGAAGAAATCGAGGAATTCTATAGACAGCTACAAATGACAACACGACACTTGTCAGTAGCTGTGTCAGTAGTCAAACTGCAACTGTCCTGAGAAGCAACCCACCCAACACCCAACCCGACTCTAGGTATATCGAAGATATCCCGGACGTCAGACGAAATTAGAATGGCTCTCAAAGATTTAAAAAGCAACAAAGCAACGATGACAGAATAGCTGCTGAGCTTCTGAAGGCAGGTGGTACAGCGGTTTTGGAAGCCCTTCAGGAACAGTCGTTCTTGCCGCAGGCTTGACACAGATAAGATGATCCTCTCTTTTAAAAGGAGCGATAAACCCTTCTAAAGAATTATAGATAGCTACTCATCTTACTTCCGAGTCATGTCTACAAATTGTTTTTGGCGCAGGTCTGACAACTTAAAGCCTTCCGAACAAGCCAAAAGGCTACATTGCCATAAACCACATTCACACGCTTCAGCAGGTTATACTGAAGACTGAAGAATAACCAGACATTATTCTTGACGTTCGTAGACTATGAGAAATGCCTTCGATTCAATAGAAACCTGGGCGATGCTGGCTAGCATTTTTTTAGATGTACCAAGTTGACTACCGCTATAATATACTACTATACCTACCTTACATTGACAAAAAAAGAATTCCGAAACCAGGACAAAAAAAATAACCGAAATCCGAAACATCAAATTTAAAATGAATAGAACCAAAATAAAAATAAGTGTAAAAGTAAGTAAAAACTGAGTTGATAAACAAAATAGCGAATGCAAGTCAAAACCTCGCATGTATTATCATTAGCACAAAACATCATTTTAGCGATATTTAAAATATCTCATGTGCACAGTTTGCACACATGAGATATTTTGACTGTCAATTATTTCTGAGGGGTCACATGGGAGATTTTTGTCGTCACCTGTATCTCTGCGAATATGTAAGATATGGACATGGGAGTTTTTGTACAAGGTGGAGAATCTGATTTTTTACAATATGGTGTAAAAAAGTGATTTCCGTCCAGGCCGTCACATACAAGGTCTTGATTTGGCAACGACGTAGAATAAAACAAAGTCGCTTTCTCTGTCCCTATATCCCTATGTATGCTTAAATCTTTAATACTACGCAATGGATTTTGATGCGGTTTTTTTAAATAGATAGAGTGATTCAAGAGGAAGATTTATAATTATAGGCCGGGAGATGATGACAGAAATTTTTAGGTCATTTGTTACAGTATGGCGGTTTTACAGGGGTCTTAGTACGCAATGACAAAAAGAAAAATGATAGTCATAGCGCTGGTACTGGCGGCCCAATCGCGTGGGCGTTAGTGAACTAGTCGGATAAATTACGAAAGTCAAACGATTTGTACCTACCACAAAAATTTTAGTATTTTCCGATAGCCCGTAAAAAATAACTAGACTACAGTGTCATGCCATACTTCTCCGGTGTGACTTACAGCCCGCCATACCGACGCGAAAAATAAAAATTCAACCATTTGTACCAGGGTAATTTTTGCATAGTTTGATCATCTTCGTGCAGCCATTTACGAAAATCACCATGCCATACTTTTCGGACGGCTCCAAATGGTCGCCATACTGCCGAAAATCTGCAATTTTTTTTTTCGCGATTGGGCCGCCTGTACCAGCGCTATGACCATCATTTTTCTTTTTGTCATTGCGTACTAAGACCCCTGTAAAACCGCCATACTGTAACAAATGACCTAAAAATTTCTGTCATCATCTCCCGGCCTATCACTATCACTACATAGTATAAAATAAAGTCGCTTTCTCCGTCCCTATGTCCCTATGTCCCTATGTCCCTTTGTACGCTTAAATCTTTAAAACTACGCAACGGATTTTGATGCGGTTTTTTTTAATAGATAGAGTGATTCAAGAGGAAGGTTTATATGTATAATACATGCATAATATACTGAAGGATAACCCACAATTGAAGTGAAACGCACGAGTCTTGGAAACGAACTGCTTTTATTCAATCACCCACAATAAGAATATAAATAAAATATAAACAGTAAGTACCCACTACATCCTCCCCACACATTGTTCTTAGAGCTAACCAACGTACCTACGTAATGTAATTTTATTAATACATCTATAGGTCTAAGAAATACATAAAACATGTTTTACCTTATAACTACAGTAACCATCACCTTATATTTTTTTTTTATATATCTTTATTTTTTTATGTTGGTACATATTTAAATCAAGTCAGACATTTGATAGCAGTTAACGTATTTATACATATATACGAATGTATTGAGTAGGTATATGTATGAAGTACTTTGTTTTTTTTTTTTTTTTTTTTAATAAAGCAGTAACATACCGTCCTATCAGTGTTTTTTGCACTTAGTTTGCAGTGCCTTGCGTGCGGCAACAGCAGCGGCCCTCTCCGGCCGCGGGCACGGCAAGGGGGGGGCTGGGGGGCGCCCCTCCTGAGACATCCATGACTCTTCACTTGGAATATACTCTGAATCAAAAGTATCTTGAAAGTTACTATTATCAGAGTCATCATCCTGCATAGAACCGTCATTACCATCATTATTCCTCATCTCATACGTAGATGAGGGTCGAGGTTCTGTCGGTTCTCGTTCTATTTTGCTAAGATGTCTCCGGTTACGCCTAAGAGGCTTCCCCTTGCCATCGGTCACAAAGTATGAGCGTGGCTGCGGCGCACAACCTACAACTCGCATCTGCTGCCTCTGCCCTGAGCTGTTTGCAGCCAGTACAGTGTCGCCGACCTTCAGCGGGGGAAGGTCACGTGCTCTTTGGTCGTAATGTTGTTTGCTTTGAGCCTGTTTGGTGCGCATGCGGAGATAATCAGCACTATTGTCCCGCTCTGGTTGTAGTTTGTCGCTATGTATAGGCAGGCGCGTGTTAAGTCTCCGCCCCATCAACAATTGTGCAGGGCTGCTTATACCATCCTTTGGTGTACAACGATAATTAAGCAAACCTAAATAAAAATCTTCTTGACTCATTATCGACTTTTTTAGAATTGCCTTCATAGTTCTAACAGCCCTTTCACTTTTTCCATTTGACTGGGGATAGTTGGGAGAAGAAGTGTTATGTTTAAATCCCCACTGGTGGGCGAATACCCTAAATTCCTTAGAAGAATAGGCTGGACCATTGTCTGTGATGAGTTCCATTGGTACGCCATGTCGCGCGAACTGGTCCTTCATTGCTAAAATAACTGATCGTGTATCAATATTCCTTAAAGGACATACCTCAATGTAACTAGAGAAGTAGTCAACTAATATCAGATAATATTTTTTCTTAAATTCAAAAATGTCCGAGCCCACTTTTGCCCATGGGATTTCTGGGATGTGGTGTGGCATGAGTGTCTCGCGCGGGGGACGCGCAGCCGCGCGCGCGCACGTGTTGCACCGCCGGACCATCATCTCGATGTCTCGCGACATTGCCGGCCAGAACATAACATCCCGTGCGCGCCGCTTGCATCGATCTACACCTAAGTGACCTTCATGCACGCGTTCTAACATTTCCCCACGTAGTTCACTTGGAATATAGACTAAATTGTCTCTAAATAAAATACCATTAACATATTGCAAGCTTTCTTTATAATCAAAATGAGAACGTACACATTCCTGTACGTTATGTTTTGAGACTTTGTCTGTCAGTTGGCACAGTCATTTTGTGGAAATTATATAGAAATATTAGGGTCGTGTTCACTGTCATGGATGTATAAAGATGTATGTTATATATTAAAATTTGTCATAACAAAGTATGAATGTCAAAGTATTCTTGGTAAAGACGCTTGTGAACAGTTAGGTATATTGAAAAGAATATATTCACTTAATATTGAAAACTATAGTGACCTCTTTCAAGGTTTGGGTAAATTACCGGGAAAATACAAAATACCTATCAAAGAAAATGCCACGCCCAGTATATGTCCTGTGCGAAAAATACCTATGGGCATTAAAGATAGGCTTTTGGAGGAACTACGACGTATGGAAAAGTTGGGGGTGATTAGAAAGGTCACACACCCCACAGAGTGGGTGAATGCTATAGTTATCGCTGCCAAAAAGGACACGTCACTTCGTATTTGTCTTGATCCACGGCAGCTGAATAAGGTGATAAGGCGTCAACACTATCCTCTGCCGACGGTGACGGAGATCGCCGCGCAGCTGCAGGGCGCGCGCTACTTCAGCAAGCTGGACGCGCGCTCTGGCTTCTGGATGGTGGCGCTGGACGACGCCAGCGCGGATCTCTGCACGTTTGGCACACCGTTCGGCAGGTATCAGTTTTTGCGCATGCCTTATGGTATAAACTCAGCTTCTGAAGTGTTCCATGCACGCGTACGTCAACTTTTAGAGGACTTGGACGGTGTTGATTCTTTTATCGATGACATTATTGTCTGGGGATCTACTAAAGAGGAGCACGACCGTAGATTGAATAGCCTCTTAGACAGAGCCCGAAAAGTAGGAATTAAGTTTAATAATGACAAATGTCAGTTTTGCGTACAAGAAGTGACATACCTCGGGCATACGTTCAGCGAAAAGGGCATGAAAATTGATAGCTTAAAGACGAAAGCTGTCAAAGAAATGCCAGTGCCAACTGACAGACAAAGTCTCGAACGATTTATAGGAATGATAAATTACGTTTCTAAATTCATACCCCATTTTTCGGAAAAGGTTCAACCCTTACGTTCGCTTCTTAAAAAAGATTCGGAGTGGGTCTGGAATGTAAACCACGATAGAGTGGTCGAGCAGTTGAAACAGTAAGTACCCACTACAACAATAACCATTTTCCCGTGCGGAGCCGGGGCGGGTCGCTAGTTATGTATAATACATGCATAATTTACTTAAGAATAACGCACAATAACCATTTTCCCGTGCGGAGCCGGGGCGGGTCGCTAGTAAGGTATAACGTTTAACCGGCGGCGTTGTGAGTGGTTGTGGCCTATGTCTACAATGAAAGATGTGTGGAAATAGGGTTCTTCATTTTATTATAAGTAATGTTAAGCTATTTTCTTTTACTCAAGTTGCATGATTACGTTTAGTAACACGTTTCCAATAATATTTTGTACGTTATCAAAATTAATCCTGAGTTCTACATTTATACAATAAAATTCAAAAATACAAAAATTTAAAAACGCTATTTATTAAAAATACTAAAATTTAAATTCAGGTCGTAAGACTTTTATTACAGAATAAAATTATTACCCTGAGTTCCAGAGGCTACTAACAAACTAACTGGCCCCAGGAACACAGTTATAACCGGACGTAGGAAAATTAACCGGCTTTCAGCTAACTTTGAAAACGTTATGGTAGAAGTTTAAGTATCGCAAAGTCCATTTAAATTAAAATTGAAACATCTAAGCGGCCATTACCAAGAAGTTAGATGGCTCGAGAGAATTCAAATAGCTATGAGCTATGCAAAAGGAATTCAAAACCCTTAATTATATCTTAGAATTAACATTTTGGACGGAACTTATTTCTACTTACAGTTTGGTTGGCTTTTGTTCCTTTCCTGTAATAATTTCTATTATATTCCATAATTATCGGGCGTCAAAAGGTCGCGCTTTGTCTATTAATAGATAATTAAATTTCGAAAAGTGGCGTAAATATTACTATCTGTACTAATATTTTAAAGAGGAAAGATTTAATTGTTTGTTTGCATTTCGAAACTACTGAACTGATTTTAATGAAACTTTGTATAAATAAATTAAGAATATACCTTGGGAATAAATAATATAGGCTAACTTTTAATGCGGGAAAATTTCTTATTCCCAAAAGAAAAACAGTTAACGCTGGTCGTGTAAATGAATACTTATATGGAATCCTATGAGTAAATTTGACTTGAACTTGCCAAGCTTTAATACTGTCCGTTTAAGGAGAAAAGTATCTCGCACCTTTACGGACTAGGTACTCACACGTTCTTCTCACAACACAACTAATGTCCTGCAAAACAGACATATCTAAATATATTTTTTTCTAAGCTATTTATAGTACCTAGTTAGAGATTTGTAATAAAATACTTTTAAAAGAAATTTGATCAGCTTTGGAAATACTAACATTTCACCCTTTGGTTTCAAAAGTATATCTTGTGTACTTACTTAGAAAGTTATTTCAATTCTAAAAGTGTGATACTTAGTTGTGTAGGCCATTTAGAATATCATTTGTTGACTCAGACTTTTCCCGCTACTAAATAAACAATGTATAACCAAAAGACGGCGGGTGCGCATGAAATCTGCCTTCCGGAGCAATTCCAGTTTACTGCTCCTTCAGGAACCTCACCCGGCGGGAATATTCCTGAAATATTCCCGCCAGGGTCTTCAATGCCCAAATTGAGAATGTAAAGAGGCCCGTAAATAAGCAACACTGACGAATTCTTTATTTGATCCTTTCGACAACAACTGCTGCTATTGTTTCTTTAAAATACCTAACATATTGCCATTTACTTCTTTTTTTTCTATATTTGAGTTGGCATTTTGAGCTGCCCATTCAAATTTGTTTACAGACGACATTCAAAACCTTGAACGTTAGTACTATTATTATTAGGTTGGTATTCTGTGCCATTAATAAAATTTCCTAGCAAGCTCTAGTTCTATTTTGTGAATTATTGTCCGCCAACATCGTAGCAGAAAAGTGACTGCGAAAATGTAAAAAATAAATTATTTTGGTGCACAACCGTTTAGACAAATTTCTATACCAACGCTCGAGATAAAATAAAGGTATTCTGGGAGCCGTTGCTTTGGCAGGCAGAGCGCTCTTCAAGCCATTCCCACAATGTTCACTGGTGCGAAATTTTAAATCCTTTGTACTGCCGCCATCTCGGAGACTAATTTTAAAAATATGAGATACTAGTGAATAACGCTATTAGTCAACTGTAGAAATCACAGAATTCAAAAGGTTGATGGTTCAACACAAAAAGTGTTCAGTGCCTGCATAAATCTTGTATGGTACTATTTTTAAACGCTTTAAACTTATGTTTGTAGTAATTACAAGCTTCAAATCATCTGGGATTGCCTTTTACATCATCACGCAATCCAAGTTAAGAAGCGTAATGGTTATCGCCACACAACTGTTCAGAAATTCAAATATTTTATGTGAATGCTACAACATAATGCCAAGCCACGCGTGTTTAACTAAGACCTCTTCTCTCTATGATATAGGCGTTAGAGTGGCGTTAGTGTGCTCTAGTGAGGAGACGTGTGAGCCGAGTCATACGCAAATAAAGGCTCAAATTCCAATGCAGTGTTTGATTCAAGCCGAGATGCCAGGTCGTTATATTTGCCCCAGACGGCACACACGAGATGAGAGTTCATTACTACGGACGCGCCACTCTCGGCAACGCTCAATATTTTTAATGAGACTGCCTCGCTCCACTATGATTTTGCGAGTATACGAACGGAACTCGATTCATACTTTTTAGATATTTTTTACCACTGGCTATCCGTTTTTTTCACATTTTCCATATAAAAAACCAATACAATACCTACATAGACTTTGACAAAACCGGATCTGGACGTTGAGGGAAGTGAGCATTCGCGGAATTGGACGTTGGGTGCCGGATTGAACCAGGGATGTTAAGTACTACCCTTAGTACTTATAACATCCTTGGACAAAACAGACACATAACAAAACAACTGATAATGTTAATAAGAAAAGAAAAAGAAAATAAAAGGGATTTTACTAACAAACTAGCACAACTAAGCACTATTTTTTCAGATTTGTACAACACATAGATATAGAGATATAATATATAGAATTTGAAAAATCTACCCTATGGCAACCTCTTTAAAAACACACTCATTTTGCTACGACAGCGTAGCAGTAGCTACGTCGACAAGCTACGACGAGCCCGCTACGCCAAATCTACGTTTGTTCCCACTAGTTCCCTAGGCTACGACTGTGCTACGATAAAGTTCACTGCCCTACTCTTAGTTGTTTTGATACTACTTTAAAGAATCTTTGTATGGGAATGAGGTAAGTAAGTTAAGTATCCTGAGGTCGGACCCCAAACAAAAAATAGATTTATTATTATTAATATGATCATCTGCGTGATCTAATCCTGTTGTTTTTTGCACAATTAATTAAAAGATGAAAAAGTAATAGGGATTGACTGACAGACATAGTTACTTAAGTATTCTATTAATTTGATTTAGAATGCTCTCGCTGAGTCGCTATTGACGTCTTTATTAAGGTACGTTTTGTTTTCCTTCCTTAATGTACCTAACTGTTTTTATATTAATTTAATATTAATGTGGTTAGCTTCTGGTTCTGGGTTTACCGATCGTTCCCGTTTTGTCCCTTTATTTATATAGCAACAACTGAGCTAGCTGGTATAGTGAAAGGAGTGACTTATGATGGAGTCATGTGAGTTAAGATTTCCTTTTTAAACCAGTTTTTACACGTGCTTTTAGTTTTGCCAGATATAGTACCTATAGTACAATCATAGATTACATATTATTATAATATGTCTGTTAAAAAACCAAAAAAATAAAAATCTCGAAGTAAGATTTCCAAAATCATTTTTCGAAGTCATACCTAGGTAGCTAATAAATACGAGGTTGGCTGGATGCCGTGCAGGACCGATCGTCGTGGAGATCTTTGGATGCTTTGGGGCAGGCCTTTGTCCAACAGTGGACGTCTTTCGGCTGAGATGATGATACGGATACAGAAATATGTATATTTGATAATTGACAGAACCTCAGCAAGTTCTTTTACAGAGTATTATTTCATGTACCCCAAATTCACAAATAAAAATATTTGATTTGATTTGATTTGATTTGATTTGATTTTGATTTGATTTGCTTACTATATTTATTGTTAGAAAAAACATCATGCTTGGTTCTAATCTATTATGAAATCTAAAACATATTTTTAGGAGCGTTAGAGCGGATAGAAGCAATTTTCAGCGCCATTTAGCCAGTATTAGCTGTCAATGCTGTTATATTTCAGGATACCAGGTCAGTCTCATATCGCATGATGGCAAGACTGACGATTTAAGGGAATTTGTTCGTTCCACCTTACACGCCTAAGTTGCTAAACGGATTTTGATGTCAGATAAGGAGTCAGTGAACTGTTTACCAAGTAATAGCATTAAATCAACACGTTATTATTTGTAGTAATAACAATATTATTGAATTCTAGCCGAGTACGCCATCTGTTGAACTTTTGAACTTACGATACATTTCTTTTTTTATTTATTATATAGCAAATAATATCAGTTTTGAATATTGCTTTGGAAAGTCTTGACCTTTAAATAAATCAATTAATTTTTAACCGAAAGAAAAATACTTATTTTAATTTCCCATATTTATTCTTAGAAAGTCTATACAAATTCGATAAAATTCTTCATAGATCACGCATTAATAAAACCATGGTTTCTTAGATATAATAACAATATAACATCATTTACTTATATACGTTTGAACAGTTTTGTAAAAATGCTTCAAAAACCAGTGAATATACTGTAGAGCATTTTTCAGAACTATGAACGTCATTAACAAACAATAAACCTAAATCCTAAACTTTCTAGTTATATAAGGCGATTTAGCGGTGAAATTTACAGAAATCAGTCGAAAAATCGTGTTTAAGTTTTTGACTACAATAAATCTTTTATCTTGTAACATTTACTAACAAGATAACCGCCATAATTTTATATTACCTACATATTTTATTCTCCGTAAAATAAAGATATTGACTTACTCAAGAAACATAAAAAAAAACAGTGCAACACAAGAAAAAAATATATTTATCAGTTATTTTTTATTGATACAAATATTGAACAAAAGTGTTAAAAAGTGCAACCAGTAGACAAACAAAGGGTAGTGTTTCTAGTGGAATTAGGAATTTACTTTAAATTTCGGCTTGTGTTGCACTGTATTTTAATTGACACTGGAAAAATGCTGAAAAAATGTTATCCACATAAAACTTGTCCATATGATAACGAAAACAGCAAAAAAGTCTAATTTGCCACAGTTGTTCTGAAATACCTACATAATCGCGTAATCCATACTTAAATAAGCAATTAATTTTAAATTAAGCTTTTTTAACCACTTTTCTAGCTTGATTTCTAAATTATTATATTATATGCACAATCGCGTATATAAAAAATACATATCAAGTTAGCTGGGCTAGTAGTCATTTCCCGCGATAAGATCGCCCGATCGAGGAAAAAACGTTTATTATTGTTTTGTATTTTATTTATTTACCGTATATAGCAAAAACATCAGTCACATCACATCACAATCGCAATAACATGCTCATATTGGATGTCAAATAAATAAATAGTACCACCTACTTAAACTGCGATAAGAGGTCTTTTAAAAAATCTAAAACAAGAATTTAGATTTTTTCATGAGTTATCAGACTTAGGCTCAAATTAAAATACTACATAATTAAACATCTTCTTGTAATGAAATCAAATCAGCCAAAATCTTATTTTCACGGGAAATGTCGAAAATTAACACAAGCGCAACTCAAATGGATTGCTAGTTAGGTATAAAATTAATCATTTTATCAACTGTGACCAATGCAAAAATATAGTTTTTACATAAAGTAACTTATATATTTGCTTAAATTTTAACAGGTTTTATAATATGGTATATTCTAATATATTTAAGTTTTGCTTACACTAAACTTGTTTTTGTTCTCCGTGTTCAAACATAATATTAGTATATAGTTGCAATTGTTATAATAAAAACAAATATTGTATGTAATAATAATGGCAATCCATAATTAAGCTAAGTATTATATTAAAAACTGATAAACTATTATTGCTTTTTACAACTAATTTCAATCAAGGAATAAAACTTATTATTTATTAATACTTAATACTACTATGAAATAATTTTGTTTAGGTAAATGATGATGGAATTAGTTTATATGGAATTAAATCACCATTGTTAAAAAAAAACAGGAATCAGAAATATTTTATGATAAAAATAAACAATGAAGGAAATGAGAAATCAACTAACACTATTTAATTTAGTGTTAGGGTTGTCACACATTAAAAGGACCAGCTTATTCAGTTTGGCAACCCCCTATTTTTGGTCATGCACTATCTATGCAGGTTGCTTATGTGTGCAGACACCCTTACTTCCTGTATTTTTCTAGCCAATGAGGGCTCACTACTACAATAGATGCTTTTGGGTCCCTCAAATAATATTTTATTTTATGGTGATTCTAATAGAATTTATAGTAAAACATTACAAAAACATAGAAAATTAATGAATGGTGAACAAATGCTACATGTGTACTTAATTATTTCAGTAATTTTCTTAGGCATTGGATGAGTCAATTTAATAAAACCAGCTTGCTAGTCCAATAAGGCTATTTTTACGAAACAATACCTCGGACTTCAATACAAAGCCTTTCTGATGATGAATCACAATATTATCTGTGGAACACAATCACGTGTAAATCATACATCAATCAATGATATGATAATAAAATTTCTCCATGAATCATGCATTACTTTGTAATAATATCAATGTTCTCTGGCTTGTTGATATGTTATAACCAAAATGTAGTTAGAATTTGAAAACTTTTGTAAAGTCAAATATTCCCAATATTTTCCTTTATCTCAAGTTGACATTCATTAAAAATGTTTTACTACAATGGCAACCCATTTGTATGTGATTATTGCCTCTTCACATAGGAATAATCATATCCAAAATCTTCTTTTAACAATATCAATAGCAGTTGAAACAAAGGGTTTAATGGTAAAACAGTTTGTAAGTTTTGTAACATGTAAAGGACACTTTTTAAGTTACAATAAGCTTGTAAAATAAAACTATGGTCTTTCAAACAAACATAATGAATAATGATAACTTTATTATAAATTTTAAATTACTATGCAACCAAAACAATTAGGCGCATTTTTAAAATGGCGTCACGGCCATTCACGGGTCTAGTGCTGCGAATAAGGGCGAATATTATACAAACCGCATTCCTGTCATGCGCCTAATTGTTTTGGTCGAGTAGTAGAGCATTTCACATTCACTCTGTTTGGAAAAAGGATAGTCTATTTCAAACTTCATACACTTCATAATTGAAAACTTTGGAATTTTTAATTGAATTGTGTTGTTTGTATAACTTCTCCCTTATTAAGACTCAATTTAACCAAACAAAGCTCCACAATTAGAACATTTCCTGTTCTTAAGGGCAAGACAGCATAATATACCGAGTGGGAAGAAGAAAATAGCACAGAATATACCCAAACATGTGAAGTCATCTTCTAGGAAGCCAACACGACAGGCGGGGCAGGCTCCTACGGCAATGATTGGTGGAGGGACGATGATATGTGTAGCGCCATAATTGGGTACATAGCCAGGCGCTGTTGGTGTTACTGTAGGAGTGGTGCCATAAGGGGTGTAGCCTGGTGGTGGAGGGGGGTAAGCACCCCCTTGAGGAGGGGGGTACGGACCCCCCTGCGGCGGCTGCGGGTGTACATGCGGACCTGAAATGTTTCGACAACTTTGATTGAGTGTGTTGCAATCAGAAATTATTGTTTTCTAGTCAGATCTAAGTTTTTATGCTGCATGACGACAACGAGGTCTTTGCCCGCACAGTAATGTATGCAAATGCGACCTTAAGTTTACAACAAGGACGAAAATACACATAATGAACGAGCGCTCCCATTAGCCGTTCATTTTTCCTTTACAACACTGCTTCTCAAAATACGTGCAGAAATTAGTCTATTGAAATAAAATACTTAAATATTCTTTTTAACATTGCGCAGTATGCCGCTTATCGCTTTGTGTGATTCATTGGTAAAAGTTTTAACCAGATCCGCTTTTTAGTTTTTACTAATTTCTCATGAATGGTGAGAAGGAAATGATGTGGGGTGGTTCTAGAAAGTCTCTACTTACAGTTTTAATGCATCCTTTTTGTAATAAACACATTTAAATCACTTTCACAAAATAAATTAATTACATACATTTTCAGTACAAAAAACGCCAATTTCTTTTTT
Organism: Teleiodes luculella; assembly: GCA_948473455.1. Classification (NCBI taxonomy): domain Eukaryota; kingdom Metazoa; phylum Arthropoda; class Insecta; order Lepidoptera; family Gelechiidae; genus Teleiodes; species Teleiodes luculella. Next base: position 11,235,596 of record OX419593.1, read on the forward strand.
TCTAACCTTTTTTTTCCTTTAATCGTTACGTAGGCAATGGTTAAATTATTATACAGCCTAATCTTGTATAGGTATTTTATTATTTAAGTCCAGTTTACAATAACAAAAATCAACTTTGAAAAATTTAATTCTCCGGCGGTCGCCGACCGCTGCCGCGGTACGCTCGCTCCGCTCGCTCGGCTCCCTCCGCTCTGTTATTGACATCAGTCTAACCTAACCTAACCAATCGATTTAATTCTGTGTAGAGATTTGTTTTTTTTTAGCGGGGGGCTGCGCCCCCCGAGCCCCCTTTTTGGGGGGCTGCGCCCCCCCGTCCCCCCGCTTCGGTTGACGCCCTGGCTACTATTATCAAAGCCAGTAACCTTTTTGTAATCGGGTTGAAAAATCTATAAGGGCTTAGAATACCACTTCAGAAATGGGGGGGCTTCGCCCGCCTTTTTTCCTCCTATAATAGGTTGAAGCCTTCATTTGCCATTCATTATACACAGATTGGACTATATTTTTAATTGGCAGAATACATAATTCTTTTTTTTTTGGCTGTATGCCTGTTGCCTTTCTCTTATTTTTTAATGAAAATTAAAAGATACGTAACATCAACTAGCGTTTATAACCCCAAAATGTATGTAAATTACAGATTTTTTAAATATTTATTTTTAAAAAATCTTCGCGTGTTTCATTAGAAAATCTTATTGATATTGTAAGGTAAGACCTCATAGTATACCGCTGCATCATTATTTTTCAGCTAGCAATGCGAATTTAGCTAAAAACTCAAAGGGGACTTAGTTAAAACCCGACCCGATTCATTTACATGGAGGCTGGTAAAGTTTCATTTCAACAGAATTTCAGCTTACCTGGAGGCACAGTTGCTGAGTACGGAGGAGGTTGATCGTGATTCGTAACCTTTTCCATTTCTACACGTATAAAAACAGAACTTCAACGCTTTTAACAAGTTTACACAATAATAAATGCAACAAACCGATCGACAAACAATCTGCGTGATCCACACACAAAAAGTTTTTAGAGAAATGTCAAAGTGAAAATATACATACACGGTACGGTAGTGCTGCCAATCCTAATGTTTTTAATTTCCCAAAACTCATATCATAAACATCACATCAATACTCATCATCATTCATAAGCTGAAAAATCAAGAAAAAGAAACATTTATAAACTCCTCTACAATTTTTAGCATGCACTGAAATTAATATATCAAATTATTACATGTAAAGCTTGAATGTAATGTAATACCTACATACATATTTACGTAAGAAGCGTTTGTCGCTTCTTGCTTGCGTAGTATAAGCCGTTCCACTGGTCAGTCAATCAATGAGAAAGAAGAAAATACAATCTTTTGAAAATAAAAAACCTACGTTTCACAAAATCTTCTTTTCTGCAGGCTTACTTACAACGTAAGATGCGATAGATAGGCTCGAGAAGCTGTCAAACGCAAAATAGTGACATTAGAACCATAGTAAATCTGTCATTATGTATGTCGCATTTGACAGCTTTTTTGAGCTTCTCGCGCTTTACGTAATGTAGTAAGCCTACTGGCAACTGACAACTGTCCATGGGCGCCACATGTGTACCTATGTACCGTGAAATATGCCAACATTGCCCACAAGGGTAACTTTGCCCGAAAACCAATTCATAAGCATTTTTTTCATTTGTAAAAATATCTTAATATTTTGGCAACATTTATTGACTTACGCGGAAAATAGATTATATGTATGACAATACTGTCTATGGTGTTTGTTGCCAACTTCGCTCAGTAACTTGCTGGCACTCGTCGAGTGAGGTGCGTATTTTCGCGGGCAAATTATTGCGGATTTTTGAAAGCAAATTCTGAGAGATGGTGAAAACACAGTTAAGTTTACTTTATAACATGTTACAGACAATACTTTGCTGAATATATTATGTTGGTGCCATTGCTCAAGGTCTTTTAAAACTGAAGTTATGATGATGGGCAAAGTTATCCAGTAATGTTCCGACCTCAGATTGACAACATTGCCCGTCGTCAAAAAAGGCTTAGGGTTGACACAGAGAGAATTTTTTTTGTTGCTGTTAATGTTACACATTAATAAAATCCAAAAATGACATCGGTTATAAATAAGGTAATGAGTTTCGGCTTCACTAACCATATATTTTTTTGTGTATCCTCCGCACCTAAAAAAATGTTAATTTTAATTTAATTTTGAATTTTATTAAACATTTTTATTTTTATTTACCTAAACAATAGTAACATATACAGGGCGTCCCACGGCTATGCCACATGGAGGGAAAGTACCTTAAATATTGTAGGTAGAACATTTTACTGAAAGAAGACATTATTTTATTTCTAAAAACTATCAAAACTGCATTCATACATTTTGTAATAATTACATGGTTGAGCTGGGAATCGAACCCGCTACACGAGAAAAAAAAATCCCCCTGTAGTTTTATCATACCAATCGAAAGGCTTCATCATAAGGATTATTTTTTGCTAAATAACATAGTGTCAGAAATAAAAGGAAGACTATGAATTTTTAAATTTGATGTGGCCGGCCGAGATCGCCAGATCTAGCCCCGTTAGATTTTTAAATTGGGATTATGTAAAAAAATTTAGTTGACAAGAACCGGTAAGAAAATGTCCACGAGCTACAAACAGAACTTAAGACGTATTCATCTAAATATCCACCACAACAAGTTAAAAAATCGACAGGGAGTGAAATAAAGAGTGTAATTTGTATTCAACGGGTCATTTCGAACATTTGATAAAATTGATAAATTTTGTACTAAAAATGTTAAAATACATAGTCTTCCTTTTATTTCTGACACTATGTTATTTAGCAAAAAATAACCCTTATGATGAAGCCTTTTGATCGGTATGATAAAACTACAGGATATTTTTTTTTCTCGTATAACGGGTTCGATTCCCAGTTCAACCACGTAATTATAAAAAAAATTATGAATGCAGTTTTGATAGTCTTTAGAAATAAAATAATGTCTTCTTTCAGTAAAATGTTCTACCTACAATATTTAAGGTACTTTCCCTCCATGTGGCATAGCCGTGGGACGCCCTGTATATAAGATCATTGCCTAAACACGTTTTTTTTTGAAGATAGGAATATAGTCAAAATAATTTATGTGCCAGCCCTGGCACTTTTAAAAGGCGAAATGTTGATTGTATGAAAATGATAAAAAATGTCTGGGTAACATTGCCCAGTCATTTTACTAAGAAACTTTTCTTAATACCATTTGCATTCCTAAAGTATACGCTAGATTTACCAAAATTCTTGTAATTGGCTTTTATGTCATCCGTTTAAAGGCCATATTTGCGTCAAAAATCGACGTGGGCAAAGTTGGCCAAAAGTCCAGATAACTTTGCCCGCTAACAAAATAAAGCAAAAATTAAATAAAATGTTGAATAATAGTAAAATTAGCTATATCTACACATGCACATGATCTTACAGTTTTAGACAATGCTATGAAATACATATGTCTCCATATAAAAAACCTACAAAAACAGCAATTATAATTATTCGAAAAAAGTGGGCAAAGTTGGCATATTTCACGGTACATATTACGCTCTAACTTAAATTTAAAATCATTATGTCCCTTTCACGTTCTTAAAAACAAAAAGGGACAACCTTAATTTAGAGACGTCAATCATCGATTTTACGCGTAGTTCTGCACTAATTTAGCAGTCATTTAAAAACATCCCGACTAAATTAAGCTGAATGTGACAGCTGCGCTGCTTATTATCATTCATTCAAAATTAAATTCATTCATTTCCCATCATTTTCGATTCCCATATGAATAAAAGAGACAAACAACTTAAATTTAGGTTAATTTCTCCAGTCATCTCCTAAATTTCTGAATTTTAGGCAATTTTGTACAAATTGGCATCTCTAAACTGACAGACAGCTGTTTTTTTTTCTTATGTTCTAGAACGGCAAAGGAATTTGGTACGAAATGCACCGCCTGTTATGTTGTGTGAGTAGTATGTGTGTAAAACCGTCCAGAAAAATAAAAAACTTGCCATATTGCGGAATTTTGATGAAACTAATTTTATAATGAAAATTGTTCCAAACATGAAAATATACACGTTGCGTTGCGTCCCCACCCAGCCCCAGAGCAGGTTTTTTATTTTTCTGGTCAGGCTGTGTCTAAACACACTATACCGAACTTACGTGACCGAAGTTCGGCATGATTACGTACGCCTGCAATGCTATTTGAATTACTGATTACTACACATCATTCCAAAATTACGTTTTTCGTAACAGCGTGCAGCCGAACTTTGGTCAAGCGGCTCGGGCCGGGCATAAGTTCAGTTGCAACTTATTCTGTAGGTAAACATTTATTTAGTAAATACTTTATTCGCTTATGATCAGCCGAACACGTCGGAACGTAAAATCAGCCGCAGTATTCGGTTGCGTAACTTCGGCATATTTTGTTTAGACACTTCAACCTGTGTGTGCAATATGTTATGTATGTCATTGTGAAGGCACCTAAATGTTTCAGAGAACTTAAAAAAATAAAACACATTTTAGGTAGTTTTAACTTTAGAACTTTCAATATATTCATTATATTTTCAAAAATAAAACAATAATTATACTCATAAACGGAACTAAATCTACTTACAGAATATCTATAAAATAGTTATTTACATAATAATAATATTAATTCATAGAAATAATCAAAACTAAGTATTTCCGGCAGGTATTGATAGATAGAACTCACAATTTCTGTTTAGTCACTGTACTACCACCATACAAGGTGCATATTGCTAATATTGCTATTATAATAATAGAAAACAAATTATAAAACAATTTAGCGACAATAAATGTTTATTATTAATAATAATCAAAGCTGGTGTCTTTTATTCACATCGGAAAATCTATCACGAGAAAGGTATTTTGATCGCAAAATACATTTCTGAAATCTATTTTGATTCATTAGATTAGAGATTTAAACTATAACTTTGTTTATACTTGTAAGTCAAAAAAAATAATGGGATATAACAACAGTTTGTGAACTATAATATAGTTAAGATTCCCATTTCGAAATTCTCAACTTCAAAAATAATAGTTCGCACCTATTCACCTATTTCACTGGCGACAAAGACAAAAGACGAAAAGGACTCAGTTATGCGTTAGAATGAGATACAAATACACTGCGCTCACTCTTGCGCATAACTGCGTCCCTTACGTATTTTGTCGTCGTCGCCAGTGAAATACCTGCCTAACATGTCAAAATATATCCTAAAGCCTGACCAAAGAAATAAGAAACCTGCTCTGGGGGCGCCACGTGTATATTTTTACGACTATGGCAACAATTTCCCTTATAAAATTAGGTGCATTGAAATTCCGCAATATATAGCGAGGTTTCTTATTTCTTTGGTCGGGCTTTACATTTAATAAATTATAGTGCAATGATCAAGTTTCAAAGCTACGAGATTATTTTATAGATTAGATAGACACTGAGGATAAAGTGCGATTAATTATTTGTAAAGTTATTTTTCAATACATCCCACATCCCATTATAATGTCGCTCTATTTTATAATTACAATTTAATGAAATTGCACGCACTGGGATATATACACGAAACTAAACCTGAAGGGATGTTTTCATTACTAATCATTTTAAATTAAATCTAATTATTTAACACAGTTTTAGATCGATCAAAATATACAATAATATTAATTATAATAATTTGTTCTATCAAGTGTCTAATTTAAAATCCTATTTACACACAAAGGATTTAAAACAAGTTTTCAGATAGCCAAGCCTAATTAGAAACATAAATTAACTCATTACTTGGTCAGAAATATAAGAAAATAGTAAATAAGTGAGACTTATTTTATCACAAAAATTAAAACAATACGTAACCTATTTCATTATCAAGTTAAGGCTGACCAAAAAAATATAAATTATTTGCTCTAACCCACGCTGTATATTTTTATGTTTATGGCAACAATTTCCACCATAAAAATAGTTTCTATGAAATTCTGCAATATGGCGAGGATTTTTGTTTTTCTGGTCGGCTTTACAAATTTCATAGTGAGAGAGCAAAACCAAACAGTAGGGTAAAACCATGGTCTAAAACTTTGGTCTAAAAAAGAAGGTCTAACGATCGGACTGTCAAACTTGACACAAGCCTACGTCATCTGCTGTTCATCCTTGTCGAATGAATAGCAGATGACGTAGGCTTGTGTCAAGTCACGTGGTCTTCTTGTTAGACCTTGTTTTCTTAGACCATGGGTAAAACGATAAACCTATTTATATATTTTTTTAAATTGTCGTCGAAGTGATCAGCTCATATGCGTCCTAGGGGCTCGAGCCTATCCTGTAATTAGGGTGAACGGGCCTAAGTAGACACACAACCTTTGAATTACTTCGCGACCAGTGCGGATTGGTCAACTTCACACGCAACCTTTGAATTTTTTTTTCCTTCAGCGTAACACCCCATTCTTTGCCAATGAGTGTGATTCGGTAGGATCGTCTCGTGTTGCCACTGGTAACGAATTTAGTTCTATTATGATTAAATAGTTTTTTTTTTCTTTTGGATTGACCTACTACTTACTTTACAATTTTCGATTTTTACGCACTAAGTAGCTTTTAAAATTGTCACTGGATAATAATATGTCAGTTAAGTGTTGTCATCACCAAAATTTCAAGATTAACACTGGGTAAGATAGTACGTTCTGTTGGAACCTGTCAAATAATATTTAATATAAACCTTAAATAAACCAAAGGACTTCATCCTTTTTTAAATAAACTAAAAATTTCCTGTTTTGAAATTCAATTGTGGAGTTTATCGTGTTCTTACAATATTAAGAATGTTATGATAAAAATAAACTTAGCTTAGTTAGGCGTCAAGGATCTAAATGAACATGGAAAAAGCGCTGTCAAAAAATTACGTCTCTTTTCGGCGTTTAATGCATTTTCTAGCCAAATTCACTTAGATCCTTGTCGGTCTGAAAAATTGCCGGGTTAGGTGGTAAAGATCACCAGTTTCATGTCATATTAAAGTCATAATATTATATCTCTCTGTGATGCTTTTTTAACTTTTTTTTTATATCACTTGGAACATTCAAAAGCGCATGCTACGCAGCCGTTGTCTTAAAGACTTTATTTTACTGAACTGGGTGAGAGACAACATTTATTTTATTATAATATAATATTTGTATTCTATGGTGTCATTAACTCATTAATAATAATTCTATCAGTGTCTGGGTGGCACATTGATAGTTTAGTATAGTTAAGAGCACGCTAAGCTAAACACTGTACTTTCACCGTTCTTATGGCCATGATAAATACGGGTGAGAATTACGATGCGCCTGTTCAGCATATCTTGCGCTTGACCATACTTATTAAATGTATGGTTGATTTGGTAGAAACTACCACTGACGGATTAATGTTACCATTACAATAAAATTATTCCCATCATGATAGATCATTTTAGTGTCGTTTCTCGTGTGAAGGTACCAGGAATGTATGAGTCAATATCGTATGGGCACCCAGCAGCCGGTGTTGTGAATTATGCCCATGATAATTTTTGTCATTTTAGTGTCGTTTTCTCGTGCGAAGGTACCAGGAGTGAATGAGTCAGTAGCATATGGGCACCCAGCAGCCGCTGTTATTTTCTCCGCGAATTATTCCCATCATGATAATTTTTGTCATTTTAGTGTCGTTTCTCGTGCAAAGGTACCAGGAGTGTATGAGTCAATAGCGTATGGGCACCCAGCAGCCGGTGTTGTTGTTTTCTCCGCGAATTATTCCCATCATGATAATTTTGTCATTTTAGTGTCGTTTGTCGTGTGAAGGTACCAGGAATGTATGAGTCAATATCGTATGGGCACCCAGCAGCTTCGCGAATTATTCCCATCACGATAATTTTTGTCATTTTAGTGTCGTTTCTCGTGCGTAGGTACCAGGAGTGTATGAGTCAGTAGCGTATGGGCACCCAGCAGCCGGTGTTGTTCTCGTCGCGGCGGTAGTAGTGCGGCCGGTTGTCCGGGAACACGGTCACTGACGGGAACGGGTGTTGCTGGATGAACTTCAATGTCATGCGGATCTGAAAAATAGAGTTACGTCAGAATTTAGACGACATTTCATTTCATTTGTTTGAATGATTATAGCTTTTGTGAAGAAAATAATGTTAGTTAAAATTTTACACTCATTAAAAGTGAAATTGATTTGCAATGATTTTAAGGATAAGAAGGCTCAAAGTCACCGAAAGAGCGATGGAGAGGGCTATGCTTGAAGTTTTCTTGCGTGATAGAATCAGGAATGATGAGATCCGCAGGCAAACCAGAGTCACCGACATAGCCCGAAGAATCGCTAACCTTAAGTGGCAATGGGCTGGGCACATGCGCGTGGAACTAATGGCCGTTGGGGCAGAAAGGTTCTTAAATGGCTGCCGCACACCGGAAGACGTAGTGTGGGACAGACGATCTGGTGAGGGTCGCGGAAGCCGCTGGATGCACCAATCATTGTGGAGATCCTTGGGGGAGGCCTTTGGAAGTCTTTCAGCTAAGATGATGATGATGATGATGCTGAATACTAGCTTAAGAAGGGAGAACCTAGTATTATTATTATATTTTCAAAAGTAATTCTCACATTGTGTACGAAGTGCGGCGGCTCGACGGCGGGCGTGGTGCTGAGGTGCTGCAGTATGAACTCGTCGGACTGCTCCAGCCACAGGTCAGCGCCGCGCAGCGGGTCGTAGTTGAACGGGCCCACGCGCAGCATGCCCACAGAGTTGTCGTATATATCCAGCACCTGGATAACATACACCACACAGTTCAGTACAGCCAGCCATCTCATTAGCTGCCCATCTTGTCCTGTCACCGCCACGCGAGAGGACTTGATGAAGGCTACTGACGACGCTATGCGTGTGGCTGGTTTTTGGGCCGAGACTGTCTGAGTTTTGGTGTCGACTCGAAAAGAAGAAGAAGTACAGCCAGGCCCGGCGCACTCTGCGCCAGAGCTCCAGAATATACCTACGCCGGGCGGCCTCACACTGTGAGGCTAGTAATAGGTCTACCAGAATCCGATGGCTAAAAAAGTTTAATAACTATTTATCAAACTTTTTTAGGCCCTAAAGGATATTGAGTGAACTAAATGAAAACGGACAGATTTTTTTATATTTCTGGTCGGGTTAAAGGTACCTACATAAAGAATAGCTATACTCCTTCCGCACTAAACGCAAGCTACACTCAACTCGACCGTCTCACTGATTTCTCTATGCGTAGCAGGAGCGTAAATTTTCTAGAAAAATCTGTCCACATCAATCTTAGTCAATAAATATGACAATGTCGAATTGTTCACAGCAATATATCAGCGTCGAGTCAGTCGTAGAAATATGCTAGCGTCAACTCAACTAAGCGCGGCTTTCCATCCTCAAGTCAAGTCAGTCACAGTAACATGTCAACGTCCAATTAGCGCCAAGTTAGTCAGTCACAAAACATGTCAACGTCGAATTGATTTCATCAAACTCTGATTCAAGTATATCCCGTCAAGTCAATAGCATAAACCTTTAGGTTCCAGCTTCAAAGAGTTTTCCAGTGATAGTCCCAGTCGCCACCCAGAAATATGCCAGCGTCTGGCCACAGATTCGCGCGGCGGCGGCGGCGGCGACCTGCGGCGCGAAACTTGCCAGAACGTTAGTATTGTACCTAACACTTTACGTTATTTTTGAGCACTTTGCATTACACGACCTGAAACGTTACTTTTACGTATTTTTAGTCTTATTTGTGCTACATTACAGTGTTGAAGTCGTTTTCTGAGTAAAATAAGATAAACGTTACTTTTTGCATGAATATCGAACGCAAAACTTGGGTAATTTCATGCCTTCAAATCAATTTCTTAAATTCGGTGGTACAATTATCTAGCAGGTTTTTAGAAATGAAAAAAAATTTTAGTTCTCTCATGTTAATTTTGACTATGGGTTACTGGCAACATTCCGCTGGTCACAAGTAGCGCCGCGCGTCGCGCGAAGCTGTGGCCAGGCCCTTACAAATACGCTTACCTGCGTAGAGTTAGGTCCCCCAGTGATGGTCCGGGCGCTGCGCAGGGGCAGCTCGGGTCCTTTATCCGGGAAGGTGGCGGGGAATAGATCTCCTGCGCGCACGTCCACGCCCACGCCTGTTACTAGAGGCGCGGGCGTGCTGCCGCCCAGAGCCGTGTTCAGCTCACAGCAACACGCTAGAGTCAGGTCGATCTCTACGGTTAGCCGGTGGAATGATACTGAAATAAATAATTAGCTTTATCAGTAAGACCACAGAATACCAAATAGTAGTCCCTACAGAAGCTGCACTAGGCGATATAATTCATATAAATTGCAACCCTAGCTCCGTTATAATAAAGTGCAATTCAGATCGCACGGCGCTAGGCGAAAAGACGAAGTTGCTGCATCTCTCTCTCTCGCGTATTGCGCCACTCTACTAACAGGTTTAGGGAATGGGGAATTGGTCCTGGGCTGGGTCGGCCCGAGACCGCTCGGCCGGGCGGTAGGTAGTTATAGCGCGCAAGTACACGGAGTGACGGAGGCCTGGTAAGACCACCGGTGAAAGAAGAAGAGCGTGGCCAAGTGCCTAGGGTTCGCGGGTTTGAACCTCGGCACGTACCAATGTGTTTTTGATTTTCGAAATCATATGTACGTATATTCGACGCTCTTACGGTGAAGGAAAACGTCGTGAGGAAACCTGCACGCACCTGCGAAGAAATTCAAAGGTTGTGTGTGAAGTTGACCAACCCGCACTGGGCCAGCGTGGTCGACTAAGGCCTATTCACCCTGATATCAGGGTAGGCTCGAGTCCCTCGGTGGGGACGTATATGAGCTGTTAACGTACTCGTTAACCTCGTAAAACCACCGCTACATCATCATGTATCCAACAACTAGAGCGGGAAGGTACCGGTGTGGTGTTGGGGTTAGAGAGTCTGTTCCAAAATGCATCACGCCAGGTTGTAGTGGCGTTATCGCTCATTCCTAATAGAGTGGAGGGCTATGTATGCAACGTATGGTTTCCGGGTTGGATCGGACAACCCCAACCCTTCCAATGGGTGTCGTACGAGGCAACTAAAGGAATATACCCAAGGTATGGGCGGGCACATCATTAAGATAGAAAGGTACTGACTTTCCTTTCCCTTCTTTCAATTTCCAGTAAGCGATTGAAGGATTAGATTACATGAAATTTCTACGAAAATAAGCAATCAACTACAATCTATGAGGCGATAAATCATAAGCCCTTGTAATAAACATAAATATGACGTCAATCCTGATCCACTGGCACACATTAATGCCTATAACCGCGGTTATGACGGATCGCATCGGAAATAGCCGTTCGCAGCCAAATTGCGCGTACAGACGGGACGGTGTTTGACAAAATGCCAGAAGCAGGCGCGTGGGCATATCTCTGTCTATTGTCCACGCTGTTTGCTAATGATCGAGATGAATTATTAATGGGGTGACTTACGCATTTTGTGCGTAGACAATGACGGGTGCGATGATCCATCGATGAATGTAAGGGGTATGATTAGATGGTAATGTAATGCGCCTTTTGTTTCTTAATTCTTAGTAAAAATATTTTCTTTCATTCTATCTTTCTTTCTTTCAAGAGGAAACATTCAAGTAAAGAGTAAAGACATAGTACTTTTTCACAAGGACTGCAAAATTTATCCACGTTTGTTTAAAATGTCTGAGTTAAGATTCGGTGGGTACTAATAAGAGTATTTTTGGACTGGACGAGACAAACGCACTAACATACAGCAGATAAATTAAGAGATTAATGCCGACGTGATAAACAACAATTAAAATAACCAAAAAAGAAGCAACACATTTGATAATACATTGGCGTTAACCCAAAACCTGGTGATTCACACAATGCGACGGAACAAAAGAAAATTTTGCGAACAAATAGTGACGTGCAAAATGATACAAGCGCCATATCTCTATTTACAGTTACTTCAGAATTTATTTTAGAAAATAAAGAGTCATAAAATTAGTATACAATTCTATGGGGACGATTGTAAGTTGTGTATGTAGCATATCCTGAAAGGACATACTCAGTCGCGCTTTTTAGGAACTATTCTCTGAAACAAAAAACATTCGACCACCCATTACAACATTAAATTAAAAATTTAAATAACCCCTGCCATTAAACAGTTACTTGATCCTTTCAACGACTATAAATGAGCAGATAATCTTCAAATGGCTGAAGATATTATCTTGGATTATAGCTAAGAACACTCTCGATTGTAGTGTCTCGTAGTAAAAAGTAGATCAAAATCGGAGCATCCGTTTAGGAGCTATGATGCCACAGACAGACAGACACACACGACAAACTTATAACACCCCTCTTTTTCGTCGGGGGTTAAAAATATTGATTGGACAGTTCTTATGTTAGCTAACCATATCTAAGTATATCCTTTCAGTTATGGCTAAGTCACTTGGTTACTTGCTTATTGAGTGGCTTTCAAAGTACTCGTAAACCTCACGTAAACCTACTTCACAAAAAAGCATAGGTGAATAAAAAAACATGATAATGAGGCAGGCCCTTTACAAGGTGCAAAACACTGACGGTCTGGTGAGTTAAGCAATTGACTTTCGTGACTTTCTCTAGTTTGGTTAGTACATTGTAAGCTGAATCACCTGGTAGTCCGAAAAGAAAGATGATTCTGAAAGGAAGGCACGTAAAGCCGCCGGGGCGGACTGTACAGATAGGACCCATGTCAGAAGCCTTAAGGGACTCAATAATTTCGACTCTGAGGTTTGTTAACCTTATCCACCCGATGAGCAAGCAAGGAAGATGCGACAAACATAGTTTACGAGTATAATGAGGATTAATGATGCCGGGATTAAGGGTGAAATAGTTCCTAAATCGGAAGCTGATCACTGCGCGACTCGCAGACGTCCCCCACTTAGATAGATAGAGGAATAATTATGTTGATGACTCACACATGATATTAGCGAAGAGCTCGTCGGAATACCGGTGGGGGTCAGTGAACCCGCCCACCAGCTGCAGCTCGAGCCGGCCCTCGGGGTAGCCCACAGCCAGCTGCTGCACGCGCGCCACCATCGCCGACGCCGCCTCCGCCGTGCCCGACCCGTCCAGGTGCGCCAGCGCCACCGCTCCCGATCCTTTAAAGCAAAACAAATTCTAATTAGTTCCTCGATTCGACAAGGGATGACGCCACTTTGGAAATATATGTTTTTCCGTCATAATAGTTCCTCTTTTCGACGAGAGATGGCGCCACTCCAGCAACACGCAAAATTTGCTGCACTTAATTGGATGCGGTTTACCTACAAATGGCTCTTCCTTGATGTGCCTGGGTTTCAGGATTTCACAGTCTATAAATTTAAGCTATTTTTAATGTGGGAAAATGGCTCATTCGCAAGAGAAAATGACAAAGCGAGTCGTCTATTAGTCTTTAATTTTTCTCTGTCATGCAACAGCAGCGTTGAATTTAATAACAAAATACATCAAAACAAACGCCTAAGTCTCTTGTATAGCGATCAGCGCTCTTTTCCTTGTTCATTTAGATCCTTGATGAACTGTAGTGTTTTTCTTTAATCTAATTATGGATATTTATATAAAGATAAATAAAATAAAATATTTCACCTAACCTGGCCTACCGCTCCCATTACTAACCGCTTTCTTTTTGACACGTTAACTAACAAACAAAATTTTAAGTTTATTTAAAAGATAAATTGGTAATTATATTGAAACATTGTTATTAAGTACTAATAATAACAAAACAAACATTCTTGTGTTGATATCCAGAAAGCAATTAAATATAAGGTCAAATTTATGCACATTAATTACGCAAACCCGTGCGATTGCCGCGAACCGTTGACAGTCATATTACATCTAGCTCGAGATGATGATGATAATATAAAACATAATTACTCTATTAAGAACGGTAAAACTATACTATTAAATGTGGAATTTTATTACAAACAAGTGATTAAATATGAAGCTATACATGGTGATTTGATTTTATAGCAATCTCGCCATATTATTAACATTCCACAAAAAATAATATCGAGCGACGACACTTAATTTGTCCGTTTTGTGGATATCAGAACTTGTTATCAATGTTATTGTTTTATTTATTTATAGCATAAAGTAAAATCAGTGATTATTTCTAAGTGATTTTAAGAAATTGGTCTTGACTACATACACTAGCAGGTACTTTTATATATTCTGTGTCTAGATATAAATAGTTGACATAAGTGTAATAATAACTGCTCCGCTTTTGGCAGTATTTCCACTAGATAATCCAGAGAGGTTGGAAGAGCCAGCTTCGCTTTTTAGCTTTCTAAAGCGAAGCTGGCTCTTCCAACCTCTTTGAGATAATCAATATTAAAACAAAAGTACTTCTCATGATAAGAGTACTTTTAGGAATTTGTTCAGTTTTTTAAGAGTACAGGGGAATAAAACGAGGAGTTCAGCCTATTTATATGAAATTATAAAAGAAATGCTCACCTGAATGCCGAACGACTACTATAATACATGATGTGGCGTCGTCTGATCCTATGATTTGTACGTTTTCTGAAATAAACGAAAATTTTGTCAGATTAGTAAATTTTTATTTGAAAACTTTTCCAGTTCAAAGAACTCCGTCGCCAGCCGATTTGTCACTTATGAAAATTTTGGCACAGATCTACGACCGGATTCAGAGCAAGTCCGGTGAACCTCGATGAGTCCACTTTGCGGCACAAACAAAGAGGTCAATTACAAAAAGAAGATGTATACTGCAGCCTAGCCTCCCCTGCACAGAAGTATAATACCATGAAAAACTGCTTATTAATATGTAACATAGTGGTAGTCCGTAGTAGTCATAAAGCTGAACAACTTTCCATATGGAACATACTCTTATATTGAAATCTCAAAATAAAAAAAATAATTTTCATATAAACTTCATTCATGTTGTATGATAAGTTGAATTTATTAATATTCAATAAATATTTATTATTATTATTGTGGTACTAACCATGGCCTAAGAAAACAAGGTCTTGAATTCGGACCACGTGATTTGACACAAGCCTACGTCATCATGCTGTTCATCCTTGTCTATTAACACGCATTCGACAAGGATGAACAGCATGATGACGTAGGCTTGTGTTAAGTCACGTGGTCTGAATGCAAGACCTTGTTTTCTTAGGCCATGGCACAGGTCGGTCACTCCATACAGAAAACGCGTTTTGACAAGAGCTACTTTGAATAACAACTAAATATCAAGCGAGGATCTAGGCGCCATCTAGTTTTAATACGGGATTTGAGCTTCTTCCGAAGCACGTTTTTTACTAGGGCATTGACAGTCCTCTCGAGTATATTAGTCCATGATGGTACAGTAAGCTGACGAATTAGGTGACCCCCCCCCGAGGCGCCGTAAAGCGCCATCTATCGCTACAAAGGGGCAGAAAATAACAACATAGTACTAACTGTCATGCGGCGCGACGGCGGCGAGCTCCCTCTGGCCCACGTAGAGCGTGTGCGCCGGGCCGACGACGCGCGGCGAGTTGCTCAGCAGCTGCGCAGCCGCATCGCGGTACCCCGGGTGCGCCGTCAGCAGCGCGCGCACAGACGTCGGACACTCGTCCGCGAGGACACCGTTTAGCACCACCACCATGCTAGCGCTGTAATTAACAAAAAAATAAATTAAATTTTACATAACCCCCGCCAAAAAACCGTTACTTTCAACGACAAAAAAAACTAGATCAAAATCGGAGCATCCGTTTAGGAGCTAGGATCCACCTCTTTTAAATGTTCTGTGGATGCCACAGACAGACAGACACACACGTCAAACTTATAACACCACTCTTTTTCGTCGTGGGTTAAAAACGTCAAACTAGATAAAGATAAGATTAGATACATTTATATCCAACTGTTTACAAAAATGTTTACAAAGTTAATACAAAAATTGACTCAGATTTGAAGCGCACTGAACATTAGGGTGCGTCCACATCTAGCGAACGCGCCGCGAATGCGCAGCAGTTACTGCGGCGCGTTCGCCAGATGTGGACGCACCCTTATACAGCGAATCCTGCACTAAGCACAGCTTGCATCGCAGGATCCCGAAACACAAATGCAACTCAACTAACGAATCCTAAAATCAGATAATAGGCACCGGCGTTTTCTGACTGAATGGCTCATTTTCGTTAAATAGGTGGAAAAGGTCTAAATTCTAGTTTTCAGCTATAGATACACTCTATTCAGCATACAAATATTTAGTACCTAATGTCAAAAAAAACGAATTTTATTTAGAATAAAAAAATAAGTGGTTGATAGAGTAGAGCTAAGGCAATGTAAGTATAATAATATAATACAGCATGTTACGAATATTTTCCTTTTATACTCTTGTCATTTTCAGGATAAGCGGTGGAAGACACATTGATCTATAATTCAAAAAAGACATTATGCATCAATAACTTTACTTAAATTAAAATCATCAATTTCCTAGCATATTTTTCCGTAAATTGTCCTCTTTACAAAATATTCGTGACAATACAACTTTTGGCCTTAAAAAATCCGATGGCTTTATTTATCAATGTCTCTTTCATTAGGTATTTCCACAACACTATTGTTTGTTACATTACCAGTACCAGCTGAGTCGTAAATAGTCTCGATGAGTCAGATAGAGTTTATTGTTATTATAATAAAAACATTTTACAGCAAACCGTAAATTTGCTTTGACTGATAAACTTATTTACGGAATTCACGCGCTATGTGTATAACTAAATAAGTAACTATTATCCATATACAGAATTGTAAGTAACGAGGCTGACTAAAAACTGGATTAATCTTACCAATTTCCCAACAAAACATGAACATGATATTTATACAGGGCGTCCCACGGCTATGCCACATGGAGGGAAAGTACCTTAAATATTGTAGTTAGAACATGGTGGTAACCGACGGCCGTTGGGGCAAAAAGGTTCTCGAATGGCGACCGCGCGCCGGAAGACGTAGCGTGGGCAGGCCCCCCACAAGGTGGACCGACGATCTGGTGAGGGTCGCGGGAAGCCGCTGGATGCGGGCAGCGCAGGACCGATCGTCTTGGAGATCTTTGGGGGAGGCCTTTGTCCAGCAGTGGACGTCTTTCGGCTGAAATGATGATGATGATATTTATTAAGAAATAATTAAATTTTTGCATATTGTTTGTATAGGTATTATGTGTATTGTTTAGTTTTTTTACGTTAGTTACTTTTTTTTCTGTATTGTACACGTTTATCCGCTACTTGTTTAAATGTTCTTTCTCTCCCTTGGGTCTGCTGTGAGAACTTATTGTGTCGTCTCTCTCTCTACATGTCCTATATGTTTATGTGTACAATAACCTGTTAAATAAATAAATAAACATGCCCTTTCAGGATTTCCTCACCCGCCCTTACATCCTGTATTAGATATATCACTATTGTCTCAAGCATTTCTAGTTGAAACTCTGAGCTAACATTGACGGTATAAGCGTCAACATTTCAAACAGTGGAAACCCCAGTGTGTAACCCAGAGCACAGAATACCAAATAGTAGTCAGAGCCTCGGAACAATTGTCTGTTCGGTAATGTATTCGTAAAGGCGGAGGTCACATACTCGGCTCTACTCCGCACTCTATTCAAGCGAGCATTTATAATCAACTCATTTACATGGCGCCTTGCTGTGACAACCCTGTCCTGAATCGCGACTCAAAATCGTGGGGAAAAATTTACAGTTCCACATTGCCAGATCCATAGAGTATTTTTTGTAGTATAGATACGATACGTTGGGGATCCGAACCCAATCCGATGCAGTTGATGTAAAGATTCTTGGGAGAGTCTTTTGACTTGAATCTTAAATAATGATGACGATAAATTCGATTTTTATGTAAATTGCACTTAGTATTAGAACTAATTAGACTAGAAGTATTTTGTCTACTGATACTGGCAACATTTACCTGTCAATTCCTCAACACCGCGATCTACCAAACATGAGAATCTCTTTTAAAAATATGTGTCGCATTACGAATATGAATATGGTTTAAGGACCGAACTACGACAAGACTCTATTCCGACAAGACACTACTGCGACAAGTTCGGTAGGTTAGGTTAGGTTAGGTTTTATGTTTGTCGGAGTAGTGTCTTGTCGGAGTAGAGTCTTGTCGGAGTTCGGTTTTGGATTCTATGAATATATTTAAATACTTAAATGTGTTGCTTCTGGCATGAACTGTGCTAGTACCTCCCTGGAAATCGAATAGAGAGAGAAGTGTAGAGTGCGTTTTAAAATTCATTGTAGTTATGATTGAAATAAACTTATGCTCTATCTTTAGATTATAAATGGTACGATATTGTGATGTAGATTAGCACTGATAATAACTGACACAGATTTCATTGTTAAAATACTCTTTTTAAGTTAATATGCAAAAGATTTACCTTTCCTTGTAAGAAATGAATCAGAATGTAAATATATAAAACTATTCATCATAATATTATGCTCTAGAAATAAGAAAAAATAAAACTTACGGTTTCAAGTTCAGGCAAAGTAGAAACAATAAAATTGTTATATATTTTTCCTTTAATGACGCCATAATTTTAATTTCCAATATTTCCAAACAACATTTTGCGTAAAAAGTTAATTCGAGTTGTCGTTGTAGCTTATCCAAACTGTGACTGACTGGTGTGAAGATTATTTCATTTGGAATTAAAATAGATAAAGTTCCGTGAATAAGTCGTACGTATGATAAACTTAGAATGAATGAATCGTTCAAGAGTACTGGTAACACTGGCATTGAAGTATTTTAAAATGCCGGGCCCCGTATGTAGGTATGTATTGGGAATGGGGGAAGGAAGGATAATAAGCCTTCAAACTTATTTTCCAGCATAATGTACGCAAGTTTAAATTCCGTACTGAAATAAACTTGAAGGCGGGAAAAAAACAATTATATTTTAATATTACAGAAAATACTTTTATCAAGCGTAAGACTTCTAACACATCTTTTACATAACATTTTAAAAAATCTTAACTTGGAATGTGTAAATCAATTTTGACTTTAAAAGTATTGAATTTTTTAACGCCACTTTTTTTGTTTTACCCGCCACATGTTTTCTATTAATTTTGTTTAAGCCTCGCCACTATCTGGTACCGTCTGTTTTGTGTTTTCTTTCTGTAAGTATTAAATGTGAAAATATAAAAACCTTTCATGACTATCTCTCACACAACAACATAAGTATCAGTCATTATAGTTATTGGTAGGTAGCTGAATGTTGAAATGGTTAATCGAAGCTTAGCATGACTTGTAATGACTTACTATTTTGCATGTGCTTAAACTTAATAGTCATGTAATTACTAATCTTAAACGCCGGCGCCCGCACACGAGTGTGACTATCGACCAAAAATAAATTAGAGTTAAACAAGTACATTATACCGTTTATTGATCCACGGCACGGAACGTACATATAACAGAATGTAAAGGCTTATTAACGCTGCTGCAACATAACATTTGCGGTTTGCGACTTTTTTTTTAATTGACCTATGCTTGTGTCGAAAAAGTACGACCAATCAAGCAACACCGGACTTGGCGGTTAGCTGCATGATACATAATATATTCGCATGTGAAATCTTGTGTTATGCCACAAACAATATATTTGCGGCATGATACATTATATTCGCATGTGAAATCTTGTGTTATGCTACAAATACAACGTATTTGCGGCATGTGGCAGCATATTTTACGACGGAGCAACATCTTGGCAAAATATTTTTCAAAGTATCTTACTGTATTTGTTTATAAATTATATGAAATATGTTGCCCCAGCGTAAATAAGCCTTAAGTGATGAGTGATGACTTAAGGCTGAGCAAAAACTAAAAGGACGTGCTTAGTAAATCAACTTTATCCGGAAACAAAAAAGAATAGTCTTTTCCATACAAAAACCAAACATTCCGATTAAAATAACTAATTATTATGGGAGTGTAAAATTTTTTTTTCGGTTTCTAGATAAGTTTATTTGGGAAGGTTGCTCAAGCCCGTTGACTGAGCTCTTTTTACAGTATTTGCTAAGCCGCTATTATACAGGGTATTACAATAGAAAAAAGTAAAGCTTACAACAGGTAAAAGGGTTGCTTGTAGGGGGAGAAGAAATCTACTGCCCAAGTATGAGACCTGTAGCAAGACATTTTGACTTGATAAAAAGTAACATATTTTAACTTAAAAATATTTCTTTTTCATCATATGAAACCAACTCTATTATTTTCGGAAACACTGGTACCATCTGGCAAAGAATAATGGCAATGCATTTCTGCAGACAAGTCGTTTCACCACGTTTAAATTTTGTAGATTATTATGCTTAGTTAAGAATATTTTACATCAATTAAGTTGGATATTGATACTATTCCCTGTAAAAGACAAAATCCAGATACAAAAACGAAATGTTTTGCGAAAATTATAAAGCGATGAAAGTATTTCAAGAAAAACTAAACTCTTTAACCTATTTGTCCCGCTTACAGTTTTTAAAAGGAGCTATTATTTAAACTACCAACGGCCCCGTAGCCTAGTTGGTAGTATGCCTGCCTTCGAAGCACAGGGTCGCGGGTTCGAATCCCGCCCAGGGCAAATATTCGTGTGATGAGCACTTGTGTTTGCCTTGTGTCTGGATGTTGTATATTTATATATGTATGTATATCAGCTGTCTGACACCCATAGTACAGGCTCTGCCTAGTTTGGGGTCAGATGGCCGTGTGTGAGATGTCCCCACATATATTTTTTTTTTTTTTTTTTTTTTAAACTAATAATAATTTTTTAACCTTTCTCGGGAACGTAGGTATTAATGAGTAACTAAATGCTGTCAAGTCTGAAATTGGGAAATCTATATCTCAGACGTCAAATTATAACAGCTGACCACTAGAGTTGGCAATGTCGTATTAAGTCACTGTGATGAAAAATATTAGCTATCTATTCTGTACTTTATGAAACAATTTGTATAAGACTGTATATCTTTATAGACAGTTATAAAGTATAGTATACATTGTCACGTTGCTAAATGACCAGCAATAAATTTTGATATTTCATTCAGTGTTGACGTCATGTTTTACCAATCTGTTTAGATAAACATAGATATACTTTTTATTATTCGTGTTTAAAAATATTTGGGACATGGTATAGATATCGCTATTGATGATTTCCGAAGAAATAATGACGCATCAAACGAGGTGTGGCGGGTTAGCTAGCTAGCACGTTTAGGAATGATATTTTTTGTTCACCAAATATTTTCCTGTTTCTGATCCTTCATAGAAATCAAATGGAAATATACGCCCCAGCTGGGGAGACTAAGCCTAAAATAAGATGAGATGAGGAGTCTGTACTCTTCTAAAAATAAATGTTGAAGTATGTACTCAGAGAGCTACTACCGACACGCTACTGTATTAAAAATTTTTTTTTTTATAAAAAATCCTAATTATATTCGTTTGTAGTTTATCTTACTAGATTTTTATGCCACCAAACTGCACTACTAAATTTTTTAGCATTTTTCTGGTAATGGGTTGTCTGGAAGAGATTGCTACATTAGCAATAAGGCCGCCTGTCGAAACCTATTGTTTTCTTCGTTTGTGTTCATTTGTCTGTATTTCGTGGTGTCAGTAAAAATATTTGTATTTGTATAATTAATGAATATTTAAGATAGGTACTCATTCACTAGTAATTGTGTAAGAATTAGTTGCGCGTATGATATTTACCTTTTTACCTTTACAGGTAAATGGTAAAACCAAAGAGTGGAACAACGACCCAAAAAAGCGAGTCCTTGGGCAAACGAGACAAGATTAATGACTACCGTAAGAAAATAATAAAGAAATTGAGCCGCAACTTGGCCCATTCAGTCATACGGAAAAATCCCATTGAAATGTATTTGAGTTGGGTTGTGATTCGACTCGGGCAAGACCAATGCAAGCTAGTGATGCAACTGTAATGGGAATAACAGCTACTTCAAAAATGCAAAATACAAAGGGATTGACAATATTTCTCAATAAATGTATGCGAGATAATACATAGGTACTTAACAGATACAAATAAGATCAAAATAACTCAATATCAATATCAGAAGCTCCGCATACGAAGAGCTTACAGGGAATCAAATTTAAATTATCTTGAAGAAAATTAAGTTTGTTTACATTCGATTTTTATATTATTACTGGCTAGAGAATTTCATTAGACTTTCCTGGCGATGCATCTGAGGACATACCTCCGTCTGGTATATACCTAGGTGAGATATGTGCAAAATATATGACACAGAGGTTACTTTTTGTCTAGGTAAACCACTGTAAATAAATCAAGCTCACAGCTGGTTATCAATTGATTTTCTATATTAATTATTATAATATGAAATGAAATAGGTACTATTATACATTAAATTTTTACAGAAAGTAACAGTTTTTTGGTAGCACTTGTTACTTTGCTACGAGAATACTTCACTAGTAATATGGACAAAGCCTCTGCAAATGATACACTGTAGGGTCAGTCGTAACAATAGCCTAATTACGTAGTCCGGGAACAAATTACACACACTATCAATCACTACTTAGATTTCGAAACGTCTGTAGCAGATATCGGAGAGAACTTTATTGATCACTGTGGACTTTTGTAAATGATGGCTTAATCATTAATTGTAACAGCGGCACTAAGAATACTACTCGTATCGTAACATCACAGATATGCAAGTGATACTAACTTGGAGGAGTACAAGCAAGATTAAAACTAAGGCAACTTTTTTATTTATTATTTGAATAGTGACTGTGAAGAATATAAAGCTATCTTGCTGCGGCTTTGCCCGCATTTATTCTTATAAATCTTGTTCTGACGATTGAGAACCCAAAAAAAATAAAATTATCCCATTCCGTTCCGCCGTTCTAAAGTGATGCGCTTACTGCTGCTTTGTACATGCATTATCGGCGGCGATCTATTTTTATTAACATAGAATCAGATAGCTTTTTATTAAGCTCACATAAAAATCTCATTTTGTATTCAACGTCTGTTATATTATCGAGTACTTGTTAAATTTCATTCATCAGGCACCAGGAAGCTAGTAAGTGCTAGTAATCTATACTGACTGATATTATAAAGTGGAAAAATGTTATTGTTTGTTTGTTTGCATTGAATAGGCTCCGAAACTACTGAACCGATTTCAAAAATTGTTTAACTGTTGGGAAGCTACACTATCCCCGGGTAATATAAGCTATAATTTATCATTAAAAAAATACGGTTTCTTAGTAAAACTCCAATAATGTAACCCAAGGTGTAAAAAATACCTAAATTATTCCTAATAATTGAATAGGCTCCGAAACTACAGAACCGATTTTGATGAAACTTGGTATAAACATAGAATTATAGATCTTGGGAAAGAAGATGGGCTACCTAGGGAAAATATCTCATTCCCACGGGAAAAACTGTTATCGCGGGCGGAGCTGCGGTGGAAAGCTAGTATTATAATATTCTTTAATTATGGTGCATGCAGAGGCTGGCACAGACAGATTATAATAATCTAGCGACCCGCCCCGGCTCCGCACGGGAAAATGGTTATTGTGGGTTATCCTTAAGTATATTATGCATGTATTATACATATAAACCTTCCTCTTGAATCACTCTATCTATTAAAAAATCGTTGCGTAGTTTTAAAGATTTAAGCTTACATAGGGACATACCCAACCAGCAAAAAGTGGTTTTTAAACTATCTCCAGGATATCATTTCCCTAGGACTTATATTCACATATAAGTCCGGAAAGAGGCCTACTTTATAAGTAAACTTTTTCTTATATCGTGTTTATAATAGACCGCATCAATATTGTTTTCGCCTATATTGCGCCCGTAATAGAATTACGTGAATGCAATTAGTCCTGCAAATGCCAATATAAGTAAATTATAGGACAAAGTGAATTCGCGCTTCGCAATCCTACAATAAGCTAACATTTGTAAACAGTCGAATTGTGTTCTGTCGGTCAAGGAATTGTTAAACTGCTTGAATAAGGCTAAGTATAGTATTTATGTAAATACTACTTAATTTTAATTTACTTAATTAAATGTCAGCCATAGTATAAAATCAAAAGCTTATTGTTGTTAATCTGTTGTATATTCGTAGGGAAATGTGAATTTACTGAATATTGTATCATGTTTTTAATTAATTTTTTAAAGCGCCTCCCGTAGGTATCTTACTTATTTACATTTTAATATTTAATAGTTTTTATAAAAATATCATAAACGGGTTCCATTTTTTCGGTGAGCATTGTCAAGTGTGATTTATCGCCAATATAAGTAATATTGGTTCTATATTGGCGAGTGTTAAAACCGAAGAAGATTCGCCATATTGTTACCAATTAGGGTTATATTGGGGTATAAAATATTAGCTTATATGAGGTTATAAGTATAAATAACAGGAGTGGTTGCGCCTCAGTGTATATATTCCTGGTAGATGCTTCTCGAGGAATCTTAAGATTTAAATGTTCCTAAGGTGTTATCTTATAGGCGCATATAAGTCTGAGTTACCGGATTAATTACTCCTGAGTGCAATTAGATTTGTTCCTAAGTTTAATAGGAGTGTTAATCCAGTAGTAGCCATGAAAGATTATAGGTACTATATACCGATATAAGTTCAAATTATAGGATTAAACGTACTGAAGTAAAAACGGCATAGCAAACATTAAAACCATCATCGGAGCTATATAAGTCCACATAGCTTTATAAAATCGCATTCCAGGATAACTTTGCTGGTTGGGTAGGGACAGAGAAAGCGACTTTGTTTTATACTATGTAGTGATTAAATCTTATATCGATGCATGCAAAATATCCATGTATGTTCAAATCCTAATCAATGTAAAATCATTTATGTAAGTAGTAACCAACAAATACTATTTATAATCGAAGCGAAAAATTAAAATCATTGAGCTTAATAGTAAATATACGCTAACAGACGACATCTGTCGAAAAAGTAATAAACTAACAAACAAATACTCACGATTGCTTAACAGGAAAAAGACAAATCCAAAGATCTGTCTTGATGCGATCACTCAACAATCCATGACAGCACTCAAATAATAGTTACAACACTGTAACTGTTATCGGTCAGCGCAATTGGTACTTTATTTCAACACTCAAACTGAATGATATTGGTTATGCTAATTTTACGACATAAAATTGACATATATGATAAACAATAATACTGTTTTAGTATGCACAAGTTGAGCGGGGTAAAGTGTGCGGCTGACTGGTCGTGTTATCATTAGCATGAGCGAATATAGTGTGACGTGACTACTGAACTGACAGACGTGTTATTCTTATGATAAAAGTTCTTGCTCGATTCTGAACGCAACATATTACTTTAATTAAATAGAATAAATAATCAAAATATTGTACATGATATAAGTCACGAGCGTGCTCTTGATTGTAATTTGTACCTACCGACTACCGAGACGACATGCGGCTTCTAGACTTAAGTAACTGTGTATTTTCTTTAAGAACTTAAATAAATTAAAAATGGAACAAACGTCCAAATATATTTTCATGTTTATTTTATTCGGGAGATCGAAGGAGCGAATGATAGACGATCAATGTAGAACAACCTAAAGAATTAAATAGAATTAATTTTAAAAATTACTTTTTCATTTTCAAACAATAATAATGCCCGATATTCTGTATAGAACGAAATTGACAACACTACTACCAAATAGCAAATTAATTGTGACGTTTTTGTAACCTTCTTAAAATCAGCTTATTTTTTTGCACTAGATATAGGTAGGTACATAATATCTCGCATTATAAAATCAAGCTTCACTGAACTTGGTCAGCTCTATAGAATAGAATATACTTTATTGCACACTAGTAACAATAGCATCAAATTCACAAAAAAATAACGAAAGTGTACATATAGGCGGCCTTATTGCTGAGTAGCAATTTCTACTAGGCTCTATCATTCAGTAGCTCTAATATAAAATTACAGAATTGTATAAAAAATAAGTAGAATGCGGCAAATCAGACCAGAATAAGGAATGTTACTAAGTATGTAAAATCACTTGAAACTTTGTTACAGTAGAGCTTTTATATATACAGATACACTAGTTTTTGTTTCATTAAAAAATATCAAGTAGTTTTGATTTTATATGCATTCAAAGTTCCCATAAATATCGAGTCCCGCTGACAGTCACGTGACCGCGTGTGACGTCACATAGCAACACTCCGCTCCGCAGTAGTTTACTCGCGCAGTGTTTTGCTTTATTTCATCGCTTCCAGTTGTATGAATTGAATTAATAATAGATGAAGGGTTCGAAAATGGACAATCAAATAATCTACTTAAAATAGAAGGACTTGGTTGCTCATTATTTAGCGATAATAGTGATTTCTTTGCCGTCGAAATACGAGGAGTAAAAATGCAAAGGTAAGTTAAGTTAAACTTTTTATAATATAACTCTCGAAAATAGATATTAATATCTGTTCTATAAGTATTATTTTATTGAAGTACCTAAAATACCCAAGTATTTCATTTCGTAATGCCACTAGCTATAGCTAGAAGTAGGTATCAGAGACCTTAGGTTTTAGGTAATGTAATATAGGTCAATATAAAAATAATAATAAAACAAAATATATTTTATTGCACAGAACAAAAACAAATACATTAACAATACTCAAAAAGGGAGAAGGCAAGTGGCAGCCTTATCGCTCTAAGCGATTTCTTCCAGGCAACCATTAGGTCTTAAAACCGAAAACTACTAATCCCTACTTAATATTACAAATGCGAAAGTAACTCTGTCTGTCTGTCTGTTACGCAGATAGAATAGACCTTGGAGACGGACATAGGCTACTTTTTATCGCGGGAAAACAACTGATTCCCACGGGAAAGATTCGGGCGGAGTCGTAAGGCGGAAACTTGATGAAACTTGATATCTACGAGCTATCTGACCTTGGGGTTTGATAGAATAGACCTTGGAGATGGATATAGGCTACCTTTTGCCGTGGGAAAATCCCTCACTCCCACGGGAAAAAGGTCACCGCGAGTAGAAAGTTTTGATAAAATCTGGTACAGAGATATAATAGACCCTAGGGATATGTATAGGCTACATTTTACCGCGGGAAAATACTTTAATCCCACGGGAAAAATAGTAGTACAGGTGAAAAGTTTTGATAAAGATTGGTACAGAGATAAAATAGACCTTGGAGTAGGATATAGATTATCTCTTACCGCGGGAAAATACCTTATTCCCACGGGAAAATGGGAGGTCGGGCAGAAAGTTTTAGTGAAACTTGGTACAGAGATAAAAAATATTTTAGGGGGGATAAAGGCTATTATACCGTGGGAAAATATCTCATTCCCACGGGAAATATACCTAGTAGCGCGGCGGGAATTTTTGATGATACTTGGTACAAATATAGAATAGATCTCGGGGGGATGGATTAAGTCTACCTAATACTAGTAGCGCGCGCGGCTACTTTTTCAGGCTAGAAATCATCTCATTCCTACGGGAAAAGTCGAAATCCAACGCGGGCGTAGCCACGGGCGGGCAGCTAGTAGGTACATAAAAAGGTAATCACTACTTATACTTAAGTCAAAATGATCTTCACAACAATAAACTGTGCTTCGATTTCTAACAGGATCTGATCTCTATAGCTTGTAATCATTTACTTCGTATTTTAACATCCATTGGAACGACAAAAAATAACTTTTCCGGCGCATTGATAGCCGTATTTGTACATTTTGGCACAACACATGGTTTTATGGTATTTGGATTATTATTATTTTTTTAATTCAGAAATCCAAGTACAAAATACCTAATAACGCAAGGCAGCCGTACGGAAGAGCGGGAACGGACTGAGCGAGTGTTGCCTTATGACGTCACGCGCTTGAACGCGAAATTTCGTCGCGCGCCCACTTTAAACTTCTCTATCTTGGAAACTAATTGACGTATCGAAATAATTCTTTCACTAGTATTTTTTATTTTGAACGGAGAATTTATAAAGCTATCATTCAAAATTAGTGAACATTCTCTAGTTAAAATAGTGTTCCGATAGCGACTCTATCGCGCTATGTGTAATTAAGACACCAATTTATCTGCTCGTGTAATATAAATAACACGACCGTAAATACAGTTCGTTTGTTGTTCATAAAATGTACGCCAATAATCGTTCTTCCTAGAAAGCTGTTTATAAATGCAGGAAAAATATATATTTAAATCAATCGTAACGTATTTTTTTCCTGATGACCGGTATTGATGCCATCATTACATGGTACGGTGCGCTGTTGTACAGGGTGTGATGAACAGCCTCCGTGGTCGACTGGTCAAAAGCTCGCCTGACGTTACGGAGGTCCCAGGTTCGAATCCCGGTGGGGAATCGTAGAACAAATGTCACTTTGTGAGCCTTTCCTCAGTTTGGTTAGGACATTGCAGGCCGAATCACCTGATTGTCCGAAAAAAAGATGATTCTGTGCTTCGGAAGGCACGTAAAGCCGTTGGTCCCGGCTACTATTTGCGGATGTAGTCGTTATAGGAGCCAAGTCGGAAGCCTAAGGCGGTTCTATAATTCCGACACCAGGGTTTGTGAGGTAGGTTAACCTAGAAACCCACAGGATAAGCAAGCAACGTGTGATTCACGGCTTAGATGAAAGGACATTATTCAGTAAATCGATCTAACTTTTCCCAAGGAAACCTTTCCCGAACACAAAAAAAAATTGACTTACTGAAAAAAAAAATATTTATTTGAAAATATTATAGCTTGTACAGGCGCTGGTGTCTCCTTTTAAGTCGAGAAAGCCTGTGTTTGGAGACACAGCTCTTCATTTAAATATATTATTATTCTAGATACTTATCCATACAAACTGTCCCATTAAAACGATTTTTTTAAATGAAGTTTCGAACTTTTGTTGGATGAGAAAGTTTATCAAAACTATTTACTAAGAAGCAACTTACACCCTGTATAACTCAACTATGATTTACCTACAGCAAAGAAACTCACATTCGTTAATTGCTTTCACTTTTTAATTGCCATAATACATTCTTAATAATTACATGGCGTAGAAAAAAGAACTAAAAAAACTAATAGCCAAACTTCATTTTCGAGCTGCACAGTTTATGAAGTGAATATATCGGATTTCGCGATCGTTAAGTTGTTTCTTAATTATTTATTATTTTGATCAGATAAACAACTTTAAATAGACTATAGCCAAGGTGTCCTTTAAAAAGAAGAAAAGCAACAATCCCACTTGTTAATCACACAGGTGAACTCTGAAGAACTGAAGCAAATTCTCTAGGCTAAGTACAGTAGCCAGCACATGCGGCTGGACATGTTGACCTTGAGAGCATCCGTATTCCGAAGCGGTATTCGTAGTGCGAATGTCCAACCGTATGTGCTGGCTACTGTATCTTTGATAGTATTATTTATGCAACACCCATAAAATTGTTGAACGTTGGAATCACACTACAAAACAAACGATGCGATGCCTTCATCTATCAGTACTACGCAGAACAATAAAAATACTTCCGTTCCGCTCCTGTAAATAGAAATGCTAAAATGACGTGACATTAAAGCCAATTTTAATTATAAATAGTACGAACAAACTATCAAGTGTTAAAATAAAATCGGAGGAAGTTCATTTCACAAATCTGTAGAGTCAGAAGTCAGCGGGCAGATCAAAGTGGCGACCGACGGACTGTAATTGGTATTAATTGACGCGTGCGCACCAGCGCCGGCTAAATGCATTTAGACCTGTTTTATAACGGACCTGTTTTTGTGACCATCTTAAGATACGACATACATTGCGTGCCTTTAAATAAGCCTTGTTTTGGAATATATAAATTAACAAGCAATGTACTGCATTGCATTGCATACAATAAGAATAATAAGTACGACTTGCCTCATCTGTGTCGTTGTGGCGAGTAAGTAACCTACTGATTTAATTTAGTCAGCTGATTGGGGCTTAGAGAATAGCGAAGAATAGAACAGAATAACACATAAATACTCAATACTCAATACTCAATATGTTTATTGCATTCCATAGGTTTACAAGATATTTATAATACAATAACTAAATAATAATAGTTTTAGTTTTATTTTTGTTATATGGTCTTTCCAGTTCATAAACGTGTCTATATTTAATCCTAGAAGTGTGAATGTATCGACTGTTTCTATTTGATTGCCTTTAAATTGAAAGTTAATTTTAATTGCCTTTTTTTGATGGGGATGATATGCCATAATCTTTGTTTTATTTAAGTTTATTTCTAAATTATGATCATGAAGCCAGGCTGTAGTTTTATTAATAATGGATTCTAGTTTTGGATCTAGGTCTGTGTTACTATTGCATGATGTGAGTAAAGATACATCGTCAGCAAACAATACGCAAGGTCCTTCCATTATTTTAGGTAAGTCATTGATATAAATCAAAAAAAGTAGACACCCTATAACACTTCCCTGCGGAATTGATGCTTTTATAGCTCTACCATCTGACTTAACATTTTTAATTTCTCTCGAATTGTAATCGTAATGTTCGACCTCTACATATTGCTGTCTGTTGGTTAAGTACGACTTAAACCACTCGTGTGTGATGCCACGAATTCCTATGCCGTACAATTTCTCTAATAGTATATCGTATCGGACCTTATCATACGCTTTGGTCATGTCCAGTAAGACTCCTACTGCATATTTTTTGTTGTTGATAATGTTTAGAGCTTCTTGAATGTAAGCATACTTATCAGGAATACTTTGAACTGCATAAGTGTTATAGGTCATATTATATACCGTGACTAGCGACCCGCCCCGGCTCCGCACGGTAAAATGGTTATTGTGGATTATTCTTAAGTATATTATGCATGTGTTATACATATAAACCTTCCTCTTGAATCCCTCTATCTATTAAAAAAAACCGCATCAAAATCCGTTGCGTAGTTTTAAAGATTTAAGCGTACAAAGGGAGGGACATAGGGACCGAGAAAGCGACTTTGTTTTATACTATGTAGTGATACCGTGATTAGTTGATTACCCGCCTGGACTGAACGCTATTTCAGAATAAATTCGCATTTATTTAAAAATAGCTAATATAAGCCAGGTCATAAGTCCCTTACGTATATAATAATTCTGACACTAGGGTTTGTGGGATTTATTAACAGTAGTGTTTGTTAACAACTATAAGATACGAGTAAAATAAAAATAACATGTGAAAAGTCTCAACAGTCTAGCCATTGAGTCCGTAATTCGTATCATGCATGAATCAAATAATAATTGAACCGATGATATATCAATTGAAAGCGATAGTTGACAAATTCCATTATTCAATTACAGAGTGTATGGTTTGATTGGCGTTTGACCGGTCACCCTCCTCGGAGGATAGACGAAAAACATAGAGTAAGAAAATTTTGAATTTTTTTTTACGCAATATAATCGCATCGGCAATTTGTAAGGAGAGAAAAGCAATAAATATGAACACAGCTGTATCATAGTCTTACAAACTTACAAGTCATATAATGCTGACCTTGGATTATCGGAAATTTCAAGTCTTTCCGGGTCTCGGCGACTACGAGCACTCACACTGATGGCTCTAATAAATAAATTCTCATGCCTCTTTACAAAAATGGCAAATATTCAACCATATTTCATTTTTAAAACATATAAGTC
Source organism: Teleiodes luculella (assembly GCA_948473455.1). Lineage (NCBI taxonomy): Eukaryota > Metazoa > Arthropoda > Insecta > Lepidoptera > Gelechiidae > Teleiodes > Teleiodes luculella. Next base: position 11,267,186 of record OX419593.1, read on the forward strand.
GCCAAGAAAATAACTCACACTAAGAGATTTTTCAACTGCCACTTCAGATTGCAAAGACGTCAAAAATGGAGGAGAATTTCATATCAGTTTTTGATCCATAATAATCGTCTTCGATTTTCAAAATCGGCCATCGCTACTAAAACGACTTCAGATGTTTGCCGGCCAGCAGATTTGTATCGAACGGAGCGTGCTGCCCCAATCAAGCATCTTTATCGAAACTTGAGATAACCATTGTCTTAATGCCGACTACAATAAAGTAAAGCGATGGAATGGATTATTTTGCTGAGTATAATAGCTTCTTGCTCATAAGTCAAATGAAAAAAAAAAACATTTACGCAAAATTCCAACTTTAAGAAACGTAACAAGTACTACCTGTAAGACTTTACTGTTTGCTTCGGTAAAAAAAAATTGTTGGGTTTTAATTGACTAACAAATTTATGATGTTTAACTGCAGAATTTAAAATCATCTATTGATAGAATTATGGTGTAAAATAATGTACTAGACTAGTACCTACTATAATATAATAATAATATTATGATGCGCTATAATGTTCTTATTTCATTAAGAAGATCCGTTCGGTCGTTCATAGAATGGAATATTTATATATAGCCTCACAGTTGCGACTTTATTTATTTGTAAGGTACCTCAAAATTTAAAAACAGAACGCTTATCACTCGTGTGTTTGTCTGTCTGCAAGCGCCAATTTCCTCCGAAACAATTGGATTCAATCACAGAGATGGTTTTAAATTATTATTAAGACGAACACAACAGATAACAATAAAGAGAGATTACAGTCTATTCACGTTTATGAAGAATGTTCTCAATAAATAACAATGAGACGGGAGTATAATAACTGTAAGTGTTAACACTATTAGTTTGGTATCGATTCAATATTGGTTTTGTAATTGGTGCAGTAGTGAGGCACTAGTCCGCGTCACGAGGACGATGGTATCGGGGTCTGGGCGTGCTGCATCCATCAGGGCTATCTGGCCATCGGAGATAACCATTGTCTTGGGACCAACGATTTTATCCAACTTCAGAGTACTTTTACTTAGTACAGGTAGAGTTGTGACAGAAAGAGCAGAAATACCACAAAACTATTACTGAGAGAAGAAGACCTAGTAAACAAGGACGATCTAACATTTTGTAAAACAAACATGTAAGTAGTTAAAAGACATCTTAAGAAAGTACGCCAGCTTTTTTCTAAGAGCACCATATTTATAGTGGTAAGTGTAGAGAGGTTTGATTACAAGACGGCAATAACACTATAATAGATAAAGATATAACCAAGGAGTTTCACAAAAGATAATTCTTCTAGTTTTACATAAATGAAAGTAGATTACCATTTACCATACACACTGTACTTTTGTCACATGTAATGGAATTAAATTAAAAACAAGAGAATGAGGTTGAAACCGAAATCTTCTACGGAAAGCTGTACACCAATCGAGCTCAAATTAGCCTACTAACAGCCTAGTCCACTGTTGAACTAAGACCTCTTTCTTCTTCTGGGATAGAGTTACCATATTCTCCACACTTGAAAAACGGATCGGAAACTACAGTTCCCCGTCTTCCGTACTTACAAAATCCACAGCAAGACTGCAGTATACAAAGCCAAGAACCAGACGCATACATTTAAATTAGCTTTTATTTAGTACATCAGCACTTAATAGTAAACCGACAGGAAGACTTGATGGGTCTATTTTACTACTAAAACTAAAAATCTAAGTCTAAAGAACTCGAGGCCGTATAGCCGCCGTTTGCCTTTGCCGATTCGCCGCAAATGAGGCTTGTAATGGTTACCGGCGCCGGCGCACTCTCGTAAAAGGAGAGCGATTCAGTTTCGCCCAGTCATTAATGGGTCGTGGGAATTTAGCTTTATTTGTGCCTAGAGGAAGCACACCCTGATACCCGAAAAGGTTAATAGGGGAAGATGGTTTCGCTGAATAAATTGACAGATTTTCAAGGATTTACTGCGAAATTAACAAAATTAGTTAATACATAATAATAATATTGATTGCCACGACGACAAACGATTTTTAGGGTTCCGTAGCCAAATGGCAAAAAACGGAACCCTTATAGATTCGTCATGTCTGTCTGTCTGTCTGTCTGTCCGTCCGTCCGTCCGTCCGTATGTCACAGCCACTTTATTCCGAAACTATAATACTTATACTGTTGAAACTTGGTAAGTAGATGTATTCTGAACCGCATTAAGATTTTTTTACAAAAATAGAAAAAAAAACAATAAATTTAGGGGGTCCCCATACATAGAACTGAAACTAAAAAAAATTTTTTTCATCAAACCCATACGTGTGGGGTATCTATGGATAGGTCTTTAAAAATGATATTTAGGTTCCTAATAACATTTTTTTCTAAACTGAATAGTTTGCGCGAGAGACGCTTCCAAAGTGGAAAAATGTGTGTCCCCCCCCCTCTAACTTCTAAAATAAGAGAATAATAAAACTAAAAAAAATATATGATGTGCATTACTATGAAAACTACCAACGAAAATTGGTTTGAACGAGATCTAGTAAGTAGTTTTTTTTTAATACGTCATAAATCGTAAACCGCAATTTACCTTACACTATTATTAAAACATCGATCAAAGTCACAACGAACTACAAAAACTATTATATTATGTTACTGGCTGCTACGGAACCCTTCATGGGCGATTCCGACTCGCACTTGGCCGCTTTTTTTGCATTACTGACTTCAACAATCGCAAACTACAACGCGTCAACTCAAAATTTTAGGTTCGCAGATTCGAGATCGCAGTTTTTATTTATATAACGTGAGCTGTAAAATTTTTGGGGGCACGGCTGTGCCTCACCAAGTCGAGCAAGAACACAGCCGTACCAACCCTTGCCCGAAGCCATCAAGGACAATTTCTCCCTACAAATTTTGATGACCAAAGGACCAAATTTAGACAAACCAGCTTTGTTTCCAAATTACACACCATCAACAGATGAAAAGCCTTGAAATATATAAACAGTAATAGTTTCTACAAGTAAAGAATAATGGTTTTGACTAACAGTCTAATTGGGCTCATATAGGTATGCAAAAACAAAACAGTTTAAAAAAAGTCTGAAGGTTACTAGCAAACAAAATTTTCACCACATCTCACCTAAATACTTTAGGTATCAACTTAAGTGATTCTTTCTTAAGTTTAGTGCAAACGGGTTAGTCTCTTTCTCAGTTATTGTGCACAATTAGGTAACATAAAATTAAACTACTGTTTTCATCTACACAACGTTATATAACCGTTTACAGCTCCAACCTAACCCAATACGCCGTAAATAAGTTATCGAAGACACGAGCTATAATTCCATGCTAATTGCTGTCTGCAGTCACATTACACATTCACAAGGCAATAAAATACAATGGCTGCCAGTACTAAAACGCAGCCCTGGGTGGACTACCGCTTAATAATATTAGTATGGTAGGTCATTAATAAGACAGGGACAGTTCTATTGGCTCCCCGTAAATGGGCAGCGTGATGTCACGAATTTGTGGACTTTAATGGTCATCGGATATGCAAGTTAATGCAGCCCCCTGTCGTATAGCAGATAGAGATGGAGCTATACAGTAGAATAGGAGAGCAGTAGAGAAAAAGAGGGAGGCCTTTGCCCAGCAGTGGGACAGTCTATGCTAGTTTAGTAAGATAAAACTAATTTCTCGTTCAGTTTTAAAGCTGCGTCCTCCTCTATTGCAAGGCAGCCCACGGAATATATAACACGTGTTACGCGAATATATTCCGTGAAGCAGCCGGTATCGTATGAAGGCACTTTTACTGAGGTAAGGTAAATAAATATGTGGGGACATCTCACACGTGGCCACCTGACCCCAAACTAGACAAAGCCTATCTACATTATAAATAAATATACAACATCCAGCCAGACACACGGAAAACACAAGTGCCCATCGCACAAAATGTTTGCCACTCACTACACTAGCCTACGGGGCCGACGACGACGAGACGGCCGTATTAATTAAACATTTTCTTTAAAAGATAAAGACGAAACCGACTAAAACTTTGTTTGACTTGTCCGACTAAAATCTTGCAATGAATTCATACAAAACGAACACGAAGCCCCTTACATTACAGGCTGCAAGAACGACCAACAAATAAATCCATGAATATCTTCGATAAAATCCTCCTACGGAACGTGGCAATCGACTATCAGTTGCAAATATAATTAGCCTAACTAAATTAATGGCGCGATATTCACGAAACCGTCATACATTCGGGTCAACACTTGATTCATTCCGAATGCAAAGATATGGTTTATCAACAATAAGCTTCGCTTAATTAAACTGGAAGATAATATAATACTAAAAAATACGTATATTGATTACACCATATAAATAATACATACTAGCACTTTCGTACCTACACTTTGATAAAGAGTAGACTCAAGGCCTAACAAAAACATTTAAACTTCTCTATTACCTACTACATTTTGAATGATCATTTAGAGATAAATAAAATATAAATTATTTAAAAATGTCAAAAATCTTGATCGGTTGTTTTTTAAAATAAGTAATCCAATTTCAAATTACCTTTAAATATTAAACCACTCGACAGGATTTTTATAAAACAAATTTTGAAGGCAATTAATTTGGCTGTTGAAATATCCCTTGTGTGACTCACACTAATAAGACGAATTTGACGACTGCATATAGCCGTTAGAATACAGAGCGTACTAAAGAATTATATTAAAATATACATAGAAATTTACGTAAAACCGAAAAACATAACCCTGCATCTGCTCTGCAGTCAAATAAAACTCACTTGACCTCACACCCCTTTGATTTACAGGTAAACAACTAATAAAGACATAAGTTTCTTTGACAACTCACGTTTAATAGGTGGAGCTCTCGATGGCAAGATCATTCAGGTCGATGGGCCACCTGCAGCAAAAAACAAACATATCACTGATGCGATTATAATGATACACGGTACATGTAAAATTCCATAGAATAGGATACAACTCAATCTATAAGATGTACCAACAGATGATAAAAGCGTTCTCATAATATACCTGAGAAAATCAATATGACGAACTATCAGACGCAGTTTATTGTGGAGGTAAACAAAGTATTCATGAAGTAATTCTTAATAGTAATGCAATGTAATTATGTAACTCTGCCAATTCTTATAAAAAGAAATTAACAATAGAACTAATCACGTATCTAAAATTATTTTTAGTACAAGTAGTTCATATTTTTAATCTTAATAAATTCAGAGAAACTGCATTTTTACCTTTAAGAATGATTTTAGAGATGCAAGAACCACATTTCTTATATTTTTTTATTATTTCCAGAGTCACTTCAATAACACTAGCATAAGAAATTTTAAACAATCTGTGAATGCCACGCGAGCTCAGCTGACCTGAGTGTAGACATTTTATATCTCTATCTCGGAATAAAATCTTGGAGACATACCAGTAGAAACCAATGGTATTACAAACCTTTAACATACCTACATAAAAATATTCTTGTAAATAGACACGAACAAGGAACTAAAGTATGTACATCGAAAATATTCTTTGTAGATTCCTCTAACTAAACAAAGACAAAGTCAATTGCACAAAGACTATTCTAGCCTATATTTCACAAAATATGCACGAACAGCGGTAATGCTAATTCAATAGCAAGCAATACCCGATCTTGCGATGCATCCGATAGCAGATCTCGCGATATGGTTCCTTCGTGATTTATTTTGGTTGCTCCCATATAAGTGCAGTGCAACAATGGCTTGCCCGGATTTACGATTGTCGATTTGGTAGCGATAAAAGATTTAAGGGCTGGCTGAGGTAGTATTGTGCTAGTACTAAATACTAAAACTGTAGGTAAAACTTCAATGGAAACTAGTACTGCTATTGCTATAAATGAGATTGCGAAGCATCTCAACTTACGACTTAGTTGCATCAGATTTATGACAGAACACTGAATTATGGATAGACGTTTATCACACACAGTAAAGAGATGGTAGTACTTCGTTTGGAATTAGTTACGTTACGATCGAGATTTCAAAAGCTAAGTGTAACCAAAGTGAATGCATTTGAACATGTTATGTTAAAATCAAAGCTATATATCTAATAATGTTGTAACAGTTTTGGCTCTGTTAATAGTAATGCCATCCGTTTTATTTAAAATGAGGCTGTTACCATCGTCACCAGTAAAATTAAGAGTCTGGATACGTTTTGAATAGTATTTTTACCTATATAAAATTAATTTAACGTCTTAAGACTGCAAAATATATAGATAAATAGGTCAACGTTGCTAGCTCTAAAATACTCTTGCAAATGTAAACAAGTCGCAGGTCCGAGATAAGTGTGGAACGAATGTACACGCATAAATTTTAATTAGACGAGCACATCGAGACATTAGCATATTGAGAGCGCTAATAAAATTACGCGCCTGAGTCAGCTGCATAACATCAAATCGTAAAACGTACGACAAACTTGAAGATAGGCAAGAATTCGCTGGGAAAAATCAAAGGAAATGGAAATTTTAAAGCACCTAAAATATTTTTACTACTTAGAATAAATAAAAACTTTTATTTAGAGCATATTATTCTCTACAGAAGAATTTATTATAAAAATAAATACAAACGTTAAAGCTTAAATAAATAAAAGTTATACTTAGGAAAACAATACAGAACAAATTAAAAATAAAATAATAATCTCACACACGGCCATCTGACTCCAAACTAGGCAGAGTTTGTACTAACGGTGTCAGACAGCAGATATACATACATATATAAATATACAACATCTAGACACACGCATCCAGATTCGAACCCGCGACCCTGTGCTTCGAAGGCAGACGCACTACCAACTTGGCTTCGGGACCGTCAATTGTATATTCTTCAGCTAAATTATCGCAACAGTTTTTAAAAAACAAGTAAAAAAACAAAGAAAAAAAAGCAGAAAAGAAAGTAAGAATGATTGACATGGATTATATCATAAAAAGCGAAAGATAAAATCAAATTTCAATTATTAACACCATTCCAGTAGACATTGAAAAGCGTGTATCATACGAAACAGATCTAGAGAAAACGGGTCCCCGACTAGACTCCCTGATGCGAAGAGACGTAATGAAATGAAACACGAACGGCGGTGACGATTGGATCTAAAGTTTATCTCTTGGCATTAAAACAAATTGCGTTAATTGTGGAAAATGTGTAGAAAGTGCTAATGAGTGTCATCTTGTTTATCCGATTCAGGCAAGTCTAGGCTAGCCTCATACATTTTTTATGATATTCTCAGGCTTTCACGGAACTACCATATAATCTAGGAGATAAAAAGATCATCAAATTTTAATTACCTCTCATGCCAATTTATTAAGGAGAGGATTTTTTAAATCATCAATCATAAAATATCATTTAGCCCAAATGCAGGAATAAGCAAGTGTCCAAAAAATCGAATTAGTCCGTCAGTCAGATTACTAAAAAATAATGTACACGTTTTTTTTTGTCTGGCAAACGAAAAATTTCGACAATACAGCACTTTGAAACTAGTGACGACACGCCGCCGCCATACAAATTGTACGGAAAAAGTGAAATCATAGCACTCTTCTCCTACATTTTGTTGAGATATCTTTTCCAAATTGAAAAACAAAATACGTGTTAAATTTTTTTCGATAATACAACTGACGAACTAGAATCGATTTCTTTTTTCCAGGACACTTCCCTATTCGACGTCGCGCATCGTAATATTTTAGCCACAAATTGTAATCTGTATGTTGGCTTAGCAAACGAGACGTTCGGTTTGAGAATACATTGATCAGATCCTCAAAGATCAGTGACTCGCGTGACAGTAGCCAATGAGTCAAGTGACGGGAAGTCGCCAGCGTCGTCGGTGACAGGCGCGACATGTTCCGATATCAAGTTTTCGCACGCAACAGGGTTGTTGCACATTATGGGAATGTGAGATTCTGTAGTTAAGAGTTGTTCACTATTTATTTTATTAACTATTTATTTCTGCAGCATGGGTTAGATATTCTACACAAAATTTACATACTGTAATAGATTCCAGATAAGATTAGACGGAACGTCCAATAGAGGTCGAGTAGAAGCAAAAGTTATGCACATTAGACTAATGACACTTCGGGCTAGTAAAATGAAGTGTAAAATTTTCGAAATTACATAAATATTACTTTTTATCTTTATACGCAGCTGTCGTTTATAGATTCTTATGTCGTTTCAAAATCAATAATCATATCAAAATATACTCCGTCTATCCGCCTACTTTCATAAATATATTTTTCATTAACTATACCATCAATATAATGTTTAATGTTTCACCAACTCAGTATTTGAAAGCTGACTAGTAGGTACATAAAACTACACCATTCTAACACCAACAAGTATCGAAGCAACATCCTTGTCCCAGCTGATAGATAGCCGATAGCCGCACATGTAAAATACTAGTGAAAGGACCATGTTGTCACTGTATGTTTCTGCAAGGTTCTAGCAACGACCTGAGTTATAGGCCTTCCGAGTCACTGATAGATGCAAATTAGAATACAGGCCCCAAGTTACACCCTTAATGAATTACAACTTTACATGCGAGATCTTTCTAATTAAAGTCGATTATTTATGTTAGGTTTTAATGAGGTTAGATAGGTTAAGATTAACGTATTAGCGAATATTAGAGAAAACTATACAGTAGATTTACAGTAGAGTAGTAGAGTAGTAGAGTAGTCAGAGTAGATCAAGACTGAAGAATACTATTAAGTGTGTCTCTCCATAATTAGCACTCTTTATGTAGAGTAGGTATAAACCTAGAGAATATAGTTCATCTGTAACAGGAGAATAAAATTTGAATTATTGAAAATCTGTGATTGAGAAACCTCTCAACAGAGTAATGAAAGTAAAGTTATAGTCATGTAAATGAATGATGATAAAAAAGTAAGAGAATCATATTGATAGGCTATTCAGTCCGTTGAGCAAATAAATTTACATGCGTGACGATGTGATAAAACTATATACTTGCAGAGCGTGACACAAGACAAAAGCGTTTGCAGAACGTAATACGCGCGTAAATCAGGCGAGTAATGTTCGTACTGGCGCATAGCGGAACGCCAACTATGCGCCTTAGAGCGTGCCAAAACATCGGGAATTCGAGCTAAAGTTACAAATTTTAAAGAAAATATGAAAAACATAGTTTGTGCAATCCGTGCCATCTTATTCTATAAATAGATGTCAATCAATAGGTATAGGTAATTTTAAAGCTCTCATTGGTGTTTTTTTTTACCGAAACAAATCTGTACTTTTCTGAACAATAGACTTAATTAAATATTCTGTAATGTTTGCGGCTTGGCTTAGTAACAAAGAGACTTAACAGATGGAACATTACGTCTGGAGAGAAAAACAAACAAGGTCGACAGTCGAAAAGAATTTTGACATGCTGTAATACTATTTAATTGGAGTTTAGCCAAATTCCAAAAAATATAATTTAAATAAATAAAATATACTTGTTTATTTGTACAATTTGTCCGAGGTTTATGCAGCTGAAAGTTAAATTCGATGTTTTCTTAAGAATAATTAATGACTATATTATTTTTGAAGATGAAGACGAGGTGGAACTGTTTTATAGGGCAATCAAATATTCCGAATCGAAACAGCATAACAAACAGGCAAATCAATAGTTTACATAAATTCTCTCACGGTGCGTCGACACGGGCGCAGCGATAAAAACCAACATCTTGTTCTGATTGGTGCCGGCTTCCGAATTCCACCGATAAATTCAGATTCGATTCGTACCGATATAATCGTAATCGGCAGTCCGTTAATCGCTTTTAACAAGCTCGGACCAAAACTTGTGGCCCAATGGGACACAATCCCTGGCCGATGATCGTTTATTTCTGTTTGCTTTATGGTAATTCTTCTAATTTCTATAAACTTTACAAAAAATTTAAATATGATTTAAATAAAGTTTTAGTAATAATATCTTCGATCATGTTAAATGCTAATGAAGTATGTAGAGGGATGGGTAAATTCAATTTGAACGGATCTTGGAGCTCATTTAAAAGGCAGCCAAGTTATTATTATGCTCTTTGCTGTAATGTAATGTAACGGACACGGCGCATCATGTCGGAGTGAAAACTATAACGCGAGGCAGTCATATCAGAATAACAAAGTGCAAGTATTTTCCATTCAATTTGCTATACTCCATACCGCATGTTAGAAATGTTGAAAGCTTAATGTGAATCGCATAAATTTAAATAGAATTCCACGTTGGACATATTCTAGTCTTGACCGGGAAATATTGAATAAATTTTCACAGTAACTTTGAAGTAAATGTTACGACTGCTACAGTTGTAGGCAACAATTTATCTTTGAGTTCTATTCTACATCTATTTAAAACAATGTTGGGCTTATTGGCTCGAAGCGGCTAAATGCTAAATACGTCATATTTCACAAAAGCAATAAAGGACAGAAGGCGGATATACTATTTTCTAATAGTAACACATTTTATATACTTGAGTATGAGTACAAGACCGCCTTTGCGCACATTTCATTTGTACGTTATTCTGTGAAAATATTTTTATGTATAAGCAATAAAGAGATACTTACTTATTTACAGTGAATCTCGTAATTCTTTGCAATCTTTTAACTGGTGATGATTCGTAAATTTGTTCTAGAGTACGATAAAAAAAAAAAACCACTTTCAAAATAAAAATGCAGGATTGTAGAGGTCTAAATTTTTACCTTTTTTACGTATTGATTGTCAGTTTTCTATTCTGAAAAAAAATCAGCCCGTATAGTTGTTGTCTTCTTTATTATTAAGACGAATGGTTATGGCAGAAGTGAATAGATGAATTTTTTTTTAATCTAACGATTCCACTATCAGCCTGATTTTGCCTGACTGTTGAGCCTGGAAATCAAACTTCGAATCGAAAAAGAACCATATAAACTTAGGAGACGAACGAGGATCCTATAATGAGTCGAGACACACAGCAAAAAAAAAAGAAGTACATCTATGGACAATGCATTTTTTTTTTCTTTTTGTAAACTTCAATCAGGTGCAGTCAAAGCGGCCAGTATCATACACGGCATCGGCTAACGGTCGGTTCCCACGTGCGCAGGACATGTAGATCGGCGGACGTTGCTTTGCTACATCGTGTACGGGCCCTTATCGTGTAGGGAGCCCGGGCTTTCACTGTACAGACATTTATAAATGGATATTTTTGCAGCCGGTTTTCTTCTCTTATATATTTTATGTACCTATCCTACAGTTTTAAGTTGCAGTGAGGAATTCATAGTATGCGGCGATTATAAAAATCCTTGTAGTTTATACGTGAAAGTATGTTTGACGTTTGTGCCGTTTTCACGTCTAAACTACTCAAAAGATTTTTATTTTTGGGAGGAAAATTGTTTTTACCCTGAATTTATATATTAATATAGACTACTTGTTGCTTTAGGAAAATGTCTTATAACCATGGGATGGGAAAACATAAATGTGAGCATAGCGTTGACAGAAAATACGTTGCCATACATTTGTTACTACTATGGCTTTCCAATATCCCAGTTGCAGTAAAAAAGTAGTCCATACATCTATCTATACCCTTCACCACGATACAATCTATCATCCTGCCAAATTTTATTGCAATTAGTTCAGCTTTTTAAGCATGAAAGCGTAACGGACATAAACATGAACTGAACATTTATTTGAAACTTTCGTTATGATATGATTATTCAAATGTTGTAGTAGTCAAATATACATAAACGAAACGACGTGGTCTGCTCCAAGAATTGACAGTTTTGTATACTTATAGACTTCCTTAATGAGATTATTTTGTTCTACATTTCGATGAAACGCTACAATAAGAGTTTGTCGCACCTTCAACTGTGAAAATGTTGTAAGAAAGCCGCCATAATGTTTCCTATTGGAATAGGCTGAGAGTATAGACGTGACAAAACTCTGTCACGTATGAAATCCCATGCTAGTTCTGCTGTATCACTACCGAGTACCTACTTGTATTTTAGGCTAAAAAGCTCATCGCTTCGCTGTACGTACAATGACTGATTGATGACTAAGGTCTCTCTCGCTCGCTGTTCTCTCAGAAACAGCCGGAACTGCTCACGACTATGTAGATTTCGTTTCAATGCTAAATGTCTACAAGGTTCCCGTTGACCCGCCTAGCAGTCGGGAATCGTATCTCGCTGTAAGTTCCCTTTTACAAGCTACCGGGCGCAGGGAAAAGCTTTCAAAGGAAACTGCTGTAATAAAATCATTTAAAATTTCAAATCTACTACCACAATTTTGTATATTAGTTTGGAAGCCTTAACAGATTAGATCAACAATATTATATACGTACGGTACTTATACCAATAAATAATAAACAACAGATACGTATTTACCATGTAACATTTTTACGTCTAGGTATACGTAAATGAGGTCTTAATTCTATAATTTCCTTTTTTTGAAGCCGGGGACAAATTATCATTCACGTGTTTTGATATATTACGTAATAGAAACAGTGACATCGCATTTAATGTGACTAATAAAAAAAATCATCGTTATCACAATGCTATGACGACAAAACCAAACTAGCAGTCTGAATTCAAATTTTAAAATAAGAAACAAAAAGCGTGATAAGATGCGTCTGCGCACGTACGCAGTCGACGCGTCGAAGCGCGTGTCGAATCGTACGCACGTTGCTATGGCAACGGGACACGGCACGTGAGATGAGACTGCCCGCAGCCGTAGAGAATCGCCCAGAGATCGAGCGCTGATTTCGACGCCCGACGCTAATGATAATGAGAATAACCCTATATTGTTAGTATCTCTAAGTACAGAAAGTCGATAGACAGGTAACATTTTAGTTAGCAAATTATTAACACACACAATTTAAACTACACAATATAAAATACATATTTTAAAAAAACATTAAGTCAAATTACAAATATTAAAAAAATTAGAACAAGCGTGTGTGTGCCAACAGAGCTAAAAGAAAGGTGACAAGGGCCACAACTCTGGATATGTTTTGCTAGTGTTTGTGAGCAAAATGCTGTTAATAAAGTATAACGAGGCAATTCAAAACGCGTACGAAGTAGCGGGCAAAAGCTAGTCCTTTCATAAAAATATTTAACTCTGCCTGTTACGCTTACGCCTTCACGACTAAACGGCTGAGTGGATTGCGATAAAAATTGGCAGAGTGAATATTTAGAATCTCATGGGGCAGGACAGGAGTCAGGACACTTTATACCGTGGGAAAATATCACATTTCCTTGAGGGGAGAACAATTTAATTTAATTTTCTGACCATATGATTCTGCAGTTTCGTAAGACCATTTGTGAAGAAATAAAAAAAAACTAAAATAAAATATATTAATGTAATAATTTCAAAAACATCTGACTTGGTGACTGATAGATAATACCGAATGGGCGAAAAAAAAAACATATTCAAACATGACAGATTATGACAAAACCATTTTTGGGGTTTGGTTTGAGGTTGGTCTTTCCTTTTACAACCTACACTCTACATATAAAAGAAGATAATAAAATAGTAGATTTATCGGAATAACAGCCTTACATCATGTTATGTTCCGAAGATTACACACACGCTAAGATAAGACGGATAAGTTACTTGTAATATGCATCCATAATTTGTCAGTAAACGACAGTTTATTGAGAAATTGACCAAAAGTTGTGCGGTCATGTAACTGATCCAATATAATGTATGTATACAGGGTGCGTAAATGACGGCTAAGCAAGGAGGACATGCTCAATCAATGTACAGAAGTCAGCACTTGCGGTTGGACATTCGCACTACATTCACCCCTGCTACGGAATACGGGCGCTCCCAATGTCAAAATTTCCAGCAGTAGGTACCTAATCAACGTTCCCAAACAAACTTTTTCGAAAATGAAAATCGAATATTGACTTTTCCATACAAATGGTCCGATTCAAATTGCAATTTTGTATGGGTATCGAATTATTTTTCGTTTTCCAGAAAAGTCTATTTGGGTTGTTCAAAACTATTGACTAAGTAATGCTTACTTCCTATCAGTGTTTACTTTGTTTTTTGCACCCTGTATAAATAATATTTCTAATGACCACCTATTAAAGTTTATAACTTCAGTAATGGCCGATCAAAACACCTCATTACGATCGATTTATGAAATCTATTACGATAAAAGTTTAATAATCAAACGGAACATAAAAATAAATAAAGCAGATTATTGTACCGCTCGCTCTTAAAAGGTGCTTAAGGAGACTAGTATTAAAGCCAGGATACAATTTTAGTACTTTGCTTACAAAATACATAGATATCATAAGCACAGAGTTAAATAAACTAACTGTAGAAATAAGTAATAATTATTACACCTTGGTAATTAAATTATATAACCGTTATATTGTGGATTTAATTATTATCAATCAAGTCATATTAAAAGCTATTGAAGTAGTTTGTTGATTAATTTTAAACTTTGTAAAACTAAATTGAATTATAAATAACCAAATTTAACCACCCGCGTTAGCAGTTTTTTCCGTGTGATAGAGGTATTTTCCAGTAGTAAAAGGCATCTAATCTCTGTTCCAAGTTTAATCTAAAACGGTTCAGTGGTTTCGAATTAATAATATTAGTAAGAAAGTCGAGATGTTTAATATTCTTCAGAATATGAAACTACGAAATAAACTTAAGTATAGAGCCAAAGCATAAAACTAGTGTAGTTTTAATTAAAGGCCATCTTGTAAATGTCAATATTTGTAAACAGGTTAAATTGTAATTACAAGGTATGATATTCTGATACTGCAAAGTTCTACAATACGAACCTACTTATTTCACTCATTAACTAAATCACAACGCCGCCGCTGCTTAAGATAATCCTTCGCAATATTGGCAATATCAAGAATCTTACCCATTAGCCTGTTATAATTACATCTCAAAGTGAACTAGGAAAAATAGCACATCTCTCTCTGGCCTATTAAAAAGGGCTAAAACAAAACGTGACAGAGCGATCTAGATAATCCGTATCAGATGGGATCAGAATGCGGTTAAGATATTAGCAGTACAAACGTTATATTGTTTGTTGCAGTATTTTCTTATATTGGCCGTGTTATATTACGTACGAGGTTACGTAACTTAAAGAGGCCGCTCTTAGTTAAAATAACGACAATGTTGTCTCTTTAATGATTAACTGCGTTCTTAGTTTTATGATCAAAGATATGGGTGCCAATACTTTGTATACTTTAAGAATTTATGGCCGAGACGATACGCTTGTTTCCACGCTAGTCGTTATATTCATGTCGGTACGCCTTGACAGCTTTTCATTTCGATTTCTTCACTTCTATTTTACACGTTTTTGTATAGCTATATTTTGTATATTTCGACTTTTCCCGCGATAAAAGTACCTTTTGGAACGTAACAGCTCTAATACTTGATAATTTTTAACGGATATGTTTTAGGAATACCTTTTTTTCTCAACGTTTCGGCAAGCTGCCCAAGGCAGGAAAGCCCGAAAGCCTCAAACAACAGTACCTAACCAATGTCAATTCAGTAGATACTATTTATCTATCAATATAAGCATGAAAACGGAACAAACTGACGAATCGACAGGAAAACCTCAACTATATTGCCCTTGCATTAATAAAATTTAGTGACGTTAAACAAAACATAAAATGTACAGAAAAAAATAAATTCAGACCAAAATACCACTTACATTGATATCAAATCCGCTTCACACGATCTCCTCCATGCGCGTAATACTTATAGTATCTGTAACAAAATAAATAAAGTAAATTAATTTCAATACCTACTTATTAAGACTTCACAGCGCCCAAGCATTGTAAGACATACCGTCGTCGACATATCTCGTGTTGTAGACATAATTATAAGAAATAAGTTAGTTAAGGTAAGTTAGTGTCGAGAGGGATACTCTTTTAGTAGAAGTGAAAGACTTTATTCCGTCTTTGTACCCCTTTCTTCATCAATGTTATGCTACACCAAGCAATTTATCTTTTAATGGCGCTCAGATTCCTTCCCAAGTGGGAGCACAACAAGGGGACCCCTTAGGTCCCTTAATCTTTAGCTTGGCCATTCATAAGGTTGTTGTTTCTTTAAAATCTAAGCTTAACGTATGGTACCTTGATGACGGCACGATTGGGGGGACACCGGAATCCGTTGCAAATGATTTGCGTACCCTTTTTGCCGGTTTTGAGCAGATGGGTCTTAAAGTTCACCCTTCGAAGTGTGAACTATTTCTTTGCGGTGAGGGTGCAAACGAACGCAGCATGTGTTTCGATTCTTTAATGCCGGGAGTAAGGAAGCTAACTCGAAACACTTTTGCCCTTCTCGGCGCTCCAATTTTTCCGGCTGGAGTGCCTGGTGTCTTGATGGACAAGAACAAGATGCTTGAGCGTGTTCAAAAACATCTGGGACACTTATCGGCCCATGTAGCTCTGGTTCTTTTTCGTGCCTGCTTTTCCTTGCCGAAATTAACGTATGTGATTCGGACTACTCCGTCATGGCTCTTCCCCGACGAAGTCTCTGCCTTGGATAACACCATCCAGGCTACCCTGGAAAAAATCATTAATGTCACTCTTGACAACAACCAGTGGAAGCAGGCGGTGTTACCTATTAGGTATGGTGGTTTGGGCATAAGAAGTATTCAGGCCGTCGGCTTGCCCGCTTTCCTTGCGTCGGCTAACGGGGTTGCTGATCTTGTCGCTGGCATTCTTCGGGTTGAGGGCGGAAGATGCAGCGTCCCTTTTCAGGCCGATGCGATGGAAGCTTGGGCGACAATGTGCCCCAATGTTCAGCCACCAGACAAACTTAACTCGCAGAGAGCTTGGGATGACCTCAGCTCTAAGCTATTCCTGTCAGAGTTGTCCGAATCGCTTACAGGGATTGATGTGGCCAGGGTAAAGGCCGCAACTTGTCCGGAGTCCGGCGCATGGCTTCAAGCTTTGCCCTCGCCTCAGCTCGGAACGCACCTAGATGATAATTCTCTACGGGTGGCAGTTGCGCTGAGGTTGGGGTGCAGAGTTTGCGAGACCCATCGCTGCCCTTGTGGAACTTCCGTGGACGCTAGCGGTCACCACGGGCTCAGCTGCGCTAGATGTGCTGGAAGACTACCCAGGCACCACGCCCTTAACGATATAATTCGTAGAGCGTTGGTGTCTGCTAACGTGCCTTGCGTCCTGGAGCCCCCAGGCCTTAGCAGGACAGACGGCAAGCGCCCGGACGGCCTGACATTGGTCCCGTGGGAAAGAGGTCGTTCCCTTTTGTGGGATGCTACCTGTGTGAGTACATTCGCAGCATCGCACACCCCACATACGGTCAGGAGGGCAGGCACTGCTGCTGAACACGCGGCCAGGCAGAAGGAAATCAAATACGCGGATCTGCAGCAACAATATTTGTTTGTGCCTTTCGCGGTGGAGACCGGCGGACCGTGGTGTGAGGAGGCAAAGACCTTCATTAAGGAACTGGGGCGACGCCTGCGGGAACGCGGCTGCGACCCCCGCTCCGGATCATACCTGGTTCAGCACATCTCGCTGGCCATCCAACGCGGGAACGCGGCCGGCGTGATGGGGACATTTGAGCCGGGTATGCTCCGAGGTGGGCTGTTTGACTAACAGGAAATTGTAATTGTATGATAATGTTAAGTTTAAGTTGACCTAATTCTATGACTTGAATTGGTGTATTATGAGATTTTTTTCCGTTTCTTGTTAAAAAAACTTTACTTTATACTTCACACTTATTTACTTCTAAATATTTTTTGATCAAGGTTTTTTTTTTGTTTGGGTAAGTTAGTTCTTAATTAAAACTGTAAACTTGTTTTCAAAAATCTGGCCAAACAGATGAATAAAATTCAAAAAATAAGATTTTACTTAGACCTATATAAACATAAATAAACTTTTACTTAAAAAAAAAAAACCTTTACTTACGTCAAATATACCGAACGAATTATGTTTTAAAGAAGTGATATTGTAGAGATTTCCAAATAATAAACTTATTTATTGCATATTGTACAGCAGAACATATTAAAGTGTAATGTGAAATTATGAACCCCGTTGGGCACAGCAAAGTGTCTTACAAACTTTATGAATTGCAGTATTCATATTATATAACTCCTTTATTTATATTACTAGCTTTCCGCCGCGGCTTTGCCCGCGTTAACAGTTTTTCCCATGGGAAGGAGGCATTTTCCCGCGGTTTAACGTAGCCTATGTTACTCAGGGTGAATATAGCTTTCTAATGGTGAAAGAATTTTTGAAATCGGTAGTTTTTGAGTTTATTTTCATTTTCATTTCATTTCATTTCATTTATTAATTCATTAACAATATACAGGGCGTCCCACGGCTATGCCACATGGAGGGAAAGTACCTTAAATATTGTAGGTAGAACATTTTACTGAAAGAAGACATTATTTTATTTCTAAAAACTATTAAAACTGCATTCATACATTTTGTAATAATTACATGGTTGAACCGGGAATCGAACCCGCTACACGAGAAAAAAAAACATCCTGTAGTTTTATCATACCAATCGAAAGGCTTCATCATAAGGATTATTTTTTGCTAAGTAACATAGTGTCAGAAATAAAAGGAAGACTATGAATTTTAACATTTGATGTGGCCGGCCGAGATCGCCAGATCTAGCCCCGTTAGATTTTTTTAATGGGATTATGTAAAAAAAATTAGTTTACAAGAACCGGTACGAAAGTGTCCACGAGCTACAAACAGAACTTAGACGTATTATTCTAAATATCCATCACAACAAGTTAAAAAATCGACTGGGAGTGAAATAAAGAGTGTGATTTGTATTCAACGGGTCATTTCGAACATTTGATAAAATTGATAAATTTTGTATTAAAAATGTTAAAATACATAGTCTTCTTTTCATCTCTGACACTATGTTATTTAGCAAAAAATAACCCTTATAATGAAGCCTTTTGATCGGTATGATAAAACTACAGGATATTTTTTTTTCTCGTATAGCGGGTTCGATTTCCGGTTCAACCATGTAATTATAAAAAAATGTATGAATGCAGTTTTGATA
Organism: Teleiodes luculella; assembly: GCA_948473455.1. Taxonomy (NCBI): domain Eukaryota; kingdom Metazoa; phylum Arthropoda; class Insecta; order Lepidoptera; family Gelechiidae; genus Teleiodes; species Teleiodes luculella. Next base: position 11,286,203 of record OX419593.1, read on the forward strand.
GTTTTTAGAAATAAAATAATGTCTTCTTTCAGTAAAATGTTCTACCTACAATATTTAAGGTACTTTCCCTCCATGTGGCATAGCCGTGGGACGCCCTGTATATTGTGTTTGAAATACTTAATTCTAAATGTTGTTAATACTTAATTCTAAATTTAGTTAATAATTACAAAAGAAAGATATAAATTAATTCAATTTTCAGCCATGTCACAATTTATAAATGATTTAAAACTAGAAATGTCAAACATAATATTATAACATAAATATTGTAAGCAACTGAATTATAATTCATCCACAGAATACAGACATCTCTCGAGTAGAAGCGCCTTTAATTTATTCTTAATAATACCGGCATTTTTTATAGTTTTAAATTCTGAGGGCAACTTGTTAAAAAACTTGACAGCTTGAACATGTGGACTTTTCTCAACTACAGTTAAATTTGGATATAGCTTATAACCTAAATCTTTCCTTCTTGTTGATTCTCTTAGATCTCTTTCTTTTACAGTCTCAAAAATATACATTCGCTTCATTAGTCCAGATAGCAGTACCATAATATACAAGCTTGGTAGAGTAAGGATACCTAACTTCTTAAAATAATCTCTACACGATTCCCAGGGGGGCGCACGGACTATAGTGCGTATAGCCCTCTTTTGTATAGTAAAAGCTCGTTGCATGTTATATTTATAACTATTTCCCCATAGGGCAACACTATACCTGAATTTAGATTCAATTAGGGAATAATAAAGTATTTTCAATTGGTCTACTGTTAATACATCCCTCAAACTGCGAAGAGCGTAGCAAGCAGAGCTAACTGAATTCTCAATCGATTTATTTTTATTACAAACACACACACACACACACACACACAAAATACAAATCTTTCCTCTTTAATATTAGTATGATAAATAACAAGTACGATGTCAAAAGCACCTAAAAATATTTAAAAATGAATTCTAAATTTTAGTGAACCAGAAGCAATGTCTTAGAAAAAAAGTCTCCAAAAAAATTTCGAGTTCCGAACATTTCCAAAAAAAACATCTGATAAGAAGTCTTTCCATGAAATGCTTTTAAAATCATTGTTAACCCTCTTCGTCGTACCGTTTAATTCTTGGTAATCTAAATAGAGTCGAGATCAAGAAACGCTTAAGGCCGCACCTCGAAAAAATAAAATCGCATTGGAGGCGTGGTCTAGACGTGCGACGCGGGGCGCACCCCCCGCGGGGCTCGGGGAGCCGCCGGGTCCGTCAGTTTAAAATACCGCGCGCTTAACTTAGCCACGCTTTGTTGGAACAGAGCAGAGCTAGAATTTATACTATAATTGTAGTATTTGTCTTAGTAAATACTGTATACTGTGTATCCTAATAAAGAGATAGTACGATAAACTGCTATATTTGTTTATTCCTTTCCATTTACCCTTATACGAATCAAAATTATTTTTTCTATGTACAAAGATTTGACCTCTACAGTTTTATTATAATATAGATTTTATTTGATTGTATATTATCTTTTTATTTTGAGTTTATTTCTATTGAGTTTATTTTTGTTGTTGTTGTTGTGACTTTGACTTTGACTTTGACTTTCGACTTTCGACTTTCGACATTGACTTTTACTTTGACATTGACTTTTACTTTTACTTTGAATTTGACTTGGCTTTGACTTTGACTTTGACTTTGACTTGGCTTCGACTTCGACTTCGACTTCGACTTCGACTTCGACTTCGACTTCGACTTCGACTTCGACTTCGACTTGTCTTTGACTTTGACTTTGACTTTGACTTTGACTTTGACTTTGACTTTGACTTTGACTTTGACTTTGACTTTGACTTTGACTTTGACTTTGACTTTGACTTTGACTTTGACTTTGACTTTGACTTTGACTTTGACTTTGACTTTGACTTTGACTTTGACTTTGACTTTGACTTTGACTTTGACTTTGACTTTGACTTTGACTTTGACTTTGACTTTGACTTTGACTTTGACTTTGACTTTGACTTTGACTTTGACTTTGACTTTGACTTTGACTTTGACTTTGACTTTGACTTTGACTTTGACTTTGACTTTGACTTTGACTTTGACTTTGACTTTGACTTTGACTTTGACTTTGACTTTGACTTTGACTTTGACTTTGACTTTGACTTTGACTTTGACTTTGACTTTGACTTTGACTTTGACTTTGACTTTGACTTTGACTTTGACTTTGACTTTGACTTTGACTTTGACTTTGACTTTGACTTTGACTTTGACTTTGACTTTGACTTTGACTTTGACTTTGACTTTGACTTTGACTTTGACTTTGACTTTGACTTTGACTTTGACTTTGACTTTGACTTTGACTTTGACTTTGACTTTGACTTTGACTTTGACTTTGACTTTGACTTTGACTTTGACTTTGACTTTGACTTTGACTTTGACTTTGACTTTGACTTTGACTTTGACTTTGACTTTGACTTTGACTTTGACTTTGACTTTGACTTTGACTTTGACTTTGACTTTGACTTTGACTTTGACTTTGACTTTGACTTTGACTTTGACTTTGACTTTGACTTTGACTTTGACTTTGACTTTGACTTTGACTTTGACTTTGACTTCGACTTCGACTTCAACTTCGACTTTGACTTCGACTTCGACTTCGACTTTGACTTTGACTTTGACTTTCTTTGACTTCGACTTCGACTTCGACTTCGACTTCGACTTCGACTTCGACTTCGACTTTGACTTTGACTTTGACTTCGACTTGTATGAAAAGTAGATGTTGGCCGATTCTCAGACCTACTGAATACGCTCTTGACTTCGACTTTGACTTTGACTTCGACTTTGACTTGTATGAGAAATAGATGTTTTCCGATTCTCAGACCTACTGAATACGCTCACAAAATTTCATGAGAATCGGTCCAGCCGTTTCGGAGGAGTATGGAATCGAACACTGTGACACGAGAATTTTATATTAGTTAGGGCTCCCTATGATTACTAAAACTCTGCTCACCCCGTTAGGGAAAAGAGCGTGTCTTTACGTATTGTATTGTATATTATTTCGTTGTAGTTTATTTTATTTCACGCAATTACATTATTCAAACGTATCGATTAGATGGAGCGTCGTCAGTGGCATAGTGGTTCGTAGGTAAGTGCGGGTTCGAGACTCATTACCTACAGTCAAGAGCCGTCTAGCCATTGAAACTGAACACGCACATCGTAATACTCTGCCTTATAAACAAAGTGATTTTCATAGAACATTTCGGGTAATGTTTTGGGTGATGTGTAATGGTACGGGGTGATATCACCTTTTCGAAAGTAATGAGTAATGTGATATGGCATTATAACGTACTGTTTTGCGCATGTCTCAGGAAAGTTCAAGGTCTATATAGAGAAAGTTAACCCTTCAGTGGTGCAATATTATGCAGATGACCATGTTAATTTAAAAAAAGCATGTACTTAGTTTTTTTTCTTATTTCAAGCATAAGTCTCCGTTTTCTTGCCAAATCTGCCTTTTTTTTATTTTTTGGACGGCGTTTGTTTCCCATCTTAGTAATAAATTATTTTCGATTTCGCCGGTGCAATTTGCGATCGCCTAGCGCAGGTCCGTCGTCGGCAAAGGTAAGCGGACGACTGATCGCAGTGCGGGAAAGTGATGACGCTAAGCAGTGCCGTACGTGTATAACAGAGAAAGGTATGCTGTTGCGCGCTAGAACTAAACAGCGTAAGTGCCAAATTCTTTGGTGTCCATTTATACAAAAAGTAATGCACATAATAAAAATGTTTCGATATGAGACATTAATAAAGTTGAAACCCATACTTATGACCACGTTTCAGCATCCAATTCATTGCCGTTTACCTATACAAAGCGAAAAAAGATAATAGAAGGTGCAACTTTGGCTTAATGTTCTATCGATAAAATTTTCAGTAAACGTGTTTTCAGTGAATAGAGTCTTGAGATAATATGATCAAATAATGTATATCTAAAAATTAACTAACTTACTCTTATAGATTACGAGTACTGACGAGTCAAAGAACACTAAAATTTTCCAGGTGCCGCCTTAAAGAGTGTGTCGTCTTGATAAAAAGTGATTACAAGCGATTTATTTATGCACGTCCATGTAATGTTGCCAGATAAAAAGGACTAGAAAAATACTATCTACACCAAGCAATGAGCAATCACGACCAAGTCTTATTTCCAGGAAATAATACAAAATAAACATGGTGCTAACCAAAACCTAAATAAAATTTGTTTAGGAGGGATTTGTTTTTTCCAAATATTGTATACTACCAAATATTCAAGAATGATAAAAGCTTAAGACATTATCTACGTCGTCAATGTTCTAATATTTAATTCTTGTTGGCTAAGCTTGTCGTGTGGAATCTTTTAGGAGGAGATTTCATAGGCAAATTTAATATTGATCAGCCCAGCTATTGATGGCATCTTTTGATTGGTCGAGTCTGGCAAGTCTGGCGGAGTGAACGGCCTACACTATCGAGTCGCCGGCGCATCCCGTGATCGATAGTCGAGGCCGTAATAGAGTCGCCAGACTTACTGCCTGTCGTAAATCAAACGCTGCTGGTCAGCCGAGATCCGTGATGAGATGAAAGTAAGTACTTTGTATTTGGCAAGTATATTAGACTAACTTATAAATTGTAAACAGTAACATACTCTTGCGCAGAAGACAAGATCGATGGTAATATTCGTAATTGAGCTACGAAACATACTGCGTAGCATAAATCAAATCTCTTCGCGGATCTAACTGAGTTCGTAGCACGTTTTGGCAAATAGTATAAAATAAGATTCCGCTGATGAATCATAAAGTGTGATGTGAAATATTCAGCGGGCGCTGTTTGACGCACATCATATCATCAGTAAAAATACTAAAATCGTCAATAAAACCTATGAATAATGGTTAGTATAATTTACGAATAATATTAACGTACCAATATATTCAGCCATTTTCGAAAGCCGCTTACACCTTCGCAACTTTTCAAAAATAAATTATCTGTGCAACAAAGATGTGACACTTTTATAAGTTTTCTATCCCGTGGCTTAGCTTACTGTTACTCGTAGGAATGAGGTATTAGCCCTCTCAAAGTTGTCTTTTAACACGAAATCCGTTCAGCCGATTAAGCACCAGCAAAAGACTGATGAACAGAATAAATCACTCATCTACAAAATGTGTTACAATAAACAATGAATGTTATTACAAAAGAAACTTAACAATGAAACATTTTCATTTACCTATATAGACTGAAATCTATGTAGTTCCTTCGCACATAAAATTACACATAGCTTAGAATATTTCAAGGCGATCGCTATCATTACCACCGTGCTCATCTGTATCAGCTCGCTCGCAACCAGGACTATTAATAACAAGAGCTGCACTATTGCTCTAAGCCCATCAGGAATTAATCCAGCGCGCTCGAGAGGTTGTAATTATCCCAGCACCCATACTCGGATAATGAAGATATCGCTTGCATCGCCCGAGATGAGCTGAAATATACAATGCATTTTATGCAGGCTCTTGTTGCAGTTACTGCTGGGGATGTAATTTCTAGGCAAAGTCACAGTTGGTGTATAGATTTCGAAATTGCATTTTATTGATTGACAGATGTTTGATTTCATTTAGAATTTACACAAGTCTCAAATTTGGATTTTGTAAACCACTCATAAAGACACCTCAATTTTTTTATCATTTGTATGCAAAAATCGATCTACAAAAATTTATAAAAAAAACCGAGATAAATCTCTTTTAATTTTAAATCCACTTAATGTTTTAAAATTTTCGCTCAGATTATTTATTCAAGCATTTAGTACTCTATCTGTTTCCTATCACACACAAGATGTAGCAAAGGCTAGCGATATCATACTTCTCAAGAAAGTCACATAAGACAATCCAATAAATAAAACTGAAGTACTATAATCTTTTTAATTTAATGAGAAGTGTAAATCATTGAGCTTGGGCAGGGACTGTTGAAAAAGCAATAAACTAAAACTGAAGATCTATAGTTGCACAAAACTATAAAAGTGAAGTTGTCAATTTATCAACCAAACCAGATAAAATAAACATTCAAAATTATCAAGAAACCAATTTATTTGACAATATCGTTAAACTTATTCTCCACCAAGCTTGCGGTGTCTTATCTGCGGTCGTCATAAATATTTTTAGACTTTGAATATGGGATCATTGTAAAATTGTAAAACTGTCACCGTTTGAACGTTATCTGATTCTCGGAATTACAAAAACCGCTAGTGACGAAAACGGCGCGACTCAACTCAACTCAACATATATTTTTTAATGATCATTTATATATGTCTAGCTAGACAAGCATTTCATACTTACGCAAAAACATTAATCTCTATTAACATGGCGAATAAAGTCTCATATGCGATGGATTGTAGATAAGTAGGTGTGAATGACGTGCCAAGTTTTGAATATTGGATACTTTTAGAAGCATCGTGCTTGCATTGTTGCCTTGTCGCGCCGCCGCCGGTCATGGTCGGACGGAGCTTCGGCTAGAGGAAAACATCTGAATGCCTATCATTTGCGGAGTGTCGAAAGAAACGTATTGTTATAACAATAATCGCTTAGTGAAAGTCATGACATCTACGAATGAGTACTGTTTTGGATTGCTGTGAGAACAATAATGATACATTTTGTAGAATCAACACGGATGATATAATCGACTAATCTAACTAGAGCTTCGACTTTTGGGATGCTGCTGGTAATAACAAAACAATGTCAAACAATTTTACAAATAAAGAAGAAATGGATCATCACTCTAACTAAGGAATGTTGTGATAATTAATTTTATTTTATAGGTAAGACTTAGATGACATGAAGCTCTACTTAAGCAGTCAAAAAATACAGTGCAGAAATTTTGCAACATGTCTACAATCAAGCCATGTAGTATTCGGCTTGAGCCACGCATGTCTTTCCATTAGAGGTCGTCACAAAGTGTCGAATATATCGACGATGGAATTTAAGTACCTATCGGCCTTTGTTTTAGTTATGGCTTGCTGGCTTCGAACCTAAAGATTAGGCAAAGCGAAATCACACGGTTCATATTACATTTGTTTTGCAGCATTATTGAGTAATTGCGAACGATCGAATACAGCATCGAGTTCGAAAACAAATCGCAGCAATTCACCGCCGTATTATAACAACGTTTTTGTGAAATTACACGTTCGATCGAGAATTATACGCAACGTGTGTTTAAGGGAAGTATTCGAGCATTTTAGAATATGGCTTTGAATTTTTTTTTTTTGTCTGGCATTTCGGGTCACGATGCCTTTGCAATTTACTTTAGGATCTTTTAAAAATGTGTGTGCATTTATATCAATCCAAACATTTTAAAATTAAAAATAATAATTGGGTTTTCCACTTTCTTAAATTTTTAACCGGATAATATAATCTTAAAATTCATCCGCGTTAACAGTTTTTCCCGTGGGAATGAGGCATTTTCCCGCGGTAAAAGGTAGCCTGTGTTACTCAGGGTGAATGAAGCTTTCTGCTTTCTAATGGTAAAAGAATTTATTCATTACAAACATACACACACACACACACACACACACACACACACACACACACAAATACAAATCTTTCCTCTTTATAATATTAGTATGATTAGTATGATATGGGAGTTCTTTCACTGTAGTACCACTAAATTCCACAGGTAAAATACTACGCAAAGCATGAAGGAAGAAAAAATTTTACGCGCCCAAATGGGCGTGGGATTTTTTTTTCCTTCATGACGCAAAGGATGTAAAGCCGTATTATGACTGAAAATTATCACAAAACTTTTAGAAAAACGTTTAGTATTTAAATATCGCAAGGTAAGTTGCAAGTAGGTAGGTATTCAAATTGGTATATTCGATATTTCTACATTGTATATACGTGCTCGTAATGGATTCCATGTTAATTTGCAATTACGAATTTAAATTTTAGAAAGTAAAACTTATATAAGTAGGTATGAGAGGAATACCAGGAAATTGCTGGTATGCAATTGAACAGTTCATTAGGCATAATTAAGACGACATAGTTATACCATTAAGGTAAAAATTCTAAGGCATCTACAAATAAGATAAATTCCAAGGATAAGTAAGTTCTTAGTACGTTCTTTTTCATGAATAATAATATAATTTAACTAATATCATAAATATGTGAGTGTGTGTTGTCAGTTTAGATAGAAAAATAGATTTGTAAAAGAACAACATACTATAACAAGTTAAATAAAGGAAATCCCATCTTATATTTTCGCAATTATCTAAGTACACAATAATTATTAGCCTAAACTAATCCAGTTGATGAGCTTACAAAGAAGATAATAATATCTACAAGGACTTATTAGGTACCTTGCACTCTTTAAAACAAGACTCATTCATTACCTATCCCATGTACTATTATGTTCCCTGGACATCGAGAGGTTTAAGCCTTCCGAGAGCTTTCGACCACGCTGGCAAATAGTTTAACAATTAACAAAACTCAATATTATCTAAATAACAACATTTTGCCGAATCCATCGTCAGCTTATCTCATAGAATCATTTACGCATCGAGCAGTCGCGTCCGCCATCCCATCAATCATTGCGCACACGCAGACGTAAAACGCTGAGTTTATGCTCACCGGTCGCCATAAAAGTTACATCACCGATTCTGTGTCAGTCAATTACAGTTAACTTATAATCATTTACTTATACAGCTACTCTTCTCATAAAACAAACAAGAAGTAGAAGCAAAATTTTTCTTTGAATTGGCTACTGAAGCTTTACATGATATTGTATAAATGATACCCTGGAAATAATCACTTACATAGCACATACTTAATGTACAGAAAATCTAGGTAGACTGATCAAAAATCTGAGTTTTAATAACTTAAGTTAGCCAGTGGATGGTCACAGGCTGTTGTAGAATACAAAAGTGGACAATGTTGATATCAAGATAAATATCTCAGATCGGTCAAACTGGTTACTGTTTCACTTCTTGATGTAGGACTAGTCAATATTATTCTAAAATTAATAAAATATGGCATGCACACAAAAGAGAGTTTTATTATTCAAATATTTAAATAAACTCGATGAAAAGCAGAAGCATTAACAGCACAAAAACAGCTTACTGTCAATGAAAATTTTACAACCATGACGAAAGTCATAAATGAATTTTATTGAAAACTCAAAACAGAATAACATAAGACATTTGAAACACTCTAATATTTGCAAATCCGTTCTATATGGTTATTTAAAATTCAAAAGTATAGTTATTACTTTCACTGACCGCAAACGAAACTTATTTTTATTTTTATCGAAATTAGCTCGCGTGCGTCTGCATCTACCTACATCTTTATAATAAGTATGTATACCATACATCTAGCTTTTACGTATGAAATATAGAACGCGAGACCTAACAGTACCACACAGTACCATGATGAACCGAAATAGGAAACAACGGGCATTGTCCAAGCAGCTCGAGAGATGAGAGGCATTACCGCCGTCACGATAAAAAAAAGTTTATTAACGAACACATTCAATTGTGAAACATCGAGTCGTGATGTCATTTGAAACTTAATTTGATATGGAATCGGGGACGAGCTTGTGATAACTAAGAATGTATATGACTCGATCATAGTAGTTTCATAAAGCAAAACAATTATTTGTATTCTGAAAGGAATTTTACTATCGACATGAAATTAGTGTACATTGTTTATAAAATACTTGAAGGAAGACTTAAGACTCTCGATCAAAACAAGTTAATAAGCACATAACTTACTAATGCGAGGGTTCCGTAGTGCGATACAATCTTTATTTAGGTGTCTCTAGATCGGTTGGAGCGAACGTGCAATGAGGAAGTCCAAGGTATGCATTGTAAACCTATCTTTTGAAAAGAGCGAGAGAAATGCGGAACACATTCTGAAGGCTGCAAGATTCGCGGGTCGCTTTGCGAAAGAAAGTGTGATAATATCTCAGAGCCGCCACTCACGAAGCAAACGGTTAGCATTGGCGTTCTTAGCATTCCGAAATGTACAAGCTTCTACAGTAGGCCATGTTGTTTTTAAAATAGGCAAAGAAGAGGAAAATAAAACTATCGATTTATCACCACGACCACAAGCGTTGGAGATTGTAATTACGGGAGATAGAAAGATAAATGACCTCGCTACCTGTCAAGAGGAGAATCTTCAAAAGATTGTGACACAACAAAAAATGATTCGATTCATTCAAATTGACCAGGTAGAAAAAACAGTTACCGTAACCGTGGGCTCCATGTTGGTCACCAGAAGCAAAGCACGTGCGCGTCTAACTCAGAAGGGATTCGTGCGATCGTTCGATAACGCGTATCCACGGATCACTCCATGGATCAGCCCGATTGATAGGCCGACCACCGCGATTGATCCCAGTATTGAAACGTCACCACAGATACCATCTCATCGTTAGAGCTGCTCAGTCAGGACTCGTTAGATATTCAATTATGCGAACATCTTCAATCTGATAGCAATACTCAAAAGAGCCTTGAAAGGAAGCTGAATTTCGAATTGTTAAAAAATATTATATACAAAGACATGTTGGTACAAACGAAACAACAAACAGTTCGGGTCAGAGACAGACAATATCAAGATGTAAATCGGGAAGATAACCTAATACAAATTCGTGATCCATCAATAAGAGTGAGAAAGTACACTTCACGTCGCGGGAGGGTGTAAAAACCGTCGCGGCGCGAGCGCATCCTCGAATAGGGCCTCGTTACGCGCATGCGCTCATGAATGATGGATGGCCGTGGCTGATCGAGACACACGGAACTCTAGGGTTGCCGGAAATCAATATAAAATATAAAATAAACTACACTTCAACCTGTTTTCGCGAATCAAATGTTTATAAAAAAGCGAAACTTAAAATATAAGCTTTGCCGTCGAGCTTAAACCTACAATTATAAATCTTTAATTAAAACAAAATAACTTCTTAGTTGGTACAGCCATGTGGTAAATATTTATACCCATATAACGAATTCACCTGTCAGAGCTTGAGTCCAGGCACAGTTTTGATTTGTCAGGTGTAGTGTAGTGTACGAGTGTGATTGACAAGTCCAATGCCATGCCGATGGTATCGCATCGCAGTCATAAATAACGCCACTGCTAGTTAGTACACATTCATTGCTATATCTTCAATAGATAGGAACACACGCAGTTTCTGTATTGATGATAAAGCGAAGAAGATACTCTATATGGTTAGATACACGGTGTAACTATTTGAAGATCTTTATCATAGATGTATCTTTCGATAAGCCACGATTATAACTGTCTTAACAATTCAGGTTAATTAAGTATCAAAAATCAAACCATAATTCTTAGTTTGTGCAAATAAAATGGAACAAAGCATACAAAACAAAATCAAACCGTACATTTCATTTTAAATTTAACTAACTACAAAAAGTTTCTTTATCTTGTCAATACATGACGGACAATCGTGTGAAGCAGACGATGAGACAAACGAACACGTACATGATCATAACATATAAGTAATACTCAACTTTGACGTTCTCAGAGGTGTACAAAGAATAATGGAACACGTTGCCCAATGATTAGTCATTGACTTGATAGAGTCGGATTTTCGGCACGCGTTAAAAGCATTTCACAATATCTACTAATGAACGCCACTCATTCTTTTATTTAAAAATCGATGCCCGCTTCATTTGTTCAAGTCAAAACAAAGCCCAGCCGCGTAAATAAATAGACGCCGTGACACAGAAAGGACTTGAGAATAGAGAAACGTGAAGTAAATTCAATTACTTACGACATGGTAGAATAACACAGTGAAGTTTCATATATTTGGGTAATAAATTATGAAGTTTAAGAAAGTCAACAGGTTCCCGCGGACGCGGCCGCAGCCGGCGCGGCGTTTCTCCGTGCTATACATCACGCGCGTTCAGAAGGCGACCACCGAAGGGCCGACGCGAAGCAACCGTTACTTCGTGTCCAATAAATTCAAGAACAAACGACAGCAATAAGGAACAGTTTGCGTCCAGGCATCCGTCTCCTGTCAGACAAGCACCGACTTATAAAGAGCCGCCACAATACGTCATACGTAAACTGCCCGGTGATAAATCAAATTCGGCCCGTACCTAACTGTAGATAGATCGAAACTAAACTGGTCATTTCGTAAAGCATTTACATCACTCAAATCCGATATGAAATGGATGGTAAAGGAGACGAATGAATGGAGCTATTGATATAAATCGTATTGAAGCTTTCAGATTGAAATCTGTTTGTATATTAAGTCGATGAATATGAGTTTGAACGGCGGAAGGAATGTACGACCAGTGCCGTATTTCTGAATCGCTTCAAATATGTTCTGCTGAAGAGAAAGCTCTACCTATAAAATACTAACGCAAAGAAAAAATTACGTTGAGTGCAAAGACGGTGCTCTAATTAAGGATGACATCAACTGGACGATAACTGGCGACTATGGGCAGATGTCTCGTGCCGGATGTTAGTCATACACAATCGAATATAACACAAGACATCCATACACCCGAGTGCGAATGATGTAGAGCGAACAATAATTCTAATTGAAGACTTCCCGTCGATCTTGCCGTATCATATTCTATTACAGAAATAGTTATACTTATTGACTAGTTCCGTTTGCAATTTTTGCTAAGTATTATAAAACTTTAAAAATTTAATAATAAAAAAGAAAAAAAAAGAAGAAAGAAATCTAGTGATAAATGTTATTAAAACTATTTAAAAAGTATATAGGTAATTATAATCGTTTCGTTTCTAATTTTAACAAGTAGTAAAAAAAACATATCCTGGTACAGAAATAGTGATATACCTATTTCCTTTTTATTACATATTTATTACCTGTTAATTTATTTGAGACAACAGTCAGTCTTGATTTAAACAAAGCTTTTCAGCTCCTGACTTCATTAAGTGTTTAGATTTTGTAATGAATAAACGATTTTGAATTTATTAATAAATAATTAGTTCCGTTTGCAAACTTTGATAAATTAATCTTTAATTAATCTTCCGGTTATTACATTATTGATGTTTAAAATTTATATATTCAGTAAAGTAAATTATTATAATAATTCAGGATTTAATTTCAACAATTAGTCAAGAAAGAGAATACGATAAATATAATCATCATATACGAAATACAGTTTTACAAATAATTCAAATCATGGAGTTAAGAAACAAGTCCAGATTCTAAATAACTCAATCTCGGTGCAATAATATGGTGCTTCAGGCTAGCCAGCTGCCATAAAGGGCTGAATGTATGGAATCAGCAATACATTAGGGTTTATGGGCATCTGAGATTAACGGTTCGCATCTGAATATGTAGTCACGTCCTGACTATTAGAAGAGCTGAGGATAAGCTGATTTAAGACTTCATGTCTATGAAAAATTGTACAGTAATCATTGGAAATTTCTAATATTGAGATCTCTTAGTAAAATTCCCGTCTATAATAGGATCAAATTATACGCATTGTGACGTGACGCAGATCTTGCCCCAACCGATTACCACTTTTTTCAAAATTAGGATAACTTTTTACAAGGAAAAAATTTCAAATCTGATGAGGCAGTCAAAACCGCCTTCAAACAGTTCATAGACTCTCGCTCCCAGAATTTTTTTTCCAAAGGTATCAATGATCTGCCTATAAAATGGCGGAAGTGTATCGATAACAACGGCGCATACTTCGATTGATTAAATAATAATTTCATTAAAAAAAACTTGTTTCACTTTTTTGAGACTGAACGGCAATTTCATAGGTAAGGACCTAATAGTACTTATCTAAGAACTATTGCAATTATCCTGTATAATTTACACTATTACCAGGGAATACATGTATTTTTTTGTTATTCGACGCTAAAATTATTGATTACAGTCACTAATACTATTTGGTATTCTGTGGATAAGTGTCATTTCGTCGCACCTTAACAAAAAATTATATGACGGATGATAGAAATTTGCTACCGAAATCTGCAGATCTGTGAAATTGTTGGAATTTACATTTTAAGTATAAAACATTGGAAATCAATGGCAGTGGCTCATAAGCTCACGTCTGCGGCAGCTCTTCGCGCCAAGTTAACCCTAGTGCGCGTTATTACCCATTAGCAGCCATCAGGATCATAAACTCTGCTCCTCTGGGACTCACCCACGCTCGATGGCACTTTAGTACGACCATGTGTGATAAATGAACGGTTCCATTTAAATTGGTCGCAATTGATTTCGACGTGACTCAGATTTTTGTTCGCATTGGTATTTAATCTTGTGATAGGATTTTACGTGGATGCTAAAAGCAAGTTTATAACGATTGATAATTTGATATCAATTGGTTTTCCAGGTAGCAAATGCTAACCTGGTCTCTGGAAAACCAAAATCAATATTCGATGTAAGATTTCAGACCTTAGAATAACGAATTTACGAAGCGCGGCTTTCCAACTTCCTGTTTCAGACCGAAGTCAAAAACAAAACAATGCAAAAGACTAAAAAAAGGTAAATTATAAAAATCGCTAATGATTAAAAACTATTTTCAAAATAATGTCTTTAACAGGTACCTACGTAATTATTAGCATCACAAGTATCATTTGGTATGTATGATTGCTTTATTTGTATTCTTTTTATCAACTAACTATAAATAAAATGTTTTCTTTACTTCTTCCATTTCAAATTTTGTGAATTCGGACATCGATTAAAGAGCTCTCTAATAACTTATAATAATATGACGGCATCATCCCAAAATCTACTGTTTTAATCTCCTTTTTGCTGGCGCCAATCATAAATCGATTGATAGCATCAAATAGTTTTTGAAAAAGCAACGCAAATTTATTCAAGCTGGTCTTCAAGGATTTGCATTTTAACTTATTAATATGCATGTCTCTGCGCATCACCGTTGTTTAGCTTTTACAAAATGCTGCATATGATAATAGCCGTAAGTAATTTACTGTTTATTTGAATTTCAAAGTAGAAATTAGACGTTGTCATTGTTTGTAATGTACATTGTTGTATTCCGTCGTTTCTGTGTCTATTGTCACAGTTTCCATGGGAGATATCTTTTGGGACATCACCGCGATAGTATTTTACAGTAATTAGGTACGAGTGTGTGCCTTGCCGGTTTTGTTTTGGTCATACACTTACTTAGCCTTTTTAAAATATTTTACCATTATGAAAATTTA
Source organism: Teleiodes luculella (assembly GCA_948473455.1). NCBI lineage: Eukaryota > Metazoa > Arthropoda > Insecta > Lepidoptera > Gelechiidae > Teleiodes > Teleiodes luculella. Next base: position 11,301,339 of record OX419593.1, read on the forward strand.
CAATAACACTCACGGATAGATAAATTAGCTGTAGCTAAGATGATTTACGATAAGAATCTTGAAAATATGAAGCTGTCATCGTTTCTAACGAAGAATATGAGTGCATTATCTGTTTAGTATAATAGTTACTGTATTCCAAGAAAATAAATAATTATAAAAAACGTATCCTCATACGTTTTTTATAATTATTTATTTTCTTGGAACATCCTCATGTTAAGGTACCTACCGAAATGATTTTTACAGGAAATTTGTCTGTGTCAATAGGCGGGGTTTTCGCGCTTGCGTACAAAAAGGAATTTAGTTACAAGCTCCTCCTACATGGAAGCAACAAGTCAAAAATATTTTTAGGACTTTCCAAAGACCTCATATTGCGAGTCAGTAATTGTTTACCTTACCACACGTATCTAGACTATAAAATGTAAAAGAAAAACACGAATCAAGTACCTAAAGTAAATAATAAACACCAATTAAAACGTATCTACATTAGTAACTTTGATTGCAACAGTGATCATAATAATAAGAGAATAAGAGCAATCGATAGTAATCATTCATTATTTACTTACATTATTAATAACAACTGATAAGAGCGGCCTGGATTTCAAATAAACAAACTAAACTTTACATTAATAGTAAGAGACTGTTCAGAACTTACGATATTTGGATAAATTCACAGCAACCACAGGAAGCACGTGGAAAATGTCTTGTTAAATTACAACACGTAAAGTTATTCACAATGCACTTAGTTCTAACACAGTAAGTAGACAACTATCAATGACGACCACCTCGGATGACGTCTTAACGTGGAATGGCATGATGATGGCGAGGCGCGGAAGACGGCGGGAGAGCGGGGAGGGGGTTTAGTGGGCGTGGCTTCGCAGGTGTATCAGTCGAACTGTGATATATGCGCATGTTAACACTCGGAAACGAACACGCCTCATTGTCACGCAGCAAGAGTCCAAGTTAATTGTTTGGTCGACGGCGAAAGTATTCGATGTTATTGTTGGTAATGTAATGGGAGATAAGACGCGAGGCGTTCTTTTTACGACAGCGGAGATGGGACACGAGATAAAGTTTTTCGATGGTAATGACAGACTAATTATGACACATGAGAACTTATCTCGCTTTGTTATCTTGAAAGGGATAGCAATTGACAGACAGAGGAGCGTTATAAACTTCGTTTGTTCATTAACCCTAGTGAATTGTAAACATAATTGTAAGATTTTTTGACCTACTTAGCTCTCTCTCTCTACATTCTCGAAGGAATGTCACACTCGGAAATTAACATCAAGTAAATCTTGGATACCTACCTAAGTGGAACGTAACCTTTTGCACACATTCCCATGTACCGAGACTTGTCGCCTTGTAAGTTATGTAGAGCTAGTCTTGAAGCGACAAAAATCTTCGCAATGTGTCGATTTACAGCTATTTCTTAGCGCTGGAAAGGATCTAGCAACAACTTAGGAGATATTTTTTATTATTGCTAAGGTAAATAATTCTGACACCAAGATTTCTGAGGAACTCAAACCCTACACGATAAGCAAGCACGAAAAAGTCACTGAAACAATCTAACATTTTGCTAGAATCGACACGCGGCAGACTTTTATTTGAACTCGCACTTCACTATCACTATCACTACATAGTATAAAATAAAGTCGCTTTCTCCGTCCCTATGTCCCTATGTCCCTTTGTACGCTTAAATCTTTAAAACTACGCAACGGATTTTGATGCGGTTTTTTTTAATAGATAGAGTGATTCAAGAGGAAGGTTTATATGTATAATACATGCATAATATGCTTAAGGATAACCCACAATAACCATTTTCCCGTGCAGAGCCGGGGCGGGTCGCTAGTAATTTAATAATATGGTTTCTTCCAAATAGACGACAAGGACGGTTCTAATCCATTACATCACAGACGATCTCGCTCATTTACAATATAGAAATTAGCTCATTTATAGTTGCAGGTGTATGGATACTGCGCTTACACAGCTGAGGATAATCACAGAGTCAACATTACCGGTCTCTGCGAACTATAACTCTTGTCGACGTCTTAATAACCTCCATACCTACCTTCCGTCAGCCGCAGATTTATGAAGATCACGATTGGCTCTCACTCTAGTTTCGCAAACTAATATCTGCATTACTGTTCCCAACTGAACTTTAATTAGAAATAAAAAATCTTTTAGAATACCTACTGCACTAACACACATTTTCACGGGTTTTCTCCACGATTTCGTTTTAAATTGAGCTTACCGATATTTCGACCGAGTTACATCGATCATGGTCACGGCATTTTAGAATACTGCTCTAACTGACATTTCAAGAATGATGTTCAAGAAATTATGAATGTTCAAGAATAATTATCATTAAACTTCGATAAAATAAATTAGTGTTCTAAAAATTATGATCATGAAAAAAATGATGGTCCAATTAAAAGAATAATTTCTTCTGAGGAAAGAAATTGGTTTATCAGATGATATCATACGGTAACATTTCGTACTTCCGATTTTTTTTTAACCGAAACTTAATTGACCGAAAACGGTTCATAGAATATTTAGTTCCAATATGTTTCTTTTGACATAACTTCATTTTACCATAAATATATTAAACAGGAGTATCATTTTCCAGAATAACTACAACCATATTATCGAAATGTCATTTTAGGTTTTACCAACTGTTTCACTTCATATATTTTAATTATCCTGGAGGTTTATTAAACAGAATTTACTTTTCCCATAATATATTATGGATCTTGTTTTGTAAATCATACAAATAAATAAATAAATAAATAAATAACAGGGCGGGTGCGAGCAAAGCGGGCATGGAACTTCAGGGCACCCCGACTACAGTTGGTTAGGTTCGAAGGGTATGGCGGAAGTAAGATGGGCGAGCAAAGCGAGCCCATCTCGCTTCCGACATACCCTTCGGGTTAGGTTGACATGTATGCATGCCTGCTTGTGCTTGCTTGCATGATTGCTTGCATGTTTACTTGTCGAAATGCATGATTTTGTGGTATGCTGATTATTCAGGATAACATTTGTATGGAATTAAACTCATCTGGTTTTCAAATCTGTGGTTTTTCGTTGTTGTTGTCTATCAATACCAAGGTAAACAAAGTAAAAAGAGAAACGAAACTCTGGGAAATGAAAATCAGGTAAAAATCATTTCGGTAAAATGATAATATGTAAAGTAAAAAAATGCGATCCGTTTTCGGTAAAAACATATTCGGTATTAAAATTTTCGGATTTAAGATAGGTAACCTATAACTTCCTATAATAAACGGTATAAATGAACACACCCAATTTAAAATAAATTATCTTTTAGTTATTTTGTATTGTTAAGCGTTTATCAAAGTACCGGCTACCAGCCGCAATTATCCGCTGAGCCGTAAAACTGGGTTTATAAACAAGTCGTCATAAAAAAATCCCATCTCGACTTAATCCATTTGATAAATACTCACATAATAATAAATACTTATGTAACCACCTTACGACAAAAAGATACAACAATGTTTTCGTTGTGATAATATTTTCCGTCAAAAATAAGTATTTTACATAAAATAATTTATCACCCTGCCAATTTATATCTCGATCTGTTCAGCGTTCAACTGTAGGCATGAAATAGCAATTCACCAAAACACAGAGAAAGGTACTTTTCTAATCATACTAATATCCTAGTATATGTTTGTAATGAATAAACTCAAAAACTACTGAACCGATTTCAAAAATTCTTTCACCATATGAAAACTACATTCACCCTGAGTAACATAGGCTACCTTTTAGCGCGGGAAAATGCCTCATTCCCTCGGGAAAAACTGTTAACGCGGGCGGAGCCGCGGCGAAAAGCTAGTAATTACTATTTATGTACTACTTATTACATATTCTGTGGTAGATAGTATTAATGCAAAAAGAAATTAAATGATGTACCCTTCATTATTTTCACAAGATAATTTAGCAAGTGGTTGCAAGCCAGTGGGGGATAAATAAGCGTTCATGAGGTCCCTTTCTTAATTAACTCATAACTCAAATTCGCACTTATCGCGCGCGATGAATATCGAGTGTGGAATCGACGTACGCGCGAGAACTATAAATAAAGATGCGGTCGTTATTTAATTACTGTACATTTTAATAATATAATCAGGGTGTCCACTGCTAATGTTCGAAAAAATTCCCTGACTTTTCCCTGACTTTCCCTGACAATTTTTTCAAAATTCCCTGACCAACTATGTATAGGTATTCATTTTACAGAAAAAAAAATACAATATATATTTTGGAAATACTTTAAAGTGCTTTAAATTTTACAGTATTTTTGGCAATCTTTTAAACTAAATGATATTTAAAATTGTAATTTCTTAAAAAGTTGGGGTGGTTTTAACATTATAAAATTACAGATAAATTTTAGATATTTTTTTTATTTTACGTAATTACCATAACAGGAATTTAACAAATTAAACTTATTGTTGCAGAAAGTGTCACCTTATTGTAAGAAAAAAAAAAAAACATTATTATATTAATATAACAATCATAACATAGTTCATTTTAATCCTAAAAAAAACCATATGAAAGTAATGTAATTATAAACAAAATTATGTCATAATGTAGATAACTCCACTCCATTAGATAGAAAACTAAAAAGGAGTAATTTAATTATGACTAAAAACGAAGTCATAATGTAGATCACTCGAAACCTGAAAAAAAAAATGCTTCGATAGTCAAGATTAAGGGTCTTTCTAGAGCATAAATTAATTATATCCCTCATTTTACAATCACTGAGAAAATTTTGGGAGACAAACAGTGTTTTGGGAGACGAAATCTCAATTTTCCCTGACTTTCCAGGTGACCCCTCTATTTCACTGACTTTCCCTGACTGCTTTGAGCTTCCCTGACTTTTCCCTGACTTTCCCTGACTTTCCAGAATGTGGACACCCTGATAATACTCGTGAAATAATGCTTGAAAGAAACTCGTGAAATAATGCTTGACTATAAAAAAATATATGTATATTTAAGAATTTATTGAAGTTTCGTATTTTTTTCCGAATTTAAAAATATTATCGCCAAGGCGCACACACTTATTTGAAACCGTTATTATTAAAACCACAGAAAGTTATGAAACATAAAACTAAAAATAAAAACCTATACTATGGAAAGAAATGTTATAGAACATGTGCCACAATGTGCTTTGTGAAAAAAAGAACTTGCCTATCAAAGAAAAAGAGCCCTAGCCCAGCCAGTAGACGACAGTCTACAGCAGACAAGCAAACAATTCTAATATCCTTCTCAAGCTGCGACCAAATCTGTTGAATGGAACCATAAATGCAAATGGACTCATTACAGCACTGCAAATCATCGCACAAATGACAATTTGAATTCAATGTGTACATCGTGAAATGTCGGATGCTCCAAGTGCTTGCAATCAGCTGATCGGATGATTTAAATACCAAACAATGCCACCAGCTCAAATCTATTCCGTTGTGCAACGAAACGAACATGCCTGGGACCATTCAGCCTATAAACTTTGTACACCAAATTGACATTTATGCTAAAGCTATAATTTTACACAGCAAGGTTGTCACGTATTCTGAAAGTAATATAGTAATTTATTATGTATTAGAGTAAATATGTATCGCCCAGCTGAATGATATCCATTATGTCTTATGTCTCATCAGTTTCATCGATGCACTGCTGGTAAAGCCACATAATAACAAAATAGACTTGCTTTTCAATCTACACTTATATTCTATAGCCCGCACGCTAATCGGGTATTGTTTATCTCATAATTCTTTACATTACATACTCGTACCTATAAGTATTTTGCCCTTTCCCATACCGTCATGTGGATTTAAAAATCATATTTACTACATCAAGTGTAAGCATTCCTTTAAAGATATTCACAACTAATGCTACTTCTACAAGAAAGTGCCGAGAATTTTATGTAGCAGCCATAAAAACGTAATAACAAACTTTATAGAGACAGGTTATGCAGAACTTTTAGCTTTAATTTCGAGTTAGCAAGGCTGTAATCTTTAAGTAATCTACAATCTTGCATGGGGACGCGGCTGGTTTCACCTCGATTATCTCAATTGCTAATTATTGTGTTTTCACTATGATTATTGCTATTAATAGTAATAATTGTTAGTACCGTTCGCGTGTCGGAGCGTCGCGCGCGCAGATAAATGGTAATGATCGGGTGCGCCGGAGTATGCTATTGCCAACTCACGCACGAAAAATAATATTCGTAATTAAAATTGGAATGTACGACGAGAATAGATTTTTTTACAAAGGGAATACAAAATCAAACAGAAAAGAAATGCAATATTAAAAACATTGTGCAGTTCTCGGCTTAGAATTTGGTAAACCAATTCTTCGCCTACCGAGCTTAGAAATTTAGAAAAAAAACTCTTTTCAAAGGAAGAGCCACAGTTCAGTTAGTAGGCTGTTGTAGAACAATACAAAATTTCATAAAAATAAGAAAACTTGAGAGACTTTTAAACGAGCTTACTCCAAACTGATTAACGACGATGTCGACGAAGCAACTTATTACTTACCTACATATATTTTAGATGAACGAAACCTATGTTTTTAACTTTGACAGAAGTGGTAAAGTGAGTGAAAACATTTTGATCTTGATATAGATTTAGGGTAAAGGGCTTTTAAAAAATATACAATGCAATTTCATTCTTTAGCTTCTCTCTATTACGAAGTAGCGAGACGTCGCGGCTCGCGGCTGAGGTTTTCTTGTAGCGTTCGCGCAGTTGCAATAATATTGTCGGGTCTACAGTCAGACTAGACGGGGCGTGCAACGCAACGTGTGATGAATGGTCGATACTCATAACAAACACTATAGCCACTTATTCGCTTTATGAGCAAACATCGCTGACTGTTTTATTTGTTTAACAATCTGATTTTATCAATGAAACGTCCTAATTTATTACAGGATCAATTTCAAAGTGGGTGTAAATGTAGATATTATATTTTTTTTAAGCTAACTAGCAGGTTGTAACTAAGCGAAAAATTTAACAAAAGTTATAGTAATTCTGTTGAAAACAATAACTTAAGTATTTACATATAAACCAATTACACAAATAGTCAAGAAATAGATAACTGAACAGAATAGAGAAAGTTGAAGATAGTTAAAGAAAGCCTTATGAAGATGATGATGATGATGACAAAACTAGGTACAACTAGTTTAAAAAAATGTAAAGTTGTATTTGACATTTAGTACAAATTATCGGTCACAATGATCATACATTGCAATAAATCAGATAATAACTTACGAAACATCTTTGAACGAGTACCAACCAAACCAACTACGGTACGCCTAACCCATAAGCCAATAAGCGAGACCTAGAACCATAGAGGCGCGCCCAGAAGTGATACCACGGTGCTTGGCTTATAATTCAGCAACAATAAACAGATAGTTAATTGCGATGCTGTCACGGCACAGTATATGGTAATGAGGCGTAGGGATCGCGAGTGCGCGGACAATATCTCTCGACGGTGAAAGGTAAGATGTGTTTGGTGTGAGACACGGAATACAGCGAATAAAATGATAGAAGATGAAATAATAGTTAAATTAATGACAGATTTAGACTTTGATATGTTTTACAAAGTACAGAAAGATATTGGTGGAAATGGAAGCTGCTAAAGTAAAACGCGGTGAAGTAAATAAGTCAAGGTTTTTAGTTTTCACGCAGAATCACGAAAACAAGAAGATTAAAAAAAACAGCATAATATAATATCCAAGAGAAGAACACAGAAACAAGCTAAAATTATACAGAAAATCAATATAAAATTCTGATACAAAAATCTTAAAGTATTTATTACTTTTTCAACAGATATACCATCGGTTACGTATTTTTCATTTTCGCTTAGATTTAAAATAGTTAATTTTAAAGTATCCTAATTCACAGTTTACAAAGTAAGAATTTGGAATTATTATACAAACAACAGACTTTTGATCACTCTTATAAAACCAGAATATAATTAAGAATTCTTATCACGCATTGCCATCGAATGCTTAATTGATAGTTTAAAATGAAAACAAGAGAAAATAAAATGCAGCTTGTGAAATGAATCAGATATCGTTGAATGAAACTAGTGACTTGCACCATCTAATCCCCAATGTTTGCTTAGCCCACGGCCCGCGTCGGCCGATAGGTGCAGTACATGCGCTTTCAGGCACGGCAATGGCGGCACCAATACGTTTTTATCAGGCCTAATCTCTGTGAGAAAGTTAACAACGGAACCTGTATCGCCATCGACTAGAGGATCCCGGCTAAACGCCACTTTTACTTTAGCAAAACCTGTTGCAGAACAATTAATTAAATTCCGATGTGCTGGTGCGGTCCTTTTCGATTAGTAAGAATTTGTAAACATCGTAAACTAGGTACCATATGAATGGTTTTGGTTAAAGAAAGTTGTTTTAATGCATTTAAAAAAATACATCTTCCTATACCACTAACACTAGTGTTATAATTGCACTCCTATAATGCAATTATTTTAGAGATGCTGCATGTTTCCGTCAATTAATAAAAAATACTTCGAAAAGCAAGCAATAATTATCTAATAATAAAAACCTAAATAGAAAAAAAAATTTTTTTTTCTATTTAAGATACCGCCTCATATTCAATGTCAATTGTGTTGGTGTTTGCAAAAATAAACAAAAAGTATTAAAAAATGGAACTGACTGACTTTAAAAATTATACTAATATGAACAAAAAAAGTAGATACGGTATAAAACAACATGACAAGTAACATAAGTTCTCTAAATGGACATTCAGATAAAGCAATTAAGATGGTAACTGTAAACAGTGCTGACACGCTAACAATAATAATATATGTAAAGATAAATGTATGGAAATACCCAGCTGTCACCGCATCGTACCTACATTACTTGTTACCTATTAATGCAGAATAATAACCATTTAAATCAAATGGAAATAGATACCTTGACGGAGAAACGCCAATTAATAAGAATGCTTAATGCTTATAATGCCTTATAATATAAAAATAAACTTGATAAAGTTGGCAGAATATAAAAAGTCGAAACAATACATAATATCGCCAGCATCTGTTGATCACGTCAATATTACAAATCGTCGTTGCCAAAACAAGACCTTGTATGTGCACAGATGGTACTTTTGAGAAAATCGAAAAAAACTTCTTAGTGAAAAAAAAATGTATGGAGGCATGTCAATTTTATTTTTGTTATATATGTATCTATATTTCAGACAATTTTTATAGTTATTACAGTATCGATACCGAGACATTAATCCACTTTTTTTTTAATTTTTCTGACGACTGCTGCACATGAGTGTTTTTAATTGCTAATTTTAGAAACATAAGAGGTTTTATGAAACTAAAAATAAAAGACTGCTATAAATTCAACCTCTATAATCTCACGTATTTTAAGTCGACATTCTCAAAAATACAAAATATAAAAGAAATAGTTCAGTTCAGTCAGTCACAAAATTAAGAGAATCATAAAATGGATGATAAGTAGTCGGTCTACGTAGATCTTCTTCTTTGTCGTTACACTCTTGGCAGAGTGGTCGTGGTCGTCATAGCAGGGGTGATGGCAAGCTTAACTATTCGTCGCCATTCCTCTCGTACCGAAGCTTTCCTCGCACATTCGTGAAGTGGACCATTCAGAGCAGACTTCACTTGGTCAGTCCAGCGCATTGGCGATCTACCGCGCGCCCTCACGCCATCCACTTTGCCCTGGACTACAAGTGTACGTAGATAGGTAGATAGGTCACACTAAATGTTTTGCGTAACTTAAAAAAAACAACATATTATAACCAAAGTATTATCTTTATTGCTTTCCAAAATACTCTCCTATACATTAAAAAAAAATTTCATGAGATCGAACCATTTTTAAAACAGGAGGACCACTGATCTGAAGATATGTTTTCTATGAGGGGGTCCAACGACAACAAAGTTTCCAAACTTTTAATTCATCGTGTAAAATTTTATGAATTTGGCTCACACCAATTCCCAATAGTCCTCGAATTGTCTCATAGGTAATCCGCGGGTTTTCTTCAATTAGCCGCTTAACAGTAGCCACATTATTTTCGTTGACGGCAGTTGAAGACTGCCCTTCACGAAATTCGTTATGTAGAGAAACCCGACCTCACTGAAATTCAGCAAACCATCGCCTCACGGTGCTCAAACGAGGTGCTTCTCCCCCAAAAGTATTTTGATGACAAGCGGCACAGTCTTGCGGAGAGAGAGAACTTTTAAAATCATAAAAAATCATCACTCTAAAACATGAAGTAAGAAATTTTAGAGATTTATTTTATTTTGGGCGCGTAATTTTTGTTTTCTTCATGCTCTAAAATATTTTCGGTTTAATTCCATTTTCGTTGCGTACCTACGTTGAAATTTGATGTAAGATAAAAAAACATGATTTCGCGCAAACATTTTTTATTACTATGAAGGTTGCAAAGTCTATTTCTATTATACATCAAGGTCAGATTGGTAAAGATACCAAGTTTCATCAAGTTTACGCCCCACGGCTCCGCCCGCGCTTACAGTCTTTCCCGTGGGAATGAGGTATTTTCCCGCAGTAGATAGTAGCCTATGTCCGGCCCCAAGGTCTATTTTACTTCCGTACCAAGTTTCATCAAAATCGGTTCAGTGGTTTTGGCGTGAAAGCGGACGTAACTGAAAGACAGACAGACAATAACTTTTGCATCTATAATATTAAATAATAGTAGGGATAGTAGGGATTGTCCCGTCTGGGGAATATTTATAGATTTCAGCTTACTATCAAGGTTTTCGTCTTCTTCACTGATCTGTGTAGTTATTTGTCTCACCTAATAAGTATAGAGCATCTTTTTTGTACTTGAATATGAAAGTACCTATGCAAGTCAAAACCTCGCAAGTGTTTATCATTAGCACAAAATATCATTTTAGCTATATTTAAAATATCTCATGTGCACAGTTGCACCACATGAGACATTTTGATTGTCAATTATTTTCGAGTGCCACATGGGAGATATTTATCGTCGCCTGTAACTCTGCGAATATATAAGATATTGACATGGGAGTTTTTGTACAAGGTGGAGAATTTGATTTTTTACAACATGGTGTAAAAAAGTGATTTTCGTCCAGGGCGTCACATAAGAGGTCTTGTTTTGGCAACGACGAAATATAAAAAATGTTGATGAAGTATTATTTTTATCAACAAGATATCATGAAGATAATAACTTACAAAACAGTAAACAATTCTTGCAATCATAATATCCTCATACAAAAAACAAAACCTATGAAGTCTGCAGCCTTGATGAAGTAATTATAATTAGTATGGATATGCACGAGCGATATTATGAACACAAACTGATAGTTAACACCAATTATCTCAAGCAAGATTTAACAATAACAAGAGTAGTTATTTATAACATAATAATATTTAATAATTATTAGTCGTAAAATGTAAGAGTTTGGAAAGCAAAAACGATTTAATTGTGGAGATAAAAATTGAGAACTATCGTTATTTTATCACTGCTCTTTGAAACAAAAACAGTAAAATAATATACATTTTATGTTGAGATAAGAATATCTTAGTAAAAATATTATGCAACGAGGCGAGGGTAAGAAAAAACACAAATTAAACATTAAATAATTTGATAAAATAAATACATGTATTTTTGTCAAAAATTGAGATAAACAACATCTATCTGATTTTGAGTTTAATGGTAATGAAAAATAATCGTTGCACTGGTTTATTATAAAATACGGATAAAACGAAAAATGTAAATCTGAAATTTACAGACCTTGAGAAAACTTTATTGACTTACAGCATGCAGATATTACGAACTTTTTTTACATCAATTGCTTTTCATTGAAATAGCTTCAAAAATTACACAAAATTTAAGACCATCTATCACTTGTAACTTTAATTTAACATAAAAAATAAAATTATTGGTCGATTCGAAAACGTCACAACTCAGAACTACGGTGACAGATATAAGCCACGATCGAACCCCTTTATGGAAAGTTAGAAAGGGGTAATAGAATTTGGCTTACCGCGGCGGGAATCCAGTAATGAGTGAGCTTGTGTAGGAACAGAGTTACGATCTAATTACACGAAGCACCGCTTGAAATCGCGCTCTAAATGTCATTTTACCATAGGACGATACTCGTAAACTACGTGTAGGTAGTAAAGAAAAATCTCTGTAAATGCCTTCTCATGAAAGTGTAAAATATTTTTCCTCTCCGTTAAGTGCCCCATAAAATGATCATCGGATTACATTAATTTTCTAAATTATTATAGAACTGTTTTAAGATTAAACCATATAAGTACCATTTAAAGGGCAAATTCTGAAACAATTAGGTACATGCTCAGATATTCACATTCTTTATTTCTAAGGAGTATAATTCGTTTTAATTTGCTGAAAATAATTATTTTTGACGTATTTCACATGCGGATTAATGGGGATGCGAAACGTCTTCATTTTACTTTACCGATATTGGATAAAAATGCTTTTGTACGTCTCTTCAGCTGTTGTCCTCTACAAGTTACTAAGTCAGCGCAGTTTTTGAAAATATACAAAACAGCCGGCAGTGGAACTACTTAACAGATTCGCGTAGTCTCTAACAGCTTACAGAACTACAAGTCTAGTGCAGACGGATTTATTAGTAAGTCTTAAAGAAAGTGTTGCATCCATCACTATGGTTTGTTTCATATTAATCCTGACAAATGGTCATTGACCCCTGCATACAATGCGCACATTTTTTTCAAACGATACGATAAAATTATAGGTTTTTTTGCAAAATACGTAATTTGGCATACCGTAGTAGAAGGCGAGGTGAGTGTGTGACCTTGTCAGACATTTTGGCGTTACATTATTTTTAATAGCTTTCAAGAAAAGAAAAAGGGCAATGAACTTTTGTGCGGATTTATATGAAACAGATCATAAGTAAATTAGTAAAACCTTTACTGTCCGACCCCTTCCCAATCGCGAGTTCTCACGAGCAAGCGCGCCTGTACCCGATTAGTTTACTTTTGCGACCGCAAGTCTTACGTGTTCTTGTGTAACGTAATGAGCTATTAGCTCCATTCGAAATTCTCGTACATTCTCGGCTTGTTACGCTCTTCTAGTTTACGCTAGGTTAGTTATACTGTTTAAAATATAAATATATACTGTTTAGAATATCTACCGGGCAACCTAAGTTTAAGAAAATAGTAGAAAACCTTTAACAGGTCTTTAAACAGTATAACTAACCTAGCGTAAACTAGAAGAGCGGAACAAGTCGAGAATGTACGAGAATTTCGAATGGAGCTAATAGCTCATTACGCCATTATAATAAGACCGCCGTTGACTCAACTTTGTTTATGTACTGTAATATTTATGTGTTTTCTGTTTTGGTGCCAATAAAGAATATTTGTATTGTATTGTTTTTTGAATTAATAGTGTCTACAATACTACAATCTTTCATCATCGTTTCATTGATAGGTATCTATCTACTGCTGGACAAATGCTCCCCCACAAATGCTCTCCACAAAGATCGGTCCTGCGCGACCCTTAGGTACCTTTGAAGCTTTCGTTACGCTTTCAGGCGCCTATAATGAACATCCAAGCAACTTTCTACCAAATAAACAGAATTTACATCATAAACATACTTTATGGGAAATTGCTAGTACGTATGTATGTGTAAATTAGATAATATTAATAAAATTAAACTTTTAATGTGCACATTTCGAGATATAACTGTAATAACACTTTAATAACATGTAAAGTAATATTAGTTCATTAATAACTTGAACGTTATGTTGTAAAATAGTATGTTTTACATTTAGTCTCGGTAGTAAACGGAAACTATTATGTGTTTCCATTACAGCTAGGCTTGGCAATATCTAGTATTTCATACTAATATTATAAATAGGAAAGATTTGTACTTTTGTGTATATGTTTGAATAAACTCAATAACTACTGAGCCGATTTCAAAAATTCTTTCACCCTGAGTAACATAGGCTTTTTACCGCGGGAAAATTCTAGTTCCTTATAAAATCGCACTTAAATTGGTGTTATGTAAACACTAGCGACCCGCCCCGGCTTCGCACGAGAAAATGGTTATTGTGGGTTAGTTATCCCTAAGTACATTATGTATGTATTATACATATAAACCTTTCTCTTGAATCAATCTATCTATTTAAAAAAACTGCAACAAAATCCGTTGTGTAGTTTTAAAGATATACCTAAGCATAGGTACACACAGAATACCAAATGGCATATAGGGACAGACAGACGGGAAGCGATATTATATTATGTATGTATGTAGTGATTACTGTTTAAGTTGAATATTACAAATTATTTAAGGGTTCAGGCTGAGATTAATTTTAGGATAATTACAGTCTGACAAAAAAGAGTAGAAATTAAAAAGTGGCAACACTGTAGTGTCGTCTCATTTTCACTATTAATTAGTTGGAATGGGAATTTTTTGTCAGACTGTAGTTGATTAATTTGAATGTTTTTTTACAATCCAACATTTCTGTATTTATTACCTCACTATTTACTAGTGCCATCTGTTGAGCTTTTTGTAAGGTTATTTTTTCTTAATTTGCTACTGGAAAACTTTCCATAACTTGTTTTGTCCAAAGCAAAATATTAAGACCTCGCGTCTGGCATTCTTCGGCAATTCGGTTGAGCTCTACTGATAAGTTTAGTATTTATGTTAGAGCCTTTCAGTCGTGTCGGATTATCAAAAGCATAAATAGCACAAACTGATCGCTAGTTCTATTCTAGTTTCTCTGAAGAAAATACGGGAACTATAAATAGGTACACTGCAATGAAAGGCCAATATAGGAGACAAATAATATGCAGATATGATAAACCAAATAAGACCAGCTCTTAGAATTATTGGTTTATATAGTTTAGTTTTTCTACTTTGACTGGTTGTCTTCCTCTAATTGTATATTTCGTTTGGACTCTTTGTTATAATAATAAAATTATTGTATAAAAATAATAATTTATAATTTTGTAAAAATATTTTGAAAAGATGCAACGCTTGTGGAGTTCCTTCCTTCTTCTCCACAGAAGACAGCCAAATAGCGAACTCGCCTCGACGTCGAAAAGTGATTTATAAAATCTTACTTCGAATAAAAACTTTTTGACTTTTGACTTTGAATGTAGCACAGAAACAAAATTAAAATGCAAAGAAACTAAATTTTAATACGCATAAAAACAAATCCTGAAAGTAGCAAAGGAAAGCATATAAGAAACCGAATAAAAGAAATAACCCCTCCCCCATTACCATAAATATAGAAAAGGAATCCGAAGATTTACCCAAAGCAGTAAAGAGTTTAAGTGTAAATCTACAAGAAGCCGCGTCGGCTCAAGTTCAATAAACAACAACATTCGCACTGCCGCTAGATTTACGCACCTGTTTGTAAAGCCTTTCAAAGACGGCTGAGATGTAATCGTTATCTTAAGTAGCCGGTGGCCCCTTTTTTCCTACAAACCATATACAAAGAGTGCCAGCTATAACATTAAGTTCAATAAAAAAAAGACCCAGATGAGCTAAAACACAATACCTATAATTTGATGAAGACGGATAACCTGCAGACTCTTAGAAATCATTTTCATCAACTGGAAAAAAGCAAATGGTCTTCGAATGTCTGAAGCTAAGAATACTGTCGACAAAACCTCTGCGCCACAGCTGTGTATCGTAATTTAAATTTTGCATACAAATTGTACACGACGAAAGATAACCGACCTGTTTCTTTAAGATAATATTATAGAGTTTTTGCTGTTTGTGACGCCCTTAACTCGAAAGAGGTTCTTAACGATGTCGCACCGTGAAAGCTCCATGCCCTTAAACGTATTGTTACTTATTAATATGGATAGTGAGGTGTGGCACTGAAGGTTTGAAAGATTTACTGATATCTTCAACAGAAGCCGTTGAATAGCTTGGGAATATGCCCTTTCACAGATCCGATTGTCCAAATCCGCTACTAACTAAACGAAAAGCGACTGCATTTAGGTATACCACCTAGATATGTGAACCAACTAGCTGGATACATACTACAGTATCTATACGTATTTGTATGTATCCTGTTTTAAATTATAAATTAAATGTAGGTATCTAGTTGGGTGAAATATACATTCAACAAGCGGAATCATATTGGGGACGATATTGTCTCTAGTGAATTTAAAGCTACGCCCTAAGCCCTCTAACATGCCCGTCCACGCGTGACAGACATAATTTTGTCGTGGGTATTCTCTTATCTTATTGGAAGATATTTTAATATGGCGGGTTTCTCGCAACTTTTTGACAGTTAAATGTGCGACAAACTTTTGTCATAGCACTTCATGTTACGGGAGCAGATCAGATTATTTTCATTAGGTCATCGAACGTCATTATCTACGATTTGAATTGAAAACAAATTAATTAATTTTTACAACATTAGGTATTCAAAGATTGTGCGAATCTCTTATTAGCAGTAAGAACCGAAATATAATAGAATACTATTGAAAGAGATAAGAATAAAAGCAAAACGTCGTAGAAGATGCAAATAGACTCTTTCGCCATTTTATAGCTATCATATCCGAGTAGGCGATAAGTGCAGTCTTCATGACAAATGTTATTGCACGCTAGACGTTTTAATACAAATTATCACTACAGACAAATGCAAGAACAAAACTTACCAAGCATCCAATTTCATGGTTACTAAATAAAATTACCATCAAACTGACAGAGTAACAAAGCGAACTCAATAATTCGCGCAGAACGAGCTAAGCGAACATCATATTATACCCATTCATCACAGGACTGCACAGAACAATAATTTAATGAAAATATAAATTGCGATCGTACGAGCGAATTCAATTCTGTTAATATGCAATAATTGGCATGAACGCCAGGGGTATTAGACGCCGCTCGCACAACATGCAATCAAGAAAGAATGGGCCATTTAGCATTTCTCTTAGAGCGCAATTACAATTCAATTTTATGTGAAACACTAAACATGTGCAATGATAGGAGGCTATCGCTGTAGTAGGACTGTACTTAAAGATGATGGCTCGTTCTGCGGCTGGCGTGTGATTAAACTGAGATTTGTTGCTGGTTGAACCGTCATCTGCGAGAGCCGACGGGTTGAGTGACGCGCATGTGATGACTGTGTCATTCACCTCCGTACTAGGAAATTCAGCAAAATAAACAAGGCGCAAATTGGAAGATGACCGTAACCGGACGCGGCTAGCGCGCTGGGTATAAGCAGGCACTGTAGCTGCATTCGGTCCGATAAGATTCGAGTGCGCTCGCGCCTATTGAGGGTCGTTACGAGACGCTGGCGCGAGATGATCGATAATAATGGTAATTTCGCCGGGAACACGTGTAGCATCGCTCGTTCGTCGGCGCGATCGCGATCGCCGCATACCTACCCTATTAGGACGTGCAAAAGGCAACTTCGATGACAGAATTGGCTTGCACGCTCCTCGACCCCTGGGAATTTTGTTTCGTAGCTGGTGTTTATACAACAAGATAGGGAAATCGTCTCCTGCTTATTATAGAGCACAAGACGTGCCAAGTGGTGTTATATCACGACTTTAGGACGTCGAGCAACCAATCCGCACAGAAAAATATTGTTTAGGTATATTTTATTCCAGCCATAGTAGTAAGTATAGTATTTATGTTTTGCGAAACCAGGAAGATTACAGCTTCGATGGAGGCCAGGATTTCAATCAAAGGAAGAAAGGCTACCCGGCGGCCATTATGGAGGCAGCAGAGATACACGCTGTGAGTGACACAATATAGGCTTACAGGGTGAATATTTATGTGACGGCCACCAGGGCTTACCGCGGTCCCATAATGGCAAGTATGGCAACACAATATCACAATACCGGCGTAGATTTATGCGCGGGCGCATCGCGTTCCCGCACGCGGAAATCCCATAGTTATTTACCGGTTGCGAGTTAAGTGCGGCAGATTTATCGGTGCGCGCCTGCGCTGGCGATAGAGACTTGAAAACTCCGAGACTCTGTATAGAAGTGTAATCGCGACAAGATCTGTGACACTTTTAGACGTACGTGCAGCGTATGAGTGCCATGCTCTAAGTTCTTAGACGTATAAGCTTCACATGCGAGAATCACACTTAACCCAATAAAAATATACTGAAATAAGCACAAAAGTTCAGTCTACGCAATAATAAATTTTTTCGAAGATGAAAAATGTTTGCTTTAGTTTTCTATCCACGGCGCGTGTTGTCTATCTTGTGTTTACTGTGTAATTTTACTACCAATGTGTTTCTTATTTTCGTACTGCAGGAAAACACCGTGAGGAAGCCACTACAAACCTGCGAAGAAATTAAAAGGTTGTAGAACCAACTCGCACTGGGTCATAAATCCAAATTCAGGGTAGGCTCTGTGGTAGGCTGGACATTCTGTGCCTAATTTGGGGTTAGATAGCCGTGTGTGAGATGTTTCTACATATTTTTTTATTAATTCCTTTTTCATCGTATACTTGCGAGCTGATAGCAATGGAAAACTTACTATAAAAAATCTCTCAAGGATGTCTAATCTGTGGTCACCGACGATCTCGTTTCCTTGCGTCCCGTCCGCGGGCTAGCAAGAACCCTATGATAAACGCCATCCTGTACAGGCTATGGGACCACTATATCACCGATTACCTCAGGGAAACTTTAAACTCGACCGAAACGGGCGGGAATCTGGACGGACGAGTTTAAATGCAAGCTGTAACACAGATTGTGTCCGCTTCCTATGTGGCAGGTGGCATATAAACTCTATTAGAGCTCTGAATCGCGTCTGTAGATTCTAACAACCTTCTAACTTGACTCGTAGTTCCGAAACCAGAGCATCCGCTCGGACCGGCAACACCCATTTATCTTTCTTACAGATAGAATCTGTGGTTGAAATTGTAGAGTTAAAATTACATAACCATTTTAATCAGTTAACAAGCGTCTGATGAGATGATTTGTGTAATTCTTATCCACTTAATTATACTAAAGACAGAAGGACAAAGTAAGTTACATTACACAAATAGGTTTTAGTTTTTGAAAAATACTCAAGTGGAGAAATTATATCATCTGAAATTTTACCAAATGAAAATTTAAGCCAATCTAGAAAACGAACTTTTTAATAATCTACTATTGTCGAAAGATACTGAAACTGTGCTAAAAAATAAATTAATGGTTGAGTTGAGTGACATTAAACTAAATAAACAAATTAAATTAACAAACAAAAGATTCGTTAACAAGACCTACAATAACCTTTTAACATTATAGCCTACTCATTCTAGATTTCAATGTATGGGCAAAACGGCAAAATTTATAATTTTAATTTATTGCTGCTATGTGATACCTATATACGAGTATATTAGAATACACGACTCTCCCTCCCCCCCCGCAATCCGTTTCACCCCTCCCCCCCTTGAAAAGTGTCCCATTTTACAGATTTTCTCAATTTTCAGGAAAACTATACAAGCTAGGACAAAATGGTCAAAGACGGAATTATTTATCAATAAATTACCTACAACTAAATACTAGCACTCATTTCAATACCATTTATAGTTTCCAAGCTATGGTGCATCAAAGATGACTAAAAATTGATAACCAGCAAATAATCACACTTAGTAGAGTATTTAGTGCAAAAAACAGTTGAAATTGGACCAGTTAATGAAACTTGGCATGGTTATAGAATAGGTAGTTCTGAGTAGAAATCCACCGGG
The DNA here is from genome assembly GCA_948473455.1 of Teleiodes luculella. Taxonomy (NCBI): domain Eukaryota; kingdom Metazoa; phylum Arthropoda; class Insecta; order Lepidoptera; family Gelechiidae; genus Teleiodes; species Teleiodes luculella. Next base: position 11,321,025 of record OX419593.1, read on the forward strand.
ACCCATGACTGGTACCCCCTCTGAAGCCGGGGGGAGGGGGGTGAAGGTGGGTTTTGCCGTACTTCTTGTTGACGCTTATATCTCTAAAACCGTATGTACTATGACAAGTTTGGTATCATTTTCGGATAACTCGTTAACGTAGAATTCATTTTTGGAATTATAAAATAGGGTTGCCATATAAAAAAACTAAATTATAGGACAAAATTCGATATAAAAAAAATATGGTCGGGTAGCAGCGTTCACGGGCTTTACAAATATATAACTTTTATGACACTTTCTTGATAAAAAATGGGTTAAAAAAAATAAAATTGCATGCGTGGCAGACAAAGGTATACACATGGAACTAGCTGCAAGACCAAATTAGTCCCAAAACAGTGGTATTAAGGGGTGATAATGTATGGCAGAAATGTTGTGGGTATTACAAAACCTTCCAAACAAATAAGAGATGTAGAACATCAGGTCAGAATGGAAAGTTAGAGCGGCCGGAACAAACGGTAGGAGATTTAGAGGTGGCGCCGTAGTAAAACTTATTGGAAACCTTGGTCAGACTTTAAAGATGTGGATGTGTCAAAGCTGGATTGCGTTGTTCCACCATGTGCAACCATTGCCAGGGCCTAAGTTGTTTCAACAAGTCTTTAGAAGATAATGATGACGATACTGATTTTTGTTAGATATTAAGTACTTACTATATAAAAAATAAATAAAAAATGTTTATTTTGTTTAGATAAACGCATTTATTGTAAAAAATAATAAATATTGTTGTTGCTTTTCTATATTATGTTTTATTTCCGCTAAGCGCACATTTTTAGTAAACTTTGATGCACCATAGCTTTGAAACTATAAATCGTATCAAAATGAATGTTAGGACTTATTGGTAGGCAGTTTATTGACAAATAATTCTGTCTTTGACCATTTTGTCCTAGCTTGTACAGTTTTCCTGAAAATTGAGAAAATCTGTAAAATGGGACACTTTTTAAGGGGGGGAGGGGTGAAACGGATTGCGGGGGGGGCGGGAGAGTCATGTATTTTAATATACTCGTATATAGGTATCACATAGCAGCAATAAATTAAAATTATAAATTTTGCCGCAAAAAAATTTAGAATGAATACATTATTAACTGAAAACAGAGAGCAGGACAGAAAACGAAAACAATTTGCACTAGGACAGACTACAAATTGATGAACATCAAAAATTGCCTATTTGGAATCCCGTATAGTGACGCCCATAATGACTGAAGAAGGCACATACATCGGAGCGGTTATTACAGGCCCGTGTGAAATTACACTCGGTCATTTGTCAAGAGCGAAGGAGGCGCTAGACTTTGTACTCCACGGTTATTAATTTCATTAGCCCGCTCTTAATCAAAGAAACTTCGTGGGTGTGAACTGGGAACGGAGCTCGTGTTTAATATGGAAGAATCAGTGAAGGATACAATTTTTTTATTTAAAAAAAAATCAATAGGAACCTAAACATGATTGTTTTTTTTTTTCAAGATTGTGTGTGACTGTCAAGATTTTGGTAAATAATATTATAAAAACGCTTATGTCTAGCAGTGGAAAACGGTAGCATATTGGCTAGAGTTATTATTACCTCCAATCGAGGAGGCACTACCAGTGAAAAAAATTAATCATTTAGTGTGATTAAGTGGGTTGTCTAGCCCCACAATTTTGGTGAGGGTACCTTAATGAGCAAATAACTATTTTTCCAAGATATTTTCTAAAGCATGAGGATTCATATCCTGGACGCGAAGAAATAATACACACGCAGTATCATAATTCATAACATGATTCGCAAGAAATTCAATCCTGCCGGCATTTTATCTCTTGATCTAAGATTTTATCGAGCGACGATTTATAGAAAGCTCGTATCTAATTATCGAATGATTTATCTTTTAGACAGTAATCGATACCTTGTTCTAATCCAATAAAATAAATGATCAAGATGACATCACACTATGAGCAATACTGAGCTTCATTTCAATTTGAACCTTAGCGTTTTGCATTCGTATTTTCAAAAGGCTTCTAATTAAACAAAGAAAAAATAAGAATAATGAAATCTTAGCAATGATTTTAAAACATCAAATCAAATCTTAGCAGTGAAATTTCATCCTACAATAACTGTCCGGCATCAAGTGCGCCATATTTGACTGTGATAATGAGGTATTTTCCAACAGTGAAAAACACAATATCTTACCCCGCCCGTACTGCAATCTAATCTGAAAATTATCTCGATCTTTTCGCAGCAAATTCAGCTGGCTTATAGACAGGCAGAGTCACTTTCGCATATACAATGTTAGACAGATAAATAAATCTGTCGTCACTAAGTTTATCGAAGGAAGCCTCTTGCTGCCTTGCTACCTGTCGGTTTCAAACTGACTGACAATACCAGCCAGTGCAGTATTCAGCCACCACCCACCTTCAAATTCTCGGGAGCACCTGCCCAAGCTCATAACATCAGCTCGTAGATCATCCCGCGACGGGCGAGATACAACCAGCCTCAATTGTCGGGATTGGCGTAATGACACGCGCTGCTCGGGGCTAACTTATGGCCACATTACCGTGACACGCTTGACGCATGTCCAATTATTACACACAATCTCGCAAGCGTAAAATATGAATGAGACGGTCGATATCCATTAATCTAGCAACGGGTGCTGTTCGGGGGCAGGATTTGTAAGCTGATGCTTATGAAAGAGTTCCTGTTTTTCTGGTCTATATTTTTACATTGATATTTTAACTTAATGTTGCATTGCGTTAGACGAGCCAGTGAACAGGAAACTGTATGAATGAATTACAAGAAACATAATCTATTAAAAGAAAGTAAAGCAATCCACAGTAACCTATAAAAAGAAAAGTTATCAAAATTTGTATGGTAATTTGTAGTACGACGTTCATTTGATAAAATTGTGGTTATAAACAGCAAATGTAGTCACTTGAAGGGGATAATGTTGCCTGCAAATAAATTCTAGACGTGCCATTGTGCCATGCCGGGAAACAAATGAACCAGCTAAGGGAGAAATATTGCAAAAACGCTGTAAAATATTACCCACATTGTTAGAGTAATGTGAGATTATAATAACCTCTTCTACGCGTATGCTGAGGATAATAAAATGTCCGACTGACTAGGTATAGAATATAATAGCATGGTACCAGATCGTTATAAAAACAACAAGATGAATATTCGGAGATTCCCTAAAGCACAATGCATCAACCTAAACGATATCGATGCGTATTCAAGGGTCAGATTGCAAATTTCAGGGTTTGGGAAACAATCAGGCGGCGCATCACCCCTGATGATCCAATCACTTGAAACAAATAGCGATCATTTGTCTATACCGACTGTTGACGAGAAATCGCCAAGCACTCCCTTCGGAATATATCATGGCTACATCCTTATTTGTCTATTCATTCCCATGCAGATAGGACGTTGACGTATAGAGTTTCCCTTGCAAAGTTATGGAATACATTAAAGTTGAAACGGTTGGTGAAAGAAATCATAAGTTTCACTGGCATGTAGTAACTGCTAACGCCAAGTCGTGTGTTTGTTTTGGAAAGAAAGGTAATGTGGCATTAAAGACGTACCTATAACAGATTTTCTATTTTAATAATATTGCACTAAACATAAAGTTTGTTTGAAGTTTTAATATCTAGACGTATTTAGAAGATAAACTTAAATTCAGTAAAACGGAATTGTCGCGCGATTCTCACAAAGCTCAGGCAATGGACAGTGATCCTCAATGTAACGAAAAACAATTGCTATGGCAATAACAATAACTATGACAATCACCATTTTATCGATCAAGAATGAGGTCAACTAAGAATAAAAAAAACAGCAATGCATTGTGGTATGAAAACTGATACCATCAATGAATATAGGTAACTCAGGCTAAGACAATGATTAAAGGTAAAGCCAGAAAATAAAAAAGCTCACCAGAGTAGAGAAGAGTTACTTAGTTTATTGAGCAAATTTAATGAAACTAATTTTATAATAGCATCGTTCCAGAAACACAAAAAGTTCTTGAGGCGCCCAAAAAGCAGGGTGTTGGTTTAGGGCAAACTGGCAGCTTTAAAAAAATAGATATTTTTACTGGCAATAGCCACACACAAGTAGTCCTTCTTATCTCTTCCATCAGTATAATAACGATTAATGCTCAGTGAGCAAGTCCAGCTGGATAAGTGTTGTAAGTGACGGCGCATGCGGGCTAGTGACAAAATATTGTCGTTCGCGAGCGGTCAGTACCGGTAATCCGACAAGCCGGGATGTTAATTAATGGACATTACTTAAACCGATTAGCTTCGCAGTAGACCGCACAGAGGGCGCATAGTCGAAGATACAGGAGACTAGCGATTTTTGATCGAAATAAACTAGGTATATCCGAAACGTGTCTGAAACACAGAATACTAAATAGTAGTCCCTATCTGAAACTTGTATTTGACTAAAATCATTGAGTAGTTTAAAATATCAAGGTTCATCAGGAAAGGCGGACATATTTTGATCCACTTCTCAAAAAAATAATTAAAAAATATGGACCCAATCCATTTTTGTTCGTTAAAAGAGTGTTCAAGCTAGTTAAATGGTTATAGGAAATAAAGTAGCGCTAAATGAAGGAAGTATCTTTCTTTCAAGTTATAAAAATACTAGCTTTCCGCCGCGGCTCCGCCCGCGGTAGTAGTTTTTTTCTGTGGGAGTGAGGAATTTTCCCGCGGTAAAATTTTGCTTAAGATCTTCCGCAAGGTCTAATCTATCTTGGTACCAACTCCGCCCGCTTTATCAGTTTTTCGGGTGGTGATGAGAAATTTTCCCACGGTAAACCGTAGCCTATGTTCTTTCCCAAGGTCTATTCTATTTTTGTGCCAAGTTTCACCAAAATCGGTTCAGTAGTTTCGGAGCCTATTCATTTATTAGGAATATTTAAGGTATTTTTTTTACACCTTGGGTACATTATTGAAGTTTTAGAAAAGATCCCTAATTTTTTTTTAATTAAATGTAGTACATGTTACTCAAGGATCATGTAACATCTCAATATAGGGCCTATTCGATGCAAACAAACAAACATTTCTCCTTTATAATATTAGTATAAATAAATATATATTTTACTTTTTATGGTACGAGTAAATACATCAAATTCCTCTTACTCAATTACAAGCGTTTTTCTCTAACCTCTAAATAACCAGTATCGACCTATTTATTCCTACACCAAGCGTCCCTTTACAAATTACTGGATTACTCTGGCCACTCAATTTGTTATACTTATTGGCCAGTTGGTTCCTCGAATACAGTGTAAGAAGATTAACTTGCTACTTTCTTACTCATTAATAACTGATCGACAGGGTCCAAGGGTTCCAAAGCTGGGAGGCTTACAACTTTATAATCATTTGCTTAGTATTAACGGATTACCTCTAAGTAATCTTCTAAGTTTAGCTAAGTTTTCCATTTCAAGTTTAAGTAATGATTGAAGTATGTTTTATAGCGTTGGTGTTTTAATGTAGTGTTTAATTCATTATACGCAACAGTCTTTAGTATATTCTTTGCAGGTGCCTCGTTTAGATTACCAATTAGAATACTTATAGGTAGGTTTTAGAAGTATTAGTTTTTAGTAGCTTATTTATATCGCGATATGAATGAAATCCTCTCCAGTAAAATAATTTTAATTCAAAACGAACTAAGGAAGAAATTCTTCCATAATAGTGAAAAATCTAAATTAATAAATTGAAAGAAAATAGATTACACACATTTTTTTCTAAACTGAATAGTTTGCGCGAGAGACGCTTCCAAAGTGGTAAAATGTGTCCCCCCTCTAACTTCTAAAATAAGAAAATGATAAATCTAAAATATATGATGTGCATTACCATGCAAACTTCCACCGAAAATTGGTTTGAACGAGATCTAGTAAGTAGTTTTTTTTAATATGTCATAAATCGTAAACCGCAACTTCCCTTTTACTATTATTAAAACATCGATCAAAGTTAAAACGAACTACTAGAACTTTTATATTATGTTACTTGCTGATACGGAACCCTTCATGGGCGAGTCCGACTCGCATTTGGCCGCTTTTTTTTTCTTATGGCACTAGTTGTCTTTTTGCCAGGTTGTTTGTCGACATCTATAGCACACTACTGTCAACTAACTGTCTGAATGTAAAGGTAGCTCCACACCGCCGCCGGCGGGCTGACTGACCGGTACAAATAGCAGACATTCGTCTAGCTCTTCTCCTATTTCAAGCCCGCTAGGAAACCCTTACACGATATCTTTACACTGTAATGAGGATGGAAAAGGCTCCGTTGTTCAGTGATAAGTTAAGCTTAATTTTATGGTCACATTTAGAGACATATGACGTTTACAAATTCTCTGGAACTACATCTACACTTTATGGAATCATTACTTTTTAACCGACTTCAAAAAAAAGGACGTCTATTGATTGACTGCCAGCAGTGGAGGGTTTTTGGTTGAAATGATGGTGATGTGATGTGATATTGACTGACACCGACTCGAAAATTAAGTATGTAGCAATGTCTACATAATGTCCATAATAATGTCGTTGTAACACCCAAATGTTAGTCAATAAAAAAAAGAATGATCAAATCCAACTTATAGTTTTGGGGATAAGCGCGGACAAACATGCATGCATACATACAAACATATTATATCAACCAAATTTTGTATTGTTAAAAGCGCGGACAAACATGCATAGTGCATACATACTCGTACAAACATACATTAACCAAATCATACTAATATTATTAAGAAGAAAGATTTGTATTTTTGTGTGTGTGCTAGTTTTGTATATTTGTTTGGAAGCCTTAAATTAAGGCCCTAATAGACCATCATTATGTAAATATTTTGAAGTTTCAACAATATCACATACATACTATAGAATTGACAACCTCCTTTTTTAAGTCGGTAAAAATGATTTACTTAACAGTTTTTACTGAAAGTTGGTTTCGGAATCGCCAGAAATGCCCACCAGAAGATAAAGTTAAAAATTGTCCATCTTATCCTAAAAAAAGTAAATCACACGTTGAGCGCGTCTCTAACCATAGGTACGAAGCTAAACTTTTCAATAACAGCTATCAAATCCAATATATTATATAGCTGTTGTGGCCATTCCAATAAATTCCATAGAAATACCAGCTAATTGAAAACCAATAGCCTAATGACTATTTGTAATAGGCCAGTGAGAAAATTTGTACCACAGATTAGTTATTAAGATTACGAATGAGGAATGTTTTTGAGATGAACGCTATTAATTGCGAGATAGTAACCTTTAATTAAATGGTGTATATGTATTAGAGTTGTAAAGTTATGGCGTGGTTGATACTGGTCGTGTTAAATCGAGAACTGTACTGGGCCCCATGGCGTTAGGTTTTGATATTCACGGCATCAGATTACATAGATTTGTCTTTATATATGTCGCAGGGAAACGCGGAAATCAGGAATTTCACGAAAAGGGAAAGCCTTAGACGATGATAGGGTATTGGGCAACCATGATATGGTAACTAGCCATCGACACGATAGAAGAGAAGAATATTGCAAATGTAAAATATTTTTATTGCTATGAACATCTTGGAGAAAAGTAGAAAAACAACGCAGACATAGATAGACGCTAACAGATGAATAATAAGGACCAAAGATAAATGAAAAAGACTTAAATATTACAGCCGGTGACGTGATAAAAGTTTGTGAATAAATATCAGAAAACAAGATACATAATGGACCGCTATTTCGTTTAGTTTTGCATAGCAGTATAAAAAACAAAGTACCTAATATTTCAAGGCTCTATAACAAATCGTAATCACCTTTATCGTAATCAAATCAATATTTTCATCAAGCTCAACCTCATACATTCCAAGAGCTTGCTATCCATCTTATAGTCAAGCAAAAGTGGAATATTGTTCATAATAATCGACGGTGTGATACCTTGCTAGATAGCAAGGGTGTGTCCGAGGCGGAGCCCGAGTAACGTATAGCTGCGGTGTGGCAAATAAACAATATCTGCACTCTCACATGTTGCGAGGAAATTTAATATAGAGAGAGCTTGTTCAATTAGTGAACTATGAAATTTGAATTATTTGAGGTTTCTGAGGAATTGAGAATGATGTCAGATGTAATCAAACATATCGAAGAACGAGAGAGTCTTCAAGAAACAGATTCTTTTGCGTACCTACTTCAAATCGTAGTAAACTATTTTCAAGTCGAAGCGAATGAAAGATCGAGCGATGATGATAATAATGCAGGATCAAAAGCCTTTGAATTAAATAATAATTTCTAAATAAGAATGCAAAATTGCCTAGCAGATAAAATTAATTACTTTTCTGAGAGCTGGCATCTCTCATTCATGCTGAATGTCAGAATAGCAAAATAGACAATTATAAAACCATACTTTTCTTTGTTTTAAACTTCGAGCAACGCGGGCCTTCCGTACCGGAAAAACATTAACGCATTATTTGTAGGAGCATTTTATGTGTGCTTTACAGTTCCTTTGCCATCGACACGAAAAGAAGAAGAAGTTCCTAAAAATGTTCATGCAATTTAGAAGTTTATTAATATTTTATCGATCTTGTTTTTTTTTTATTCCGGTACCGAAGGCCCGCGTTGCTCGAAGATTTGAAAGGATCGAACTAGCCAGGAAATGAAAAGTCTCGCGACAAAGAAGACCTCACAACCAATGCCAAAATATTATGTCGTAGTACTCGCTTTATTGTTCTCTTAGTATAAAAAAAGTGTTTACCGTTAAAATAAATATATTAATAACAAATAAGATTAGAAGCGTGGGTTGATTTACCTACATTTTTTGCAGCTATTCTTATAAAATACCGGTACTAAAACCAAACCGCAGAATCAGATTTCACCAACACGATAGCACAGAATAGTGCGCAATAGGTAAACGATAATAACGATATAGAAAAACAGAATTCTAGAAGTGAAAAAGTATAGGAAAAGAAAATGAAAGAGGTGCCCCTCTCAATATTTTTTAATAATTCGCGTACCATTTACAGTTTGTCTATGAATCTGACCGAGAGCAGGGGAAATTAAAATGAAATTGTATTTATATTCTTTAATTTTTGTTTAATATTATTTATCAGGAAATTTATTTATCATCACTGCTAAACATTCGTATGACCGTATGTGTAAAAAATGTTAATACAATTTTGTTGTTGTATGTATATAATTGTATTCTTCTTTTCGAGTCGACACTGTATTGAGAGTGGGTGATTCATTATTCGTATTCTCGTGTGCTTTTGTTCGTAGGGTCTATAATATGTAAAGTGCAATGTAAAGACGCGGGCGCATCACGAGAAGACCTCTCAATTTCTAAAACAAAGCCGCAATCGATTAGGTATTCCACTCGTGGCTACCGTTACATGCTATACTCGAGACAGACCCTACTAAGGGTTTCTTTTATATGGCTTAATAAAATAACCCAACTTTTTCTTTCTCAAGAAATTTGGACTATTTATTCATTCATGATATAAAGTGTATAAAGCTCTAGCTTACTGTCCGTTATTGTATTTTTACTGCCATAATACGTACAGTAGCCAGCACATGTGGCTGGACATGTTGACCTTGAGAGCGCCCGTATTCCGTAGCGGTAGGGGAGAATTTCGTAGTGCGAATGTCCAACCGCATGTGCTGGCTTCTGTATATTTTAAATAATCAGTAATACTAGTAGAATGAAATATAAATAAAATAAATAAATATGTCGGACATCTCACACACGGCCATCTGACCCCAAACTAGGCAGAGCCAAAAAAAGCCAAAGACAAATATGTATAATCAACCTGCAGAGCATCTTCCCTTCATCATTTTTGTTGCTTTATTTTCATAAAATTTGTTTTCATATAATCTAGCAAAATAAGTAATAAATCCTCTCACTATAGGTAGGGCAAAATAGCAATTTAAAGGTTTGTAACACGAGTCACCTTCACCTTCAATTTGCTGGCATCAATCGCGATTAGATAATCAAAATCATCACAATACGATTTGAATTGCGTCAAACTATCACGTGTTTTAAAGCACACACATGCATCTCATCGATAAATGCAACTCTTAATTTCCTCTTGACCAAACTCATGAATGATTTATGAATAGATTAGATTCAAATGTTAAGCATAAAGCAATATCCTAATAATAATATAATATAAAATCAAACTTTTAGTTCGATGTTTCCCGTTTCCTCTGACATAATATTATAGCAAGAGCTTCCAAAAATATAAAAGCAATCAGCCTATTGTAATATTCATTGCAAACAATATACAAAATAAACAGTACTCAAGAAAACTAAACAAAGCACATTCAAGAGTAAAAAAATAAATATAAAACTGTTTTACTTATAAATCAAACTAATTGAAATGTTATATTCAGGAATATTATTACCATACCAGCTGTAGTAAGAGAATAATAAATATTGAGTAAAATAATAAATCTATTTCTAGGGTGGGAAAAAAATGCTGAAACTTTTAGAAAACAAAAAACTCAAAGTGAGTTCCTTGGTAGGAGCAGCAGCCAACGTGAAGGCGCAAGAAATAGAAACGCTTATAAAGACATGTTCGGTTTAAAATTCACTCTTGGAACAGCAAAAAATAGGTCTTGGATGTGCTTTTGCGCATTATGCGAGCGTGCCGCACGACTGCGATTCAGTATTGGACTTGCATAGTGCATAGCGGGGACAGCGAGCGAACTTGAGGTAGGACAGACCTAGTATGGACAATGTTGTCAATGTAGGTACTTCTATGGTGTTTGGATCCAATAAAGAGAAAGCTGATGGTTATCTACCCTTAACTATCAATCCACTCACAATAGTGATAAAGAGTGTTACTTAAACAGTGCTAAAAATACTTCGCTACACTATTTTCGAAATCCAACAAAACTTTCACAGTAACGATTGTTGAAACTTAGACAAACATCAAACAAAATTTGGCGTGCCCGGAGCAGGCTTTTCGGTCAGGTCAGGTCAGATTTTAATTGTAACAACAATTAAATAAAATTTAATTAATATTATTCAATCCAGACCGTGGTCCATAAGTAATGATGCATTTCAATGATGGAGAAACGTTTGATTACAATTTAGCCAACACAAGTTATTACAATTTTAAAACAAATACTTACAGGGGTAACATCCCGGTGCCGTTCAATGGATCTGAAATAACAATGGAAATTTTTAAATACATCACAGATAACTAATTAAAAATTAACAAGGCTGTTTTCGCAAAACTAAGATAGGATCAGAATACGGATGGTCTCTTCAATGCGATAGCAGCTACAGCCTTAGTAATTACTGACTTCTGAGTGCCTGTTAGACTAGACTCGTTAAGTAATCTAGTTTTTCCCACATAATTTGTCGTACCATTTAAGATTAGTCACAGTCGTCCGCATGACTTTGCATAATCTGTTTATAATTTATTTTGAACATGAACGTTTCTGAGATTCGCGGTTTATCTAATAGCTAGATGAAAAACAAAATGATTGGATCTGTCGCCATCACAACTAAGGCAATAATTACTTAGGTATTTATAGACGATTTTAATTAAGTATGATGTCGCGATGTAGGTGTTAACAGGTGATATGAAATTTAAATGACAATGGAGGGTGACAAGGATCGGCGTAGAAACAATAGGGATGTTGACTGGCTAGTCAAAAGAGCTTCTTTTAATGAAATGTCAAAAACAATATATTGTATGAAAAATTAAAGGCAATACTAGCTTATGACGTCACAAGCTTGTATTGTCGTTTTTGTACTATTTTTATTTTTATTTACAATAACAAATCATAAAATTGACAAAAATCGCCCCTACATAAGTTATACTAGAGTAATTTCAGACGTTTTATTTCCTACATAGTGTAAGATAATTTATTTTGAATACAGTCAACATCCCTATTTTCGAACCAATCTCTATGCAAATATGCCAAGAACAGTAATACAAGTTCGTCAAACTGTTATCGAAGTATCAGGTTAGGGAAATTTATTACTAATGGATTGCCTACTATTCACCCGCTCGTTTCCAAAAACGGCTTTATAAAATTGTGCTGCAAATTATAATAATGATCAATAGTGTTTCGAAAACTTCAAATCAGTTTAGTCGTTTCGCCTACTTATAAGATTATTTGACAGCATATTACACTGACTGACTTTGAGATAAGTAAATACAAATATGGTTAAAGTAAAAACATAAATTAACAAATAGGAAAACCAATATCATACTAATTTTGCTAATATTATAAAGAGGAACGATTTGTGTGTGTGTGTGTGTGTATGTTTGTAATGAATAAACTCAAAACTACTGAACCGATTTCAAAAATTCTTTCACCGTTAGAAAGCTACACACCTTTTACCGCGGGAAAAGCCTTATTCTCACGGGAAAATGTTAACGCGGGCAGAGCCGCGGAAGGCTAGTAATAAATAAAAGTTAACAAAATAACACGTACTACACGGTCATCCGTCTAGCCCGTCATTATGTTTCTACAAAAGATTTCACAACAAACTAACTAACTATGCAGACAATTGCATAATAGAGCAATAAACTATAAAACACTATGCATAGTATTATATTTTATAGCTATCCACTTTTATGTATCTATTTAATAGATATAGAAATATGTATTAAGTACACTAGGTTGCAAGCGCAATTTTAATCAATCTACAACTGCGGTAGGCAAATAAACAAGAATTTATTATTGGTAGTGAACATTGATATAAATCAAAATGATGCTTTCAACCTAATTCAAAGGAGAAACTGGCCGCCAATAGATGCAAGTCTGTGCAAGATGCAACTTACAGAACAAGCTTATATCTAGAAGCTTAGAATCATTTGTGTAATAAGCAGTTGGGACCTGTTGGGAGTCCAACGGACCATTTATATGATATACTAGCATTCTGCTCCGCGGCTCCGCCCGCGTTAAAAAAATTCCCGTGGGAATGAGGTATTTAAAAAAAACTCTCCGTAAGAACTAAAATAGGAAAACCAATATCATAGACTTGAGAGACAATATCTTAGAGTGACTTCAACAAACATTTTAAAAAAATAATTGGTAATATTGGTCCAGGCGTTGTTGAGTTATGCGCTTACCAACACATTTAGAGATTCATTTTTATATTACGTAGATTATATATTGCAAACGAAAATGTTGCGTTAACTAATGAAATAATTTTAACACACCAATGTAGAAGGAGGAAAAATTGTTTCAACAATGTAAAACCAGATCTGAAGTTTCTGTACTTATTGCTTATAAATATCGTTCATCATCATCATCATCATTTCAGCCGAAAGACGTCCACTGCTGGACAAAGGCCTCCCCCAAAGATCTCCACGACGATCGGCCAATTAGCGAGGAGGAGAAGCCGCTGGATGCGGGCAGCGCAGGACCGATAAATATCGTTAACCAAACAAAATTTTATATGGGTACAAAGCAGAGACTTAGATATTCTTAATTCTTATGCATAATGTGAAAGCAATACGAGATAATGTAATAACTAGGATAGGACTTTGCTTGGCGAACCTTAACAAATGTGTTTCCAAATATTTATTTGAGGCTCCTAAGGCAGAAAACATCGCGAGCAAGACTGCACACTACTATGAAGAAATTCAAAGATTGTATGTGAATTCGATCGACTTGCATTGGGTTAAAATTAAGCGATCAATTAGTATAAGCGATTATTTGGAAAGAATAGTATTTATTCTTTCTAAATGATCGTATTATTCTTTCTTTCTAAAAGAACAGTATTATTCTTTCTAAATGATCGCTTATACGATGATCGTTCTAAATCTGAGTAAATTTGAACCCATAGGGCTGAAAAGAGGTTTACTATTGCAAACTTGAACAGAGACAACAAGTCTCTAGCTTTATGATCCAGCACCTTAAATCCATATTCAGAAACTAATTCCCTATTATCTTTCGCGGCGTATTTCTCCGGTATCTTATTACGGAATATCTCCACAGGGCTATTTATTCGATTGAGTCGTGAGAGCGTACTCGGTAGCTGAATAAAATAAATAAATGGAAAATGAACACTAGCCACTGCTGCTACATGTTCTACTACCAGGTACCCAGTAGCGGGTATCTGAGCTATAGTACTGGGTACCTGAGCACAGGCTATAGTAACGGTCCCAGTAGCTATCGCCATTCCACCATAACTCATTTCTTGTATTCTAATAATAATCATAGTTATCATATCTTCGGGCTTTCTCGTATTTTCACTTTTGAATTATTGAATATTGCTTGTCGATGTGTCTCGTAATGATGCTTAATCAAATCATATAGGTAAATAGGAAATTAAACAGTTGGATGAAATGGTACCGATTACTGTAAGAACTTTATATTAAAGCTAAATATTATCACGAGGGAGAAAGAGAGCCCCTTTTTCATCTGTGAATTTTATAGAATAAAAGCGCAGCAAATTAGAAGGATTTCTTTAACTTCTGGTAAATCGTTTTTAAATGAAATTTCAGTGCATAAATATTTCTGTAACTCGGTTAGTTTGCAAAGGATGGTGGGCAAAATACACCCAGCTCCGCCAGTCATATAAAAATTAAGGCTGCAAACACCTTCTAAAAATGAACATTTTTTATTATAACGCCATGGTAAAATATCCGACAGTTTTTTTTTTTATTGTGTTGAAAAGATACGACTAATCAAGCTTCACCGGACAGACACTCCGACAGATCATCACATAAAACTATGTATACATACCTAATAAATAATATATTTTTTTCACTGGTTACCGTTATTTTTTATAATTATTAATAACTCTAATAATGTGTCCCAGATAATTAAAAAAATAATTCCTTCGCGGTGTGTACAGGTTTCATCACGATGTTTCCCTTCACTGTAAGAGCGTCGAATAAACGTACATTTAAATGCGAAATTCAAAAATACATTGGTAAGTGGCGGGGATCGAACCGGCGCTGGCCCTAGCCACTAGGCCATCGACGCTCTTCGACGAATAATGATTATAAAATGTTTGCTTTATTTCTTGTAAAGTAACAATAAACAAAATATGTTTGTAATTGTGCTTGTTTTAACTTCAAATAAATAGAGAACCTCGGGGCAGAATTTGATGCGCATTGGCACAAAGAAATATGAATATGATATCTTTCAAACTAAACCAGTCGAATCTGTGGCGGAAGTGGGTGTGCCGCCTATACATTTTTGCCCACTATCCTTTATGCTAAAATACTAGTTTTCTATCTCCAAAGAACGTATCTATTGGAGATTATGCACCGCACTTGCTACGCATGTACCGTGAGAGAGAAGCAACAAGCAATCAAAATAAATTAATGTAACAACACACTTAAGTGTGAACTTATGGGACCATTTCTCCTGCTTTATGGAGACTATTTGCTGTAGCTTGAGGCAGGTGCGTGATACATGGTCACTTCTCTTGTCTTTAACAATGATAATAATGGTAACAACAGATAGTATTAGGATATTATTGCAATTTGATAGTTTTGTTTTGGTTTGTAGGTTTATGTTGTCAAGTGGAACATTTAAGGACCCACGACTAGCAGTTTTCTAAATACTGGTATAGGTAAATATTGCAACCTTAGAACTCTCACGTTAAAAAGAAATCAATGATGTTGAAGATAAATCAACTTATCGCAGATACTAGTAGCTTGAATTATTTGGAAAAAAAAAACCACTATGATATGTGTCTTAACACAAACGACTGGTTTAATTGCGATAAAAATAGTTAAGCTTTCTTAAGCTTTCAAAAGTTAAACGGTGTTATTGGGAAGAACATAGCTTACACAAGAAAATATAAAGTTAAATGTTATGAAGCAAAACATATAGCAAAGACAGCAAAGGAAATGCAATGATCTCAGCGTGCCACAGTGGGGATCGGGAGTCAGACATTATTTGAGGGCCACATTCAGGGCTCGATTTACGTATTCTATGGCTCAAGTTGAAGTCGGCAGTATGCCGCGGGCATGTCACGCGACGATACCGTTCGCACTGCAGACTGACTCATTGTTGACAACTGTGTCGTCCGTCAGTGATGGCCAAGGATCTAAATAAAGGTGGACAAAAACGCTGCTCGCTATAGAAAATAATAACCATGATGATTAGGCTGTATGGCTCTCAGTTACTTTGCTTTTCCCTTTGGGAAGAATATAAAAATCTGTCACATATGACGTCTTGTTTCATAGGAAGGCAGCAGCGTTATAAAGCAAAATAAAAGCCCACGTTCTTTAATATCCTAGTCGGTCTTAACTTCTAGCTTTGTAGCATTAAGTTCAAAGATCTAAAGAGCAAGCTGGATTTCATGAAAATCACTTCGCCACGACTACCATATTACAGTTAAAGACAAAATGCTTTAAGCATTCAAGAAAATTATTACTTTCAGCAAAACATCGCCGTCCATCAAATGCAAACTTATGATGAACTAGAAAACGCGATAAAATTACAATTATAATGCCATCAGCACGTAATATCTTTAAATTATGCACATTAAACTAATAAGACGTGTTCAACTTTCTTACGTTCCCTAAGAATTACTAAATGTTACAGCACGAAAGGCATCAACATAGTGGGGCTGATTCTAGTTATTATGCTCTAACTTTAATTATTATATTTGTCCTTTTCACGTTTTTAAGAACAAAAAGGGAGATAAGATTGAAAAATTAAATTTAGATAGGGTGTCATGTCAATCAACGATTTAACGAGTCGTACTAGTTAAGTAGAAAACATCTGACTAAAAATTAAGCCTAATTTGACAGCAGCTTATGTCATTTATTCAAATCTAATTTCATTCACCTTCCGTCCTTTTCCATTCCCCTAAGAACGAAAAAGACGGAGACTGAGTGTGACTTGGGAGAATCACGATCATTATCAACACAATATAATGTAAATTGGCGCTGTGTTCTACCAAACGTTAACGCAATACATCTAAGAATAAACTTGTAAATAAAACTGGCGTGCTCTTTAAAACTATGAAAATAGATCGGATGCAATATTCTAACGCGTATTGACAGTGTTACATGAGTCACGGAGCAACTAACAATACAAACGATACGTCTATAATATTTATTGAAACAGTGAAATTATTTATTTAGTAAGTGTGGATAGGATTTTGAGTTCAAGGAAAGAAGTTCATGTCTATTCGACTTGACTTGAAGTGCGCTAAGTGTGCTACTTACGGATCGAAACACAATATTAATTGCGTTTGTGGTAAGTAAAAAGACATAATAAGATGCGAATCTAAATATTCATAATCATTCATTCATAAAGTCTTATAAATACTTAGACCAATTTTTTCCACGTAAACAAGCTATATAAAACGTGAGATACATGAGCCACAGGTAGATTTGTGTATTTTCTTCAGGTTTTTTGTATGGTGAAATAAATTTATGCAGTTAATTGTGGTAAATTTTATCAAACAGTTAAAATTTTTACCCTTCACCTAAACGATTTAGAACCGATTTCTATTCTCAAGCCTCATAAATACTTTTTAAAAGCAGGGCACCCTCCACCATCCGCCATGCATTGTGCATTGTCTTAGCACTTTACAAGGCTCTATATAGACGGACTGCATTTCAACTGTACTGCGACTGCCAAAATGCAGTTCAGATGCAGTTAGCACGACTGCAGTGAAACTTGCACACAGCCACACAGTGCGTTGCGTATTCTCACACCAGGGTTAATGAAGCTGGTTGTTAATTTTACAATAGAAAGAGATTGCATTTTTTAAGCACTTAGTAAGATAAGAAGTGACACAGAATTTCGTTGGTTTGTACAGTGAATAAGTGGCGCAATTGGTAGTGCGCTTGTATGGCCCCGATAGCCAATGAGTCGCGGGTTCCAGACCCTGCCCGAACTCAATGTTTTACCTTTCGCTTTGATTTAAAATTGCATTTAATAAGTTCAACAGGACTTCAAGACTCAGGGTTCTTCAAAAGAGTTCAGGGTTTATTCAAATTTAACTGCAAGGTTTTTATTATCTGTAAGACTAAAACTGTCTTTACCTACATCAGGCTTAGGTAATGCAGTTCAGTTCTTGGTTCAACCATCCCGCCCTAACTGTAACCTGACTGGACAGTTGGTTGGCAGTTGTAACCGTACCAACTACATTTAATCTGCCATCTGTATCTGAATTTGGCACTCGCAGTGCAGTTGAAAATGTTGAAATGCAGTCCGTGTGTAGACCCTTACTAGATCATAAACGCGTCCGCTTGGTTTACGGCCTCGGGACTCACGATGCCAATTTTCATAGGACATTTACCGTATAAAGCTCCGGATGAATATTTTGTTGAGTATGGTAAAGGTGTTATAGAATACGAATTATGAACTATCAACCACTCGCTTTGAGACCCACGTGTTAATATTAAATAATATGCTCGCGGCAAAACGAACCCAAATCAATATATTCTTTTAATATTAAAAAAAACGCATTCTGGCACATAATTCTGACATCATCATTGACATAATTAGATGAATAACAACGGATAAAAGTCTGAATTTATCACGATATAATTATGGAAGGTGCAAAACATAACCCACCCTCCTTTTATGCCTCGCGTTTACATTACATTAATTTATTCCGGTCTTTTTCTTTAATGCCGCGACACCGGATATCCACTACAACCATAATTATTTATTACAGTATTCTACGAAATATTTTCACACGGTCAAGCCATATTTTATCAACTTCAACGCACATTTCCTTCCTAAAACAATACTTATTCCACCAAAACAAGGATACAGAAATCGCTTTACATAAAATTAACATCCACATTTCAACACTTTGTATGCAAATGAGGGTGGCATTAAAAGGCACCTGCATATAATATGTCCGTTTAAAAAAACAATAGCATAAAAAGTAAAGTTCTTTTTTTTGGCACTAGTTAGGCCCTATTCAAATATGAGCGGGAGCCGTTCGGCTACCGCGCTGTGACCGTGTTCTAACTGTTCACTCGTAGCAAGTTTATGTTTTATTAACTGGGGCATAAAGTTGAAATTCTATGCGCGGCCACTTCGCCAGAATCAGAATCACTCGACTGTTCTCGATGTACTCCCCGCGCCCCCGCCCCCGCAATCTCCTTTCCAAAATATAAATAATAATCAGCAAATTCTTTTTCATCTTCTCGCAGTTGGTTGTATAGCGTATGAAACTCGCCGTGCTAAAATAGGATGAATCCAAAATCTTCTACATCTCTTTTTCTCTTCTTTTTTGCATTGTCGGTATAAGTAATATGCCATCACAATTTTCTCATTCTTAGTCAAATAATCCATACCGAACACGTGTGAATTTTTCAAAAGACCACGATCAACTGGAAATGCTTCCATCGCGGGGCCACACGCGGCGACCGCGCGATGGCCGCGCGGTCGCCGCGTGGTAACTTTTCGTGTCATAACGCGCCCTGATGGTGCTGTCATTTCTTACTTACTGATAGACTACTGATACGACGACGACGGTAGCGGATACCATGTTGAATAAGAATTTTATTATTTTTTGTGCCAGTGTGAAGTTTAAACGTTCTGAAAAACTAATGGCGCCAGGCTGGCGAAATCACGAACGTTCATAAACCTCGTTTGTTTATTTTTTTCACGCTTTGTACACAGAAAATGTTTGTTTATACTTATGTTAAAGTGATATTCTTTTGATTCATCGATGCCTTTATCGATTTTGAAACGTAACAAAAACAAATTTTCAACATGCAAGACATCAAACGCATGAAACGATACAAAAACTCGAAAGAAATGAGACTTACATAAATAAAGAGCCAATATTTTACAGTAATAAATTCAATGAAGCTGGACTTGTCTTGATGTATTTTGCTGATATTTACATTGGAGGAGATCGCCTTGGTAATAAATGTGTGAGCAATAATATTAATAAACACAGAGCCCGTACGTGTCGGCAGAATATAAACAATCCCACAATACAAACGTGCACACTGTATTACAGTTTGGGATTAGGGATTGCGGAGGTGTTGCGAATCAGTGACTAGGTGAACTAGCCAAACGAGTGATGCACACATACGGCCAGTTATTTTTTGAGTTACTTATTAGTTACAACTGTTAAAAAGAGAGAAAAACAATGGGAATGAGTATCACTTTTCGTCACAATAATGTAAGAAAAAACATGTTTGACGATTGTACTTCCTAATAAATTAGTGACTTTTATAAATCCTGATTCTGATTTTACAATGGTAGTAGATTTTTTTATGGCTATGCAGGCCTATACGGGAGCGGCAAGATTTCCCACATGGTCCGCAAATGAAAGCGCTTGAAGACGCACGCTGCTTCCTAGAGGATGAAGGAGGTGTCTCACTGCACCCACTGTTTAAATAGTCTGTCAGACGTATAAGGCTATAATGATGAGTAGATATTTTAAAGATCTCAAACAATTACAAAAACTTGACAAGATATTCCAGCTTCTTTACAGGTTTTACTGCAGAGATGAGATGTGGCAGAGACTACGAATGTATAGCACAAACGACATGATCAATATTCAATATAGTCAATAATCTCACGGAATCATCTGAACTGAGTCGCCACACTCACATTCGCCCTGCCTTACGAATTCGCTGCAAGCAGCGCGCGCGCACCCGTACTATAATTACGGCCGATCAATGCGGTGAGGCTTATTGAAAGGCTGCTCAGGGGCGGAGGGTATTAAGACGATGGCTGGCTTGTAATTTGATGGATTGAGGAACCGGGCCCGCGGGCTAATAGTAACAGCTAGCTACGGTAATGACGAGCACCTAAAACGCTACAATGTTTGAGGAAATTGTAGGAAAATGTGGGAGATGATATTGCATTTGAAACAAAAGGTTGTTGCCTTAATGTTAATATTCCACAAATAGATATACAATACGCTAGCAAATTTTAGACACGTCTCATCATACATTGGGCGGAAAACTTTAGATGATGTGACCAACAGAATGACAACCGATCCAGTACCCATCCCACTGGCGGTATTAGAACTATCCAAGAGATGGAAATAAACAATAATAATAATAAATAGACAATTATCGAAAACACATCTCAACCGACAGCATTTACAAGTGATATAATAGGGCTTTCCAAAATAATATGAAAAAAATTGGATAAAATTACATAAATTAATAGCACACATCACAAGAGGTGGCAATACAAAGTATGCTGCAAAAAAAGTAAAGATGCATTTTTAAACCCTGAGCATTAAATTGAATACTCATAAACCACAATGAAAATAAATAAAGATGAAGACAGTATTCAAGTCGATACATTAATTTACTTATAGAAAATCTTGGATCTAGACACAAAGAAAACAGATCACAGTATGCCCACATCTCACAACAAGAATTTGTTTTGGCGATTTGTGAATCGAATTCAACCGATCTTTGGTTGAAAGCATCGAACAACATTGATGACACGAGAAAACACAATACCATTGTTTGTCTAGCAGTCGGGGAAAGGGACAACAACAGAACAAAGCCCCAGTCAAGACGTGCACGACCGTAAAAAGCCTAGGGCTAGTACAGGTCCACGTGCAGATGATTTAGTATAAACAGCGCGGCCTAGAGATCACTAGGTCTGTGCCACGGGGGTACATTATTTGACTAAGGAAATCAGCGGAGGTACAAGTGGGATTTGTGGGTATAATAATGTTCGTTTGTACTCATCAAATGTGTTCGTTGTCCTACGATTGGATGTTTTAGCACATAACAAGAAATTAATTACTGTTTTACCACTTTTTATTAATAAACAATAGGGTCTTACAACAAATTTAAACACACATTAAAAGCTTGTCTTAAATATCTAGTACCTACGAGAAAATATCATAGATCTTTTAATTTATTTCTTAAACACGCGTTCAACGTGCATCTAACTCTTTTCCTGTAACAAATCTGTAGTTTTTTTCTTTTATTTTTCTTTTTTCGAGTTTTGTCTTCTCGTATTTATCTATGTCGGGAGCGCTGTATGTATGTAATAAAGATGTACTAAGTTACTAAATAAATAGGTACGTCAAATATTTAAAAGTTCTGCAATCTTATCAATTCAGGATCAGACAAAAAAATTACAAACAATACTTTCAAAAACAAAGTTTGAAAAGAAAATAGTAAGTGTTCTGTACCACTACTTACACAGTACACAAAGCAAGGGACCGATTGTTGTACTACGAATGATCTAACATCTAAGATTTCCCAAGAATCACTCAAGATAATCACAGACATAAAACCAGGAACTAATGCGGCTCATAGAATTTCGTACTAAAATTCCGCAATAATTATAAACTTGCAATGAATAACGTATATTTCATATCTAATGGGCAAAATTTTATTGCATCGAACGGGAAAGCAGTTCCAATGAAATACTTTAATTGTACCAGTTAACATTTTACAACTGTAATCTAAGTTATATTACAGAAATTGTTATTTCATCTCATCATACGCAATCTATAAATACATTTTGAACATGTATCTTGACTTCTTGACTAACGCTAATTTTATTCGAATATTTAGAAACATAGTTTTCTGGAATTATGTAGTACCTACGTACGTATTTGAAATGTTATCTATAAAATGCTTGAATATTTCCCTCTCTTTTTTGGGGTCAAAAGTTTCCGAAAAAGTAATAACAATGATGATGATTACAGGTAAACAAATACTAGGTACTTCGCTATCAGTCACCTTAAAATATGTAACTTATCGTCAATCGAAAGCTATGTCAAAATCCACAAACGATTCACACAATAGTCTGTATCGGACAGCTGATACCTACGCCTCTTGTCAAAAGGCGTGTCGACCAAACCCACAAGTCCAAACATCTGTAGAACGCCGTGAGAAAATGCTCCGATTCGTTAGTAACAACAAAATGGGAAGGTATTAAACGTTAGGTATTAGCAAGAAAACCTAGTCTAAACAATTGAAACTGGTAGGGCTATATTGTAAAATATGTGGATTATGCAGTAATATTTCCCAATGTAGACTTGAATTTTCATAAACTTTTATAAAATCAACTTGCCCCAGGCACAAAGCTTTGTTAGTGCTAGCTATCAACAAAAATAACCTACCTATAGATTTTTATCTGACCGTATAAAAATCAAAGATATAGCTGTTTGTTGCCATAATCGAAATAAATATAGACTCAAAATTATTTTTCTACAATATTTAATATCTAGTAAAAAATCAGTTCAAGAAAACCTTCAAATAAGAGAATAGATCGCACAATATACCAGCACGTATAACATCCTTGGTATCACTAGAATGGCGATAATGCGCCGTCCGTATGAAATCCGGTGTCGCCGATTCCACCCCACCTTTCACCTCCACTACATCTGTACTTCAATAAAGATGAAGTTTACGCACATATTTGCAATTTCAAATCTAGCCAATCATAGCGCCGCTCAATCACGCGATTTCAAATGGAAACGAATCATACGCATGCACGCACACTGATGTAGATTTTTATAGCTATGTGTGAGTTAGACAGCGCGATCGTTTCTTTGCGTGAAGTATGAGCGTTTTGCTCATAGTTTTGGCGCGCCGGCCCCGCCCACATCGCCTTTCTAACCTTGGTATAGTAGAATTCATTTAATTATAAATCTGTCAGCAAAACATCCAATACGTTAGATGTAATCTTGATAATTTTGTTAGCATCTTGGATTCACTTTCTTCACGAACCGCTGCGACCATAATTCAAGAGAAATGTCTCTACCTTGAAGACAATTTTATATTCCGATGAATCATACAGAGAGACGGTATAAAACTAGCGAAACTTTCAAACACTTTCAACAAACATTTAGGTAGTATTCTTATCGTCTCTGTAGGCTTACTTCGTAAGAAGCGTCAAGCTCGAGAAGCTGTCAAACGCGACATAGTGACATTAGAGCCTTAGTAGTTCTGTCACTATGTCACGTTTGACAGCTTCTCGAGCC
Organism: Teleiodes luculella; assembly: GCA_948473455.1. Lineage (NCBI taxonomy): Eukaryota > Metazoa > Arthropoda > Insecta > Lepidoptera > Gelechiidae > Teleiodes > Teleiodes luculella. Next base: position 11,344,883 of record OX419593.1, read on the forward strand.
TGTCGCTTCTTACGTAGTAAGCCTACTGAAAAGGAAAAGTTACCGAAACGTTTTCGTCAAATAATAAATAGTAGGATAGATATTTTTATAGGACCAAGTAAGGTCTTCCTGACCTTCCTGTGTTAGTATTGGACGAGACAATTAAAAAAGAACACACACAATCCAGGGAAGCGGCGTTCATCTGTGCAATAAACAGCAAGTACGATTCCCATGTATGAGCGGAAATACGAAATCACAGTTTAGCACAGATCATTGTCAGTACGTTTTCAAGCTACTAAATATTGACGTCAGTTATCGATAACTAACTACGCTTGTGAGCCTTTGAAAAGTTGCAGTAGTTCCATTGTTGAACTGCTCATAATTCAATGGAACTAGTGGGAAAAAATAGTTGCAGTAGTTCCATCATGGAACTGTTCAATGGAACTAGTGGGAACGATCGTTTGAAAGCGATCGATATCCTAGTAATCGAAAGTTCGTGAATGTATGGATGTTTGTTATTGTTACTCTTTCACGCAAAAACTAATGAATGGCTTTTAGTGAAACTATACAGTAATATAGCTTATACATCAGAATAACACATATGCTACCTTTTACCGCGGGAAAATCCCTCATTCCCACGGGAAAAACTGTTAGAGCGGACGGAGCTGCGGGGCAGTAAGCTAATAATAAGTAAAAAGCTTTTATGACCCAATGCAGATCTTCTGTTACCAGGCAAATTTTGAGCCATCATCATCCCTAATTGAGCTGAAAGCCGTGTACACGAAAGCGAAGAAATTAAGTCCTTCAAAAAAATCTAGATTCAACACATTTCATGTAACAAGTAATCTTAACATGCGTGTGCTTAAAAATATTATTAGACAGTTTCATAGTGTATACGAGTGTTAATACTCAGAATATAATCATAACCACTTGATGTTGTGGCATATTTATGATCAAAACAAATTATAACTTTTCGCGCTTAAAAGAGTCTATAAAATGATACCCACGCACGTCCTGATAACCTTACTGTATAAAATTAATAACATAACACATAACAGTTTAGCTCATAATATAAAGCCATGTAGGTGATAGTTTTCCGGGATGCGACGTTTTTCCAAGAATTACACGTCCAATAACGCGTAATAGCTGTGACCAATACAAGATTATAACGTAAGCGCTAATAAACAGGAATCGCTGGAGAAAATTGCAGCTTCAAAGAAGCACTTATCATTTATTCTCTTATGGAAAGGTTCGAACATTAAATTATTCAAACAAACCTTTTTAAATCTATTAACAACCATTAAATAACCTACGTTTAACCTTTTCATCTACCGAAAACCATTTTAGTTTGAAGTTGTATGGGGACGTAATTAGGACTGTTTTGGGGGCATGGTTATGCTTAAAATATGATACAATATTTTTGACAAATTAACCATCATGAATTATTTTTTAATATCTCAACCATTATGTTTTATTAGTCATAGATAGTATAAGCACAGACGCCTTTTTTCTAATGTGCGGAGTAAGTGGCTTTGCTTAAAAAATTATATTAAATGTACAATATAAAATAAAATTCAAAGCTTGTAAATGTAAATTTTGTATGTTTTAGTAAACTATTAGATGAAATCTATGCCGGAAAAGGTGTTTAAAAAAACTAAATAAAGTATGATTCAAATCAGAGCGGCATCGCTATCCATCCCAATGGATAATTGGATACCTAATATACTTAATCTCAAGCATAATAAAGACATCGTAGAAACCTCAATGCGAAAGTGACAGTACTAAGAAATTAAAACAACCATTAATAATTTTACGAGCCAATATTATGTCGTGCTTTACAAAATAAAAAACTTGCTTCAACAAAGTTTTACCTATACGTAATCAATGTAATCATACTAATATTATAAAGAGGAAAGATTTGTAGTTGTGTGTGTGTGTAAGTTTGTGTTAATAAACTCAAAAACTACTAAACCGATTTCAAAAATTCATTCACCATTAGAAAGCTACATTCATCCTGAGTAACATAGGCTACCTTTTACCGCGGGAAAATGCCTCCTTACCACGGGAAAAACTGTTAACGCGGGCAGAGCCGCGGCGGAAAGCTAATTTAAATATATTTGCGCAAACTTAATACTCGTAGGTACCTATACGATCGCAAAAAACTTAACCAAATAAAACTTAAGATGTGCGTGTGGGTAACCTATCACATTTTCGAAAAACTGATAACCGAATTTCAATATTCCGTAAACGATTCATACATTTTTCAATTTCCATTGTATGACTTGACATATTTTTAAATCACCACAATAACACTTTACAGAATTATTCTTTTTCCGCACAACGCTATTCCGTTTTACGATTAATCTTTTTTACTAAATACCGTAATCTGACTTAGTCTTTTTTTAAACACTAGAATTTTAGTTTTTGTTATTTTTATTATGCCGAAGTAACAATTATTATTTTTTATAATTTACGACACATAATGTTTTTGGAGTTCGGGGCACCCCGACATCTGTCGGTTAGGTTAGAAGGGTATGGCGGGCGTGGTGGGCGAGCAAAGCGAGCCCACCTCGCCCGCCATACCCTTCTGTTAGGTTTGACATGTATGCATGCCTGCTTGTGCTTGGTTGCATGTTTGCTTGCTTGCCTGCTTGCTTGCATGCTTGCTTGCTTGCATGCATGCTTGCCTGCTTGCTTGCTTGCTTGCATGCATGCTCGATGGAGTACAGAACGTAAAATGGAGAAATTAAATTTGACCTTGCAATATAATGGTTCAATTGAGCTATCGTACATGTAAAAAAATGGTTAATGTTGACATGGATTTTCGGCATACTGGTAAATAGTTTAGCGGAAATTTGAAACATCGGTGAACAAGTAAAAAGGTCAATTAAAACGCGGAAACATAATAAAATGGAAAATGTTATTTCGGACAATAATTAAAATTTCCAACTGATAAATGTCAAAAAGTTAGCGGAATAACAATATTCGGAACAAAAAATATCGGAAATACAATAGGTAACCGTGCGTGTGGCCCGAGTGTTCCTTTTTTAAAAATAGCCCAAACATCACAAATTCAGGAATATTTTAGGAAATAATTGTGAAAAGTCAATGGTAAAGACGAAAAATTTGTGAAAAGTATGGAAAAAAAGTTATGGTCAATTAACTAGAACACTCAGTCCGCTCACCTGAGAAAAATACTGTATCTCGTTTCTCAAAAAGTTCTAGATCTATATATATTTTGGCTTTGTGAAATAATTGTGCAGAATTTGTTAAATATATTCAAAATTATTCAATGTATTTCATAGTTTTATTTTGTTTTTATAAAGGTATCTGTAGAACACTCAATCCTCCTATGGTGCTGATGGAGTGTTCCTAAAATCTCATACTATGGCTACATAAATTATTGAAATTTTTAATCTATTACACGAATACCACCCCGAATCAATTAGTGAAACAAAAATCTTAACGTAAAATATAATAGTTCAAGAGTAAATTAAAATAATACTTTCTTCGTTACGTCCCGTCTGAGTGTTCCATATTTTAGCGTATATTTAATTAACCCGAACTTCTATGCAAACCGAACCTACATCAGTAATTGTGAAAATATATTTACTAAAATTTAACATGTTTTTTATTATTGTGAACGTTTAATTTACAACAATAATTAACTTATCATATTTCTATGCCGGAACATTGATGTAGGGTAGACATAATTTTATTTTTGTCGGACAAAATTTTTATTTAACCTCATTACGCGCCGACTATTCATTCATAGCTTGATTCCAGTAGGACGCAACAGTTTGCTCTAGTAAAGATGGCCCCATTACTTAACATTATTTATCTTACGGTTTTTTTGATTTAGAAAAGATAATATATTAAATAATTAATCTATAATTTTCATGTAATAAAATGCATAGAACAATTTCAAAAATGTGTTATTTTTAAATACCGGGTTATTGTTTAATCAGTGCGCATATTTTAGATAGACATAAATTTTTGAAAATATAAGAACCCGTATATTTTTATTTTATCACGTCTCATACAAAACAGTATTTTTTATCTAATGTGATTTAATAACGATACTGACTGTATACAAAATATTCGCACTCATTAAAAATATCCCTGTATACATGGACTGCATGGTCACTCTAATCTATTTTCTACCTTAGAAATTTGATAAAATTGATAACTGTTAAAATAAAACATGCACAAAAACAGAAGACGTGTTAAATTTTAGTAAAAACATTTTCACAATTTCTGCAGTAGTCTCGGTTTGCATACATGTTCGGGTTAATTAAATATACGCTAAAATACGGAACACTCAGACGGGACGTAACGAAGAAAGTATTATTTTAATTTACTCTTGAACTATTATATTTTACGTTAAGATTTTTGTTTCACAAATTGATTCGGGGTGGTATTCGTGTAATAGATTAAAAATTTCAATAATTTATGTAGCCATAGTTTGAGATTTCATAGGAACACTCCGTCAGCACCATAGGAGGATTGAGTGTTCTACAGATACCTTTATAAAGACAAAATAAAACGATGAAATACTTTGAATAATTGTGAATATATTTAACAAATTCTGCACAATTATTTCACAAAACAAAAAAATATATAGATCCAGTACTTTTTGAGAAACGAGATACAGTATTTTTCTCAGGTGAGCGGACTGAGTGTTCTAGTTAATTGACTATAACTTTTTTTCCATACGTTTCACAAATTTTTCGTCTTTACCATTGACTTTTCACAATTATTTCCTAAAATAGATATTCCTGAATTTCGTGATGTTTGGACTATTTTTAAAAAAGCGGTCAAGTGCGAGTCGGAATCGCCCATGAAGGGTTCCGTAGCAGCCAGTAACATAATATATAAGTTTTTGTAGTTCGTTGTGACTTTGATCGATGTTTTAATAATAGTGAAAGGTAAATTGCGGTTTACGATTTATGACGTATTAAAAAAAAAACTACTTACTAGATCTCGTTCAAACCAATTTTCGTTGGAAGTTTTCATGGTAATGCACATCATATATTTTTTTTAGTTTTATCATTCTCTTATTTTAGAAGTTAGAGGGGGGGGGACACACATTTTTCCACTTTGGAAGCGTCTCTCGCGCAAACTATTCAGTTTAGAAAAAAATGTTATTAGAAACCTAAATATTATTTTTGAAGACCTATCCATAGATACCACACACGTATGGGTTTGATGAAAAAATTTTTTTTTAGTTTCAGTTCTATGTATGGGGACCCCCTAAATTTATTGTTTTTTTTTCTATTATTGTAATAAAATCCTAGTGCGGTTCACAGAATACATCTACTCACCAAGTTTCAACAGTATAGGTATTATAGTTTCGGAATAAAGTGGCTGTGACATACGGACGGACAGACAGACAGACAGACAGACAGACAGACAGACAGACAGACAGACATGACGAATCTATAAGGGTTCCGTTTTTTGCCATTTGGCTACGGAACCCTAAAAAGGAACACTCGGGCCACATCACATGCACATAAACTTAAGTACTGAAAAAAATCGTTAAATAAATAAATGAAATACAACCACATTTTTTGTGAAAATGACGGTTACACGCAGTAACACAGAAGAAAAATATACTTTTTTAAACTTTCACGGTGTAGGTATATCGGGCACAGTCCCACAAAACAACTACCACGGTAAAAATCCCGTTTTTAATCTTAATAGTTACAGAAGATGTATTTTTAGAGCTTCTAAATTCGGTCCTGTCCAACATGTCGTCTCATTATTCCCAGCCATTGTGCCGTTTAGGTCTAGCCTAGGGTTTAAGTCTGGCGCTGAATGGACGGAAGATGGGTTTAGGAGATACCTTAATTGACGAGAGCGAGTGCCCGAAACCTTAGAGCTGCATAATAATGGTGCATAATCCCTTATCGAGACGTTCGCAGACTTAAAGCGAAGAATGTTTAATTTGTTGTGAGTTTTACATTTTGGGGTAGTCTTCCGCTCCCCCGCAAGTCTGGTGAAGCTTGATTGGTCGTACCTTTTCGACACAAGCATAGGTCAATTCAAAAAAAAAAGAGAGTTTTACATACTAAATACTACGAGTATTCAGTATGAAAGAAGAAAGGATCAATTTACAAGCAGAAAAAAAGCCTGCAAAAGCCCACACTTAGGTATATAACCTAACCTAACTGGCCACAGAAAATATATAGTTATATAAATAAATATATTATAGATAAATATACAAAAATAAGCAGACCTGTTGTGTCGTATCTCTATTATGTATTTGTCCTTTGTATGTTTTTGTATACAATAAATGGTTAAATAAATAAATAAATAAAATAGTTACTACTGGGTGCGCTTAAGTAACTAGTTGATGATTTAGGTTACGAACCGGTTCTAATCTGTGTGGTAATTTAAAAATTTTGTTTCTCAATCTATCATCATCATCTCAGCCGAATGACGTCCACTGCTGGACTGCTGCTTCCCCCAAGGATCTCCACAATGATCGGTCCTGCGCTGCCCGCATCCAGCGGTTTCCCGCGACCGCGCGCTCTCAATGTATACTAATATTATAAAGAGGAAAGGTTTGATTGTTTGTTTGTTTGCATAGAATAGACTCCGAAACTATTCAACCGATTTCAAAAATTCTTTTAATGTTGAGAAGCTACATGACTACTGAGTATTTTATTTAAAAAAAAATTTAGATCTACTATTGAACCGATTTTGGTGAAACTTAGCACAAAGATAATAGACCTTGCAGAAGAACATAGGCAAACTTTTACCGCGGAAACATTCCTCATTCCCACAGGAATAACTATTAACGCGAGCGGAGCCGCGGCGGGAAGCTAGCAATTTATGTTCCCATAACCTGACATGTTTCTTATTATCTGCTATATTTTACCAGCTTGGAGCTCTGTGGGGGACTAACAACTTCTTTGAAAATTTGTAGACCCTCATACCCACGGAAAAATCCCCAAAACCAGGCGGCGGACGCCGGTAAATATGATAATGATAAGAATTTGAGAAAGCACTATTGAGAAATTTTCATGCATTTACTGCTGACGACGATATACGACCGATATAACGCTATCCAATAATAAATTTATACGACAAGTGTCATAAACCAATAAAAATTTGAATGCACTGTGACATTACTGATATTTTATAGTTCATTACAGTAATTATTATTGTACCTGTAAACTGTAAATAAGGTAAATTTAGGATCGTCTTCGTAGGTCTTTGATGATTTAAGAAAATAACGTAGTAATAATAAAGCTTTACGCCACAGGCACAAAAGTAAATTTATTTATTGCATCAGTTAATGAAATAGGTACCTAGCTATTTTGAATAATTAAATAGACGCCAATAAATAAATTAATTAATGCTTCATAATCGTAAAATAAGTGAGTGATTATTATTGCTATCTATTCAAGAAACGGCGACGATGGGTTAGTGAACCTTTTAAATAAATCCTATCAGGGAAGTGGTGAATATTGAATTTATGGATTACGATAATATTGAGCTATTTTGCTTGTTAATGCAAATAATCTCGATCCAAAACTGAAAATACGGTCCTATCCTGAAGAAAGCATGAAACTTGGCATTGGCATGAATGTAGCTGACATATATGTGCTTCAATATCTAATCTATATAGAAAGCACGTCGAGAAATTATTGTTTCAATTACTGAAAGTGGACGTAACTACTGACTCTAAGAACGCTATCAAGCGTAGCAGCTATTTATGGATGAACTGAAATTTATATTTCTACCAATTCATCATCATCATTTCAGCCGAAAGACGTCCACTGCTGGACAAAGGCCTCCCCCAAAGATCTCCACGACGATCGGTCCTGCGCTGCCCGCATCCAGCGGCTTCCCGCGACCCTCACCAGATCGTCGGTCCACCTTGTGGGGGGCCTGCCCACGCTACGTCTTCCGGCGCGCGGTCGCCATTCGAGAACCTTTTTGCCCCAACGGCCGTCGGTTCTACGCGCAATGTGCCCAGCCCACTGCCACTTAAGCTTAGCGATTTTTCGGGCTATGTCGGTGACTCTGGTTCGCCTACGGATCTCATCATTTCTGATTCGATCACGCAAGGAAACTCCAAGCATAGCCCTCTCCATCGCTCTTTGGGTGACTTTAAGCCTTCTTATGAGGCCCATTGTAAGCGACCACGTCTCGGATCCATAAGTCATCACTGGCAACACACATTGGTCAAAGACTTTTGACTTGAGACACTGCGGTATTTGGGACGAAAAGATATTGCGCAGCTTCCCGAACGCTGCCCAGCCGAGTTGGATTCGACGATTGACCTCCTTCTCGAAGTTGGATCTACCTAATTGGACTGTTTGTCCCAGGTAGACGTAATGATCCACAACTTCGAGAGATGAGTCCCCAACTTTTATTGGAGTGGGTACTACATGGGAGTTCGACATGACTTTTGTCTTCTCCATGTTCATCTTAAGACCCACTTGTTGGGAGACTCTGTTAAGGTCATCGAGCATTGTGCCGAGGTCCTCCAAGGTCTCAGCCATGACTACGATATCATCGGCAAACCGAAGGTGAGAGATGTACTCGCCATTGATATTGATGCCATGTCCTTCCCAGTTCAGAAGCTTAAAGACATCCTCCATTGCAGCGGTGAACAGTTTCGGAGAAATGACGCGATTCTACCAATTAGTGCCTGCATATTAGTGTTGTTAAATCTAATTATCACATTCTTTTTACCCCTTTCTTCTTATTTTATTTTTTATTTATTTATTTTTTAACTCGATAATCGTTTTATCGCTGTTTAGCGACACTACCCTTAGCCTATGCTGTCGACTACCAAAGGTAATCTGGAAGAAAATGCTTTGTAGCATTAAGTTCGCCTGCGTACATTATAAGTGCATTAAAGAATTTTCATTCATTCTACCAAAAAGATTCACAGCCTTTCCCTTAACAAGTATGGAAGCACGTTAATAGTCCCTGTACAATACGTTAATTAAATCGTCGGATCGCGCGGCGCGTGCATCTCGGTAACGGGACGCTTGCATGCGCGATTGTTGAAGAACAGTTCATTAGGAAGAAACGAGGGAAAGCTAGTCAAAGGGTGAGGACATAAGAATAACCCATTAGTATATACGACTATAAAATAAGCACGTTTCGAATACCACCACCACAGCGAGGTGACGCGGCCATGAGTTTTAGATATGAATATAATAAGTGACACTAAACAAAGGTGGCACTAGTTGGTACAAAGATAACAAGGTAGAGTGACTTGAATTTTAAAAGACGAATTGTTAAAGAATCACCCTTAGGAAGATAATCATATCACGGTAGCAAATATGGGGGAAATCCTTTGAAATTCTGTGAAAAACATAATAAATAAATAGAGATAATTAGATCATATCTCTGCCTAGTTTAGGATCAGATGGCAGTTAGCAAGATATCCTCACATACATTTATTTTTTATTTTTAACATTTTTTCTAATAAAAACTATTATACTCTAGTATAATAGTGAGATTCTTATCATCACTTCCTACATAATTACTGTCAAAGATTAATAATTCAAGACACGTGTAAACGATTGCTTTTGCTGAGCCGAGATAACTGAGGCGGTTCAAGAGTAATTGTAATTGTTGCTTAGTATTCAGATCACACCGTGGACAGTTAGCTGGAGATTTATTCTATTGTTTTCAATTATTTACTAGGCCTATCAACAAAAAAAATCGCGGTAAAACACTTTTAAATTATAAATAACTAGCGACACGCCCCGGCTCCGCACGGGAAAATGGTTGGTTATTGTGGGTTATTCTTAAGTATACTATGCATGTATTATGCATATAAACCTCCCTCTTGAATCACTCTATCTATTAATAAAAAAAACCGCATCAAAATCCGTTGCGTAGTTTTAAACATTTAAGCATACATAAGGACAGAGAAAGCGACTTTGTTTTATACTATGTAGTGACTATTTAATAATAATAATAATAATAATAAAAACGTTTATTTAGGCCCACTAACTATGTGATATGATATTTTCGCATTTGTTACGTAAAGCCGTAGGTCCCGGCTATTAGCCGATGTAGGTTGTGGTTTTAAGAACCATGGCGTTTGGCCTTAGGCGGCTCAATCTTAAATCTAGGGATTATGAAGTAGAAGTAATTCAACCTCGAAAACGATAAGAAAGTAAGCAACTTTTCGATCTATGATGGTGAAATTTTAAGATATTTGGTGATACTTAAATAACTAAACTAAACTAAAACTATCTTATTGGCTGATTATTGTACAATTTGTTCCACAATTTTATATATTTTGGTTGGATTTAGCTACGTGAATTAAATTTAGATGGCTGCTGCATTTGATAATGATATTGAGACGACGACCCACATTGTCCTATATTCAGCTGAAGCTGACATTTCGAAGATTTAAGAATAGAAAGGACGATTTTCGGGTCAGTAGCGTCGTCCGGCGGTGCAAGAGATATCTGAATAGCTCAGAAGAACAGCGCTCAGATTCAAGCCAAAGGAGCTTATAAGGAAAGAGCCACTTGCTACACCAGTGTTATAAAAAATCACATTCTTTCGTTATGTTGTATTTTTATTTTCTGGCTGGGTGGGTTGGGTACTTTAGCTTCTTTATTATGAAGCAATATTTTTTTTATAAATCTTAAAGGGAATATGAAAACGTGACTTTACGTGACGTCACATAAATAAATAGGTTCAATTTTAACATATTTTTTATATTTTTTTGTCATCAATAAGATTTTTTTTTTTATTTACGTTCGATGTTTACGTTCGTTAACAGCTCATATATGTCCCCACCGAAGGGCTCGAGCCTACCCTGAAAACGAAGTACGTAGGCCTTAGTTTCTTAGTAACATGACTTCACATAAAAAAATGAATTGTTAAAATAGCCCCTTATGTTATATACGAGTGGTTACAGATCGTTTATTTCCTACATAGTGTTCAATAATTTACTTTAAATATAGTCAAGTACCCAAACCCAATAATGTAATATCCATAAACAGGAAAAGGACGGCTCGATATAAATCCATGTTTTTTAAGCTTTAGGTATTTCAGTATTGTTTCAGTAGATTATACATATATTGAACACATATTGAACAAGACAAAACTATGTCTGAAGATGATCGGAAGCGGTCAGATGCGCAGGATATATTAAGGTGCGCAAGCGTTCTAACTATGTCTATGTGCGTCGTAAACGGTCATGAGGCCGAAAGTACGTGAACACACGACAAAACTATGTCTGAAATCATGATACCCCGGCATACTGAACTGTCTAGAATTTCGGATTTCAGGCACAAGTCATAAAAAAATCGAATAACGGTTCACGGATTCAGTGATGTCCAAAGCCCTGAAATAGCCCTCTTAGCAACTTCTTGAAACTTTTGCTTCTCCCCTCAGAAACAAGAGCGAAATAAAAATGTTTGTACATACTAGTCATAGTAATTATTCTAGTTTAGTTCAGAGCAATTTCCTGCATTTTTAACGTCGTACGTTTACTCCTAGAATTTCTCGCTGAGTTTACACCTAGACTTAAGTGTGCTTAAGTGCATGACCATTGTTCTTAGCATTGCAAATGTCCGCAAACAATCTGAACGACGTAGCTTTTATAATGCATAAACTTACGGCTAATATCCAACCATTACAGCTTATTATGCGATTTGCGGTTTAAAACTACATATTATCTTTATTTATACAATTCAATTTTACTCATAACATAATCAAGAAAATTCGCATGTTTATATGTTTGCTGTACGAATAGATAGATTTAACGATGACAGTTGTTGTAAGAACGCTACTGCCTACTCCCTGGGCAATTTTCGTCGCCTATTTCTAAGTCGAAAACCACGCAATTGCTGTCTTTAAAAAACAGAAAATGTATGATAATTCTCAAATATCACTAAGTCATTATTTTGGTTAATGACGGACCGTTTAGGTGTAACAATTTCCTAAGAATTTGGTGGGCTGTAGCCGAATATAATTGCACACAAAATAAATACATATACACTTACGTACCTAAGTATATAAAACTTTTAAATCTTAAAGCCAGTTAACTCGACTAGTTAAATTCTGCAGCACGCACGCATGACTGTTACATACCAAGGACTTTTGAAATCTATGGTAAAAGATTCAAGCTCCCATTTGTCCAAAGAGACGATTACGAATAACAACTACTCTTATAGGTACCTACCTATTAGAATATACGCACTTTAAAACCAGAACTTCTATAACCGTTCTGTATAATGCGCGCAGCCAAAGATGAGACCTGTCAGATGCTAAAGAGGGGACTTTGCGCTGGTAGATACAGTCGCGCGTGCTCAAAATAGTTAAACTAAAATATGAGATCGGATTAATAAGATATTTATTGAATTTCAAAATCGCTTTTATCGCTGTATCTACTGCGCAGATATAACCGTGGTCCGTCACGTGATCAACCACGTAATCCGTCAAGTCTCATCTTTAGTTGCGCCAGTTGCGCGCATTGTAAAAGACAGCAATGTACGCGAAATGAAACTACTGAGGTTAGTTGGCAAGTTATCACCAAGTTTTATGTGTATTAGAGATGGGATACTCTTTACTGCAATTTAAGTGCTAATAGCAAATTTTTGCGACTTCCCGACTTTAATAGTTGCACGAAGTTTGTGGCGTCATAAAATTGGAACGGCTGTAAGTAGTTTAGGGCCACGTCTCTCGCAGCAAAATTACTGATACGATGACCAGGGACTTTCGCGCCTAAACAATAAAAAAATATTGCTCGAAAACTTCGTATAAAAGTAGAAAAGACTTTGGGGAGTAACATAGGTTACCTTATACCGCGGGAAAATTCCTCATTCCCACGGGAAAAACTATTAACGCGAGCGGAGTCGCGAGGCGGAGAGCTAGTTAATTAAATAAAATAAAATATATATCAATAAAAATAAAATGAGATTTATTAGTCTGCATAATTTTGGTTGTTCTTACTTCCATTTGTGTTAATGTCAAATTTATGTGCAAGATTCATGTAAAAATTATATATGCATAATTATCCATAATTATCATATATGCAAAAAATCCTATGGAACATGGTTATTAACGACCTTATTACCAGGCTCAACTCTTTCCACTACTATACAATAGGTTACGCGGATGACCTGACTATCCTAATTAACGGTAAGTCAGCGGGGGTGGTATGTGATCTCACGCAGAGTGCCATCCGCATAGTGGAGACATGGTGCGCCGAATTCGACCTCTCTGTAAACCCTACCAAGACACAACTTGTGTTGTTCACACTGAAGAGGATTCTGGGCAACTACCGCTTACCGCGGTTGTTCGACACGGAGCTCCAACTATCAAAAGAGGTTAAGTACCTAGGTATCATCCTGGACAATAAACTCAACTGGAACAGTCACATTGACAACAAAATAACTAAGGCCAGTGTCGCGTTCTGGCAGTGCCACAGGATGACAGGTAAGAAATGGGGACTTTCCCCAAAGGTCGTACTGTGGCTTTACAGGACAGTGATCAGGCCAATGTTCTGCTACGGCGCACTGGTATGGTGGACAAAGTGCGAGCAAACAACTACTATTAACAAACTGCAAAGATTTCAAAGACTGGCATGCATGGCCATCACGGGCTGCATGAGGACCACTCCGACTGCGGCCCTGGAAGCCATGCTGGGACTACCACCGCTGCACCTGTTTATTAAGCAGGAGGCGGCCTCCACTGCGGTACGTCTTAAGTCTCTGAAGCTATGGTGCAACAAAACGATCCCACACGCAAAGATCCTTGCTGATGCATTGGAGTACCAGCCATTACTTATGGCTCTGAGCGATAGGATCCCCAAACAGTACGTATTCGACAAGAAGTACAAAATACAGCTCTTTGAAGATCAAAACTATGAAGGTCTCAATCTCACGGACCTCAGGATTTTCACAGACGGCTCAAAAACTCAGACGGGGACCGGCGCTGGCGTCTTCTCAGACGACTTACACATGCAGATCTCTGCACCTTTGGGTACATACAACACAGTCTTCCAGGCGGAATGCCTAGGTATTTCACTGGCGGCTACGGCGATCCTGTCCAGGGAGGTGAAGGGGCAGTCCATTCGTATCCTCTCAGACAGTATGTCGGTACTACAAGCCCTGAACAGCTGCATATACACTTCAGGACTTATCTACGAATGCCATCAAAAACTCATGAAGGTATGTCTAAACAACCACTTGACACTGCAGTGGATCAAAGGACACAGCGGCTCTCGAGGTAACGACGCCGCGGACGAGCTCGCAAGAAGAGGATCAGACCTAAGAGTATTGGGTCCTGAGCCCATCGTACCCATCCCATTTGGACAACATCGAAAGATGCTAAGGGATCGCACTAGGTGTCAACACGACAGCTACTGGACTGAACTCCGCGACTGCAGGCAGGCAAAGGAGGCGCTGCCGGTGAGAAACCACCGGCTTACACGCATTCTACTCAGTCTGAGGAAATCACAACTACGAACCGCAACCGGAGCTATTACAGGACATGGTTCTTTTAACAAACATCTGTTTACTCTAGGTGTCACGGACAGCCCACTGTGCAGAGGCTGCATGGGGGCAGAAGAGACGGCGGCCCACGTGCTCTTGGAGTGCCGGGAATTAGCCACTTACCGGGCTAAACACCTCGGAACGCCGGGGTCAATCCCTGAAGTTCTCGGTAGTATTAAAGGACTGCTGAGATTCTTCGAGGAGATAGGGTGGCTCGAGTAGCAATCCCACCCATACGCAAAAAAGGCGCATCAGTCGTCGAGTTGCGGAAACAAGCCCGTTATACCTATACCTATACCTATATGCATAATTATTTTTTATCAGTTAAATGAATTAGAAATTATATCATCCTCAAAAGGCAGATGTGATACTCATTGACCGACATAGCCACTGTATAATATAATAAATGAACATAAATAATTAGTATGTAGGTATTCTAGGTATGTACGAGTATCTGTCTGAAATAACTTCGTGAAATTGGCCTTAGATCATGCATTGTGTGTTATCGAAAAATATAGCATATAAAAAATGCCTCAGCTTTGCAATGGAATGTGTTTTATACATTTTTATGCTATCATTCGATTAAGATTGATCTTAATGGAGGTCAAGTTTTTTTATTAATTATTTAGAAATGAGACCAGAAGAACTACTAACAGCAGCAGGAGCGACAGTACTACTATAACTCTCATCTCATCTTCTCAAGCTTTTCTTATTCAATTATAGTAAGCTTATTGTAGTGTTAGCAATCACTCAAAGTACTATGAATAACAGTTCAGATCCTAAACCCTAGATTGCACCAGTCTTGTTCTGTTGGGTTACAAACAAGAGAGACTTACAGCCCTGTTTGATAATGTGATGGCAGAACTTTGTAATCAAGTTTTAAAAGTTTGGCATTAACATTTTTTTTTTAAATATTAGACTTTAATTAAATTTAAAAATTAAATACGGTCAGAAAGTCAACTTCAGGATTCACCTGTTCATGAAAAATAACTTGTACTTCATGATGATAATGATGATAATTATAATGACATTGATGATGACTTACTGACCCATAGATCTATTCAATTTTGTTTAACAACCCCGTTACCTGCTTATAAGTAGCTACGCCTGCTTCAAAGCTCAGGGTCGTTGCTGGTTAGAAAACATTCGTGGGATAACCACTTTCCCATGTCTGGACGAAGCTATCCAAATTTAAATGTTGTAGTTTCTGTCACAATATTATCATAACATGAAAACCTACATAAATTGTGTAACATAAGGAGAAACTTTTATGATCAAATCAACATAACCTGAAAATATGTAAAGAAACTGTTTATCCAACAATAATATTCACTTATTTACCTGGAAACTGTAACGGTTTCCTATACTTTCATTTCAAGTTCTTTTTAACAAAAAATAATGTCCAAATTGGGTTTAAAAATTGGTTTAAAACAATGAACACCACAACACCACAACATAAACAGAGACACACGCTTGTGACATTGACAGACAGACAGCCAGTACCTAGTGAAGTGAGTGACAGATAGGCACCTATTTCACTTGCAATGCAACAGAAGACAAAATACGAAAGGGACGCAGTTATGCCTTAGAATGAGATGCAAATACACTGCGCTCACTCTTGCGCATAACGGCGTCCCTTTCGTCTTCCGTCTTTGACTACCGTGAAATACCAGCCAGATAAACCACTTTTTTTTTTATAACAGTTAAATAAATTCGCCAGCAGTCATCATTCATGCTACATGCATGCCATGCACTCAAACAAAACAGTTTCGCATTTCTTCGGAATCGGAATGCTGACTTTTCTTTCTCTTCCTGCCTTAACTGCACACGTCGTCTCGTCGTTCGTTCGATAAATAAATTGTCCCCAATTTATTCTATGGCTCGACTCGACGAGCCTACCCTGCCTGCCTGCCTGATATATGAATTGGATATGATACGTAATCAAAATTCAAATAGGCCCGCCCGCGTAGCTCAGTGCAACAATAAAAAAAACTATGGAGGAATAGACAATAAATAATCTTCTTTTTCTATAGTAGTGTTGCGAAACATGTCATAATAACCTTCTCAGATAACGCAACGTTATTTTTACTGTTACCCTTAGTAATTTGCTAACAGTTTTAAGTCATCTCTTTTTAAATGATTTTGTATTATAAAAATAGTTAAATTTTAATACGAATTGTAAAATTGTAAAAAATACCTGGTATGGCGGATCACATGCTATTAAATCATAAAATCACTAACATTATGAATCCGAGCTAATAAATGATTTTATTTTACTTATTCAGGATTGTAGTTAGTCAATTCACTTGAGCAATACTCCTAATTTATTTAAGATTAGCTGTCTGCCCGCGGCTACGCCCGCGTTGTATTTCAACTTTTCCGTAGTATTTTTTAACTATATAATACTGGAACTTTTTAATTTATGGGATTAAAAGTATCTATGATGTTGACCGGGTATACAAGGTACCACCATGCAAAATTTCATTAAATCGGTCCAACATTTTCGTAGATTAGCCTGTATAAACAGACTGCCAGAGAAACAAAAAAATATATGTATAAAATGTATATCACATCCCTCTGAGTCGGTTTTTAGCATTTTTTTCTATGTACAAATTTTCAACCTCTACACTTTTATTATATAGATTTTTAGATAATTAGATCACTAGCAACATTCTCACTATGCACCAAATGCATTTACCATTCATTTTTAAAGGCAGTTGTAATAAATAGGACGTACATATTAGAAGTAGTAAAAGTAAAGCACTTCTGTTCTGGCATAATCCCAAAGAAAGGTCTAGGAACTTGCTAATCCTAAAAATAATTAGATGAATGTGTAATAAAAAATGGTCTAAGACAATTGTTCTTTGTCGACATAAATCTAAAAATACTAGAAACATAATCAAATAATAATCGCAGAGTATTTGTAGATATTAAGTATTTATTTCCTATCGCACGCCGGGAGGCAGATATTGTTTTTTCTGAACATGAAGTTATTTCGAATGTTTTATCTTCTTTCTTATAAAATATTTTCACTTCTATTTAAAAGAATTAAACTAAAACAAAGCTCCGAAGCAAAATACACCTTGCAAATTGTAATCAACTTCTATACATATAATTTGAATTCATAGGAAATTATATATTTGCAGCTGGTACGTACGATGGAGTTAGTTAAAAAAAAGGAAATCTTCAGCTCACCAGAAAATCTCTTCCACGTTGTACAGACACATTGCCAAAAGGTTTAAGGCCGGTTTAAGAAAGTTTACTGGGTCGTTGATCGTAACATTTTAGTTAGAAAATTGATTTTCGTATATGCAGTGGCACCAAAATAGCCTCCCAGGCATTGCTGCGTGTGCGCCGCCAGTCGAGACACTAGCGCCGGCCGCCCAGCCCGTTCCGCCCAACTCCATAAATACTTCTTCTTTACGGGAAGTGTAACCATTTCGCCAGGATTTCTATGCAGCCAATATATTATAGTGCATTTAAAAGTGATTCTTATCAAAAACTGATGATCGTACAATGTGATTGATTGTGATACAGTGCTTGGACAAAGTCCAAGGTGTGCAGTGAACTTATTGTATGGAAGGGCGTCTGCCCTTTTTTGTTTGGTAATTCTAGTTCATTTATTTATTTTTTGTTTGCCCTTAGCAAACTAATGCTTTTTTCACATCCTTATAAGAAATATCACAGAAAAATTAAATATGATCTAGAATTTGAATATTATACTCTAGTCAAGCAAAGTTAGATAGAACACTAATTGGTTTACTAAATTGGTCCCGCGTTCAGTAAAATCCAAGAATAGAGAATGTTCACTAATTTTGAATGTTAGCTTTATAAATTCTCCGTTCAAAATAAAAAATACTAGTGAAAGAATTATTTCGATACGTCAATTAGTTTCCAAGATAGAGAAGTTTAAAGTGAGCGCGCGACGAAATTCCGCGTTCAAGCGCGTGACGTCATGATGCAACGCTCGCTCAGTCCGTTCCCGCTCTTCCGTACGGCTGCCTTGCGTTATTAGGTATTTTGTACTTGGATTTCTGAATTAAAAAAAAAATAATCCAAATACCATAAAATCATGTGTTGTGCCAAAATGTACAAATACGGCTATCAATGCGCCGGAAAAGTTATTTTTTGTCGTTCCAATGGATGTCAAACTACGAAGTTAACGAAACTACGAAGCTATGAAGAGATCAGATCCTGTTAGAAATCGAAGCACAGTTTATTGTTGTGAAGATCATTTTGACTTAAGTATAAGTAGTGATTACCTTTTTATGTACCTACTAGCTGCCCGCCCGTGGCTACAACCGCATTGGATTTCGACTTTTCCCGTAGGAATGAGATGATTTCTAGCCTGAAAAAGTAGCCGCGCGCGCTACTAGTATTAGGTAGACTTAATCCATCCCCCGAGATCTATTCTATATCTGTACCAAGTATCATCAAAAATTCCCGCCGCGCTACTAGGTATATTTCCCGTGGGAATGAGATATTTTCCCACGGTATAATAGCCTTTATCCCCCCTAAAATATTTTGTATCTCTGTACCAAGTTTCACTAAAACTTTCTGCCAGACCTCCCATTTTCCCGTGGGAATAAGGTATTTTCCCGCGGTAAGAGATAATCTATATCCTACTCCAAGGTCTATTTTATCTCTGTACCAATCTTTATCAAAACTTTTCACCTGTACTACTATTTTTCCCGTGGGATTAAAGTATTTTCCCGCGGTAAAATGTAGCCTATACATATCCCTAGGGTCTATTATATCTATGTACCAGGTTTTATCAAAACTTTCTACTCGCGGTGACCTTTTTCCCGTGGGAGTGAGGGATTTTCCCACGGTAAAAGGTAGCCTATATATATCCATCTCCAAGGTCTTTTCTATCAAACCCCAAGGTCAGATAGCTCGTAGATATCAAGTTTCCGCCTCACGACTCCGCCCGAATCTTTCCCGTGGGAATCAGTTGTTTTCCCGCGATAAAAAGTAGCCTATGTCCGTCTCCAAGGTCTATTCTATCTGCGTAACAGACAGACAGACAGAGTTACTTTCGCATTTGTAATATTAAGTAGGGATTAGTAGTTTTCGGTTTTAAGACCTAATGGTTGCCTGGAAGAAATCGCTTAGAGCGATAAGGCTGCCACTTGCCTTCTCCCTTTTTGAGTATTGTTAATGTATTTGTTTTTGTTCTGTGCAATAAAGTATATTTTGTTTTATTATTTTTATATTGACCTATATTACATTACCTAAAACCTAAGGTCTCTGATACCTACTTCTAGCTATAGCTAGTGGCATTACGAAATGAAATACTTGGGTATTTTAGGTACTTCAATAAAAGAATACTTATAGAACAGATATTAATATCTATTTTCGAGAGTTATATTATAAAAAGTTTAACTTAACTTACCTTTGCATTTTTACTCCTCGCCTTTCGACGGCAAAGAAATCACTATTGTCGCTAAATAATGAGCAACCAAGTCCTTCTATTTTAGGTAGATTATTTGATTGTCCATTTTCGAACCCTTCATCTATTATTAATTCAATTCATATAACTGGAAGCGATGAAATAAAGCAAAACACTGCGCGAGTAAACTACTGCGGAGCGGAGTGTTGCTATGTGACGTCACACGCGGTCACGTGACTGTCAGCGGGACTCGATATTTATGGGAACTTTGAATGCATATAAAATCAAAACTACTTGATATTTTTTAATGAAACAAAAACTAGTGTATCTGTATATATAAAAGCTCTACTGTAACAAAGTTTCAAGTGATTTTACATACTTAGTAACATTCCTTATTTATTTCCTGACATGGTCAAGTACTTACCTATTGAACAAATTGTAAAGGTGTCATCTAAGATTGTCTACAAGTGAAATGACAATTTTGACGCTTATAGTTCATCTGAAAGAAATCAAAATAATTCACCATTATTAATCGACATAACATTGTCGTCTTTGTGTTATTGATACCTACCTTTGTTTTCTGTTTACAATTTTGTGAACTATGATTAATTTCACTCTCTAACTCACGTACTGCAATAAAAACAAATACTTTACAAATGGCTTGCTTATTTAAGTATTACACATTGCATAACAATAACTTGCATCGGAAATAAATAAAATACGTGTCTTCAAATGTTGCTCTAAACTGAAAATATCATACTAGTTGGTGTATTAAATTTCTACTGATCACTTAACTAATAAATGTACAACTACTGTTTCAACTATTCCTAAAATTTTTTAGCACAATACGATCCTGAATCGGGAGAAAATTAATTAAGGTAATAGACGAGCAACAAATTGGAAATAATATGCTTTGGAAACTACATCTTCTAGTAACAGAAAATGGTATCTCCCATTGAAGAAGGAGTGGTCAGTTAGATTGAATTCATGAATGCATTACAGTTTCAATTTCAGGCTTATTCTACAATACTACAAAGGAAATATTTCTATCTTTATTGGTACAGTGTAATAATCGTAATACCTATTTAATCGTTATGCCGCCCTATTTTACTAAGAATTAAATTCAGTAGAGAAGGTAACCTGGCAACCTTGTCTATATAGTCCGGAAACTTACTCATGTACCTACACGAAAATTAAGTCACGAAAAGTATTATTACAAGACAGTGCAGTGCAGCTCCATTTAATTCAGAGTTCCAAACAAGTATAAGTGGACGTCTTTCGGCTGAGATGATGATGATGATGATGATGATAAGTGGACAACCAAACAAACAAACGAAATGTCCTTCTTTCGTCTCATAACTCATATCATAATCATAAAACTGTAATCGTTATATTAGTAAGTAAATAAATAAACACAATTTTAATTTAATTCTTTCATGTTAAACTCTGGTGTTGTGATAATGTGTCTCAACACATGCCTCAGCATTTTATGTTTAAAAGCTTAAACCCATTAAAAGTAACACTAAGTGGTTACTAAAAATTTGAGATGGTGATGATAAATGATCATCAATTATTCGATTTCTATTCAATCGGTCGGAATGCATTAGATATTTTTATTAGTTGTTTATTAAATAAAAACTTATGTAGACAAGTTATTATTTAGAATGCATAGATCCAAACGATTCCTGTAGAAATAAAAATAATTTGAATATAATATAAACAAAATAGACAAGTATTTTTGAAATAAAGGGTCCCTAAGTATTTTTTATCCTAATAAACATAATATAAATATAGAAACTTGTGAAATTATACAGCTTGAATATCTCGTTAAAACACACTTTTCTAATTTGTTAGTGTAGTGTAGGTACTTAAACACACTCACCACGTAATAGGATTTTAAATGTGAGGGCATGAAGTGACGTCAACTTGTTAGTGATGTGCCGGTCCCGGGAATATTCCCACACTAAAAATGCTACTTTCCGTTTGAGTGAGGCCAGCTAGGACGAGTCAGTGAGATCTGTAGGATCGGTCGAGTCGTTAGGTACCATACTGGAAAACACCAACCCGGTGTACCACATCTAGCCAGCTTGAATAGCAAATTTCGTTGGGAGTAATCCTGGGAATGGGAATTTCACGGGAATGGTGGGAATATTCCCGGGAATGACACATCTATACTTGTGACGTAAGGACAGACAGCCGTCTGGATCTGGAGTAGACATCAATCCTGGCAAACCTCCAAGATCATTCAATCAACGATTTTCTTAGAAATGGGGACGCTCTATTTTTTTTAGCTCACCTCCGTGAATATTTCTAATGCTTACCTTAAGGTCATTGGGTTAAAGTACATCTTTAAAATCTTTCTTTTATTACAGAACCTGGATTAAGAATAGCAATAAAAGATGAATAACGGAACAAGGAGAGCCTTGACTGGCTCAATACATAAAATAAGGGAGTTTGAACTGGAAAAAGTAAGGAATGTTTTTATCACTATTATGGCAATGGAAAATCAAATTTATTTCAATTTTTTGTTTATATTCATAATAATAATCGTAATTTAAACTGTGGCATTTCAGGTGAGTCTTGTAGAAGAGTTCGATATCCTGCAGATTGTCGGAGAAGGCTGGTTTGGAAAAATTTTATTAGTTGAACACAGAGCTTCAGACACAGAAATAGTTTTAAAGGCACTCCCAAAGCCCTATGTCTCTATCAGAGATTTCTACAGAGAATTTCATTATGGGTTACACCTGAGTGCACATAAAAATATCGTTACAACTTTTGACGTTGCATTTGAAACTGCCGGTTTCTATGTGTTTTGTCAAGAATATGCTCCTTTAGGTAAGTTTTTATTCGCATTTAGTTTTCAATTATCATACATAACAACAATCGCAACAAAATAAACAAACTGATGACGTATGTTCCAGCTTTCAGCGAAAGTATCATCTATGAACATTTTGCAACAATCAAAATGTAAATTTCATTGGTTCCAAGCTGGCCGTACGCCAAAACAACACATTGAATGAATTTATATAACAAGCATAGTTTGATGGCCAATCCTAATTAAATAGTGTTTATTTATTGGCATATATCATACAGATTTACATACTCAGCCCATATTTTATTTTTATTTTAGGTGATTTGACTTCAAATATGTTTGATACTGGAATAGGAGAAATTCACACCAAAAGAGTAGCAAAGCAGCTTTCTTCGGCGTTGGAGCATCTTCATCAAAGAGAGCTAGTTCACAGAGATGTAAAGCTGGACAATGTTTTAATTTTTAAATCAGATTTCTCAAGAATCAAATTATGTGATTTTGGAGAAACTAGAAAAGTAAATTCCAGTGTCCTAAGAAGGAACGAATGGCTCCCATATTCACCACCAGAAGTACTTAAACTACCGATGGATAGCAGTTACAAGTATGTCTCCAAATTTTTATAACATTTTGCAGGCTGCTTGTTCAACTTCATAGGAACGAAATAATACCTTAAATTTATTATGCAAACATTGTTAACATTAAGAAAGCGTATGGTAAACTATACATAATAGAAGTGTGTAAACAGTAACCAACGTTGCAAATATATTTATTTAAAAAACAAAATTTACTGAACTGCTCAAGAACGATAGAATACGTACAGTAATTTAAGAATGAGTGAGTACCTACTGTTCGAGAGTCCGAAAGTCTAACTGAAAATCAGCGTTGCAGTCGCCTCAGTGTGGCGGGTGCAGCATTAGCTGAGCTGGGAACCCTGTTTGATACCGGGTGTAATAGCGGTATTCGTTCATAATATGTAATTTTCTTCATTTGTTTGTTTGCTTGTAAATGTTAATTTATTCAAGGAAGTAAAGGTACAAAAGGTCTGAGTCTGACACAGTCAGAAATTTAGTTAACGTATACATTACAGAATATTTCACCGGGCAAGCCTTACGGAAATTTTGAATATACCTACGTAAATTACTTAGGTGTTGAATAATAACAATCACAATTAATATATAACCTATCATTGTGCACTATAATATTATACACTTTTTTTAAATACAAGGACTCTTAAATTTTCTTTATTGATATCAAATAAGTATTTTTTTTCTTTCTTAACTTAACTTTTTTTTTCTTTCAGAGCGCTAATTAGTCATGATATTTGGCAGTTTGGTATAGTAATTTTTATTTGCCTCACTGGATGTTTACCTTGGCAGAAAGCTGCATTTGATGATCCTAGATACACTAGGTGAGTATTAATTGAAAAAAATATTATGATTGATATCCTCTCCATTACAATTAATTTAATTACAAAATTTATGGTTGTAGATCAAAGATCAAACGTATGCACTTGTAAGCTGTAATTTAATCTCTCATAATTAATTTTATTACTATTCTAGTTACTATAATTGGTATAATAGCGCCAACCCTTTAAAAAAGCAACCAAAACTTTGGAAGATGGTTTCGTCGCGAGCACAAAAGATGTTCAAGAAATTTGTAGAACCAAGAGAAGACAGACGAGCAACTAACTTCTCTGAAATATCCCGATACTTAGATGACCGGTGGCTGGCTAAGGGTTACACAGATAGAGTCGGTGGGATTTTTTGTTCTCATTTACATTTATGCATTATACATACATGTTTTAACTTATTACTGACAGAATTTGTAAGCAGCATATAAATTAAATTCATTATTTAAAATACGTTTTCAGCTGGCGGAGATATAGATGAACTCTGTCCATCCATGTACAGTTTTCACAGCGATCCAAACGAGAAAAATATTTTGCTGAAACATTTCCGTGACAATGGCATTGAAACAACTGTTGATCGCCAGGCAAAAAAGCAAAGAATACGAGAATGGATACAAAACAGTGTAATCGAAGAAGGTGATGAAGAAGTAAGTATTTGTATATTACAAACTAGCTGTCCACTTTTCGGCTCCACCCGCGTTGCCAATTTTTCCGTGGGAATGAGGAATTTCATCTCCCCAAGGGCAATTTTATCTTCATACCAAGTTTCATTAAATCGGTTTAGTAGTGAACCCATTCAATGAAAACAAACAATAAAATCATTACTCTTTATAATATTAATTAATATAGAGTGGTATAGACTAAATAATACATATTATATTTTTATAAATGATTAGAAGACCAGTTCAGAACCAGTTACACCTACTTTATTGAGATAAATTTTAATATTTTTAGGAGGAAAGCATTTACGAATCTGGCGCTTATGAAGATAGTGATGCAGAATTAGAGGATACGTCACGTCCTTACCCTATTGATGAAAAACACTCTCGACCAACACTACGTTACGATACTGAAAAACATATTAACCCAAGAACAGGCGAAGTCATCGAAGGAGCTGAAAAAAAACAACCTACTGATAAAAATCCTTTATCTTATGACGTTCAAAATATAGAACCTGTAGCTCCAGCTAATGTTGTTAGAAGATATGGTATCAAAGAAGAAGGCTCGTCTTACAGCTCTACAAAAGATAGTGCATATGGATCCATGGATGCCAAAGTGACAACATCAACGTCAAGGCCTACACCACCACAACGGGCCGAAAATAAACAAATAAAAGCAATTCGATCTGACAATGCACCTAGTCGATCACTCAGTGCAACATCTTTACAAAATAATCGCTCCCCTAATAAGTCAGTGCATGCACAACGTATTAAAAAAACGGAAGAAGTATTTTCCAAAGAATTGGACAGTTGTACAGGTAGCTCATCTACTATTCATTCTGGAGGAAATTCGTCAAGATCTAATAGTTTGCTAATAACACGTAATGGTTCTGTCGAAAGTTCTTCAAACAATAATGACTTGCCACCTAATGATAATATCAATAACAATATAAGGCCTAACAATCCAGTCGTAACACAAAATGGATTTAGCCCAGGCACAAAAAATATGCAGTCCCCTCAAGCTTATATTTCATTGAAAAGCACACCTTATGATAAAGTAGCCAAACGTAATGAAAATAACAGTTCTGCAATAGAGAATAATCTGCATAACACACCTGTACCAGATAGCCCTTATACGTCTATGATGAATATAGTTCAGGGTCAAATAAAGATAGGACCTGCAAGCGAGATTAATAAAAATATCGTCAACTTTTCTGTTACGCCTTACACTCGTAAAAACTAGGTCATTACAAAATTGCTCAAGTGATAAGAAATCCATAAATTTATATTAATCAAGCTAAAGACTATGAAGTTTTAGTTGTAACATTTTCAGATATTTTATGTTTCTATTAATTAATATCTACTTACTTAATCTCTATTTAAGATTACCGCGTTACAGTCGCACTGCATTGCACTGTACTGCATCGCAATATATTGTTCTGATATGGAAACAGAGAGATCGACATTTTAAGTTTTTTATAATCCTCAGACGAAGGTGAAAAAAGAAGAACTTTCTTTAAATGATTAATTTTACAATAATAATGTGATAATCTTCCAAAGAATCGTTTTATTTTGTTACTACGAGTTTTAAAATAACTATTATAATATGCTGGATTGGGTAAAATTGGGTTGGGCTTGCTTGACTATAGAACTGGATTGTATGTAATCCGACTAGTCTTGGTAGGCACCATTATCCGAAAGTTAACATTTCTTCCTTTGGTCTGTAATTTAATATTGATGTACATTTATAATTGCCGGAAATTTAAATGGAAATGAGAATTATTGATAAGATAATGACTATTTATAATCGAAGCGAAAACCTGGATGACGATTGAATGATGACTTTGAGTATTCATGAATAATACAATTAATAAATTATTATTTAAAGTCTATACATTCATGTATTGGAGGTCCTATAATGTTAATAAATATGACTGAAGTAATAATATAACTGAGTATACCTGCTCGTAGTGAACAGACTCTTTTAGTCACTTAATTCAATTAACTCAATTATGAGGTAAAATTGTACAAAAGTCATTTTGTATGGCAACTACTGCGATGGATCCTATATAGGAATTGTAAGGTAATAATTCAACCACTCCTAGGCTGCCGGGGTGAGATAATTCAGCTCGGAGATGCCACCGAAGAATGAGTGGAATGGACAGTAGTTCACATCACAATGTGGGCCGGAGCCTGATCGACTCTATGAGCCCTCATTTGTGAAGATGGTAGTTACAACTGTGTCCGGTTCTGCATCGGTTCAGTTTCACCCACAATGGCCGGGGAGCATAGAAAACGTGAAGTTTTTGTTTGGGGCTGGAATGAGGCTCTTATTTCGATGGTCAAAGAGCTCCCAAGAAGACCGCCTCCGCCTCGACTTTAAAGTTGGTTTCCAGACGTATATCTGTCCAAATGGCATGCCTTGAAGCTAAGCGATGTCAGTCACGGCAGGTGGTACAAAAGACAATTTACAGTCTCTTTTTGGTGAGTGGTTTGTTTACATTATAAGACCTCCGACCTCCGTGTAATAGGAATGAAATAAAATGACTTTATTCTAAAAATGATTCCTGCTCAAATAGAGAGAATAGAATGTTTAGTTAGAGAGAGTTATTGCAAATTCCTACTCAAAGATTTTATGAATTGCGTATTTCGCGCCTAAAATGTATAAAAATTATATGAGTTCCTACGCTCTAATTAAATTTAAAACTATTTTCAAGGTCAAAATCGATTAAGAGCTGATTAATAGATGCCCCGAAGAAAATAAATAGGTAAATACGAAAAGATAAATTCGCCTATATTTATTTTTGAATAAAATTAAACATGCCAGAAATGCGTAAACAGGCCAATTTTGTTACTTTTCAATGTATTAATTATTATTAATAAATAAGTTTGTTCCACTATAATAATAATTTGTAAATCTATAACCATAACATATAAAATGGGTTTTACTATTGTGACATTCCACGTGCACCATGGCGGGTTTTAGTACGAAGATAATATTTTTACCTAGATTTGAATAGCTTATGAGTTGCAGATTAAAGGGATATGCATAACTCAATAATGTATCATCCCTAAGGTCCCTTTGCACGTGGAACGTCACATATTAATAATCTAGTACCTAGGTATAAGTAATTTAATTACATTTAAAGACATTTTATTGCTTAAGATAGTACCTATTCTATTAGTTTAAATAAATAAATGAACATTACTTTTATCTGTAGTTTTTTTTTATTCAAACACTGAAGTTATTTCTTTACCATAGTCGGACCGGGTTTATTACCAAGCTTTTTCTACTCTGCAGCTGCGTTTGTCCGCAAAGTTTTTTTTTGTTAAAAATTTGGTAAACAAAAACCCCACACAAATCTTGCACAGACTTATTGAACAAAAAATAATTATTTGGTTTAGTCGTGCTTGTCATTCGTAAGTTATGCATGAACACCATAATCATAATGTGTGTTAAATTATCACATGTAGGCAACTGTTAGTTAACACAAATTAGTATAACGTTACTTGTTAACTAATTTTATATACACTTGAAAACACTATTCAACCATAGACAATAACCACCGCACCATGATCTGTCAGTCAATGTCACTGTCAGTCGGTGTTTGTACCGCGGCGCGTAGGAAAACGCAAAAAAAACGAATTTAGAATTTGGATAATGGAAATAAATCAGTTTTTACAAGTGTAATTGTTTAATAATTTGCTAAATATCTGTATCCCAATGAGTTACATGTACTTGCTTCATTATAAACGTTGCTAGTAGTGAAAAATTATCATTATGCATCCTAACCTCTCTTGAGTAGACTATTCGATTCAGAAAAGTAAAAACCTAATATAAAAATGCAAAAATTACAAGATAGTGTGTTTTCTATTGTTAAAACTACTAACCTCTCCCCTGCTGTGTTTAGTTATTTACAGCCTACTGAAGATTTCACTGGTAAGCATTGTTGACTGAATTTATATCGGCTATTTATACCACTGTTAAAAAAAGAATGGCATTGTTATGCATTTTTATTCTTATTCGACAGATAAAACCCCCCTTGGTGGGATTCTGAGTGATACAAAACATGGATGGCTTGCCTTGGGCCCCAAATTTTGTGTGATTGATCTAAGAACAGGTCTAAAAGTAGCGGAGCGGACCTTCGGCACGACACTCAGGTATCTTTTTCGTATTAAAATGACATCATCACAATTTTTGGTGAGAGAGGTTTGCTTCTAAGGATTGGAAGTGAATAAAATCTAAATCTACCTACCACATTTAGTGATTGTAACTTGTACATACATACAATCAATAAACTATTTTCTAATGTATTCTCTTGAGAGTAATTATTGGAATGTGCATTGGGTTTATTATGTTATATTTTATTTGTCATATTCTCAAAAAATATAACATTTGTTTACATGCTGTGAATTTCAAATTAAATTTATGAATTATTTCAGCAACTTCAGAACAACTGTAACATGTGTGGTGGAATTGCCCACTTCACTCACAAACAACTCAACCCAGCTCCTCATCAGCTTAGAATGTGAAGATATTGCTGGCATGATATGTGTGTTCCATGTCAACGGCTCACAGATCCTTCGATGCATTCAAACTGAAGTCGTTGTCACTGAATTAGCTGTCTGTGAAGGCTTTCCCGATGGTCCCTTCACATGTTTCGATGGGGCTGTCATGGCTGGCACCAAAAGCGGGGAGATCTTCATATTTGACCTCAACAGATCCAGTCTTATACAAGCTTTGAAAGACATTACTCAAGGATATGGGCACCTGATCAGAAGTGAAGAGAATTCATCAAATATAACATTTCTTCCGCTCAATGCTGTTCAGCAGATAGAATCGCAGAGAGACTTGACATTAGAGAATGATGATCATATTGCCGTATTACTAAACGAGAACTCTATAGTAGATGGTCAAACTTACATTTTCCGTAACCCAGATGGTACTGTGAGAATGAAAGCAAAAAGGGATCATGTTCAGGTGACAGTTATTCAATACATTCCACAGTTGGGAAGTTTGGCTGTTGGTTTTAATTTTGGGGCATTTCAAATATGGAACTTGCTAAATATGGATTTGGAGTTTACATCTCAGGTCAATGTGGAATGCCTTCCTGTCACTCATTTTGGATTCCAGGTTAGTGTGTACTATAAAATTAAATGTTGGTATACAGCCAGCCAGCCACTATAGTACCTGAAATCATCTGTCACATTTGAAGAGTAACCCAAATGTAGCTGCTCTTGTGAAGGTGATCAACCCATAGGAATAGTGCTCTAAAGCATATTATTAGCCCTAATTTGGCAGTTAATGAAACCATCACACACTATCTCTGTAAAATTTTCTCAGTAGAACTATTTTATAGAGAGAAATAAGATAAAAGACAATGCTTTTTTGTTGTTGTGCTTCAATTTAAAATAGTAAAGTAGGAGTGCGCTACTGAATATCGACAAACAGTAGAACGACGCACGCTAGACCGACAAATCGGTAGACCGACTCACGGTAGTTTTTTATACACGCAAGACCGACAACATGCAAGAGCGACAACACGTAAGAGCGACAACATGTAAGAGCGATAGCGCGTTAGTGCGACAGATCGGTAGACCTACCAACGGAACATGAACGATATCACACAACACACGACGATATAGACCTACTATCAGACCATTTTGAAATACATGAGCGAATATTTGCACGTTAACAATTATGCAAGTGCAAGATCATACATAATTGTATGTACAACATACATATTTATTTTGCTTTGACCTCAATAGAGTTTCCCAACAAGTGGGTCTGCAGATGAACATGCTGAAGACAAAAGTTATGTCGAACGCCCATGTAGTACCCACTCCAATAAAAGTTTTGGACTCCGCTCTCTAAGTTGTAGACCAGTGTTTTTCAACCTGTGGGTCGCGACCCCCTGGGGGGTCGCCAGAGGCCGAGAGAACTACTTCAGAAAAAAAAACAATAAAGATTAAAAAGATTGATTTATTAAGTAGGAGAATTTTAACAAAAAGATATACTCATAAACAGTTGTATGTTAATACAAACGCACTGTGGCTTATTATTAATCACAGTCAACCCGAATTTCAAATAATTGTCGTCATATTGACATTTTTTCTTTGTTTTATTTCCACTACTCTCACCGAAAGTTGGCGGTTCTGTTGTTTTTTTTAGGAATTTATCCATTTTAAATTAAGTATTACAAATTACTTCAAATGCGTAATTATTACTAAACGACATGAACTTAGTAAGTATCGCAAAATCAAAACTAATAATCAGAGACGGGGCCCCTCAGGCGTTGTCTCCTTCACGATATATTTCCGTATCAACGCGCTAGGCGTAGGTTCGAGGCTTCCTTAAGTCGCCCCTAGTCGCGTTGGTACATGACTACTCTGGGGTAGAGCCATCCGCTTCCCCGCAAGTCCGGTGAAGCTTGATTCGTCGTACTTTTGCGACATAAGCATAGGTCAATTAAAAAAAAACCTAAATTGCACTAGTTAGTTATCATTCGGCGACGTTTTCGATGTATGTAGTTGTAAAATAATGTGTTTTGCGCGTTATATTATGTACAGAGACGCATAAAAACGTTGTATGAAATTATTATTTGTAATACATTTTAACATACATACACAATATACATACATACATACATGATAAAAAAGCGAAGGGTCGGGGGGTCGCAAAATATTTTTTCATACCAGGGGGGTCGCATTATGAAAAAGGTTGAAAAATACTGGACTAGAGTCTAAATAAAACCAATGTAAGAAAATGAAGAAAATGCCTGGAAGAAATTGCTATTACAGAAATAAGACCGCTAAATGTTTTTTATTTTTTTTTATAATATAAAAACAAGTAACTTTCTGCCCCACGATGACGTTCGCGCTTACAGTTTTTCCCATGGGAATAAGAGATTTTCCCGCGGTAAATGGGAAAAAATCTGATGTATAAGCTTTATTATTTTAAAGTTTCATTGCAATCGATTCAGTCGTTTTTGTATGAAATAACAGAATCCATACATTCATACAAGCTAGTATACAAAATTTGCCAAGTACTAGTGCACCTATTTTGCCTAGTACCAATTCAATGCGTTTGATAATACATCGCGCCAGAAGTAATAAATTTCCTGACTTACCGAAAAGTTTGAGTGAATTAGAAATACCTCCGCAATTTGTTAAAAATAGGAAGCGAAAGATTTCTTATTGATCATTACGTAGAGGATGATGTTTGTGTGATAGTTTTCAGTACAAAACAAAATTTAGTATATCTACACAAGTCGCCATACTGGCTCATAGATGGCACATTCCTCACCTGCCCTACTTTGTTTGGCCAATTATACACAATCCATGGAGTCATCATCATCTCAGCCGAAAGACGTCCACTGCTGGACAAAGGCCTCCCCTAAGGAACTCCACAAAGATCGGTCCTGCGCTGCCCGCATCCAGCGGCTTCCCGCGACCCTCACCAGATCGTCGGTCCACCTCGTGGGGGGCCTGCCCACACTACGTCTTCCGGCGGCGCGCGGTCGCCATTCAAGAACTTTTCTGCCCCAACGGCCGTCGGTTCTACGCGCAATGTGCCCAGCCCATTGCCACTTAAGTTTAGCGGTTCTTCAGGCTATGTCGGTGACTCTGGTTCGCCTGCGGATCTCATCATTCCTGATTCGATCACGCAAGGAAACTCCAAGCATAGCCCTCTCCATCGCTCTTTGGGTGACTTTGAGCCTTCTTATGAGGCCCATATACGTCTCAGATCCGTAAGTCATCACTGGCAACACACATTAGTCAAATACTTTAGACTTAAGACACTGCGGTATTTGGGACGAAAAGATATTGCTCAGCTTCCCGAACGCTGCCCTTCCAAGTTGGATTCGACGATCGACCTCCTTCTTTAAGTTAGATCTACCTAGCTGGACTGTTTGTCCCAGGTAGACGTAATGGTCTACACTAGTCAACTGTCATGTCACGTGGCACTTGATTTTCCGTGAGTCGGTCTACCGATTTGTCGGTCTAGCGTGCGTCGTTCTACAGTTTGTCGATATTCAGTAGCGCACTCGTAAAGTAGGTATATAGCTTCATCTGTTAAAAAAAGTAACAAAGTGCTATTTTTTTTACAATTAATTGAGATTATATTGTTGTCTTGTGAATTTTAGGAGCCATGTGACGACCCAAGAGCCTTCTGCTACCTTTGGGTGGTGTTCTCAGTTCTGGACCGGTTTGAGGAAGAGGAGTTCCCATTCGCTGTCATGTATTCCCTTACTTACCAAGGCAAGAGGATGCTATCCGATACCAAGTGTCTTTATCAGGTATGCATATCTTTTGTCACCATTGCCTCAAAATTCAAAAGGCGTAACATTGGCCTTATATAATGGGTGTCACGCAAAATAGGCGCTTTTGACGTCGTGTTGCGGAAAATAACAGTTAGCCGTTAATGCAACTAACTAACAAATATAAAGGCTATAATGGCGGTTTAACAAATATTGATGAAACATGTTCAAATTTTCTTGAAAAAATAAATCAAAACACTCCCATACAAAAAAAAAAAACATTTTAATCTGGTAGTTTGTAGGAAAAAGTAGATTTTTTTCCTGTTTCTGAGTAAAGTTTATTTGACAAAGTCTCTCAATACCGTTGACTAACTAATATTTAAATTTAAAATTGTCTAAGTTAATTTGTAATTCAGACTTAACAGTAAACCTCTTATATTTCTTGTTTTATAGGAATTCCTGACTGCCGCAATAAGGTTTCAAGTGGAATTAAACACTATAGAAGAGGCTCCTGAGTTGGTTGGCGGCCGATGCGTGTCATGTCACACGTATTCTGTGAACTCCATGTTGGCTGGTGAAGGAGAAGAGAGTAAGTAAAATAATAAATAATAATAATAAATATGTGGGACATCTCACACACGGCCATATGACCCCATACTAGGCAGAGCCTGTACTATGGGTGTTAGACAGCTGATATATATACATATATAAATATACAACATCCAGACACAAGGCAAACACAAGTGCTCATCACACGAATATTTGCTGGGCGGGATTCGAACCCGTAACCTTGTGCTTCGTAGGCAGACGTACCACCAACTAGGCTATGAGGCCGTCATAATGGTTATTTATTAGTATTTTGTCACTGATATAGCATTTATTTATCTTAACTTTATATTTAAAACATTATAGGTTGTAATGTCGTATCAAGTATTTTGTCACTGACATAGCATTTGTGTCTCCTGACATAACATTTATTTCTCTTGTATGTAACGTTATAATAGACACCCTGTCATAGGTTGTAATCAAGTATTTTATATTTTCTCTTTGATATAGTGTTTATTTCTTTTAACATTATAATAAACACAATTATTTACGAAATAAAATACTGGCCACAAGGATATAGAAGTCTTGTATCCAAAACAATCCTTCCAGTACTTTGTATGGTTTGATCAAAGTTTTAAGATAGTCCAAGAATGGAAATTGTTGGTTTCCTTATATCCTATTAGCTTTCCGCCGCGGCTTCGCCCGCGTTTTCAGTTTTTCCCGTGGGAATGAGGCATTTTCCCGCGGTAAAAGGTAGCCTATGTTAATCAGGGTGAATGTAGCTTTCTAATGTTGAAAGAATTTTTGAAATCGGTTCAGTAGTTTTTGAGTTTATTCATTACAAACATACACACACACGCACACACACACAAAAATACAAATATTTCCTCTTTATATATTAGTATGATTGTGTTTTCAGGTATGTTGAACATCTGTCAATTAGTTTGGCAGTGTTGGGGCGAGAATGCGAATGCGTCGTCGCAATATGGAATGCTTTTGTTTGATCTTGATCAGTGGTACAAGGATCAAATGCCGGGTAAGAGCATTTAATCTTTATTTTCATAGTTTAATTTTTTAAGGAGACGATAGTTCAGGCAGCTTGATAAATCTAACTATTCCAGTCTAGTAGAGTGTAAAATAACGATAAATAAAGGAATTTATTTGTTTAAAAAGATAATTAATGTTTAATTTAAAATTGGTGTGTGTAGCAAAATCTTGGCAATCTTGCATTTATAAGAAGATTATAATAATTTTTCGTTCAGGAATTAAATAACTTTTCAATTTTAAATACTCCCATCGAATCAGTTGCTATTTTGCCTTCAGATGGCCGTGTGTGTGATTTCCCTATATATTCATTTGTTTTTATTGAATTGCAGCGACGTACCCCCTTCAAAGCAGCGCGTTCATGAGCGCATGCGTGTGTCCGGAGCTGGCCCGCGGCGCCACAGCCACGTTAGACGTGCGCCTCGCGCCTTGCTCCGTGTCTGTGTACTGTGCAGCCAGCAGACTCGAGGAACACTTCTACCCCAACTCGCTGAGATACGGTCAGTGACACTGTTACATTACACACAGCCACGTTAGACGTGCGCCTCGCGCCTTGCTCCGTGTCTGTGTACTGTGCAGCCAGCAGACTCGAGGAACACTTCTACCCCAACTCGCTGAGATACGGTCAGTGACACTGTTACATTACACACAGCCACGTTAGACGTGCGCCTCGCGCCTTGCTCCGTGTCTGTGTACTGTGCAGCCAGCAGACTCGAGGAACACTTCTACCCCAACTCGCTGAGATACGGTCAGTGACACTGTTACATTACACA
Source organism: Teleiodes luculella (assembly GCA_948473455.1). Lineage (NCBI taxonomy): Eukaryota > Metazoa > Arthropoda > Insecta > Lepidoptera > Gelechiidae > Teleiodes > Teleiodes luculella. The sequence continues at coordinate 11,380,249 of OX419593.1, forward strand.
CAGCCACGTTAGACGTGCGCCTCGCGCCTTGCTCCGTGTCTGTGTACTGTGCAGCCAGCAGACTCGAGGAACACTTCTACCCCAACTCGCTGAGATACGGTCAGTGACACTGTTACATTACACACAGCCACGTTAGACGTGCGCCTCGCGCCTTGCTCCGTGTCTGTGTACTGTGCAGCCAGCAGACTCGAGGAACACTTCTACCCCAACTCGCTGAGATACGGTCAGTGACACTGTTACATTACACACAGCTACCTTAAAATAAACGAACAAACATCAACATAATAATATCTAAATAATACAATAGTTATATTAGGTATATTGTCTTCCAAGTACTCCGGACAAGTTATACTACCGACGCGTTTTGCATTCCTGCACCAAACAGCAAGACATGGTAAAATTACATTTGGAACGCTGTTATTTTGCGTGTGAAAGTAATAGCGCTGCGTGCATAAAAATACTCACGAGTATCCAGGAATGGCATGCTGTAGAGAGTGAGGGCGTTTCATAGCGGAGCATCGCCACTCCGTTCATAGTTCTATTCTAAACTAATTTGTGCACCTTTTGCATTGTTTAATATTTAAAATCATTCCTGCACATTGAACTCACAAAAACAAAATGCTTAGGCATCTTTTGTTCATTTATGAACAACTTCTGATTGGAACATGAAGAAAAACAATCCACTTAATTTGTTCTGTACACCCATGGCCCAAGAAAACAAGGTCTAACCGTTAGACCACGTGACTGACACAAGCCTACGTCATTTTGCGCTGTTCAACACGCATTCGACAAGGATGAATAGGCAAAATGACGTAAAAATGACGTAGGCTCGTGTCAGTCACGTGGTCTAATGGTTAGACCTTGTTTTCTAGGACCATGGGTGTACAGAACAAATTAAGTGGGTTGTTTTCTTAGACCATTGTTTTTATTGTCCAGACTGCATCTGCCTGAACACCTCGGAGGCTTGTGTGCTGAGCACGCCGGGCATCCAGCGTCAGATCATCAACTCGCTAGAGGAAGTCGGGCCCACAGCTCTGCTCAACCCCTCGCGGCTGTACCACGCGTGCGTGCAGACCGGCCTCGTGCCGCTCTATGTGGACAGCTCGCCCACTGGTGACCAGGTAACTATAACCATGGACCAATATACTCGAGAGGACTGTCAATGCCCTACAAAAAAAACGTGCTCCGGAAAAAGCTCAAATCCCGTATTAAAACTAGATGGCGCTTTGCTTCTCGCCCGAGATTATATTAAAAATACACTAGTAAATGGCTATAATTGTGTTTTTTTTAACATAAATAGTTACTAAAAGTATTTTATTTATTTTTTATCAGGTCGAGAGAGACCATATAATTTTTAATTTTACATTATTTTACTATTATAGTTAATTTATGTTTGGTAGTGACATCTATGTTTTCTTTTAGTACTAATTACAGGAGCACGCATTGTAGTAGGCGAATTGACAGTCCTCTCGAGTATATTGGTCCATGCTATAACTGTAGTGTGTGGCTCACCTTGCCCATATAGCATAGTATAGATATAAGTTAGTATGTAAGTTATAGTAGTCAATATACGTCCGTCATAAGCGCAACACGTCTTTGATTTATCGACGCTCCCAGGCCCCGCCTCTACATGGCGACCTGGCCAGTGCTGCCGTATGGCAGTACTGTGCACCGAGCAAAAATAAAGTGATAGGGATTTAAAAAAAAAATGTGAACAAAATTAAAAAATGTGAACAAAATTAAAAAATGTGAACTTAATTTTTAAAGACAGTTTTGTGTGGTGAGAAAATTTAGCTGCTTTTCTTTAGAGGAGGATACGTGCCGAAGAATTAAGAGATGAATTAATAAATTTAAATACGACTAGGAACATATTTATTTTGGACGATACTGCCAGCCACACAACCAGTAGTATCGTCAACAATCAAAGAACATCGAAAAATAAAATAAACAGTTGGAGCAACCGAATTGAGAAACAGGAAAAGTCGTAAGTGCCTACACAAATTTCAAATCAGGAAAACCAAGGAAAAAACAAAGTATTATCAGGAGCACCATAATAAGAAGCAAGTTATAACAGTCCACTGTCGCGAAAGAGAAGAACAGCACCGAAAACCTTAAAGAAGATGATATCAGACAATGATGAATAAGTGAGAGCAGCAGAGAGAGCAGCGAGGTGAAAGAGTCGGATGATGATGATGCGTTGCCGGGCGCAGGGAGTAGTACGAGTCGGATGAGACGATGATGATTGTGCAGGGCGCCGGGAGACGTTCGAGTCGGAAGTGGATGCAGCCAAGCTGATGTACCGTGGTACCAACTTTGTTATAGCTAGGCCAAGGATAAACATCATTAATTTAGGTGCGTTACATTTTAGTGTCATGAAGAACAAGCGGCATCTCGAAGAAACAAGCATGGAGCGACCAACGGCTCAGCAACTCACCATACAAAACAATAAAAATTAATGTAAGTTATTAAATAATAAGTAAGCACAGACACGGATCATGTAAAGATAAGAATTTTAATCTAAATTTCTGAGTATGATTTGTATTAGAATTTTATTTTTATAGAAAGTAAGTAACAAAATTTTACGTAAAAAATAATAATATTTACATTATCCGTGAGCTAATTTTATAGGTACTGTTGGCAACGATAAATATAATAAGTTATCTATTATTAAAATTAAATAGATTGTTATTGAGATTTAAAATCAGTAGAAGCACAATTTAAATTACCAACTATTTTCTTTTCACTTCGTAGATTAAAATAATAAAGTAGAATATGATATTCTTATATTATTGACTAAAATGAATTACTTTTCCTAAGCAAAAATAAATAAAAAACCTAAATACAGTTTAGCAAAAGTATTAAGTATTTGCATTAATAATACATAATAATATGTAATAATTGTGTTTATTATAATATAACAGTACTATTATTATAATTAAAAAAAAAAATGTGTGTCACAATTTCAGAAAAGTAATCAAATATAAAGAAATCAAGATTTTACGAAATTTGAAATTTAAATAATACAGTATATTAGTAACGTGCTCTCTGAAGCACATTTTGTTAAAATTTAGTATCATGTCATTTCAGATGTTGATGTTTCTTTTATTAGTATCGTTATTATCAGTTCATTACAATTTTAACTTTGATACATACTTGTAAGTGTAAAGTTAAAATTTAGATCAGCAAACAGAAAAATAAAACATCATAAGAACTAATTTTATGAACGAAAAAGGTTTTAGATAAATTAACGTAACATTACTTAAAAGTTGCAAAGAAAATATTCATTCAAGTTATTAGAAATTCATATTTCTCTCAGTCTTTAAAATTGTATCTCTGCTCATCCTTTTAGAACCATGAGCGTGATGATTTATTTATAGTAAAGGTATGCAGCTTGCCTACAAACATGGGACGGCGACGCGATAACGAAGTCGAAGCTCATGTTGCATTCATCGTAATCTGCACTAAGTACACTACAATACAATATTTGTCTATCATGCTACTTTTAAAATTATCTTCTGTATTTGATTCTGCAAATATAATAATTTTAAATAAAGTCATAATGTTTTCTATTTCGAAGTAATAATAAAAACACGTTTATGTTATCGTTAATGTACGAAAATTCTAGCATCTGGTATACATACAGATATTTAAAGTAAATTAAAAATATGTAGTTAAAAATATATTTTGAAAATAATAACAGGAATTTATTTGTGTAAAATAAAATAATCAGTATGCTATTATATGAGAATGTAAGTCGATATTTGATCTGCATTGGATTTTGATGACGCGATGGAAACAGCACAGCAGCTCGTGTAAATCGCTACGATCACATACACGACAATTTGTATGTATGTTTCTGCTGAACACAAAAAATTGTAACAAGATATAGTTGTATCTTGGAAACTACTTTATACTTGACAACAATAATGATGTAGAAATGTAGCAACAGACAAATATAATTTTGCTTAATATGGAAAATATTAATAAATGGATGATATGAAAAAAAGGTAAATTTTGTGTAATTTAGGTCTTGTTTGTATCATTTAGATTCATCAACTGTGTTGGTCAATTAATACTAATTTATGTAAAGAAATCAATTAAAAAAAAAAAGTGACATTAGTAAAACTTAACAGATTTATACTGTATCTATGAGCAAGAAAAACGTAGTATTGATAAATGAAAACAAGTAAATTTCATTTCATTATTTTTGTTTAGTCACAGGTAATATCAAATTGAGTAACTTTAGTTTTGGAAAATAATGGAAATAACATTAGTTTTCAAGCAGATGGAAACTAAAGGAGCGTAATTTGAATAATTACTTACTATTTGTCATAGATTTCAGATACTAGCTACATAATTATTATAGTATATAATAAAAGAAATTAGTACAAGTTAGATATAGGTAATAAGTAAAAAAAAAAAGCGCGAACGTATTATTGATGTTATTGATTAAATATAAGGAAATCGGAAATGACAAAATGTTTTTACACATTAACTATGAAACATGAGAGTAAAATATGGAAATGGAAAATTAATAAAATGTTGTAATAAAGACAGTAAAAAATAAAGAATTATACTTTAATGTAGATAAAAGTGAGAGTAAAGAATGAGAGTATAGGTAGTTTGGATAGGTTAGTGGTAATGTTAGTTTTGTCGTTTGATTAAGAATTTCAAGTATTAAAAATCTTTTTGTGTCCAATGAGCGCGATTAGGAACTTTTTTTATTCTTAATATGGTTTTGAGATAAGGATAGATTTTGATAAGGATTAAGTTAGACAGTAAAGTCAAAATAGGATGATGGATTGTGAAAAGGCAAAATTCTGTATAGTTTTGGATTGTTTATGTAAAGTTAAAACGATGCCTACATCGTTATAACATAGGTATTGAGTAATTTGGTACATGTAGTTTTGATAAGAATAGGACTGATCACCCAAAAAAACTTTTCAAAACAATATTTACCAATGTACTTATTTAATGGAAAGTGTTGTGATAATGGTTATGTAATGTAATGTTGAAAAAGAAATGTAGTAGATGAATAAACTCACAACTGAGTAATAAGAAAGTAGGAGAAATGAGCATAAGCTCTAGAGAGTAAGTACCCAAGTAATAGGTACAAAATAGAGGTCAAATCCTTCAGTCTAGTCATAGGGCGGACGAGCTTCCGGTATGAATGCTGTTGGAGACAAAGTCTTAAAAAATATGACCCTATAGGAAAATAATGGTACATTGGGTGTCAGATCCTTCAATCGATCATGGTGTCAACGAGATTTGCTCTGTGAGATTTGTTGGAGCCATCATAAGGGCTTAAATCATGACCTCAAAAATATGTATAAGTAAGGGCGTGGCCACGACCCATAAAAGGCACAAAGATGCCAATAAATGTATTAATAAAGAGTCGACTCATGTTATAAAGTACCAAATATTATAAAAAAAATTATAGTAAATGGACCGGTACCAATAAAATAAAAATAATATAATGATAAATGTATAAGACCTAGGTAGACTTAAAATAATATTATTAAAAATGTCATGACATATGTACACGTACATAATATAAAATGGAATTATGAAATGTAAACTTGCAAGTTTGAAACTTTGAAGTTTGTGGATATGATTTTATAAAGACCAAGGACGCTTGGCTAGGACTTGACAATGTACATCTATCGAATCTATTAGATTGATATGATAAGATAATGATAAAGAAAAGGTATAGATCAAAAAGGAAAATGTTAAAAACTGGAATTAAGAAAGTGACTATACCAAGAAAGATAAACATGGAATTGACTATAGTAATAAAATTAGATATTAAATAAGTTTAGTGTAGAATAACATCGAATAAAATGCGCATAATATGTAATTTTGAATTTAAATAGAAAAAAAATAATATTGTTAATTTTTATTTTATTGGCTATTAATAAAACAAAATTATGCGTATGTTATTTGTTGACATAAATATAGGTAGTTTTATATGATAAGTATAACATTTTATAATAATTATGTAAAAAAAAGTGAAAAGAAAAATTAACAAACAAATGTTGTCAACAGTATACTTAGAAACGATTATTAACTAACTTTAGAATAATAGAAAGTAAAGTGTACCCTTTATATAGGTACATACATTTTATGCGATGTTTTCAACTCTATTACCTATTACTTACTGAGGATAAAGTTTTAAAGTTTCAGATTTATTTTAATGAGTTACAAAATGTAAACAAGTTAAAATATTTGAAATCATTTTAACTAAAGGTTTAATTATGTAATCTCTAAACATTTAACAAAAGTAAATTGTGTGATAAAAATAAGGAATAGAAAGGACGACTACAGATTATTATTATTATTTAAACAAATTGATGTAAAAAAAGGAAGAAAACATGATTAATTACTTGAATGATATAATTTACTATTAGATTCATTTTAAAACAGGTTAACAATATTAATATTTCACTAGTATTTAATATTTTGTAAAACTGATTGTGAAATTATTTAGAGACGACTTAAATTGTTTTCAAAATAGATAGGTACGATATGTCGTTGAGGTGCACAGTAAGAATAGAACCTAATGGAATATTAAAGGTATAAAATAAAGAAAATTAAAATATTGTAAGCAATGATAATTTGTAAAAGGAAGGAAAAGGATTTGTAGAAGAAAAGAAGATATTGGTTTTGATTTTTGTAATTTAAACATAACTTAGTTAAATATAGTAAAAAAAAAAGAAATTAAAATAAATTTCTTTCTTTTTGAAAAAAGGGGGGAGGTGTAGTGTGTGGCTCACCTTGCCCATATAGCATAGTATAGATATAAGTTAGTATGTAAGTTATAGTAGTCAATATACGTCCGTCATAAGCGCAACACGTCTTTGATTTATCGACGCTCCCAGGCCCCGCCTCTACATAACTATATGCAGTCATTTAGCTGAAGGACTGAGAGAAATAACAAAGCTAATAGGCAGATGGTACAACTTGGTAATACAACATAGATCTTGAGGAATAGCGCAAGAAACGAGGTTTACACCCAGCGAACAGTTGATTGAAGAATAAATAAATTAACTCATCTAATATGTTTAAAAAACTGTCAGTATGGCTTGCTCAACTATACAGTTACATAGTTCCACAATTCCTTTTTTTTACTCATGTATTTTCTAGCTGTCCGCTTTAATCTACATCACTTTGTAATTTTGTTTCTAGCGATATAAGTGTATAAGAAAAAAACTTGAAATATCTAAAGTGTGCATCCTTGTTCACTATACATGTTTGAAGGATTCATCTGATGTGTTTGTTGCATTGATTTATAACAGGTTCTAGATTTAGCGCGTCATACAATAGCACACTGAAGACTTGTGACCGTCTGACACACATGTGTAAACTTCTCATTACAACCTTATTCTCCCCCATTAGGGTCGCATTTTCATTGCGGTAACGTAGTGCACTAGAATCAAAATGTAATATGTAATTTATACTAACTACATCCTTAGTCTTCTTACTATGGTTGTATTTTCACTGTGATTAAAAAGTTGCTTGAGCACCTCTTTGCCGTACCATTTTTGAATCGTTCATGTTTTATCTGTGGTCTGTTGTAAATCAATGTTTTGTTGTATACAGGAGGAGCAGCGTCGCTATTTGCTGTCGGTGGCGCTGGAGGCTCGCCTGTCGCGGTTCCTGAAGCGCTGCGCACACGACTGGGCCACCGGCAGCCACGCTGCGGCCGGCTGCACGCTCACCTTCCTGGTAACATTACATACACTACACTACACCTCTACACCTACACCTACATTACACACACAACACTAACAGCTGGAGGCTCGCCTGTCGCGGTTCCTGAAGCGCTGCGCACACGACTGGGCCACCGGCAGCCACGCTGCGGCCGGCTGCACGCTCACCTTCCTGGTAACATTACATACACTACACTACACCTCTACACCTACACCTACATTACACACACAACACTAACAGCTGGAGGCTCGCCTGTCGCGGTTCCTGAAGCGCTGCGCACACGACTGGGCCACCGGCAGCCACGCTGCGGCCGGCTGCACGCTCACCTTCCTGGTAACATTACATACACTACACTACACCTCTACACCTACACCTACACCTACATTACACACACAACACTAACAGCTGGAGGCTCGCCTGTCGCGGTTCCTGAAGCGCTGCGCACACGACTGGGCCACCGGCAGCCACGCTGCGGCCGGCTGCACGCTCACCTTCCTGGTAACATTACATACACTACACTACACCTCTACACCTACACCTACACCTACATTACACACACAACACTAACAGCTGGAGGCTCGCCTGTCGCGGTTCCTGAAGCGCTGCGCACACGACTGGGCCACCGGCAGCCACGCTGCGGCCGGCTGCACGCTCACCTTCCTGGTAACATTACATACACTACACTACACCTCTACACCTACACCTACACCTACATTACACACACAACACTAACAGCTGGAGGCTCGCCTGTCGCGGTTCCTGAAGCGCTGCGCACACGACTGGGCCACCGGCAGCCACGCTGCGGCCGGCTGCACGCTCACCTTCCTGGTAACATTACATACACTACACTACACCTCTACACCTACACCTACACCTACATTACACACACAACACTAACAGCTGGAGGCTCGCCTGTCGCGGTTCCTGAAGCGCTGCGCACACGACTGGGCCACCGGCAGCCACGCTGCGGCCGGCTGCACGCTCACCTTCCTGGTAACATTACATACACTACACTACACCTCTACACCTACACCTACACCTACACCTACATTACACACACAACACTAACATTTTACACGCTACATTAACATTACACATACATATATTACTGTAACGTTACAGACTCAGCAGTTACATTATACACATTACGGTAATATTATACACACTACAGTGACATTATACATATTATGGTAACTTTACACATACTATAGTAATATTACATACATTAACAGTAACATTACACATACTACAGCAACATTACATTTATTACAGTAACATTACACACTCGGCAGTAACATTATACACACTACGGTAACTTTACACACACTATAGTAATATTTACGCATACTACAGCAACATTTACATTTATTACAGTAACATTACACACAACAGTAACATTACGCACACTGAAATACCATTATACAAACTACAGTAACGTTGCTCTCCTTTTAAGTTACTCTCGCCCAATCCCTCTCCTACAAATTCTAAACGTAATGGCTTTTTTATTTGTACATTTCAGGTGGATTGGTGTTGGAAGAGAGCCATAGAGTTGAAGGAAAATGCGAGAGAGTTAACAGCCCCTCTCTTCACCTCTTCTGCTTTACCAGATCGGTGAGATTTTATTTTAATTTATTTCTAAATGGTCAACTGTTAAAAGCAGGTTAACCTCACAAGCCCCGGTGTCAAAATTATTGAGCCTAATATAACAGCTGTACCTGTAAAATAGTAGCCGGGACCAACGGCTAACGTGCCTTCCGAAACGCGGAATCATAAATTTATTCGGACAATGGTAAAGGTTATGGTAAACAGTACGGTGAGGATTGTAAATTTAATGTCTTTCTTTTTAGATGAGTCTTTTAAATAAATAAAGATGAAGTACCTAAAATTTGTTTCCAGGAATGTGGTGCGATGCTTGGAGCATTGCGTGCAGCAGTTGACCCAACTCACCGGGTTACTGGACGCCGTGCTCACTAAATGCTGCAATCTGGTCGTTCCCGATGGTAAGTCTTGGACCGGTCAACTGTACCTCGAAAAAAAAAAAAAAACAAATTTCCATAGTCCCGCCTGCCGGACTACAAATACAAATATTCTTTATTGAAACCAGAAATAAAAAGTACTGTTACAATTTTAAAGCGTGAAACAAGAAGCCAATGGGCGGCCTTATTGCTAAACTAGCAATCTCTTCCAGACAACCAAGCAGAAAATTGCGAAAATGCTAGATACGGCGGGTTGGTGGCACAAACATAAATAAACTACTCAACCGTACCACGGTGGACGAGGGGTATAAAGTGTTTTTACTCACTTACGAAAATTGAATTTTGACAGTATTTTTGCCTCATTGTATTTATTGCCAATAATTTCTTTTTTTTTTAATAATCTTAATAGATTTTTGTAGTAATAGTTAATTCGGCGGATTCTGGGCGGCAAACATATAGTTCGATTTGTCATCGACTCGCAAAGAAGAAGAATAGTTAATTGATCAACTTGCAGAAGTCTATAATACTAGTTTGTGATGAATCACAATCAATCAATGGTAAATATCTTCTAAAAATCGTTACCTAAATGTATAAATCAAGAGTCAACCAAGGAGTGGGCTTTCTGGAAACTTTTTATTTAGTGGTTAATAATGATTGATGTTTTCAGCGCTGAGCGAGATGGAGGAGAAGTTCAAGGGCATCGGCACGGTGTCGCTGTACTTCCAGGTGGTGCAGTGGTTCCTGCTGGTGGGGCTGCTGCCCGAGCGCCAGGACGCGAGCGGCGCGCTGCCCTACCCCGCGCAACTACTGCAAGCTACTTACACTAAAAGGTACTATAAGGAGAAGTTCAAGGGCATCGGCACGGTGTCGCTGTACTTCCAGGTGGTGCAGTGGTTCCTGCTGGTGGGGCTGCTGCCCGAGCGCCAGGACGCGAGCGGCGCGCTGCCCTACCCCGCGCAACTACTGCAAGCTACTTACACTAAAAGGTACTATAAGGAGAAGTTCAAGGGCATCGGCACGGTGTCGCTGTACTTCCAGGTGGTGCAGTGGTTCCTGCTGGTGGGGCTGCTGCCCGAGCGCCAGGACGCGAGCGGCGCGCTGCCCTACCCCGCGCAACTACTGCAAGCTACTTACACTAAAAGGTACTATAAGGAGAAGTTCAAGGGCATCGGCACGGTGTCGCTGTACTTCCAGGTGGTGCAGTGGTTCCTGCTGGTGGGGCTGCTGCCCGAGCGCCAGGACGCGAGCGGCGCGCTGCCCTACCCCGCGCAACTACTGCAAGCTACTTACACTAAAAGGTACTATAAGGAGAAGTTCAAGGGCATCGGCACGGTGTCGCTGTACTTCCAGGTGGTGCAGTGGTTCCTGCTGGTGGGGCTGCTGCCCGAGCGCCAGGACGCGAGCGGCGCGCTGCCCTACCCCGCGCAACTACTGCAAGCTACTTACACTAAAAGGTACTATAAGGAGAAGTTCAAGGGCATCGGCACGGTGTCGCTGTACTTCCAGGTGGTGCAGTGGTTCCTGCTGGTGGGGCTGCTGCCCGAGCGCCAGGACGCGAGCGGCGCGCTGCCCTACCCCGCGCAACTACTGCAAGCTACTTACACTAAAAGGTACTATAAGGAGAAGTTCAAGGGCATCGGCACGGTGTCGCTGTACTTCCAGGTGGTGCAGTGGTTCCTGCTGGTGGGGCTGCTGCCCGAGCGCCAGGACGCGAGCGGCGCGCTGCCCTACCCCGCGCAACTACTGCAAGCTACTTACACTAAAAGGTACACTACAAGCGATAAGGCCGCCTTTGCGCACTCTATTTACTTGTGTTGATATTGTTATTGTTTTCTTTTGTGTGCAATAAAGTGTTTTTACTTACTTACTTACTTACTTACACTTACACTAAAAGAAAGTGTCTTTAAAATAACAAGGTCTTGTGATTGAGAGGCTGCCACGCCAACTCCCTTAAGGTAGCCGTTCGAACCGAGCGTCAGCAACACTGACGCTGGGACACGAAAAATAATAAGACTAAACTAAAACTCTGCTACCTGGACCGCAGCCTCGGTAGCCGTCAAGAGGTCCTCGAATGTGCAGCTGTTGGGGCACGCGGGGCATTGCAGTAGATGGTCCATGGTCTGAGGGGAGGCGCCGCACTCACACTGGTTGTCATTGTTGCTTCTGTATCCCCACCGGCACAAATTGTCTTTGCAGCGACCCATCTGTGTCCGTAACCTATTTAAAGATTTCCAAGTGGGCCACGGCAGCCTATAACCTTAGTATAAATAGAAAAAAAATCTTGGAGGGATAGAGTACGCCTAATCGAGTATGAACCGTAAGCACGGATATGAACAGTCCGAATATCTTTAGCGCGTTCGTTTAGTATCAAACGGTTATCGGAGCTGATTATTTTTCCCGGTGAAAATAAGGAATTTAATAGGAGATCATTTTGAAATATGCAGTGATAAGTTGCAAACATGACTCGAGGAACAAATCCAAAAAGAAAAATGTTTTTGATTTCACCGCCCATACAAAATCTGCTTACGCTTGACATAAAAGCAGCGGAACGATGCGCGTGCTCTATGTTTATTTATTCTCTAATCCTGTGCCTTTTTAATTGTACTCATGGTCTAAGAAAACAAGGTCTAACCATTAGACCACGTGACTGACACGAGCCTACGTCGTACCTACGTCATTTTGCCTATTCATCCTTTTCGAATGCGTGTGATAACAGAGCAAAATGACGTAGGCTTGTGTCAGTCACGTGGTCTATTTGCAAGACCTTGTTTTCTTGGACCATGGTAAGTCTTATATTTCAGACCATGGCGGTTAAAAGGTTAAAGATTTCCAAGTAGGCCACGGCAGCCTGTAACCTTTTTAATTGTCCTCTTGTTTGTTTGGAGGCGAGCGAAGCTGCACAGACTGCAAGAGCACGCGGAGGGCGACGAGAGCGCGGCGAGCAGGTCGTGCCCGCTGCTCTACATCGACCAGCTCATTGAGGAGGAGTTCGGGGGCGACAGGATACACCAGTAAGCGAATTTGACTTTAAATATCCTGCCGATGCAACCAGCCCTGAAAATGGATGGCGCTGAAGCGTTTTGCCCACAGAACATTTAAAAGAGGTTAGAATGGCGATAATGCGCCGTCCGTATGAAATCCGGTGTCGCCGATTCCACCCCACCTTTCACCTCCACTACATCTGTACTTCAATAAAAGATGAAGTTTACGCACTATTTGCAATTTCAAATCTAGCCAATCATAGCGCCGCTCAATCACGCGATTTCAAATGGAAACGAATCATACACATGCACGCATACCGATGTACATTTTTATAGCTATGTGTGAGTTAGACAGCGCGATCGCGTCTTTGCGTGGAGTATGAGCGTTTGCTCATGGTCTTGGCGCGCCGGCCCCGCCCACAGCGCCGCCCTAACCTCTTTTAAATGTTCTGTGGTTTTGCCTATACACTACCGTTACGGGCATGTGCGACGTGTATTACGTGCGCGGCGGAGAGCGCAGAAGGGTAATCATTTCTAGCTTATCGCCCCTTGGACAACGGCCACTTTTCACAATTTTTCCATAGGTATAATAAATAAAGTTAATGGCTTCTATATATCCTTCATAACACCGTCTCGATCCTTGCCGTTCTAGATTTTTGAAATATTGATTACTAGCGACCCGCCCCGGCTCCGCACGGGAAAATGGTTATTGTGGGTTATCCTTAAGTATATTATGCATGTATTATACATATAAACCTTCCTCTTGAATCACTCTATCTATTAAACAAAACGCATCAAAATCCGTTGCGTAGTTTTAAAGATTTAAGCATACATAGGGACAGAGAAAGCGACTTTGTTTTATACTAAGTTTTTTTTTTCGAGTTAATATTTTTTAAAGGGTGGCGGCGCCACTTAGCACCTGTAGGCTCCTTAAGAACGGAAAGGCACAGGTGATTAATAACTTAAAAGCGATTTTACGCGTAGTTCACACTAGTTTAGCTGGAATGCGAAAACATCCCACTTAAATTAAGCTGAATTAAGCAGCTGCGCTGTTTAAATATCATTCATTCAAAATTAAATTCATTCATCTCACATCCTTTTCGATTCCCATAAGAATTAAAAAGACCAACAACTTAAATTTAGAGATTTTAGCGGCCACACCGTAATTGAGCCCAGCTGAGTCAAAATGACCAATATCACAAATACCACGGTAAATATCTTAATAGTTATGAAAACAAACGTGAAAGTTTTAAAAAGTATATGACCAATATCTGTTCACCGAGGCATCATGTCGGTATTTTTGATATTTCGCCGTCTGGTTACAAATCGAATACGCCTAGAGATTACCAAAGGAATTTCTTTAAGTATTATCTTACTTATCTGTGGGCTCCTATCATTGGTCTGTTTCTGTTCCAGGATGTGGATCCGCGGCGGCAGCGAGACCAACGGCTTGTACCCGCCCCCATCACTATACTCGTTACTACGGTTATACCTGTTACCCGATATAGCAGAAGAACACAAACACTCGCTAGTGTTGTATCTGCTGGTGGACTATTCTATGATCTATGATGAAGTCAGGTAATCATTCAAAGATTTTAATTATTTATTCTTAAATATTTTTTAACTCCAAATAAAATCTGCTTGCTTGCTTACAGTGTGGGTTTCGCTATTACAGTCTGGCCAAAAAGTCGTGAAACGGAACTAATCTTAATTCTCAGAATTATCCATAAGTTAGAGGGTGACAGTATGATATAAAACGGCAACACGGTAAAGGAAGTGGCGCCCCTATTAATTTCGCGACTTTTTTCCCAGACTGTAACTTAGCTCACACAGGTGTCAGAAGTATCGAGCCGCCTAAAGGTGCATCCACACCGGCCGGCCGGCACCGCATCGTATCGAAACGGATTTTACAAATTTTAAACTAAATTAAACCTTGTATACAGTATTTAAAGTCTATATTACCAAGTCACGCACAGCAGCTTGACTGCGCGTGCGTGCTAGACGGGCGGACGTCGCCGTCGGCATGCCGCGACGCGCGGTCTGCTCCGTCCGCGGCGAACGCAGCCGGCGGCATGCGAACGAAGCCGGCGGCATGTCGCGAGGGCCGCGACACGCGATCGGCTCCGTTGAATAGATACGTGTGCGAGCGAGACCGCCGCCGCCGGCTTCGTTCGTGCGAAGCCGGTCGGAGACGTGCGGTGGCATGCCGCCGGACGCGACGGCATGTGGCCGCATGCGTTCGCATCCGGCCCTTGCGTTGCGATGCCGGCCGGCCGGTGTGGATGCACCATAAGGCACAAGACATGGCTCTGACGATTACTTTTGTAGATAAAAATTTGATAGTAGCCGGAACCAACAGCAACACGTGTCTTTAAGAGCACGGAATCATCTTTTATTTCGGACAAGAAGTTAATAGTGTAAGTTTTATGCAGACCAGCCAGTAAATTTAAGTTAATGTCGTTTTAAAAGAGATATGTGTAGCTATAAATTCCCACGTAATAGTTTAAAAATCGTTGGGTGGTAATATTTTAAGTAGTTTTTATTTTTCGACAGGTACGAGGCGGTGATTCGTCGGTTGATGCAGTTCCCTACAATGTTCGGCCTCAGTAATACTGCCATCAAAGCCACACAAGCATTCTGGCATTTAGACCATAGGGATTTTGATGTAAGTACATTACAAAGGTTATTGTCGGCCTCGTAGCCTAGTTGGTAGTACGTCTGCCTACGAAGCACAAGGTCGCGGGTTCGAATCCCGCCCAGGGTAAACATTCGTGTGATGAGCACTTGTGTCCTTGTGTCTGGATGTTGTATAATATATATTATGTATGTATATCAGCTATCTGACACCCATAGTACAGGCTCTGCCTAGTTTGAGGTCAGATGGCCGTGTGTGAGATGTCCCACATATTTATTATTTTTTTTATTACACTAATAGGTAATCTATAATCTAATGTTGGACTAAGGCTTCTCTAGCGGTTGAAAGATATTGCCATTATCTGTGTACTTGGCAAATGGTTTGGGGATCGCTGTTGTCGTTGGTTTCTCAAATTTCCATTGTCCTTTATTCTTTAAGTCGTAAGACACGCTAAAGTATTGAAATTGTTTAATTGTAAAAAAAATATGTTTCATTTTTGCGCTAAAAAGTTGGCTAAAAAATATGCTCAAAGCGATTTTAACAAAAGCTTCTGTGTTCTACATTTTATTGGAGTTTAAGCCAGTGTTTAGACACAGCGCAAACCGCGTGGTTTCGTAATCACGTGGGACTTATTTCTGCGAGTATCAATGTGTTCGTTTACATGTAACAGCGCGGTTTGTCAAACTTGAGCTGCTAGAAAATATAATCGCGCACGTTAACGATTTACATTTTGTTGGGCAGTTCGCGTTAGACCAACTCCAATGTCTGACTGGTGCCTCGCTGTCGGTGTGGCAACACTGCGTGGTGGTGTGGGCGCTGCTGCTGCAGGGGAAGAGCCAGGCCGCGCTGCAGTACCTACACGTGAGCACCACTACACGCACACACATACACGCACTATACACCAACCTACATGTACACAATACACAGCAAGCACTGCGTGGTGGTGTGGGCGCTGCTGCTGCAGGGGAAGAGCCAGGCCGCGCTGCAGTACCTACACGTGAGCACCACTACACGCACACACATACACGCACTATACACCAACCTACATGTACACAATACACAGCAAGCACTGCGTGGTGGTGTGGGCGGGGAAGAGCCAGGCCGCGCTGCAGTACCTACACGTGAGCACCACTACACGCACACACATACACGCACTATACACCAACCTACATGTACACAATACACAGCAAGCACTGCGTGGTGGTGTGGGCGCTGCTGCTGCAGGGGAAGAGCCAGGCCGCGCTGCAGTACCTACACGTGAGCACCACTACACGCACACACATACACGCACTATACACCAACCTACATGTACACAATACACAGCAAGCACTGCGTGGTGGTGTGGGCGGGGAAGAGCCAGGCCGCGCTGCAGTACCTACACGTGAGCACCACTACACGCACACACATACACGCACTATACACCAACCTACATGTACACAATACACAGCAAGCACTGCGTGGTGGTGTGGGCGGGGAAGAGCCAGGCCGCGCTGCAGTACCTACACGTGAGCACCACTACACGCACACACATACACGCACTATACACCAACCTACATGTACACAATACACAGCAAGCACTGCGTGGTGGTGTGGGCGGGGAAGAGCCAGGCCGCGCTGCAGTACCTACACGTGAGCACCTCTACACGCACACACATACACGCACTATACACCAACCTACATGTACACAATACACAGCAAGCACTGCGTGGTGGTGTGGGCGGGGAAGAGCCAGGCCGCGCTGCAGTACCTACACGTGAGCACCACTACACGCACACACATACACGCACTATACACCAACCTACATGTACACAATACACAGCAAGCACTGCGTGGTGGTGTGGGCGGGGAAGAGCCAGGCCGCGCTGCAGTACCTACACGTGAGCACCACTACACGCACACACATACACGCACTATACACCAACCTACATGTACACAATACACAGCAAGCACTGCGTGGTGGTGTGGGCGGGGAAGAGCCAGGCCGCGCTGCAGTACCTACACGTGAGCACCTCTACACGCACACACATACACGCACTATACACCAACCTACATGTACACAATACACAGCAAGCACTGCGTGGTGGTGTGGGCGGGGAAGAGCCAGGCCGCGCTGCAGTACCTACACGTGAGCACCACTACACGCACACACATACACGCACTATACACCAACCTACATGTACACAATACACAGCAAGCACTGCGTGGTGGTGTGGGCGGGGAAGAGCCAGGCCGCGCTGCAGTACCTACACGTGAGCACCACTACACGCACACACATACACGCACTATACACCAACCTACATGTACACAATACACAGCAAGCACTGCGTGGTGGTGTGGGCGGGGAAGAGCCAGGCCGCGCTGCAGTACCTACACGTGAGCACCACTACACGCACACACATACACGCACTATACACCAACCTACATGTACACAATACACAGCAAGCACTGCGTGGTGGTGTGGGCGCTGCTGCTGCAGGGGAAGAGCCAGGCCGCGCTGCAGTACCTACACGTGAGCACCACTACACGCACACACATACACGCACTATACACCAACCTACATGTACACAATACACAGCAAGCACTGCGTGGTGGTGTGGGCGGGGAAGAGCCAGGCCGCGCTGCAGTACCTACACGTGAGCACCACTACACGCACACACATACACGCACTATACACAGCGCTGCATCTACACTAGTGGTTCTTAACCTTTTAGGGCCTGGCCATTGCTTCGCGCGACGCGCGGCGCGAACTGCGAACTGCGATGTGTTGCCAGTGACCCATAGTTGAAATTATATCAGAGAACTAAAATTTTTTTCATATCTAAAAACCAGATAGAAAAATATACCACCGAAATTAAGAAATTGATTTAAAGGCGGGAAAATACCTAACTTTTGCAAAAAAAGTTCCAATTTCATGCAAAAAGTAACGTTTATCTTATTTTATTTGACAACGACTTCAACACTGTAATGTAGCACAAATAAGATTAAAAATACGTAAAAGTAACGTTTTGAGTCATGTAACGCAGAAGTAACGCAAAGGGTTAGAAAATAACGTAAAATGTTATAATACTAACGTTCTGGCAAGTTTCGCGCCGCAGGTCCAGGTTGTGGCCAGGGGTTTAGGCGTAAGGGACCATTTTATTTTTCTTCAGTGTCTTTACACGAAAGACCTTTATCTATTTTTTGTAGATTTTTAGCCTCATGATGATTTTTATGACCTCAGTCAGAACAACCAAATAGCATAGATTTGTTTGCCAGCACTGTACTGTACAGAGCGCTAAAAGTAAAATGACAACTTTGTACTCCGGCCTAATATGTTATAACGCTTGGACTTCTAAGCAGCGCCTGACTTAAGGCACCTTAAGGTAGCTGTTGATAAATTTGTATTTGTTGCAGAGTTTGAGTCGGTGCTCTTAGATGTAAAATCTAAATATTTAAGCTTATATATGTGTACTATACGTTACACTATAGATATATGGATATCGGCTCCAGACACACTTACACCACACAGAGACACAACCTTCCCGCTCGGCGGCTAGCTCAAGACTGCCCTCTCTCTAGCCCCACTCCGCGTGGTGCGTGCGCAGGAGACGACAGATATTGGCTTCTCTTTCGCACATATACTACATCTCTCCCTTATTAATAATTTTGTAATTTATTTATTTCATCGCTTATATTTGTTATCTTCAAACATCTGTTATTTACACAATTTTATTTTACCTCATTACGTTATTTATTACATTATAATAATATAATTGATTTTCAAATAACAACTTACATCTTCCTTTACTTCTATTACTTCTACAAATAACTTTTATCTTCAATCGTCTTTTATTTACACAATTATAATTCACTTCGTTTCATTATTTGATTTATAAATATTTTCAAATAACTAATTCAATATTTTTCGCTTCTCTTGCTTCCATGATTTAACTTCATTACATTAATGACATTATATTAGAATAACTGAATAATTATACATACATACATACCCACGCACAATAACAATAAACATAATACATCGTTATTTATTTGCTTCGCTTCCTTCGTTTCCATTATACTGATTTAACCTTCCACTATCTATACTGAAAGTAATAAATTCAATATGCTTCGCTTCTTTCGCTTCCATTATACTGATTTAACCTTCCACTATACTGAAAGTAATAAATTAAATATGATTCGCTTCCTTCGCTTCCATTATACTGATTTAACCTTCCACTATACTGAAAGTAATAAATTAAATATGCTTCGCTTCCTTCGCTTCCATTATACTGATTTAACCTTCCACTATACTGAAAGTAATAAATTAAATATGCTTCACTTCCTTCGCTTCCCTTATACTGATTTAACCTTCCACTTTTATTGAAAATAATAAATGTAATATGCTTCACTTTCTTTGCTTTCATTGTACTGACTTAACCTTCCACTTTTGTTTAAAATAATAAATATAATATGCTTCACTTCCTTCGTTTTCATTATACTGATTTAACTTTTCCCTGTTCCTTTCTCTCTATCTTCCTTCCTCCTTATCAGTATTATTTCCTTCCACAACATGCCACTCACCGTCAACCTTTTTAGATGCACAACATTTCTGCGTAAATGTTGTCCGGCTTCGCCGTTTTGGATTGTTACATTAAAATTTCCGCTTACTCGGGATTTATCAGTATGTGGAGTTGGGTCAACTTATACTTTGTCATTCCCTTCTTCTTCTTATCTATCGGCATTTTATTTCCCTTTTTAAAACTTCAGATTGTGTTTTACCAGTAACCATGGGCCGCAAACATATAGTTCGATTTGTCATCGATTCGCAAAGAAGAAGAAACCATAATGCTGAGTATTGCTATACATTGTCAGGTTATTGAAAATACATTCCTTACATTGTATTTCTTTTCCATTTGACAAAAATTTGACCTTTTGATTATATCTCAGTTCTAGTTGTTCTTTTCTCTCCCCAATGTAGTCTTTATTTTTCTGTGGTATTGAAAGAAAATCCCTTTGTAAGAAGACTTTGCCAGCATTGGTATCCACAACATTATAAATAGGTACTGACTGAACTAAGTGATGTGAGGTAAAAATAAAGAGGTACTTTGTCTTCGACATTACAACATCCTTGAACTTCGAATGAACTTCCAGCTCCACACTAAAATTCAATCTTATCCTAAGATCACTCCTAATAATTGTCCTCCTAATATATTTTTTCTTTTTTTTTTTCTTTTTTTGTTTTGTATTTTGTTTTGTCAGATAAATTATGTCTATGTCCGGTTTTGATATCTAATAAGTAACTTTAATACTGTTTTTCTTCATTTCAATCCACTTATTGCATCCCGTATCAATCAACGTATTGTATCTGATAAGTAACTTTAATACTGTTTTTTCTTCATTTCAATCCACTTATTGCATCCCGTATCAATCAACATTATTATCTACTTTTGTGCTTCCAATAGTAATAGTAATGGTGTCGTCTCCGTCAACGTCAAATACGTGCTAACTTTGACTATCTTCATAATCTACCTTATCAATGTTTCTAAATTTCTAACCTCTTCCTGACTGTTTTACTGTCTTTTTTTTACAATTGTTTTTTTTTTTTTTTTCCATCCTCTTTGTTTTTCATTTTTCCTCTTAGTGGTACTTTATGCTCAATATTTCCACTTAAACAACACTTTTTTTTTTAGTATATTTATTAAATGAATCCAGATGATCCCAACTTCCACACCTGTAACACTGCTTTTTTCTTGTCTCCTTCCAGTCAAATCCCCTAATTGTACAGACAAACAGTTACGGCTTCTAAAACGTTAGCTTCCGCAATAATCTCATTTAAATCCATCTTACCTTCCGACTTCAAATTTCCTGTCCTACATCTTCTGATCTCACATAGCGGCATAATTCAAATAAATAGCAACTCTTGCTCTGCTTACAACAAAATGCAATTCATATCGCATGGCACCAGCCAAAAACACGAAGCAGCTGCCTGTCTTTCTATCGCGCTTCCGCCATTCGCGCCTCTGTACTAACATCTTTAGTTCCCTACTCATATCCAAACTATGAAGTGACATACCCCTGGTTTCAGTAAAAATATTAGTTTCCATTTCGCAACATCAAAGGCTTTTTCGTTCCTTTTGGTCTCCCTCCGAATTAACTTCTGCAGCTTCCAAATATATAAATTTAACTTCTTTCCTACTTCTCCTATCAACGCTAACAGAACTCGCATTTCCCTCGAAATAGAACTTTTCTGAGGCCAAATTCGTCATGATTTTATTGATATTCCATCATAAAAATGACTGTTGTTAAATGTTATGTATTTTATCTGTTGCCAATTCTGTTTAAACTAATATCGCATCGCCTCTGTAAATTTAAAGAGTTGTTCTTCATTCGTGTAAGACGAGAGCAAGCCTTGGCTTGAGCAACATTTGGTAACTTCATCAAAATTTGACGTCGCAAAGTGACTTGTGTAATCTTATTTCGAATAAAATATTTTGAATTTATGAATCACTCAAACAATGCTGCAAAGATAAATATACTTATATATTAAAGAAAAGGAAGAACAAAAGACAGAGTATCCTGTGGAGCCTCCCCGGCGGCGGGCTTCCCCCACAGCAGCGCACGCATTGCGCGAAACCGCCTGCGCCGTCTAAACCAACATTACATCGCATCGTCTCCCCAAAATTTAAGAGTTCGCTCCTCATCACTTCACTTCACTCACTCGAAAGTCAGCCCCGGCCCGAGCAAATTTGACATCGAAAAAGAAAAAGACCAGCACAATTTTACTAAAACCTTTCGATTTTGACCAATTTATTGATTAATTAATGTGAAGTTTATTCGGCGAGCTCCTCTCCACAAAGACCGCACACTTTGCCCCGCCGAACCCGCCACCAAATGCAACTTTATTTGACTCAACTAAGTGACCAAAAGTGTGAAAAAGTTAAAACAAATGATTTCATTTCATTTCATTTGATAACTTAACAAATTGTATAAATTACACATCATTTAAATGTTAATACGTACATGTCGTACATAAACCTACGTCGTCAGTTACTTAAGCTAGCATCCGACCACTATTTCGGACTACGGCATTATTATTTTTTAGCGTCTACTTCTATCTGGGTTACGTTCGATTATTTTTTATTCCGTTCCTAAATTTGGTTGATCTTTTACTTTTTTTCTAAGTACCAACTGAACTCAACTTGGTCATGAACGGAGTGCACTTTGTAAGTGGTTTCTCGAGTAACTGAATCTCATTTCCCACCCCGTGATTAAAACGTGAGTTGACAACACACAAAAAACTTCGGATGAATCAACACACAGTTTTGTATTTAAATGTCATCTGCTTCCTTGTTTTTTTTTTTTAGTTTGTAAAGCTTGCTTCAGCATTTTCCCTGGTAGAACATTGTGCCCAAAATTTAAAAAGAGCGCCAGTCGTCGCGCCTGGCCTCCTTGGCAAATATTTGGCTTCCGATTCCTCCTCAGTTCTGGTACTAACCAATTCCTGCACGCACACACAATTTTAAGTTTCCTATATTGCAACATTCTAAACTATTAAACAAAACCTCACCTGCAGGAATAGACCATACTTATTATTTCCAACCTTCTCAATCTATCCGTGTATTGCTGTGTGCTATTTTAATTAAAACCTGCAGTGCAGTTTATTCTTTCCTTATTTCTCTTACATTACACATAGGGCACTTTTTATTTTTAGAAATTCTAAATCATTTATTGCATCAAACATGGTAGTAAAGATCATAAATAATAGTTTACGCTTCTTCCTTTTATTGATTCACGCCTGCACCGAAAATGCACGACGAATCAAGCCTCACGGGAGGAGTTGTTGTTTTACGCATAGCAATGTCCAATTTCTTACACGCACTACACGATAGTCCTTATTTTTATTTTAATAACACAAGTTACGTTACGATAACGGCGCAAAGTACGGCGGGTGGTACCCAAGGCAATATACCTTTTATCGCGTAAATAACAACAAATTAAAGTCGCAAACCTATCTCCTAGCACTATTACATGTAGATAAGTTAAAAACAACCCAACATTATCAAGTAAAAACGGTTGTCTAATATGTATTACATAAAACGTTTTTGTATTTTAACTAGACCCGTTCAAATATATTATTTGTTTACAATGAAACGTTCCTAGTCATTTATTTTCAACTGCAATAACATCGCGTATTTCTTTCTTTGTAACTAAATAGATCAATGCCTAACAAGTTGTGTTGCAGACTGAACACAAAGAGAAGTAGATAGTCGTGGTAAAACAAGGTAAGTACACCTTAATTATCTTGCAAAATAAAAGCGAATTTAATACTTGTCGTTCAATATACTTTTTAAAACTTTCACGGTTATTTTCATAACTATTAAGATTTGAAACGGGATATTTACCGTGGTACAATATATTCATTTCTATAACAATTTAAATAAATTAGAAATAAAATTAAAATGGCTTTAACGTCAGCTAAACTATAATTCTGTGTGAGTCTAACAAACCTCCGCTAGATACCAACCAACAGTCGATACGAGTAACATTATTAATACTCGTAATATACAGTAAAACTTTCAGATATTTATTTTAAGTTGAAAGAATGTTATTTACCTTTTATAACTTATTAATGGATTCATATATAAAAAAAACATTTATTATATCCCAGTAGACTGCTTTAACTTGTATAGTAATGTTTTTTTTTTTTTTTTTTTTAATTAAGAACGGTAATCATTCCCTTACCTTTTCCTTTTTTTAATGACAAATTTCGGTTGTCAAGTAATTACCAGTATTCGCAAAAAATATATATATCGTACTTACAGTTTTCATCGTCGCCATAAATGTACTATACGTTACACTATAGATATATGGATATCGGCTCCAGACACACTTACACCACACAGAGACACAACCTTCCCGCTCGGCGGCTAGCTCAAGACTGCCCTCTCTCTAGCCTAGCCCCACTCCGCGTGGTGCGTGCGCAGGAGACGACAGATATTGGCTTCTCTTTCGCACATATACTACAATATGGAAGTTCGTTATTGACATTTTGTATATCCTTTTAGTTGTATACCTTGTAAATGATTGCCGTTAACTTCCCAAATAAAATAAAATGATATGATGTGGTGCAGATAGTGGAGAACGACCGAGTGGGCGACTGGCAGTCGTGCTGCCAGCTGTACCTGTCGCGCGGGCTGGTGTTCCAGGCGCTGCACGTGGCGCGCTGCTGCCACCACGCCGCCGCCACGCAAACACACAGGGCCAACGTGCTCAACCTCTTCTATCAAAGTAAGGAACACATTCAGATAGTGTCACACGACCGAGTGGGCGACTGGCAGTCGTGCTGCCAGCTGTACCTGTCGCGCGGGCTGGTGTTCCAGGCGCTGCACGTGGCGCGCTGCTGCCACCACGCCGCCGCCACGCAAACACACAGGGCCAACGTGCTCAACCTCTTCTATCAAAGTAAGGAACACATTCAGATAGTGTCACACGACCGAGTGGGCGACTGGCAGTCGTGCTGCCAGCTGTACCTGTCGCGCGGGCTGGTGTTCCAGGCGCTGCACGTGGCGCGCTGCTGCCACCACGCCGCCGCCACGCAAACACACAGGGCCAACGTGCTCAACCTCTTCTATCAAAGTAAGGAACACATTCAGATAGTGTCACACGACCGAGTGGGCGACTGGCAGTCGTGCTGCCAGCTGTACCTGTCGCGCGGGCTGGTGTTCCAGGCGCTGCACGTGGCGCGCTGCTGCCACCACGCCGCCGCCACGCAAACACACAGGGCCAACGTGCTCAACCTCTTCTATCAAAGTAAGGAACACATTCAGATAGTGTCACACGACCGAGTGGGCGACTGGCAGTCGTGCTGCCAGCTGTACCTGTCGCGCGGGCTGGTGTTTCGTGAATTTCGTGCTTCGGAAGGCACGTAATGCCGATGATCCCAGTTACTATCTACGTAATTTAGTCGTTACAGAAGCCATGGCAGAAACCGTAGGCAGTTCAATAATTCTGACAGTTACCCTTTATAATGCATTCGTTTACGACTTTGTGTTAAGGGTATAAGGTTAAAATTAAGGAGGCAATATAGTGACCGCTGCCTTTAACCTCGAAACCCACACGATAAGTAAGCAAGCGACTCCCGCCAATGTTGAAAATGATAACGTAAGCTAACCGGACCGGTGAGTGACTTAGTACTGCTTGCAACTAACTAGGCCTATAATGTCGCATCAATGTGTGCGAGCGAGAGCAGACGCACAGTATGGAGTGTGCCATCTGTTCCGTTATAAAATTAGTTCTATTGTTTGCAACATGGCGAGGCTTTTGATTTTTTTGTTCGGGCCGACAAAATAAACAATTTGAAAAAATAAAGATGTCTTGCAATGATAAGGATCGCAGATGTCGTTGAATACACCAACTAACCTTTATTTATGTATAATTTTCAACAATCTTTTTTTTATCAGGTTGCCGTAACACTGGTCAGCTGTCAAAACTTCTACAAGCTACACTGATGCCTTTTGAAGAAGAGGTTTTCATCAAATATCTGGAAAACTGCAATGAACCACAAACTTCGGATATTCTAGTCATGTATTATTTGCAACAAGCCAGGTAAGTTTATTATCACACACCACATACAGGTTTTGGCTCTATAGATATTTAATAAATTACCACACAGGATTCTTTTGCTTTACATTAGTTATTGTTAGTTACAGTGATGAATATTGGTGGCCATTCCCTGGATTAATAATAATAATAATAATGTTTATTTATAGAAAGCCTTAAAATTAATAGATACAGAGCATTTGTAGAGTAGTTAAGAGTTAATAAACCCAGTAATCTATGCTAGCAGCGCAGGACCGATCATTGTGGAGATCCTTGTTGGAGGCCTTTGTCCAGCAGTGGACGTCTACAGGCTAAGATGATGAATCTATGCTATAATAAAACTGAAGAAACGGCGTGTCTGTACATTGATTTGTGTTTCAAGGGAGTGTAGCTGAACAAAAAATACAAGTTAAAAAAAAACCGTCTGTCTGTCTGTACACGCTAATCTCTGGAACTACGGGACATATTTTAGTGAAACTCTATAATAATATAGCTTATACATCAGAATAACACATAGGCTACTTTTTACTGCGGGAAAAACTTCTTTCCCACGGGAAAACCTGTTAACGTGGGAGGAGCTGCGGGTCGGAAAGCTAGTTATTGGAATAAATCAGTTCAGTTTTTGGTATCAAACAGTGTTTTACTCTATTCCTAACCCCCAGCGAGATCACACACAGCGATTAGTCGCTTCGAGTGCCAAATCGCAGTGTGACAGGGCTATTCGCTGCGAATTCCATACTGACCGTCTTCATTTTTACCCCCGACGAAAAAGAGGGGTGTTATAAGTTTGACGTGTGTGTCTGTCTGTCTGTCTGTCTGTCTGTCTGTCTGTGGCATCGTAGCTCCTAAACAGATGCGCCGATTTTGATCTAGTTTTTTTTGTTTGCAAGGTATCACAATCGAGAGTGTTCTTAGCTATGATCCAAGAAAATATCTTCAGCCATTTGAAGATTATCAGCTCTTTTCTAGTTGTTGAAAGGATCAAGTAGCGGTTTTGTGTCGGGGGTTATAATTTTTTTTTATTCGCACCGAATGCTATCGCAGCGACTGTTTGCTGTGTGTGACCGAGGCTTTAGGCACCACACTGCACATTCTTCTTCGAATCTCATTTCTCATTCCACTCTCTCACACTCTCTCTCTATAGATACTTAGAAGCCGACCAGTACAACAAGAGGATCAAGCAATCGAAGCCACACAAGAGCGTGACAGCTTCACTAGAGTCGCTCGCGGACACGATGGACCGCGACAGCGCGCGTGACACCCTCGTGGAAGTGATGTGCAACTCACTGCCAGCCATCACCAACACCGTCGCGCACTCCCTCTGTCTAGCCGACTGGGAACCGCATGGTAACTATACAATACAATAGAATCTATTGCGGTTACTACGCGGGTCTATTGAATAGATAGAAAGATTAAAACTTTTTATTGTCGCACAAAACACAGGCAGCACAAACATAAAGTAAGATGGAACATACAAATTACACAAGACTATCAGAATGTACTGCGACGCCACTACTGCGATAGACTGAACTGCGACAAATAACATAACATAACTAACCTAACCGACTGTCGCAGTAGTGGTGTCGCAGTTCAGTCTGATGATCCAAACACAGAATTAACAAAAGATACACACACTGGAACCGATACTACGTGTTACGCTCCAATTTAAATTAAAAAGCCATATGTCCTTTTCACGCTCTTAACAACGAAAAGAGATAAGTGATTATATATTTTATTTGTAAAAATACAGGGAAGAGACTAGATAAACTTGACCTCATATTGTAATTGACAATATTTTTTATAGTTTTTATTTTTATTTGCAATAATTTAGTTTATATTATGTTTTCAGTTGTTGCACCGAAGCCGATGTCAGTGTTTGTGCAAGCCAAGTCTCCAAAGAACACTTTTGTGTATAAGTCATCATTTATTCAAGTAAGAAATACTTTTTTCTTTTTTTTATATTATGCTGAAAAGAACAACTTGCATAGAGTGTCATTCTAAAAATATTAAAAACCTTATTTACTGTACGAAAGTGGATGTGGATAACTGAAATTTCGCAATGTATAAAAGGTAAATTCTATTTTACGCCGAGGCAACATCGTGGCTATGGTTTATTTCATATTAATCCGGACAAAAGGTCATTGACGCCTGCATACAATGCGCACATTTTTCTCAAATAATTCGATAAAACTATAGAAAATTATCACAAAGTACGTAATTTGGCATACCGTAGTAGAAGGCGGGTCGTGTGACCTTACCAGTCATTTTGGCGTTACATTATTTTTAATAACTCAAGAAAAGATAGAATTTAATGAACTTTTGTCCTGATTTATATGAAACAGAACATAGATAATTTTCAAAGCATCTTACTGTAAAAATTGTTTATCTATTATGTGTCATGCGACATCGTTTTACTCGGCATTTATATTGTTGTTTATCGTTACAGGATAGTATAGAGAATGCCAGTGAAACATGGATGAACAAGCCCAAAGCTCGCAAGGGGTTAAAACGAGCGTTAAATATTGAAGAAACTCCGTTCCTTTGCACTCCAAAACTTAGCAAAACTAAAAGGTAAGTGAAAAGTGTGTAATATTTCTGAACACTGAAATTTGATATGACACAGAGGCAAAATGGTGATATAGATTAGATTATTGGATTTAAGCACTTCGATATATTGTGGAATATCTATGAACTAATTTAATTATAGAACTTGTTGCCAGAAACATAAAACAAAAACATGTGGCGTGTTAAGTTTATCCCGTGGGAATGAGGCATTTTCCCTCGGTAAAAGGTAGCCTATGTTACTCAGGATAAATGTAGCTTTCTAATGGTGAATGTTTTTTGAAATCGGTTCAATAGTTTTACAGTTTATTAATTACAAACATACACACACACACACATGGGATGGGATAGTCTAGGCTAGTTAAAATAAGAAGATTAACTTTGAAACTACCACGATAACTAAGCAAGCAAGATGAGATATGTTTGTATTTGTATCCAGGCCTGTATGCCTGAAAGGGATTGCTACTTTAGCAATAAGGCCGCTTATTGGCTTCTCTTTGGTTTCACTTTATCAAATAGTATTAGTACTATGGAGTTTGTATCGTTGAATATGCAACTCCTTTGGTTTGGGACTGGCTGTAATGCCGTATATTTAGTAAAACTATATTCTTTTTGAAAATTTGATTGACTCTTCGATAGATTTAGTATTCTTTGGACATGCTAGACCCATAATCTTAGGATGAAGACCTAAACTCTGGAATAAATTGATATTACAAGATTTCGTAACAAGCATCTGATTCAACGAGCGCAGGTGTTCGTCATAGTACCTAGTACCTACTTATAATTTCTGGTGTCAGTAAAGAATATTTGTATTGTATTGTATCCAGCATATTCGGCGTGGAGGAGACAGGATCTATGCCCCCGAAGCGCGCCCATGCCTGGAAGAGATTGCTACTTTAGCAATAAGGCCGCCTATTGGCTTCTTATTTCATTTTTAAAAATTGTATTTGTACCTAGTACCTACTTATAATTTCTGGTGTCAATAAAGAATATGTGTATTGTATTTGCATCCAGCATATTCGGCGTGGAGGAGACAGGGTCGACGCCCCCGAAGCGCGCCCGGCTAGACCTGTCAGGCGCGGCTCGCACGCCCCGAAGCAACACCGCCGCCAATATTAGCCAGCAGCTGTCCGCACTACTGGACATGCCAGACACACACAGCCCGCACTTCCCGTACGAGCGCAGCGGCGCCGGGACGCCGCATAGCATACTCAAGGTACAGTCGCGGACCAATAGGGAATATGCACGTGACTTCAAAATGAGCGAAATTTTTTTTTGTTATCTTTATTGTTACACAAGCATAACCACACAATTATTTTTAAAATTTAACGTGATTTCACTACATAGTATAAAACAAAGTCGCTTTCTCTGTCCCTATGTCCCTCCCTTTGTACGCTTAAATCTTTAAAACTACGCAACGGATTTTGATGCGGTTTTTTTTAATAGATAGAGGGATTCAAGGGGAAGGTTTATATGTATAATACATGCATAATATACTTAAGGATAACCCACAATAACCATTTTCCCGTGCAGAGCCGGGGCGGGTCGCTAGTATTAACATAATTTAATAGTGTAATTTAGTCATCAAAAAGCGGCCACGGCAGAATTGAGCCCATTGAAACACTATACAAGATTATTAAGATTCAAAACGGGATATTTACAGTGGTATTTGTTTTGTTATTGTCAGATTCGTAACGACGCTTCCCGTTCGATGGCGGCTTCCCCGTGCGGGTCGCGCTACCACAGCGACAGCGACGACGACATACTGGACACGGCGAGCAACCACACGCATTACAGCGACTCCACTAACAAGTATATTCAGATTCGCTGCGATAATTCTTGTAACGAAACATTGTATGCACGACTACACGGTTTTGTTAGAGAAGAAAACATATTTGCGACGATCGGAAACCATTTACCTTCGTTGAATTAATGCATTATGTTAGAGATAAGCGCGGCAGGCTCGAGAAGCTGTCAAATGCGACATAGGGACATTAGAACCATAGTAGTTTTGTCAATATGTCGCGTTTGACAGCTTCTCTAGCCTGTCGCTCCTTCGTAAGCCTACAGCCCCGGCTTAATTATTACATTGCATAATAAATATGATAATGCAACTACAATAGAGTTTACTATTGAGAATAATAAAAACATGAATATTCCCTTTACACTTTGTACAGATCAAAAAACTAATATGTATGAATCAAAGTTTATGAAGAGTTTTAAGTCAAATCCTTAAAACTAGTAGCCAGAATAAAATTTCAATTTTAGATTAAAATACCTTTTCCCAATATCTTTTCTATAAAAGTAAACTAATTTTATGAGCAAGATGTTTTAATATTAACTGTTAAACTGAATTTCAGTACATGTCATATTAATTTGTATGTGAATCTGCAGACACCTCCGCTTCACGATCCCAACGGCGTCTGAATCCGGTTCTACCCCGTCCCCCGTGCCGCGAGCGACAGAGACGGATACACACAAACCTCCGCCGGCAGAGAGAGACGTCGATATATCATCTGACAGCTTTGTCACTACGCATTCCCATACTTTGGTAAGATTATCTTGGTATCTTAGAATCTTACTATTATTGGGTAGTGGTTTATTATATAACGACCTCCGTGGCTCGTCTGACGTTACGGAGGTTCCGGGTTCGAATCCCGGTGGGGATCCGTCGAACAAATATCACTTTGGGAGACTCCTCAGTTTGGTTAGGACATTTCAGGCTGAATGACCTGATTGTCCGAAAAGAAAGATGATTTCGTGTTTCGGGTGGCACGTAAAGCCGTTGGTCCTGGCTACTATCTATGGATGTAGTCGTTATATGAGCCATGTCGGAAGCCTAAGGCGGCTGAATGATTCCGACACCAGGGTTTGTGAGGTAGGTTAACCTTGAAACCCACTCGATAAGCAAGCAAGAGGTTTATTAAAAACTCGTATATATCAGTCTGACATAACCACCATTATTATTTTAAAACTACTATAAATTGCTAGAAAATGTTCTATTGGCACACCATTCACCCGAAACACTATTTTGGTAACAAATGCTCTCTTTTTTATGTCGATATTTAATTAATGCATTTTTTAGATAGATGGATAAAATATATTACAAATATAATTCGGCTGCTGTATTTTCCCAAGTGGTTAATAGAAATATTATTTTGTATGTGTTATAGAATGAGCCAAATCTACTGGAGTCACCTCCGAAGAAAGTTGCAACTGAAGAGAAAGTTCAATCCAGAAAGTCGTACAAAGATTCCGTTCGGGGCCGGTAAGTCTATCAGTCATTTACAATTTATTTATTTACTAGCTTTCGGCCCCGTGGCTCCGACCGTGTTAACAAGTTTTCCTGTGGGAAAGAGGTATTCTCCCGCGCTAAGAAGTGGTCCATGTGTTAAACCAGGGTGTCAGCTAACTCCATGCCAAATTTTATTAAAATCGCTCTACCCGTTTAGACGTGAAGAAGTAACAAAGATACACACTCACAAACTTTTGCCTTAATAATATTAGTGTAGACTTAACTACTAATGTAGACTTAGATATAAATTATTTAGTTTTGTTACTTATGATAGATCTTTTACTGAAAATACATTTTAATAATCAAGTACAAAATCGTGACTAATTAACTGGTAGTAATTATACATTTTGTAAACACCTCAACGACATGCCATAGCTCATATTATGACTACGAAATATTGATATCGCCATGTATATTCGCCAGGCGGTCTCTGTCAGTGTCGGCCAACAGCAGCCTATCGGACGACCCGAACACCTCCATAGAGAGCATCGCCGACATCCCCTACACGCTCATCAACGTGCGCTACTCGCACGAGGCGCGCCGCAGCTACACCAAACAGACCGACAGTCAGTATATCACCAGATATGTATAGTGTAACACCTCCATAGAGAGCATCGCCGACATCCCCTACACGCTCATCAACGTGCGCTACTCGCACGAGGCGCGCCGCAGCTACACCAAACAGACCGACAGTCAGTATATCACCAGATATGTATAGTGTAACACCTCCATAGAGAGCATCGCCGACATCCCCTACACGCTCATCAACGTGCGCTACTCGCACGAGGCGCGCCGCAGCTACACCAAACAGACCGACAGTCAGTATATCACCAGATATGTATAGTGTAACACCTCCATAGAGAGCATCGCCGACATCCCCTACACGCTCATCAACGTGCGCTACTCGCACGAGGCGCGCCGCAGCTACACCAAACAGACCGACAGTCAGTATATCACCAGATATGTATAGTGTAACACCTCCATAGAGAGCATCGCCGACATCCCCTACACGCTCATCAACGTGCGCTACTCGCACGAGGCGCGCCGCAGCTACACCAAACAGACCGACAGTCAGTATATCACCAGATATGTATAGTGTAACACCTCCATAGAGAGCATCGCCGACATCCCCTACACGCTCATCAACGTGCGCTACTCGCACGAGGCGCGCCGCAGCTACACCAAACAGACCGACAGTCAGTATATCACCAGATATGTATAGTGTAACACCTCCATAGAGAGCATCGCCGACATCCCCTACACGCTCATCAACGTGCGCTACTCGCACGAGGCGCGCCGCAGCTACACCAAACAGACCGACAGTCAGTATATCACCAGATATGTATAGTGTAACACCTCCATAGAGAGCATCGCCGACATCCCCTACACGCTCATCAACGTGCGCTACTCGCACGAGGCGCGCCGCAGCTACACCAAACAGACCGACAGTCAGTATATCACCAGATATGTATAGTGTAACACCTCCATAGAGAGCATCGCCGACATCCCCTACACGCTCATCAACGTGCGCTACTCGCACGAGGCGCGCCGCAGCTACACCAAACAGACCGACAGTCAGTATATCACCAGATATGTATAGTGTAACACCTCCATAGAGAGCATCGCCGACATCCCCTACACGCTCATCAACGTGCGCTACTCGCACGAGATAGATTTCTGCAACATGGCAAAGTATTCTTTTTTGAAGAGAAATAAATTAATATCCGTTATGCTGTATAATGATTCCTTTATGTACCCATTTGTCGCCTTTTAGTTACAGTAAAATAACGGAAAGACACTTCAGCTTTTAAACCGTACAATTGATATTCTTTAAATATGCCATGATCCATGTTTTAAAACGTATTTTATTATAATTTAATTTAGGTGCAGAATCGGCAAATGAAGACAAGGCAAGCTATGTTCAGATGTTGAAGGAAGATATATGTCAGATGGAGGTACCCAAGTCTCCCAAAGGCAGGAAGAGCATCCGATCCACCGGGCAGAGCACCCCTCTTAGGGCCAGGCAAGTACACATAAACTCTGACTAAAATAAGGAACCTCGCCTTTGTGAAAATTCAATGAAACTTATTTGTTTTGTAATAAACGCCGTTAAAAAACACAAAAAATATATGGCGCCCCGAGAGCATCTTATTTTACTGGTTTTAATAATAGGGTAAAACAAGGTATAACTGGCCACTTTGTAGTTTAATTCTCCGAAATAAGATTATATCGCTAACGGACAATAAAAACAAATTAACCATGGTTATTAAAAGAGACACTGTTACAATCTACAGGATCTGTACCATGAAGCGCTATGACAAAAGTTAGTCGCTAATTAAACTGTCAAAAGCTACGAGAAATATATTTCAAGGATAGAATTGGATTTCGTTATCGTTGTCGTCCATCTCAATATTTTTCTAAAGAATCAGTGCGCAACAACAAGCGCGGTCGGTCGCTGAACTAACGAATGAACGCACATCAAACAAACTGAAACCGCGCTACTTGCTCAAGGAATGTATGAGCATGGACGTTGTATACGAACTTGTATACTACGTCTATGTGTATAAGTAACAGATGTTTTTAAAATTCTTTCAAAAGAGAAAGGCAATAAAATAAAACATAGAAAACCTATAATAGTTTTAACCCTTTACAAGGCAAAACAACTTTATAATATTTATTCGTTTTCGACTTCATGTTGAGGGTATAAGGTTTAAATTAACGTGGCAATATAGTGGACACTGCCTTGTAAAGAGTTAAAATTATTTGGTTAATTTATGGATCGACTCGGTGTTGCCAAAAGGGAAAAGTACAAAAGGTAACCTTCATAATTATTTCTCCGACATTTCCGAAATATGAAATATACTCCAATAAAATAAGGAAATACGAACCATAAAACTATGTCTGTGGCGCGTCAAACCTTAAGCTCGGGGAGATCTCTTATTCACACGCATGCAAGACATAAAGTTTTTTTTTTTTTAATTGACCTATGCTTGTGTCGAAAAGGTACGACCAATCAAGCTTCACCGGACTTGAAGACAAAGTGCAATTTATTGAAAGGTAGCATAATGAGTGTTTATTGTTGTAGAAGCCGTTCGGCAACCCCTGAGAGAGCAGATTCTCCAGTGGCCATCACAACCCCGCTCCGAACAGTCCGGAGTACCAGGTAAGCAGGATCAACGAAATTATCCAAATAGTTAGCTTAATAGCTTCGGCCTTCTTTCGACGCTCGTACAACATATCGTGAGGAAACTTTCACACACCTGCAAAAAATTAAACGGTTGTGGTGAAGTTACGACCTATTTGCTTTGCTCCGGCGACATTGGCAACTGAGATTCGTAACCAGTTTGGCAACTGAAGAAGAAAATAATCTTTTTAAAAATAAATTAAAAATAAATTGCAGGAGTCGGTCTCGAACCCCAGACATTAGTCCCCGCTCGTCCCCGCTCACCACCATCCCCGAGCAGCCCCGCCAGGAGGTGGACAGCGAGCCACACGCACACACTACTTTACTCAGCGTGCACAGGGCTCACAGGTCAGCTATCTTACATATTGCAGGAGTCGGTCTCGAACCCCAGACATTAGTCCCCGCTCGTCCCCGCTCACCACCATCCCCGAGCAGCCCCGCCAGGAGGTGGACAGCGAGCCACACGCACACACTACTTTACTCAGCGTGCACAGGGCTCACAGGTCAGCTATCTTACATATTAAGAGAATGCTTTATTAATAAACGAGGTTAACCTACCTCACAAACCATGGTATCAGAATTATTGAGCAACGTATGCTTCTGACATGGCTCGTGTAACGACTACATCCGTAGATAGTAACCGGGACCAACGGCTTTACGTGCCTTCCTTTTTTTTTGATAATCAGTTGATTCAGCCTGCAATGTCCTAACCAAACTGGGAAAAGTCTCACAAAGTGATATTTGTTTGACGAGTCCCCACCGGGATTCGAACCCGGAACCTCCGTTACGTGAGACAAGTATTTGACCACTCGACCACAGAGGCTAAATAATAATCCTGCAAATAACGCTGTCAATTACCGCTCGCTAAAAAACCGCGTCATCTTCATTGCATGACATCGTTGACCGCCGTATATACGACCGCTATCCTAGGAAACCGATCTACGTCATCAAAATTTTATATTGACTGCCTGTCAACATTCATATTAGAAGATGAAACATCACAGCTATCTTCGCTAAACCAAAATAATGTTACCCAGGAGCAGGTCTCGTACTCCCGAAAGAATAGAAAAAGTAGTGGAGTCTCCGCGTCTAGAGGCCATCACTGAGTCTCCCAAGTCTGAGGATTCGCTGCCCGACCCGCGCGCGCGACGAAACTTGAGGTAAGGCTCTTGCACTTATACTTTTTCTTCTATTCGTTAGTATGTTCTATAATCTACTTCAATGCTGACGTTTTTTCTTCCGGCACAATTGATTTATCATGTTTTACACAATCTCGTCATATTGCAACATCCTTCTCATTGTGTCACATTATATCACATTGCTTTATATAATTCAAAAATTCAAATTCATTTTTTATTCATTAAGGCTAGGGAGCCATAGAGCAGCAGAGCAGCAGAGCAGCAGCTATAGTAAACCCATCTTGGTTTGAGCAAAGCTTATTAACTTCAGAAATGACGTCATTAATCTAAGGGTAGAAATTTAGAAATGACGTCATTAAGTGTTTTAAGGGTAGAAATTCAGAAATGACGTCATTAAGTGTTCTATGGGTAGAAATTTAAAAAGGGTAGAAATTCAGAAATGACGTCATTAAGTGTTCTAAGGGTAGAAATTTAAAAAGGGTAGAAATTCAGAAATGGCTTCATTAAGTGTTCTACCCTTGTGTTAATAAGCTTTGCTCAAACCAAGATGGGTTCTCTATAGCTGCTGCTCTGCTGCTCTATGACTCCCTAGCCTTAATGAATAAAAAATGAATTTGAATTTTTGAATCATTTCTGAAGTTAATAAGCTTTGCTCAAACCAAGATGGGTTCTCTATAGCTGCTGCTGCTGTAACAGCTTATAACAGTCTACTGCAAGACTAAGGCCTAAACCTTGGTATTGCCACATTCCCTACGGTTGGCAGGCGGGTTGGGGATCGCAGTTGTTGTTGATGTGCTAATGTGTGTGTAAAAAAAGTAAAAAAAAAGGATATGAATGTAGAAATATGTTTGATCAGTATCACTTATTTGACATGGGTTTAAAAATTACGGGTTCAAAGTATGTTTTTAAATAAGATTTTTTTATAGAAGCCGTTCACGGACTCCCGAAATAGAACAACAAAAAACGGTAACTGAAGTCACCAGTCCGAGAACATTGAGGTAAGAAACTTTCTTACACTTAGCACTTACATAGTTAAATTCATTGCATTCAAATGTACCCACACTTTCAGGAGTCGCGCTAAGACCCCGGAAAAACTAATGTCACCCAAAAAAGAAGCTCCAAAATCCACTAAAAAGCCGTTATCAAGATTAGTTCTAGAAGCTAACGCTTTAGCTGCATCAAAGAATTTAGAAAAACAATTAGAATCAAAAGAAGAAAATTCCGAGAGTATTATCGAATGCACTCCTATGAAAACATTAAAACCTGTGTCTAGTCTTCTGGACGTCACCATATCTCCGATAGTCAGCAAGTCTGTGCTACATAGTTCCAATGACAGTGTTTTGTCTGAAACTGTAACGAAAGAGAACAAAACTGCTGAAGATGTCACATTTGAAATGAAATCTCTGCCTGCTTTCACCATGAACGAAACTAAATTTGGTAAATCGGTCTTGCATAGTTATGAGAGTTCTGTTGAAGAAGCATCGCATAAAGAATCTCAAACCGAAGCAAACGTTAGTGTCTCAAAAGCTGAACAGAAATCTTTACCCGCTTTTACCTTAAATGAGTCTTATTTCGGGAAGTCAGTGTTGCATAGCTACCAAAGCAGTACAGGGGACGCTTCAAGCGTACATGAAGAAAAGACGACTGAACATCATACAGAATTGAAAATATCGCAGGTATCTACAAGCTTCAACATTACTGATATTAACAAATCTGTCTTAGGTAGTGTGGATACAAGTCAATCCGAATCTCAAGTTGTAAAAGACGATGCTAAAAATATGTCTAGTCTTATGACAGACGACAGTGAGGTGGACGATTGGAAAAAAGAACAAGGTCAAGACGTAATACAAAAAGAGAAAGAAAAAATCGTGGAAATCGAAAGAGAAATTAATGAATTTGAACATGATATGTCAGAAGAAGATCACAACTCAAGTGAAAACTCTGATGACAGTGATGAGGATGACGAAGAAGATGATGCTTGTCGTCAAGAGGAAGAAGAGGAAGTAGAAGAAGAATATGTACCACATGAGAATGAGGTTCAGGAGGAACAGAGTAGTATTATAATCAACGAAGACGAAGATAGCGATTCTTCCAGTAGTGAAGATGAGGTAAGTTATTAGTCGAATACGGGACTATTTAACAAATTATATTATTAACAATAGGGAGTGTTGACTGGCTTATTAAATGAGCTTCTTTTTATTATATTTCAAAACAATATTTAATATGGAAAACGAATCAAACAATGGCATAAGCTCTTGTCTAAGTTGTATACGAATGAGACGGTTTTTTTCTTGCACACATTGCTTGCTTGCTTATCGAGTGGGATTTGAGGTTAACATTACATTAAACTAATTTATCTTGAAGACAGTCAACATCCCTATTTAATAAATTCTCGATAAAAATATTATGTGCTTGTCTTATAGCCACAATGCGATTGTCATAAGTGTAAACGCCGGAGAAAGAATTATTCAAAAGCAGAAGATGATTTAAATCCTAACAAGGTCTCATTGGTTAAACATTCAGGTCCCAGAACTGTAGTTTTATTTATAAAATGTATTATAGAAGTATAAAGTACATTATTAACAGTTTAGTATGTATTTAGTGGTCTCTTAGCGCATTGAACCATATTTTGTGCTATAGCATCTCGACATCTAGTTAAATAACTCAGTAGCCTTGTAATATAGGTATTTATAAATCCACCATACATTTAACATTTTAGTACAACTCGGAAGATGAAGACATTATCTCAATTTTGGATACAGACGAGTCTTCTCATAATGTACAAATTGATGCAGTACTAGATAGAGAATTTGTTCAAATGGATAATGAAAACACCAATGAAGATTCTAATGATAACAAAGAAGCTTCGAATGATGCAGCTATAAATGCAATACAAGATTCTGGCGAAGGCAGCGTTGATCCATTAAACCAGGCAAGAATGTCGGTACTTACAGACGATAACTCTATTCGAACAGATAGCATAGCTGATTCATCAAAGATTCAAACAGAAGATATTAATATAAATGTAGGTACTGAAGAAAATACTCGAGAAACTGGCGAAATCAGCACCAATCCACTCGATCAAGGCCAGATTTCAATATTGACTGATGACAACTCGGTTCATTCTGACAGATCAGAAGGCAAACTTAATTATTCAAATGAAGATAATGACACACTATGTAGTCTCAATAAACCAAAAGTACCTCTTGATACAGGTAAGTAACATCGAACCTTTTATGGTTATTCTCAATTTTGTAATTTAGAACATACAGAGTATTATAGAGTAGGAATAATTTCCAATTATTTGTTTTCATTTCGTGTAATTTAGTAGTTTGAATGTAAATAAAATAAGTTTATAGTAAAATATAACAAGGTATATTAAAAGATACGAGTGGTTATGTGGCGCCGCCTAATAATTTGTTTTTCTTGTTCTTATAGAAATGAATCCTAACAAGAGCACGTTCGAAATTCAAGTAATAGTGGAAGCAGAAAATGTTGTGGAATGCACTCCTGAGTGTCCTATACCGACACTCGAAACTAAAGAAACTTCGGAACAAACTGATTTACCACAAAGTGATGTAGTTGATGCTACAGCTACCACTGATAAAATTGTTAGTGCTAAGAAAGAAACACAAGACACTGTTAAACTTAAAAATCTAGACGTTGAAATGAAAGATGTTGAATCAAAACAAGATTCTCCTAAAGCTAGTGTCATTGCAAAATTCTCTGAGAGTGAAGATATTGGCACTGAAGATGTAAACAAGCCAGCGCTTCGTTCTAGGAAGCGTAATAAATCAACATCATCTATTAAATCTAATAAAGGAAGTTCTTCTAAAAGTGACGTGGAAGCAAAATCTGTTGAAAGTAAAAGTGAAGACACTGCATCTGAGGATACTAGTAGACCCGTGCTACGTACTAAAAAGCGTACAAAATCTACATCATCGAATAAATCAAACATAGAAGAAACTTCTAATCTAGACGTCAATATTAAGTCATCTGAAACCGAAAGCAAAAGTGAAGATACCGCATCAGAAGACGTAGCAAAACCAGCATCTCGTACTAAAAAGCGTACAAAATCAAATTCATCAACAAAATCTACAGAGCAAAAAGACACTTCAGTCGAAATAAAAACGCCAATGACCCGAAAAAGGGCACAATCGGTTGCTTCTAATAAATCGGCAACAGAGGAGCAAAAAACTCCAGAAGATACTAAAAATCTACAATCTGGAACTCCTAATACAAGAAGGCGAGCTAAAACACCAACTAGTGCAGAAAGTAGAAAAATACTCACTCGTCGAGCTTCTAAAGAACTCAGCCAGTCAGTATTGGATGATTCGCTATCTGCTGTTGAAGACACTTCTCTAACTACACCAAAGAGGAGATCCACTCGTTCTAGAAGTAAGAATATTGATGATAACGCTAGCGTGGCGTCTGGAAGTTCTGTTAGATCTTCCAGAAGTAAGGCTAGTGAAGACGGTGACAGTAAACCTCAGAGGAAACCTAAGAAGTCTGTGTTAGCGGCTGTGAAACCAGACCTGTCTGTCATACCTGAATCTGCTGTCGAAGATTCGAAGAACGAAATTATTGCTGATTATTCTAGGTCTCGAAGGTGAGTTCTTTAACTATTTAATGCTATATAATGTTTATTCAATATTTTTCCCTCTTTAGCAACTTCTCGGAAACAAAAGAACCGCTCAAGTGCGATTTGAACTCGCTTGAGGGTTTCGTACAAACGAAGTTATCCATTATCAGCCGAAACATCAAACTGATCGAGTTTATCCAGAAAGCTTACTATGTAAGAAGCGACAAGCTCGAGAAGCTGTCAAACGCGACATAGTGACATTAGAGCCATGGTAGTTCTGTCAATAGGTCGCGTTTGACAGCTTCTCGAGCCTGTCGTTTCTTACGTAGTAAGCCTACTGTAGTCCAGTAGTTTTGGAGGAAATAGGCCCTGACAGACACAGGCCGTATTCTTGGAGACTGCGCGTAGCGGGGCGGCGGCGAGCGCGAGAGTTGTATGTAGAGCGCGCCGCTGAAATCGAGAACAGTTCAATAGAGAACTGTGCTTTGGAAAGCGTCGCCGCCCCGCCGCGCGCCGCCAAGGACTCAGAGAATACGGTCGAACGGACGGAGTCTTAAAAATCAGTACCCAGATACAAAATAATCTTTTTATGAAGAAGTCAACATTTATATCGTTTCCAAGAAAAGTTTCCTAGGGAGGTTGATGTAAAAAAATCTATACTATCGTTTTTGGCAACTAGTTGAGTAACAAGAACATCTTTTCTTGCGAATATCAGCTGCCAATGTGGCCGGAGGGGATAAGCTTCATTGATTGAGCATATCCTTTTAGTATTTGGTTAGCTGGCACTTACACCGAGCAATCTGCTTCCATCTAGATTGACTCGGCACCAGAAATCGCTGCTGGAATCGTGGCTGGAGCCGAAAGCCTCGCCCTCGCGCCGGCGCAGCGCGGCTTCTCGCTCCACCGCATCTAACCAATCGCGGGACGACGACGACGCCGAAGTCACTCACGCTTTTGACGTCCAACCTATTGATAGGATCGCGCTCTTGAACAAAGGCGACTTTGAAGGTAAAGTCACAGTAGACTCAGAACAGTAAGTTATCTCCATACTGACATCTCCAACTGGCCGCATCGGTTTGAATGCGAGCGCGCTGTGTAGGCACGCGCCGTCACGCACACGCTTGCATTGAGCCCATACTGCCGCCCCCCCCCCCCCCCCTTATTCTCCCTTATTTTATGCTGTGTGTGCGTGCCAGCGCGTGCCTACACGGCGCACACATTTAAACCGACAGCGGCACGTTTGTATGAAGATAACTTACTGGTTTTACTGTGGTAAAGTCGATGGCATATTTTTTTTAATAGGCCAGATGATGCTGCCCCTGTAACTGCTTAACACTATGTTTCTTTTTTCTGACTTGTATAACACAAAAGTGTGTTCTGTCGGAAGCACACACTGGTTTCTTTACTAAACACATATGGGAAATATTAAACCTTCACTCAAAAAAATACTAAATGCTCACCAAAATAACTGGATTGCACACTAAACATTGGTTAGGTTAGGTTTAGAGTGCAAACATTTTTTGATGTGCATTTTTTTACATGCCAATGATTTAAATACATGCCAACATATATTCTCTTTGTTATTGCTTAATTAACAATTTAAGCACTACTATTCACCTGTAAATAAAAATTACTTTGTGACAGTGTTTAGAAAATTAAAAGTATTTTAATTTTGATAATTCTACAAGAAACTACTTTTTTTTTCAAGCACTGTTCTTGTTTATTCTAATAATTTAATAAAATTAAAAATAGTTGTGTTGAGTATGTTTGTAACGTTCCATTGATGTTATCTTTGTGCACTCTGTTTGACTAACCCGGTAGGCTCGCCCGATCCTTCGGAAGCGCAGAGCGTGTCACCAGAAAGCATCGCTTCGGATGCCAGTAAACAGCGAAGATGTAAGTACCGCCTAACTACTACTGCAGCCTAAACACTCCACTACCAGGCCTCCGTCACTCCATGTACTTGCGCGCTGTAACTACCTACCGCCCGGCCGAGCGGTCTCGGGCCGTTTGCGGACCCAATTCCCCATTCCCTAAACGTGTTAGTAGAGTGGCGCAATATGCGAGAGAGAGAGATGCAGCAACTACTTCTTTTCGCCTAGCTTCGTGCGATCTGAATTGCACTTTACTATAACGGAGCTAGGGTTGCAATTTATATTAATTATGTCGCCTAGTGCAGCTTCTGTAGGGACTACTATTTGGTATTCTGTGCCACTACTGGACTAGGGTCTGCTCCAAAATTAAAACTCTTCTTTTCGAGTCGACAGCAAACTCAGATAGTAACGGCCCACTGAAAACCCATCTATATCTATACTACTATTATAAAGAGGAAAGATTTGATTGAATAGGCTCCGAAACGACTGAACCAATTTTGATGAAACTTGGTACAAAGATAGATTTGACCTTGGAGAAGAACAGACTTTTTAGTGCGGGAAAATATCTCATACCTACGGGAAACTGAGCACGGAAAAGTAAAAAAACAAACGCGAGTGTATCCGCGGGCGGACAGCTAGTGTTATATAAATAAAGTAATGTTTATTTATTTTTCCATTACAGCACGCATGACTCGAGCTTCGTCCGAAGCCAAATCTACGCCCAAAGCGAGGTCTATTAGGAGAAAGTCCGTCGATATCGGTAAGCCAGTCATATCTTTTAATTTACGTCAGTTATTAAACCGCAATGGATAGTGTTTTTATATGTAATCTGACGCTGTTTTTCTCTACGGGTTACATTTCTCATTTGATTCTGGTCAAATGTTATAAGCAGGTTTTAGGACTACATAGTTTTTTTTTTTTACTTGCGTGGTCTACAGCTCACAAAATCACTGTACAAAATATATAACGTATTTAGAGCTATTTGATTATTCAAATTTCAGGTTAACCCTGGCCTCACACGTTTCGGAATTCAGATCAGGAATTCAGTACACACCAAGCGAGCTACTAGGGCGAGCGATGCGCCATACAGCTCGTTTGGTGTGTGCGCGATAAAGCTGCATTCCATGCGGTTTGGGTTGATATTGCAAAGTAAAAATTGATCAAAAACACTGAATACAAAATATGTTGTCACGATTTTCTATTCTCAAGTCAAACGCCCAATTTTTTTTTATTACACTAAGCTCTGATGTAGGATACAGCTTATAAATGGTTCGACGTGGACGTATG
The DNA here is from genome assembly GCA_948473455.1 of Teleiodes luculella. Classification (NCBI taxonomy): domain Eukaryota; kingdom Metazoa; phylum Arthropoda; class Insecta; order Lepidoptera; family Gelechiidae; genus Teleiodes; species Teleiodes luculella. The sequence continues at coordinate 11,424,052 of OX419593.1, forward strand.
ATTCCCTTTGTTGTGTAAACGTCAGCTACTTTTGTTAAGAAAGAAAATTAAAGTTTTTTTGCGTTTAGATTCCCAAACTTTTGTATATTTGTAAATACTTGACACTGGCACAAAGAATAATAAAAAAAAAGTAAAATAACTTCAGACGAAACCATTTGTTTGGTATCAAAAAGTAATGAAACATGCGTAATCTTCCGTCGGAGGCCATTTCGGATTCCTGAGCCAGCGTAGTAGATAAATGCTATATTGTGTGTTAGCAGGTGAGTCAGCGGTTGGGTCTCCGCTAGCGGGCAGCCCGGCCCGCGGGCGCCGCGCCTCCTTCACCCGCGCCGTCGAGGCGTTACACACGCCCAAACGACGCGCCTCCGTTGACCACAAGGTACGCACCACACTCAACTTAAGTTATCTTCATACAAACGTGCCGCTGTCGGTTTGAATGTGTGCCGTGTAGGCACGCGCTGTCACGCACACACTAGCATAAAATTATTGTATGGGCACAGAAGAAAATAATAGTACTCGTACTAACCCGTACAGAACGGACACTCACCCCCCCGCGCCAAAATGAGTCCCCGCCCGATATAGCGCCCCACACCCCGCACCCCGCAGGCGCCGCGGGACTCCGCCGGTGGTGTTTTACATAGCGCCTAGCGCTATTGACTTGTAGTTGTTATTTAAAAAGAAGTAGGTTGTCAAAATGCGTTTTCTGTATGGAGTGACCGAAATGCAAGCGTGTGCGTGACAGCTCGTGCATACACGGCATTCACCGATGCTGCCAGTTGATATGGAGATAACTTTCTGTTCTTAGTCTTCTCTCTCTTATAGAGTCCCCCACACTATAGTACTTTCGCGTTAGCTTGGCAATAGCGAGCGTTGACATTTACTACCACTGTACTCGTATTATATCGTTTTCCTTAGTAAATGTATACGATATGAATAGTACATAGTACATATGAATAGTACATGAATAGTAGAACAGTTAGTACGGAAAGCGATAAATTATCGTTTAAAAATATTACTTTTTGGTACCGGTCTTGTCAATGTTCGCTATTGCCAAGCTAACGCGAAAGTACTATAGCGTCTTTTGATCGCCGTGCGTCGCGCATACAATCACAGGCAGCAAGGCGGGTGAAACAAAAGACGGACGCGGATGATTGTATGCGCGACGCACGACGACGACGCTCGAAAGACATTAGTGTGGGGGGAACCTAACCAAAAAAATAAAAGACATGCAGCGCCACATATATTATTTAATATTTCTGAAAGTTTCTGGCAATAATTGTTATCATTAGTGCAGTAATTCTATGTAATCAATGTATGGGAAAGACAAACAAATTAATAAAGTTTTGAAACTTGTGTGGCATGACACCTTGGGGTGTGGTATTCAAAACTCATAACTCTCCCCCCCCCTCCACCTGACGCAACACCCCCCCCCCGTAGTGAAATGTGTCCCTTTTATCGGTTTTTCCACCTTTCCTCGAAAACAGTTACAGATACGGACAAAGTGTTTAAGACAAAAATAATCTTCATCAACTGGGCAACACAAAAGGTTAAATACATATTCATATAGGCTTTATGATATTCGAGGTATAGCTAGTTAAATTTTGGTAAAATAGACTAAAGCCAAAAAAAATACGTTGCCAGCTCAATTCCCTCTTAAATCACTCTATAAAATAAATGAAAGAAAGCGCAGGACTTAAATCAAGATGTCGATCTTTTGGTTCTTGCACTAGCTTTGACTCCCGCTGAACAAAATATTTACCTATTGAAAGAGAGCCAAGGTAAAATTAAAAGCAGACTGTACAGTTCAAGTCTTTCTGATGCAGGATTGGTTCAAAGATGCAAAGATTCTATTCTCTTCCTTCACGCAATGACTGGATGTGATACAACTTCTTCATTTTTTGGAAAAGGCAAGATACAAGCTGTTCAGTTATTCAACTAAAGAAAAGATCTGCAGGACCTTATCGGCATCTTCAACAACAAAAATGCCACTCATGAGCAAATCGATACTGCTGGCGAAAAGTTCATTTTAGCGTTATACGGCGCGAAGCTATCAGAAAATAGCCTTGATAAACACAGATTTATATTTTTCAATAAACTTGTTGGGCAAGCAAAAAGCTCAGTGCTACTATCAAAACTGCCGCCTACCTCATCTGCGGCACATCACACAGAAGAATGGGGCTGGACAAAAACCGACGCTTTCTTGAATCCTATACCCACAAAACAATCACCCTCCCCCCAGTTACTCTCCTCGATCAACCAGTTCCCTGGGAGAGACAGGTGAAGTACTTGGGAGTCATCCTTGACTCTGCCCTTCGCTTTGGCCCTCACATCCAGTCTGTTCGCAATCGTGCCGCCTCTGCTCTCGGCCTCTTGCACCCCATGATTGGGCAACGCAATAAAATGTCGCTTAGAGATAAGCTTAGACTTTACTTAGCGTGCATCCGTCCTATCATGACTTACGCCAGCGTAGTCTTTGCGCACTCTGCGCCCACGCATCTCAATAAGCTTCAAGTTATTCAAAACCGGTTCCTCCGCCGGGCTACTGGTTGTCCTTGGTTCGTTCGTAACATCGACCTTCATGTCGATACTGAACTCCTTTCTGTTAGAGGCTTCATGAAGGAAGCATCCAAACGCTACTTTGATGAAGGCCCTTCCCATCCCAATCCGTATGTTGTTAAGTGTACGGGCTATTTCCCGCACCCACTACGCGGTTCCGCCGCCGTCCCAAACATATCCTTTCCGAACGTGACGACGAAATCACAGATGCAGTTAAACCCCACAGACGAAATCACAGATGCAGTTACACCTTACAGAATGCCCTTCTGGTAGTGAATACCCTTCAGGTAATAATTACCCTTCAGGTAACAACGCCCGCACCCGCCGGCGCGGCGGGGGCGCGGCCAGAACCAAAATCAAAATTGAAAATCAGAGACGGAGCCCCTCAGACGTCGTCTCCTTCACGATGTTTTTCAATATCAACGTGCTAGGCCGTGGTCCGAGGCTCCCTTGAGCCGCCCCTAGACGCGTTGGTATATGACTTATTTTTGGGGTAGAGTCTTCCACTCCCCCGCAAGTCCGGTGAAGCTTGATTGGTCGTACCTTTTCGACACAAGCAAAGGTCAATAAAAAAAAAAATACAATCACCAGCTTCGGCTTCAATACTTAAATTGATATCGTGTACTTGTAAGCAAGGCTGCGGAAAAAGACGCGGTTGCGTTAGAATTGACCTGCGCTGCACAACAATGTGTATAGTTGCCGGGGTCGAAGAGCTTGAGCAAGCTGAAGGAACTGTTGATTAGTGTTTTTATTTTCCTATTTAGACTTTTATAATATTTAAAAGGTTATAATGATTCCACCTACAGCTTTTTATTTACTTCATTCCAATAAATAATGACTATATTGTCGTTAATCTGATGAACAATTTCATTTTAGTTTTTTAACTAGCTACAGCTTGAAAACCGTCAAGCCTATCAAAATAAGATATAGAACAAATTTTGTTTACAATTTAATGAGGATCATTTTTACCTTTGACACTTTTTTTGTATCAATTATAGTTTTCGAGAAAATATGATAAAACCGATAAAAGGGACACATTACCCTGCGAAGGGGGGTGTTGCGTCAGGTGGAGGGGGGGGGAGAGTTGTGAGTTTTGAACACCACACCCTAAGGGATTGTGCCACACAAGTTTGAAAACTTTATTAATTTGTTTGTCTGAAAAACACATAATTACCACACTACATATGATAAGTCAGACTTTAATAGGGAAGTTTATTTGGAAACAGGAAAGTTACGTCATTTCTTAAGATTTTTGTTTGATTACCTGAAAAAGGTTCTTTCAAAGCACATTGCCGAAAATTGTATAGTTCACATTTGAGATAAAAAATTGACTTCGCCACTATCATCTTTGTTCTGACAACAACCAGTATAACGAGTTCCATTGAATGTCAGCAACACGGAATATATAACACTAGCTGAGGAAGTTAACGGAAGTTTACGGAGCTCCGCAAACTTTAGGCACACCCGAACCCGACCCGCCCAGCCTACTGCCACTTCCTCTAGTGTTATATATTCCGTGGTATTATATGGCGAGGTTTATAATGTTTGTGTTGTTGCTTTATGTATTCGTGTATGTTATCAGGGTGACGCGGAGAGCGTGAGCAGCTCCCCGCCGCCGTCGGAGGGCGAGCCCACGCCGGCGCGCCGCGCGAGGCAGCCCGCTGACACCACTGCCAAAAGGTACATATTACCAGGCCTCCGTCACTCGCAGTACTTGCGCGCTATAACTACCTACCGCCCGGCCGAGCGGTCTCGGGCCGACCCAGGACCAATTCCCCATTCCCTAAACGTGTGACGTAGAGTGGCGCAATACGCGAGAGAGAGAGATGCAGCAACTACTTTTCGCCTAGCGCCGTGCGATCTGAATTGCACTTTATTATAACGGAGCCCATGCGTCAAACCCGTGAACGTGGTGCTGCTTGGGGGGACTGGTCTACTCTAGTCGATTGCCGGTTGTTTTTTGGTTACATAATTTAGTTTTTCTACTTTGACTGGTTGCCTTCCTCTAATTGCATACTTCGTTTGCACTCTTTGTTATATGAATCAAATTGTATAAAATAATATTTTTTGTAAAATAGTTTGAAAAGATGCAACGCCTGTGGAGTTTCTTCCGGCGGGTTCTTCTCCACAGAAGACAGCCAAATTGTGAACCCGCCTCGACGTCGAAAAATGATTTGTAAAATGTTACTTCGAAAAAAAAAAAAAAAAAAAGAGCTAGGGTTGCAATTTATATGAATTATGTCGCTGCACCTTCTGTAAGGACTACTATTTGGTATTCTGTAATATTACCCTACATCGCTATGGTCTGTTTCATATAAATCCGCACTAAAGTTCATTGACCTCTTTCTTTTATTGAAAGTTATTAAAAATAATGTAACGCCAAAATGTCTGGCAAGGTCGCACGCTCACCCCGCCTTCTACGGTATGCCAAATTACGTATTTTGTGATAATTTTCTATAGTTTTTTATCGTAACGTTTGAAAAAAATGTGCGCATTGTATGCAGGTGTCAATGACCTTTTGTCCGGATTAATATGAAACAAACCATAAATAAATATGTACGCTTTGTTACATTCCCTTGTAGGTTTTTGTAGCAGATAAATTGGATAATTTTCAATTATTTACTTTTATGAAAATATTAGAGCCTGATCAGAAATTTGAAAATACCTGCTCTTTATTATTAAATACTAGCAACCCGCCCCGGCTCCGCAAATTTCGTTATTACTTTACCGATCTATCTAACTATACCGATAGAGATTACTCAAATGAATAAATTGAAAGATAATTGCTTCGAGTTTGAGTCAACTTTTGCTATACCTAAACTACAATGTTATTCTATCTTTCTATCTCTGCCTGTATTCCCAACACTTTTGCCAAACATAGTGAGCAGCGGTGAGCGCGGACTGTAAGGATTGTTGCTTGGGCTGGAGATCGTGTGTAGGGATTTATTTACTACTACCCGACCCGCCCCGGCTCCGCACGGGAAAATGATTATTGTGGGTTATCCTTAAGTATATTATGCATGTGTAATACATATAAACCTTCCTCTTGAATCACTCGTATCTATTAAAAAAAACCGCATCAAAATCCGTTGCGTAGTTTTAAAGATTTAAGCATACATAGGGATATAGGGACATAGAGACAGAGTAAGCGACTTTGTTTTATACTATGTATGTAGTGATTAAAACAACTTAATGTTGACATTATATGCAACACACAGATAAACTGTTAATATTGAACAATTCTATCCGTTGTTTCAGGTCCAGAAAATTGTCTGCAGTAGAAGAACATACGGATACTAAGAAGAAGTAAATTATTTTTGTAGTGAATGTTATAAGGATCAGTTTTGTTTTTATTTTTGCATTTATCTGAATAAAATTAGACAAAAATCGCAATTTTAGTTTTTTTTTACAAAAATTGTGTCACACTAAACAACCAAACATGTTATAGAGTTTACAAAAATATTTTATTGTTGAATAATAGTGTTACATTAACACAAGATCAGTCATCGTTATAGACATTACGAATTATAAATATTCACAATAGGTTAAGACACATTTCGTATTTATATAAATTGTTATTATTGAGATCACAACAACATTTTAATGCATAATTCAGCATTTAGGATATACATATAACAAACGAAAACAATGACGTATCACACTAACATAAAATAAATAACATTTAAATGCAAAACAAACATTCCAAAATGGTAAATGAAACATTTCTTCAAAGTATTAATATTGCAGTATCATAAGTAAAATGTAAAATCGAGATTGCTAGTAATTCGAAGAAATCACTCGAGACTTTTATTTAAATACGTCACTAAAAAGTAGAAATGTATGTTATGTGGCAACACAGTTAAACTTTTTGTAAGTTACGCCCACTTCTGGTGACTATAACAACCAATCACTGCAAGTTTATGTGGTGTGGCTATTATTGGTGACAATTTTATTTCCATTTTTAATTTCGGATAGTAATAGATTGATTTTGCTAATCTAACCCGACCGAATTTTTCCCTTTTCGGAAGGTTACTATTTTTTTATAGTAAATAAATTTTTGTTCGGAAATATTATGAATATTGATTTCTTTTTACTATTTTGTGCAACATAAAATAAAATAAAAGAAAACAGAACTTTTAAAAAAATATTGAACTTGTCCTTGCAATAGGATAACTATTCTCATGACATAATCGGCAGTAAAATCTTAAAATTATTCAGCAATATCGTTTCATTCACCATTTATTTGTCAATGTATAATAATCCCGTTAATACTAAAAGTTTGTACAAAAATTTCATCTCTTCTTTTCTATGTTTTCGTCTATACTTTTAAGGGATCTACCATGATATGATACATCTACAGGTATACTTTTTAAACCAACTTTAGCTAAATCTACATTAGACGGTAGTATCTCTTCAGATTTAGTATCAACTTTGTTACTAACTTCAATCATATTATCTGCTGGTATCTTGCAAATTTCTTTTTCCTGTGGTCCTAAAGATATGGTTTGGGTACAATCTATAGCTTCTCTCTTCTGTCGTGGAACTTTGTTCTGTTCTAAATTAGTAGCACCATTATTTTGGACTAAATCCATTTTCTTAATACTATTTTGTGTATCTTTAATTTCGATAGGCTGTGAAATGACATCTTTGTGTTCGATTGCTTCTTGTCTTTTAAAAGTTTGTTCATTCCTATCCATTGCAACGGGTATTGGTACAATTGGGACAATTTTAGCAATTTCAGCAACTTTCTGTGAATCTTCACCTACTTTGTACGATTGGGGTTCATCAGGAGAGTGCGAATGGGGTTTTTGTTGACCTATAGCTTGGTTTTGTTGTATTTGATTTTGAGTATTCTGCGCGTCACCAGTTAATTCCACTTTTGGAATAGTCTGCACGTCTACGTCACGTTTGACCTGTCTTGATGCATCTTTCGTATCATGTAATTGTGGATTTAACTGGTTTTGCTGACTAATTTGACCATCTTGTTGAATCGCTTGATTTGGCTGTTGAATATTTTTAAACTGTTGTGTGTTTGGTTGACCCTGTACAGGTAAGTTTTGGATCAGAGGTTGATTAGAAGGATTATGAGCGTTTACAATTTGACTAGCGATTGGCTGAGCATTTATTATAGGAGAATTTACCGGGACATTGTTCTCTCCTTGGACAGATGGTATGTTCTGATTTTGGATCACAGCTTCTGCGTGCGGCGGTTTTTTTATTTCTACTGGAGGATTGATGGGAGCAAAATTGCTAATGCTTGCTGAAAGACCATTCGTTGGTGCATTCGGTTGCAGGTTAATATTAGCTTGTCCATTATTTTGCACTGAATTTATAGCGTTAATATTTTTTACATCGTCAGTATTTGGTTTTTGTTCTGCAATTTCTTCGATAGCCTCTATTGCTTTTTTAGCAATTTCTTGAACAACATCTTGGTTTATAACTTTCAATGGTTCATTTCTGTCTTCTTTCTTTAGATCTGCAGGTTTCTCAGAAACACTGTGTAAACTTTTTATGGCTTCGTGAGCAATTTTTTGAATGCTTTCGACAGCTATCTTCTTAGCTTCGGCATCTTCAATTTCCTTTTTATTTTGTTGAAGTTCTTGTTTAGTTTTGATCATTTCAACAAGAATTTCTTTTTGTTCTTCAATCAATTCTTTTTGTTCCTCTCTATTTTGTTTTATTGCTTGTATCAACTTCTCTTTCTTTATTGTATCATCTTTTTCTATAGCTTTCTCTTGACTTGATTGGATTTTAGTTTCTTCAATAGGGTTGTTTACGGTTTTATCTTTGACATTTTCTCCATTTGATGCTTTGAAATCATTTAATTTTATTTGCAAATTTTTGGGATGAGTCTCAGACACCTTGTCAAGGATGCTTTCAATAGCCGGGTCTAGTTTTACTGTTTCTGGTGGATTAGGTTTATTTTCCTCGACTTTCAATTTGGCTTCACCGGCGGGTTTTTCGTTGGATTCAGGTGGGATTGGATTTGGCGGTTGAATTTCTGAATCTTTTACCGTTTCAATCTTTACAATATCATTGTGAACTTCTGTTTTTTTGTTGGGTGACTTGGGATCTGTTAATGAAAACATGAAATACTTTATTTTATATCTTAAATCATTCTGATTTTATCAAATGCATAACATACGACTATACAGGGCGTCCCACGGCTATGCCACATGGAGGGAAAGTACCTTAAATATTGTAGGTAGAACATTTTACTGAAAGAAGACATTATTTTATTTCTAAAAACTATCAAAACTGCATTCATACATTTTGTAATAATTACATGGTTGAGCCGGGATTCGAACCCGCTACACGAGAAAAAAAAATCACCCTGTAGTTTTATCATACCAATCGAAAGGCTTCATCATAAGGATTATTTTTTGCTAAATAACATAGTGTCAGAAATAAAAGGAAGACTATGAATTTTAACATTTGATGTGGCCGGCCGAGATCGCCAGATCTAGCCCCGTTAGATTTTTAAAAAGGGGTTATGTAAATAAATTTAGTTGACAAGAACCGGTAAGAAAATGTCCACGAGCTACAAACAGAACTTAGACGTATTAATCTAAATATCCACCACAACAAGTTAAAAAATCGACAGGGAGTGAAATAAAGAGTGTAATTTGTATTCAACGGGTCATTTCGAACATTTGATAAAATTGATAAATTTTGTACTAAAAATGTTAAAATACATAGTCTTCCTTTTATTTCTGACACTATGTTATTTAGCAAAAAATAACTCTTATGATGAAGCCTTTTGATCGGTATGATAAAACTACAGATATTTTTTTTTCTCGTATAACGGGTTCGATTCCCGGTCCAACCATGTAATTATAAAAAAAATTATGAATGCAGTTTTGATAGTTTTTAGAAATAAAATAATGTCTTCTTTCAGTAAAATGTTCTATCTACAATATTTAAGGTACTTTCCCTCCATGTGGCACAGCCGTGGGACGCCCTGTAGATTAAATATTTTTATTTTTTATTTAATTTAGAAATCATATGAAAACGAATGATATTTCTGCCACTATACACAATAAAACATTACATAACCAATAATAATTTAACCATTGTTATCCACCAATTAATTTGCGGAATATTTATGAGTACCATAAACTGTTATGTAACTTATTTTAATCTTTACAGCTTACTATTTTTATTTCTAGTTTTAGTAAAATTCCTTCTCTACAAACATGTAACAAACAACTCACCATTTTTCTCCATTTTCTCGAAGAAATCCTCGACGATTTGTTCAATTCTCTCCGGAGTGATATTGTCATCAATTCTCTCTAGTGACTCAGCTGCTTGGAGGTTAGCGCACGTTCCCAGCACCAATATCACTAGGCCTAGTATAACGACACCCTGCAAAATGATAAAATCTAAGTATGTTGTTGTTAAGTATCTAAGCGTTGATGAAAGAGCTTTTTATTTTTACTAGCCCACGTTAACAGTTTATCCCATGGGAATGAGGAATTTTGCCGCGGTTAAAGGTACCTTATGTCACGCCCCAAGGTCCATTCTATCTTTGTATCAAGTTTCATAAAAATCGGTTCAGTAGTTTCGTAGCCTATTGAATGCAAGCAAACAAACAAACAAATCTTTCCTCTTTATAATATTAGTATAGATTTAAAACTTTCTAACAATGAAAGTGCTGCAATAATTCTCACGTTAGGCAGGTGTGTTGGTTGGTTACATTGGTGAACGATGCTGCCTATTATCTCAGTTATGTTATGTACCTCTACAAGCTTCATTACAATATCTATAGGAATAGTTACAATGACATAAAATAAATATGATGAAAAACAGCAAATTTTTGAACGACTTGTTAAAAAAAAAATATATATACAAAGTGTCACCTTAGCCAGAATCCTCTCATTGGTGTTCTTAAAAGTGACGTTAGCGAAGCACGCGGCCGGGAACACGACGCAGATGAGCACTCCGATGGTGGAGCCCACCAAGCCCAGCACCAGCTCTATGTTGGGGATGAGCAGCGACACCACCAGCGCCGCGGACACGATGCCCACCGTGATGCCGCGGAACGTGCCCTCGGGGATCGAGTGATTTATTATGTGGTCGTGGTGGGCGGGGTGGGCCTGACAAAATACACCACCATTTTTAGAACATCTGCTCGAAAATAAACGTTTTAATGCATGTCCCTCAAGGTATAATCACAGTAAAACCAGTAAGTTATCTTCATACAAACGTGCCGCTGTCGGTTTAAATGTGTGCCTCCGTGCCGCGCGCCGTGTAGGCACGCGCTGTCACGCACACACTAGCATAAAATAAGGGGGAATAAGGGGGCGGCAGTATGGGCTAAATGCAAGCGTGTGCGTGATGGCGCGTGCCTGGACGCGCCATCACATTCAAACCGATGCCGCCAGTTGGTTGGTACGGAGATAACTTATCCCCCTATGAAACCTTAATGAAATTCCATTCTGACAATGCTAAACTTTACTACCCTTGGTAGGGAGGGTTATGGCTTGAACATCAAGCTACAATCCTCCCCAAATTATAGCTATATCTCCGGAGTTATAATGATACTAACTTTCTTACAACGATACCAACTAGACCAAGGGAGTAGTAAGTTTTAGCATTGTCAGAATGGAATTTCATTAAGATTTCATAGGGGAGGATTATACCTTGAGGGACATTTTAATGCTTGACAGGTAAAAGTCAAAGACATTTATGAGTTACTGCAGTGTTTGGGACGACAATATTCTATATACTAGGTATTATTTTTATTTTAATATCTGTTAGAAGTTTCCGTTTCAGTTTCACATAATAATATTCTATTATTATTATTATTATAATTATAATTATTTTTTTATAAGTTTTTAAATTTTCACAATTTACTTTTTTTTGTGCATGGTTACAAGATCTTGTCTTATTTGGTATAATTTCACTCCTCTAACGTTTATTAACCTTATTATAATTATTGCAAAGTAACATTCTTTCATTTTTAGTAAAACACACAAGCAGCTTTTATTTACAAAATACATGCAACAATTCGTCTAAAAATTAAAACTAGACATGGCATATTATAACGCTCTTACTTTTTTTTAATGGCATTTAGTATGCACGCACATGTGCATAGCTGGGCACCGTTAATCAAATATTTAACTTCGTTAATCGTTAATCCGCTACAAAAAAAGTTAGCTTCGTTAAACGTTAAAGCGTTACATTTCGGAAGAATTAACGCAAGTTAACGTTAATCTTTAATCCGTTAATATGTGTAAAATTACATTTTTATATCGTTGCGTTAGGCTCTTTTTGGTGTCAAAATGTCTTTACCCGTGGAAAATAAACGTTCAACTGCAGCGCTTGAGGGTATAGCAGTATTGTATTTAATAAATAGATTTATGAATATTTGTTTCTCACTCGCACGCGCCGGCCAAATATATCTAGTTTTGTTTTTGTTTCACGCGCTGCCACGCGCCGCCCGGCACTTGTCATTTCATACTTGTCTGAACCTGTTTCTCGCGCCGCGCCGCGGTTTCGTGCGGTAAATAGTAGGCATTGGATTAACGATTAACGGACTTCTGCACATTAACGGAAGTTAACGTGTCCGTTAACATTTTTAAAAGTTAACTTAAAAGTTAATCCGTTAATCAAAATGTTAACTTCGTTAATTAACGATTAACAGATTAACGAGTTAATGCCCAGCTATGACATGTGCATAAATATGTAAAGCACTTTTTAAGACTCTTTTCGCTTCGAGCCACTGCTTGATCTCATCGTGTCTGCCATCGTCATCAACACTTTTTTTTGCTTGTGTCGAAAAAGTACGACCAATCAAGCTTCACCGGACTTGCGTCACCAACACGTTACCTGTAATATACTCTATGCCGCTTGTAATATGGCTCACCTTCCTATAGAGCAGCGAGTAGAGGCTGGCGCGGCACGGGAAGATGATGAGCGGGAAACTGAACGCTACCGACATCACGAACCCCAGCTTGATGACGTCACTGGCCATCGTCGGCGACAGCGACATTAGCACGTTACCTGTATTCATACAACAAAATACAAATACAAATATTCTTCAACACACAACAATTTTTTTTTAGTCGACCTATGCTTGTTTCGAAAAGGTACGACCAATCAAGCTTCACCAGACTTGGACAACAACAACACCACTTACAACTTCACTTATCATCATCATTTCAATCTAATAAAAACGTCCACTACGGCGAGCTACGTAAAACCCGACCAAAGAAATAAGAAACCTCGCCATATTGCGGAATTTCAATGGAACTAATTTTATAAGGGAAATTGTTGTCATAGTCGTAAAAATATACACGTGGCGCCCCCAGAGCAGCTTTCTTATTTCTTTGGTCAGGCTTTAGTGAGCCTAGTGGACAAGGGCCTCCCCAAGGACGTTATATACAAACAGGACCGAGCACTTGCAGCTGAAAAGCGAGCCGACAGAGATATGTAGAAGGAAGGCCTTGGTGTCCCTTTCTAACAACAAGCGTATATGGACGGACGCCATGACACGACGCTTTAAAGGGTTACCATGAGAAATAAAAAGTAAGGCAGACAAAAAAATTTCTTTTCTTTTTTATTTAAGGAAATATATATAATGAAATTAAATTATTTATAATACGCTGACATAAAATTTATAAAATAATATTAAAATACAAGCGTTTGAACTGAGTTTTTTGAACCAAGATGTATGATCGAAAACATTTTTTTAGGCTGGTAGGACGAAAGAACGAGACACAAGGCCTCTGTTGTTACTATCCCTCTCGGCTCGGATTAGCCTCTGTGTAAGATGCAACAGAAAACATACTTTACTACTTTGTTATATGGTTCATTTCCGTAAATACAAATTATCAGAGTTATCAGTCCTGTTTGTATATAACGTCCTTGGGCCTCCCTCAAAGATTTCCAATGATCGGTGCGCCGATTCGCGCCTCTACTAACATGTTTAGTTCCCTATCTAACACCACCCGGGTGGCGCCTCGGCCGATCATACTGAAACTACCGAGTGACACACGGCTAGTTTCTCGTGCCTAGCCTACTGAAAAATGGCCAAAGATCTCCAACGATCGACATTGCGCTGTCCGCATCCAGCGGCTTCCCGTTTCCCCAAAACACATTTTTATTATCGAAAAATGTTTTGTAAGTTTTCGAAGCAAACCCCACTACGTGCCAATGTTTTTACAGAGCATTTTCTCATTGAACTACTATTGTACAGTAGCCAGCACACGCGGCTAGACATGTTGACCTTGGGAAAGCCCGCATTCCGTAGCGGTAGGGGTGAATTTCTCTTCTATACTACTTGTACGTAATGCCTGAATGCATTTTCTCCTTTTAACCCCCGAGGGCTGCCTGTCTGTCTGTGGCATCGTAGCTCCTCAACAGATGTGCCGATTTTGATCTAGCTTTTTTTGTTTGCAAGGTGTCACTATCGAGTTTTCTTAACTATGATCCAAGAAAATATCTTCAGCCATTTGAAGATATTGAGCTCTGAGCTTTGAGCTCTTTTCTAGTTGTTGAAAGGATCAAGTAACGGTTTTCTGTCAGAGGTTATATTTTTTATTTATTTAGTATTATTAGGTCGTCCTGTTATCAATGTTGAAATAGTCCCTATTCCCTACGCTTACCAGATATGGGATGTGAGCTGAAAGCGATGTATCCGAAGAGGCCGAGTGTGAAGTACACGGCGGTGCAGATGTTGATGGCATTCTTCGTGACCAAGTTCATTTTCTCCAGCGACAACGTTGGTAGGGACTCGAAGATCTCGAACAGTTGCCTGCAATAAACAACAGATAAACTGTAACTTATATTAAAACATGCGTTATACTTAGATATAAAATTACTGATTACAGACAACACTAACATTACCCGCAAGTTTTATTTATTTACTAATTTTAAGCCGCGGCTGCTTCGCCCGCGTTAACAGTTTTTCCCGAGGGAATGTCGAATTTTCACGCGGTAAAAAGTAGCCTACAATCTTTCTCAACGTCTATTCTATCTTTGTACCAAGCTTCATCAAAATCGGTTTAGTAGTTTTGGATATTTAAAATATTTAACGTATTTTTATTTATTTTGGCATTTTAACTTGTCCGTGTTCTAACAAGAGCCTTAATCCATCATCGTTTTATTGTAGATATTCACTAGTAGCCTGATAGTAGGTTATTCTACTTACGTTTGACAAAACAGTGCCATAGAGAAGATGGGCACGCACTGTAGCACTCCGGAGGGCTTCCACAGCTCCACGTTACTGTGCCAGTCGCGAGACAACATCTGGGAACCCGCCTCCGATATCACCTGCCGGCACAATCATTCGTAAACCAAGAGAACCTTTCTTTTTATGAATTTACCTACGCTTGTGTCGAAAAAGTACGACCAAGTTTTTTTCACAAGTCCAGTGAAGCTTGATCCGTTGTACTTTTTCGACTCAAGCATAGGTCAATAAAAAAAAAACCTATCAATCTTCAACGGAATTGCGGGGGAGCGGAAGGCTCTACCCCAGAGTAGTCATATACTAACGCATCTAGGGGCAGTTCGAAGGAGCCTCGAACCTCGACCTAGCACGTAAAATATCGCTAAAGGGCTCTGGCTTTAATAACTAATTTATTTTGGCCGCGTCCTCGGCGCCGGTGGGTATGGGTATTTTTACTTGAAGGGTAACTATTACCAGAAGGGTATTCGCTACCTGAAAGGCATTCTGTAATGAATTCTTTAGCTGCTTCAACTGCATCTGTGATCGGAAGGGAACCATCATCAATTTAGCCGTAAGACGTCCACTGCAGGACAAAGGCCTCCCTCACAGATCTCCACAACGATCGGTCCTGCTTGGCTAGCATCCAGCGCTAAAACAAGACCCTCACCAGGTCGTCAGTCCATCCTGTTGTTCTACGCGCAAATTGCCTAGCCTTAAAGCGAATATTAATATAATTGAGCTTAAGCAAGAACTCGAACCCGCTTCTTAGCTATTTGGGCCATCACAGACAGACACTACTTGCTATTATGTGCCAGTCATTGTAAAACTAGAATAATTGAACAATTTTAGGCACATTGGTTGTATAGGTACATTTCAGATATCTCAACAACACAAACATCTTAGTGTGGATTTGTTTGATTAAATCAAATTAAATTTAATGGCACATGTAATAGGATGGAAACGCAATTGGCAGTTTTATCGCTTTATACTTCCTTTTAGGCGAGACATTTTACAATAATGCGAGAGGCGAGAGAAGGTAACAAAATTAATTCGACATAGTGAAAGAATTTCTATGACTCTTATCACTGTCTACATCTTTACGAGCCTCTCGCGCTTTACGTACTGAGCTAGCTGTTGTCACAGAAAAACAAAAGATAAAAAGATGTATTATTACTATAAAATATAAAAATAAATAAATCTATACAATATATACATAATAATTCTTCAATTATTATTAATTAATTCTTACATTATATTTTTGTATAATGAAAAATACATCCATGACCTTAGTTTTACCCTACTTGTGCCCTGCAATGCGTAATCACATGAGTTCCTGAATGAAATGAGTAAGCTTTTTTCTCATTCACTGCAAATATGATATGAACTGTGGCAAATTGGCAAGCGGCATGTTGCTAAGGGGCAAAATTATACTGGTATAAGCAGTTATATAATGTAAAATTTGACTGGATGAAAAACCTTTATATATTGTAATCAATCACAAAAAAACCCTCAACTGTTCCACACATTTTGGTCCAGTAGGTATTGAACTTTTGTATAAAACAGCTGATTATTATTCGCAATTTCAGCATTTATCTCCAAGTAAAAGTTGTTAATAGTCATGAGTAGAATCATTCTCTTAAAGATGATAAATTTGTCAAATTCCATTATGTGTAAACATTTTATGAACATATTATGAGACATTTTTATAAGTGTGAACTTACTTTTATAACGAGACAGAAGTAAAACCCAATAGTGGCTGCGCTAACATTGCTCAGGCTGTCTACATTCCTTAACAACCCCAGTGGCAACACACACACCAGTGATACAACCACCATTATTGATGTTCTGTAACCAATATTACACACACATGGTAAATAAACAGCAGAAACATAATACAATAACATTACAAAAATGCACATCTGAAAAGCAGTAAATTGAGTTAGATTTGGGAGTATTTTTAGAAATAAATGAATACATACATAGAATAAGCTGGAAACTACTTAAAATGTGAAATAAGACAAGAAGTCTGCCAGAATAATGCATATGAAATTAAAAAAAAAAAAAAAAATTTTTACCTTAATATATCACTCTGGTTAATATTTAGCAATTTGGCGATGATTTGAGGCCCGAGATCTCCTACGACAACGAAGTATGCAATGCATGTGCCCATTAGAAACCCTATTATTCCAACCTCCACTGCGAGCTTGCCAGCCGGGCCAAATACATGGAAAGCTGGAAAAATAATTGAATACCATGTAAATAAAAAATGCATTGCTTTGCAACAACAACAACAACAACAACAACTTTGATACAACAGTTTAAGTGTGGAAGTAATACGGCTCATTTGATGGTAATAAAAAAGAACTCATTCATTGTAACAGATTATAATCAAACCTTTTAAATAAGGATTTTTTTGGACTACAAGGAAAATGTACTACAAAAATAGTTTAATTAACTATTTTAATAATACTATATCCTCATATTTATTTGCAGGCACATAATATTATAAGCATTATAAAAGGATTTTATTATGAAGCAACCTCACACATGTTTAATGAAATGAGGCAACTAGTTACTTACATACTTACTTAAAATACTACTGTCACAATATTTTATGACAGTTAAAATAGGATAGTAAGTCTAGACTAAACAATCAACATTAATATATAATTTGAAATTTTAGTAGCTACCATAATAAAAAATACGAGACATTTCAGTGCTCTCAAAAATGAAATAGTAATGGTAAAAAGCCCATTAAAATGTCTCAAAAGTAGTCCATTAATATTTCACCAAAAGACCTATAATATATCCAAACGGGACGTAGACGGGAGTATAATTTACCCAAAAATTCAAAGTTTCTTCTCCTAGCCAGAAGAGCAGCTTTGAGGAGGAAGTAGCAGCAAAGACGGGAGACCAAACCCATGAATAGGAGAATGAGAGTCGCCAGCAGAATGCCACACTGAAAACAAATAAACAATTATATAAACAATAAAGATTTAATTTTAAACAATGCATTCAAACTAACATTTATTTACGGTTAATATAGTATACAAAGTAGTATACAAATATAGTATTTCTCGTACTCTGAACAAGAAATGCTACATTTTATATAGCTTCTTCCTACTTTTGAGGATTTTGGAAACCTATGAAAGCTAATGGCTGTAGTTTAATTTATGAAATAGGTAAAATATTTTGATAGAATTTAAATGCCTGCTGCACTAATCGAAAAATGCTGCTTTTGTTGAAACACCTGAACAAATACTAGAACCAGGAAATAGGAAAATAAATCCTTCCTTACTTGTTGAAAACAGAATGGCATCGCTAAAATTCCAACTCCTATTATGCTGTTTGCTAATGTTATGGATTGGCCGGCTGTTCCCATGTTTATAGCAATATTTTATATACGATTTTCTTAATAATTTAGTAAGAATAATTACTCCGAAACAAATAAATCAACACCACATCACATCACGATTTGTTTTGACGTTTAATTTTTTTAATATATTTCGTCCCTTTTATTTGAATAGGCAAAGACATACAGCCGTCGCTTTTAGTATCATTCATTATTTCATTATATGGCTGGTTTACACGTATTAAGTTGTTAAGTAGTTAACTTTTGAAGTTAAAATTAACTTAATTTTAAGTAACCGATCGTTTACACGCTTGTCTAACTTATGCACTCTTTAGTTCACTGTACTACTTAAGTACTTCACTAAATTGTTCAGTTCACACATAACTAAATGACAGTTTAGTAGACTAGATTCTATTTCACTTGTTCACTTAACCACTTAATCGTTTACTTACCACTTGTGACTAAAGAGCTCTTAAGTGGTTGTTTACACGCAAGAATTAAGTTAAAATTTAGTTAATTACTTCGTCACTTAATACGTGTAAACCAGCCATTATACATAATTATTATCATCGCTCAGCCGAAAGACGTCCACTGGACTTTCATTAGATTAACTTCAGTAATCTGTCTTACGTTTATTTCGTTATCTTTGTCTTCTCTGTCTATAAATAAAAATTACGTCTTGATAGTTATGAATTAAAAATTGACGTCATAATTCTGTTAACTCATCACATTGGCGAAGGGATCTTCAGTTAGTTTAATTAGGCTTCCTTCATGTGGCCCGACCAGAAATATAAAAAACCTCGCCTACGAATTTCAATGGAACTAATTTTACTATGAAAATTATTGTCAGATATACAAACGTGGCGCCCCCCGAGGCCCCGACAGGTTTTTTTATTTTTCCGGTCAGGCTTTACATTCCTCTACGAGCTCATCCAGTGGAATGTAATGGATTTATACGAATAGGTATTTCTTCTTGATTCCCGCGCAAAACTCGTATGTTGGGGTGTAGTTTGCACAGAACCTTATTTTCAATGAAACGAAGTGTTGTTACGTTGTCGAGACAATCAAGATGACGTCACACGTTGCGGCACTTGCGTTGCGTTGCGGCTGTGTTGCAGATGCGCCGAAAAGTATTTTAGGATAAAGCGAGAACTTTAATAGTTGAGCAGCTTATTAAATTTATTACATGTATTTATTCCGGCCAATTATGAAAAAATATTAAAGTCCAGTTCTTTCCCTCTTTCATTTCTTTTAAAGTAGCGATGTTAATTAAATCTTAAATTTCTAATGGCTATTATATCGGTGCCGATAGAGCATTTATATTCTCAAAAAAGCCGAGTGTTTACAATTAAAAGTGAATATAGTTTAGATTTTTGGCGAGAAGTGCGTAAACGATGGCTGGTACTCGGTGTTCTAGTTTCGGTGGCTGCGGCGGTGATGGCCCCAAGCGCCGGATGCCCTGGAGGCAACTACATGCATGCTTTCACGTAGATCATCCTAGAACGCATTGCACGCGAATCGCCGCTGTAATTAACTATAACATTTAATTTTTATCATTAAAACTTCGCTTGTTGCAAATATCGACTCTACAGTTTCATACTTGTTTGATTTTTCTATGCACCTTTTATAAATTTTTATATAGAAGGAAATAAGTTAAAAATATGCAAAGGTTTATGAACTAGAATATAGTGGCTATTTTAGTGGCTAGTAGGTTTTTCACCTAAAGTATGACATGATATGAGGAATTTAGTTCCATAATCAAGAGTACTACAGATTGAAACTGTTGGTAGGTATTTATTATTTTAAGTTTACAACTTTTTTTAAATATGTTAGTTGATTGCGTGTTTTCATTTATTTTCTCCATCTACTTATCTATTTTATATAACCGCAGGCAGGTAGGGTAGGTTTATATACGAGCTGCACTTGGATTTAGAATTATATATTTTTAGTCTACCTACATAATTTAATAAAAGTTTTTTTCTACCAATGATATTATAATACATTTTTACAAGACTTTGATACGCCACCAACACATCAAACGCGTGCCGTTTAATGGTCGGTGACCTGTCTCTTTCATTCTTACGCTTTGCCTATTTTCTGCTGCACTTATGCGTTTGTTGTATCGCGCAACAATTAAGTTGTGCGTGCAGTATGAAGGTGGCCTATCTTTCATAAAATATCATTGGTTTCAACGGCTTTTTTAATCTAAAAATATTTGCATGAATTATAAATAAATACAACCATGCAAGTAATCACATTAGACCATTATACCTACATTGTTTTTTACACTGTTCACTTTCACAATAATTCAATTTTTTCCACTATAATATGGAAATAAAAGTATTTAACAAAGTTCTTGAATTGAAAACATTTATTGGTTGCAATCACTTTGCTGAAGGTGATTTTAGTTTAAGCTCCATGTGAGCTTACTCAAACTCCGCTCGCTCCGTTTGGGAAAACAGCGTATCTTTATGTTTGTGTTGGTGACTACCGTATCGTATTAAGCGTGGTATTAATAAATATATAATATGTATTGTATTTTGTAGGATTGCTGCGCACAGAGTATGTCCGCTATCTACCCTTGTCTTACATCTACTACAAAGCGGGATGCTATCACAGATCGCATCGGCAGAATAATGTAGCCACTTTCAGTTCAACTACTCCGACTGCCCGTTTGCTCACGATATGTGTATTGCACGCTCATGCGGTAGCGCCCGCTTTGTGCGTGCTTACTGTAGAAGCATTTAAAGGCAGTGGACTCGATTATCGGGTAGTCAAAGGGTAAGGTTCCATATGTATGTAAAATTCAAATAATAATAAGTTATAATACTTGATTGTTAGATACGGGTAAATTTTAAGGCGAGCAAAAATGCAAAGTGAGACAAACAAAAGTGCAACATTAGACCATGTTTCAATAATTCAATAATTGATGTTAGTGGCACTAACTTAGTGCATTATGTATGCTACAAAAGGCGCTGCATGCAACGCAACTAGCAGAGATAAATCAAGTTTGTCAGTTCGTAAAATTGGACTATAAAACACAAAATAAATAATACCTATTTCTAAAATAAATCTACATATTTAAACTAAATATAGTAATTAAATTAGTAATGTTCTGGTCCAAATCTGGTCAGCTATGCCACATCAGATTTTGCCTCAGTTTAAAAATATTTTTATTGACAAAATATTGATATTCCTTACTTTATTTTCTAGTGCGGTACTTTCATCAGCTGGTGCTGGATGTGGCTGGGTGACGCTGGCTTTGAAACCTGCACCACCTATGCCCATACTCGTTACTGCGAATTACGTTCTCTCTCTTATTGTAACGCCAACTTTAATGGTTTTGTTGGTATGATATTTTAAAAAATTAAAACCCGAAGAAAAATAAAAGGCCTCGCCATATATTAGATCAAACTTTATGATATCAATTCAGATTAGACATATAAAAAATACATCTGGTCTCCCCAGCGCAGGGTTCTTTATTTTTCTGGCTAAGCTTGAAACTGTATCGCTTTCGTTATTACGATAGTACCTATTTGTTGATGCAATGATTATTTTTATTCCAGTGTGGCCGAGCTGCCATACCACCTCTTGGTGGCATTATATCTACCGTCCTAATATCCACTACTCCATTTGTACTTGGTGCTCTACGGAATTTCAACAATAGCAAAAAAACTGCAATCAAATTTAACAACATTGCTAAAATATGTGCCCTGCTATTGTTGTATGCAGAATGTTGTGAGAAGTTACGGGACGCAGAAGGTAGTCTATATGTTGGTGATGTGCTCGTAACTTTAATTTTAGGTAAGCACTTATTAAATTAAAGTAACCATATAAATGCTACAATTGCTAAAAGTACGTACAATTAAAATTTGATACTTATTACAAATTTCATCATAAAAAACTTTTAAATCTTTGTAATTAATTAATGCATATTGATTGAGTAGGTAAAGAAATAATTACTAGGTAGAACGGTACCTATGTATTATTTTGAAGCCGAAAAAATATTTTATTAAATCTTACTACGAAAAATCCTTTTGATTTTACTTTGACCCTAAGAAGTTAACTAAATTCTTTAAAATATAAACTTCAACAGCACATCTCTTTTTTAAGCCGTTAAATTACTCTAGTAATTATGTAATCAAATATTTGTTGTGTTGTATTGTATTTTACAGTATTATCATGGTTGTTATCAAATGCTGCTACGTGTTGGTTGTACGAGAGATGCGGTGCTCTTTCAACTGAGGATGCCCTAGTTATTGCCTCAAGTGCTATACCAAGATGCCTCGACACCGGTGAGTTATTTTATTTATAAACTAAAAAAGGTAATTAAAGGTAAAAAGTTTGGGCACTTTATAAAACATAATATTTAATGGAAGCTGATACTGAACTTCTGAAGTTCCGATTCTTTCGTCCAAAGAGGTTGGAAAGCCGCGCTTCGCTTAAATTCGTTATTCTGAGCTTTCCTCCGTCCATTCCATCATTTCCAATTATCACGCACGCACGCTATCATTCTGATTCGGAACACAACAGAGATGTGGGAGTCGCTTCGGCTCGGTTGGAACACCAACTTGTTGTGTGAATGAGGAATCAATGAGTGAAGCTGAATTGACTTGGAATTGACTGACTGACGAGGCGCGCGCGCAGCACGCACACAATTTTTTTGATTTGACACTTGCTTGACAGTTGACTTGATTGTTGGCCGCCGGCAATTTTTGTTTATTTTATACTAATAATTTCATACGTGGATAAAATGACTACAGTAAACTCAGATTTGAATAACTTTATGAAAGCTTTGGAAGCTGTGAAGCAAGATTATACTTGTAAAATATGTTCAGAAATGTGTAAAAATCCCGTGACTTTAAGCTCCTGTTTCCACATTATTTGCGCTGAACATTTTGCGGATTTACAGACCTGTCCTGAGTGCAATGCGTCCCTCAAAGGCTGCACTACTTTTACTGATAATCGTTTGAACCAGTGCATAGAGTCTGCAAATAAATTAGACCAGCTTTTCGTTAGCCACAAGCCAGCCGCCAAAATTACCAACAAAAAGCCTGGAAAAAGAAAAATAGTCTCAAAAAGTACAAATTCGGCGAAGAAACCCGATTCTTTACTTGATTATTCAGTGAAAGAAGATAGACCTAATAGAAGGCAAGTTACTTCTAAGAAAGAATCTTCTGTAGATGAATCGACAAAGGAAAACAAGGTTATTAACAATAATAAAACAGACAATAAAAGTAAGAATGATGGTAACATATCAGTTTTATCAAGTACAAGTGCCAAGATTAATAAAGAAAAGAAAAATCACAAAGGAGAAACTGCTTTACATGTAGCATGTAGACTAGGTAAAGTTAACAAAGTGGTGGAATTATTAAATCAAGGTGCTAACACGAACACAAAAGACAATGCAGGCTGGACCCCTCTGCACGAAGTTGTACAAAATGGACGATTGGACTTGGTCACATTATTATTACACCACAACACGCTGATAAATGTTCCAGGTCCCAGTAATGAGACCCCATTACATGAAGCAATTAGATATGGTCACAAAGAGATTGTAGAGGTATTAGTTAAGCATGGAGCAGATACAAAGGCGCGGAACTGCAAAGGGGAGACACCCTTTGATCTAGCTGAAGGAGAAATGAAGGATATCCTTAAAAATGCTGAAGATAATATCATTCAAACACAAAGCATAAATGTTACTCTCATATCAGAGATACACACCGAATGTGATTATGAAGATGTCAGAGTGTACTGTTCATCTCAGTACAAGACAGTACTGAATAAGCTCAAAACATTAGCAAGACACCATGACAATTTGCAAATTGAATTAAAGTTTACGAAGAGAGTAACTCATTTGATAGTAGATGCTGAAGATGGCATTTGTCAATCCAGTCTAGATGTTCTTCAAGGAATTGTCAATTCGATTTGGATTCTGTCAGCTGACTGGATTAACAAGTCCACTGAAGATAAACTGGAACCATTTGAGAAGTATGAAATAAAAGGTGTCGGGACAACCACTTACAATGGCCCCAAAAATTCTAGATATAACAAATATAAGCAACACCCAGGCATATTTGACGGTTGCCATTTCTACCTCCACAATTTCACTGCCAAATATGAAATTTCAAAGTCTATAGTTCTAACTAAAACAAATATGACGAAGCTTATAACGGATGCAGGTGGAGTAGTATTACGTAGAGCACCTAACCCAGAATCAATTCCAGAATCTGAAAAACTTGTGCCGTACCATGCAAAGAAGGATGGGAAACTGGTGAATTGTTCACATTATATAATATTCAAGGATATGTATGAGCCTATGTACAACATGCAACATTTGAAAGCCCTCCCTATTGGCTGGTTGATTGAATGTATTGAAAAATATGAATTATGTGAACCATGGTGATTTACAGTACTAATGAAAATTATTAATGAAACTCAAGTATCAGAAGAACAGTACAATCTTAAGTTATCTATTTGACAAAATTTATTTTTAAGTTATTTCCTTTCAATTAAGAATTCATGGAGATTTATAATGTGTAAATGTAACAATAAACATGTTATATTATAATTTGTAATGCTTATTTTTCTTCTGTAAAATTAATCTACTTGAAATCATAATTCACACCACACCTGAGGTAGCCAAGATTATTTTTTTATAATAAAGTAAGTACCCAACAAGAAAATAAGATTGTACTATGTGATCCACACTGAAACTATCTGCCAAATTTCATCCAAATCTGTTCAGCCCTCTAGTGTAAAAGCTATATTTTTAAAGAATTTTATTTTATTATTATTTTTTTTTTTTTTTAATTAATATTTTTTATTATGAGCTATGATGGATGACACATAGTTTAACTAATGTATGAGATTAAGTTTCGATTGGCGCACCAACCCGCATTATTTTGTAGTTTCCATCGAACTGGTTGCCTGGAAGAAATTGCTACCCAAGCAACAAGGACATAAATTGATTCACAAGTACAGAAAAACAACAATAGCAAAAATTCAATGGAACTATCCCTACTATATAATGTTATAAATGCGAAAGTATAGCCTGACCAAAGAAATAGGAAACCTGCTCTGGGGGCGCCACGTGTATATTTTTACGACTATGGCAACAATTTCCCTTATAAAATTAGTTCCATTGAAATTCCGCAATATGGCGAGGTTTCTTATTTTTTTGGTCGGGCTTTAATTCGGTCTGTATCTATCTTCATGGTCTAACCTAAGCTGTAATTTGTTTCAGGTTGGGAATGGTCGTCATCTTGCGGAGGCCCCGGTTTGGCGCGGCTCCCCGCGGCACTGCTGGCGCCGGCGCAAGCGCTGCTCCTAGCCGCTCTCATCACCCCCGATGACGTCATACACTGCGACGAAGACGACGAAACGCTAACAATTATTCAACGCGAGCGACATGTACTGAGTATCAAGTAGTTCAGAGTTCGGAAAATCTGCGGTAGGATCAGTCAAAAGTCAGTTAGTAGAAGGTCCTTAATGTGAACAAAGCGTAGCGTAGTGACCTAAGGCCCGGTTTCCACCAAAATGGAGACAAGAGGAGATTGTGTTTGAGTAACCAGTTAACTTTTATTTCCACATCACCCATTCTATAGACTAAAAAATAAATAAACAACCAACCAATCTCGGTCAGACCCTCTTGGACTTCCATGAGCTAATTGATACCGAGAAGTGTGCGGCGAGATTTGAACTGGAGACAGCGGCGGCCATAATAGGCCACTACGCCATATAGGTACTTTTACTGTTTGTTTATTAGAAACGTACAGAGTCCTTGGTTCTCCTACGACCCCAGAACAGTAGACATTCACTTATTTAAATCATAAATATCTAATGCAAATAAAATACTCAAAGTAGTGCCTAGCTAGATAAATATTTTACTGATAGAACTTAAATAAAAATAGAGAATAGTTAAATCGACTGTCAGTCGATATAAAAAAAGCTGAATTAATATTTCAATATTATATTAGAGACATGCACGGTACTACGGATTTTACATAAGCAGGGAAGAAAATGCTAATGGTTTAAGAAGAAAGTGGCGCTTCTTTTTTTAATATAGTCAATTTTTTTGCCAAGCTGTTTGTAGTCAGAAGAAAACTAGACTGGCCCTTCGCTATTCTGTCCCTTATTTAATTGGTACTTAACTTATTTAACGGATTTATGAATATGGTGTCATTGGTGATAGGTACAGTAGTTAGCCAGCACATGCGACTGGACATGTTGACCTTGAGAGTGCCCGTATTCCGTGGCGGTAGGGGTGTGAATTTCGTAGTGCGAATGTCCAACCGCATATGCTGGCTTCTGTACCTAAAGCCTGACCAGAAAAATAAGTAAAAAACCAGCTCTGGGGACGCCACGTATATTTTTATGTTTCTGGCAAAAATTTCCATCATAAAATTTAGTTCTATTGAAATTCCGCAATATGGCGAAGTGCCTATTTAATTTTTTTCTGGTTGGGCGTTTTTCGAGTTCTTCTCTTCAGTTGGGGCATACTATTTAGTATTCTGTTGTGCTTTAGTGTACCAGTTTAGATGGTTGACTGTAGAATGGACTTTCGGAAAAAAAACAAATAACCTTTGAAATATTATTTCGGCTCCCTTTTAAACTTGGTAGAAAAGTAGGCTACCTTAAACCTTTCAAACAAAATCTTTATAATGTACATTAAGCAGCACATGCGGCTGGACTTGTTGACCTTGAGAGCGCCCGTTTTCCATAGAAGTAGGGGTGAATTTCCAACCGCATGCGATGGCTCCTGTACTTAGTTACCTAGATCATCCTAAATACTTCGTATCGTAGGTTAAAAATAACTGTCTATTAGAACAAGACAACTAGAAACTGAAAATTATACTAACGGGATTTTCGCAGGGGATTTATGCTATGTACCGCCCTCTAGTTGACTTGTTCTAGAACGTTTAGATACCAAATCGACAGGAAAGAAGCAAAATATTCCTATCTTCCATTTATGTTTGTGTAAGATAGTAGTATTTGATTCTTCTCAGTTGAAATGTGGTATTTATTAGCACTTTCAAAATGTATACCGAATGGGACTCAAAATACCGAGCGACTGTGATCTTTATTAAGAGCTCAAAGCGTAATGTACCTACTTAAAGGTTGTGCATGCTTAGGTACACGTTTGTAATATTTATGACCAAGTGATTAGATAACATTATAATGGTCTGTATAGTAAAGGATTCCATACCGCACAGCCGAACTATTGTTGCCTTTAATGTGTATGCAGACAAGGGTCTAGTAAAATAGTCGTAAGAAAAAAAAAAACGAAATTTAGACAGAGTTCGACATACAAGTTAATTATTAGATTATGAAATGAATCCTGTCACAGTCCTTGACTTCTATCTTCGAATCTCAGCAATCTTAAATAGAGGCTAAGGGTAATATTCGAAAAAGTCCAAATACAGTTTGTATAACCCATACAGTATGGGTTCTCGATGAGGTAGGTGAAGGGTGTCAGATGGGCACATTTCAGGGCGTCTGCCAAGTACTTCCGGCAGGCTGCGCAATGGCAGACCTATTTTTTTATACATAATTAATCAATGGTTAACTAATGCCACCACTTTCATTCGGGTACTTTATGAGGTAGGTTCCACGAAAAAAATACGTCAAAAATTTCGATGACCTGGCAGGATCGGCTCTGGCAGACCATTTTTTTTAGTGTTTAAGTGTCGGTTAACGATCTAGACTAGAGATAGCCTATTGGGGTACTCGATGAGGGAGGTGAAGGGTGTCAGATGGGCACATTTCAGGGCGTCTGCCAAGTACTTCCGGCAGGCTGCGCAATGGCAGACCTATTTTTTTATTAATTAATCAATGGTTACTGATGCCACCACTTTCATTCGGGTACTTTATGAGGTAGGTTCCACGAAAAAAATACGTCAAAAATTTCGATGACCCGGCAGGATCGGCTCTGGCAGACCATTTTTTTTTTCAGTGTTTAAGTGTCGGTTAACGATCTAGACTAGAGATAGCCTATTGGGGTACTCGATGAGGTAGGTACTTAGGCCCCCGGCTCCCGCACTAATGTCAACGGATCGAATTTGCCGTCAAAAGTAGCCCCTCTGGTCATGGTCAGGCATTTTCATAACTAACTTGATTTTCATGATTGTCAGAACGCCTCGGAGCAGACCTAGGCAGGGAGGATTTTGTCCTCAATTAAGTAATCAGTAGTAATCAATCGATACCACTATTCTATCTTTATCTTTTGACCTATCTTTTAGAATGCAATGTAGATAGACCAATTTATGACCAATTTTCATTAGTTAACTAAGCGGCCTTAGATAGCCTTTTAACGTAGTTATGCGTAGTTATAAGTTTCAAGCTCAAAATAGGAGACACGGTCTAATTATTTAAAATTAGTTTAATTTGTATTTAGTCTAGTAATATGTTGTAATCATGTTTAATCTTCGTTTAATAAATATTACGCACGTTCGTTTTGAAAAAAGCAAGATGTGGTTTTATTTAACTACCTTATATTGCCTTAAATTAAGGTAACAGCCCAATAAATGAAACAGATTGATATAAATTTCAATTACACATTGTTTTATTAGCTGTTCTTTGGTAGGATATACTTAATTATTAGGAAATAATATATGTTTTGGAACAAAAGTGATACGATACAATAAAACCTATTATAATTATATAACAAACAACGCATTAGGCGGGTTTTTAGCTTTCTTTGGATAATCTTAAAATCTGTTCATTCAAATCTTACAGGCTCAATTATTTATAATCAATGCAAGTATCATTTAATATAATATACTCGTACAATATTATTTAGCAAGAATGGCTAAAATATAATAATCGGTAATTAAAACGGGACCAAAAAAATTAAAATAATAATGTACCACTGTTACAACATACCTACATACATATTTGCAAGTCAAATGTGCATAAGTGGATAGTCACATATTCAACCTCTTCTTAAATAAGTTTTTTTTTCATGTATATTTAAAGCTAGTTATCTACCTATAGTTATATAATAGTTGTCAGATATCATAATATGGATATTTTGCACTCGTGGTCAAAGTAGATAATTCTAAAATCACTAACAGGGCCGCGTCACACGAAGTTACAATTTACAATTACAATTCGAAATATTTCGAAGTAGGTAGGTACCTACACATTACACCTACCCATTGTACCTACACGGTACATTGCGTAGTCGAAAATTTAATGGTTCTAACATTTGAAACTAAGGTCGAGAGGGTGATGTGAGCGTCGGTGGCCAAGTGGCTAGATCCGTTGACTTGTTAGAAAGGCGATGTGGGCGGGGCCGGCGCGCCAAAACTATGAGCAAAACGCTCATACTTCACGCAAAGAAACGATCGCGCTGTCTAACTCACACATAGCTATAAAAATCTACATCAGTGTGCGTGCATGCGTATGATTCGTTTCCATTTGAAATCGCGTGATTGAGCGGCGCTATGATTGGCTAGATTTGAAATTGCAAATATGTGCGTAAACTTCATCTTTATTGAAGTACAGATGTAGTGGAGGTGAAAGGTGGGGTGGAATCGGCGACACCGGATTTCATACGGACGGCGCATTATCGCCATTCTAACCTCTTTTAAATGTTCTGTGGTTGACTTCCTTTCGGAAGTTCGCGGGTTCAAGCTTCGGCACGTACCAATGTGTTTTAAATTTTTGTATTCATATTTACGTTTTTTCGACGCTCTTCCGGTAAAGGAAAATATCATGAAAAAACCTACACACATCCTGCGAATAAGTTTAAAGATTGTGGGTGAAGTTGACCAACCCGCACTAGACTAGAGTGGTCGACTAAGGCCTATTTTGACTTAAGGATAGGCTCGCTCGACCCTCGGTGGGACATATACTATATGAGCTTTTAATGATACGAGACTATAACGTATAATGAACGTTAAATTGTACCTACTTTTGCAGTTTTGTTTAATACGAGTAGTTCCCAGAGGCTCGAGTCTAGAACTCACAAGAACAATTTGAAATTCTGCGTAGCCAATTAATCTAAAATTTTCTGCTATGATATATATTAAATGGTACATTCTTTCTCAGTTTCGTGAAAAGAGACCTATCTAGCTCATAAAGAGAAATAGAAATACATTACAGAAGTCACTCTTTTAACATGTAGGTACATAATATTAATTATCTTATGATGCTAACTCAGTAAAATATTCAATCATTTGAACCACTTCAAAATTATTTAATGGCACTGGAAATTACTATGAAAAATAACAAATTATTTTAATGAAACTTTTAAACAATAGAAACAAGAAACAATAGGTACCATCTTGAATATAGCGTCCTGCGTTCAACACCTATTTAATTTAAATTAGAAGCACTTTGGGCAATCAAAAAATTCTTCATAATTTAACGAAGATATACAACACAATACCAATCACTTAAAACATAACAAAGCAAAATCAATGGCACAATCATTCTTACTGACGGAATGATCCAGTTAAAAACTATACTCAAAATATTAATAGCTAAATAAATAAAGTTATATAAAAAATTCAACAGAATGCAAATCATCATCTTTGGACTAATCACTTTTAAATGGCAAGGTTAGCCCTGCACTAGCGCATGCAATCCCTTAAACCACCACGTTTCAAATATAAAAAAGCGATTACAAACTTTATTTGTACACCAAATTCATGTCCGTCCGTCAATCGTTGTTGTACAAACTTGTTTTTGCTGCTATAATACATTCATAATCCTATTTCTACTTCTCTACTTTAATATTACAAATGCGAAAGTAACTGTCTATTTGTTACGCTTTCACCCCAAAACTACTGAAGAGAATTTGATTTAACTTGATACAGAGATAGAATAGACCTTGGGAAAGGACATAAGCTACCTTTTACTTCGGGAAAACGCGTCATTCCCACGAAAATTTTTTTTAGCGCGGGTGGAAAGCTAGTGATATATAAAAGTACGTTATTTGTTTGATCGCAAATTAGTTTGTTATCGCAATTTTTACATTTCAAATGTGGTTTATATGCAACTGGGCTATGTTTTCGCTTATATCATATTAAATTTGTTTTAACATAATAAAAACGTCATTATAATTAAATAGCTTACAAATAAGGATTATTGCCTTTACAATATCATCTTAAAATACCATAATAATATACTAATGACTAAGTTTAAATAGGATGTTAATTCTACATGCGAATAATTTAAAGTGAATGATTTTTAAAGTTGCAAAATATTGTCTTACGTTACATTATTTCGCCGAAATAGGTATTAAACACATAACTTTTTTAAATTATCATTCCGAGACTTGCTAAAAGCGATTTCCAGCCCGTCCCTCTTTTCGAGATTAGACAATTACCTACTATCTATCCCTATTACCTATCGTATGCAATTGATAAACGGTTCATAACAAAATTAACTATATTTGTAAATCGCTATAAAACACTTTTAGAGCGTCTCGGAAAATGTAATATCTAGCTAGATACAATACATTGCATACTGTCCGTTTAAAAGGAAGATGCTTGTGTTACTTACGTTACTTTCTTATTCTCACCAGTGAGCAAAACCAGTAATTCTTCGGTGGACTTGTTTTCACTTCTAAACTTCTCCATTTGGTCACTTGGTATGGTACCATCAAGCAAGGTGTCTATGTTAGACTTGAGACGTTTCAAAGGGGTAAGGGCCTCGTCTTTGCACGGAGCAAGACCCATTGCTTCCAGTGACTCCACCAGTAAGTCGTCAATAAGACGTTTGTTGAAACCTGTACAAATAGAAAACACTGAAAAGTCACGTATTTTCATGTCTTACAGTTCAGTTTTAGAAAGATATGTACAAAAGGGAAGCTTTGACAAGTAAACATTAAATTACTTATAGATTTTTGAAACTTTACTGCATGAGTAACTTAAAGCAAGTAAGACTGGAACTGTAAATTTATCATCCTTGCACCTCCACCAATTTTCTCCAAGTACGTATAACCAAATATGTCGAACGTTTAACTCTTGCCCGAGAATCGTATTTGATTAGAGCCAGACAAACGGTGCCCGTATTTTTTTAGCATTGATCTTTATCGGGATATCTGTGTAGTTGTTATATTGAACAAATAAGTTTAATTCTTCCCGACAAAAAAACGGACACCGATTGTCCGAAGTGCTCGCAAGAAAATAAATAGTTATCTGTAATTAAAAAATAATTATCTTGCTTTCCACAAGTCCACAACCCGAAAGATTAACAAGTAGGTATGCCATCACCATCCGACACCAAGGCCCCATTCCAAGTTGCAATTTACAAGTACTATTCGAAGTAGCGTAGTAGAAATGACAAAACAATTATGGTATAAGTACCTACGCAATGAACTTCAAATTGCAATTGTAAATTGTACCTTATAGGCCCCAAGTACGAGTAATTATCAACAAAATGGGTGTGAACTCACAACGTTACCGAACTGGAGGGCCGCGGTCGCAAACAATGACAAATGGAGGCTAAAATAAAAATGCATGATGATCAAGCCTTGCATGACGGATACCGACATCACAGTAAGCACACAACACACATCAGGTGATTCTGTTTATTTTTTTAAAATAGCACTAGCTTTTAGCTTCGTGCCAGTGTCAAGTACAAGGTAGGGAAACAAAGCACGTAAAATTATACCGGATTTAACTTAGGTGATTCTGTTAAACATAGCTCCGAATTCGTGGTAAGAGTACATTAAACAAATGTATCTATACGGATAGGTATTATAAAGAGGAAAGGTTTGATTGTTTTTTTGTTTGCATTGTAGGTTACCTACTGAACTGCTTTCAAAATTCTTTAAGGAGGGTATTACATTATAAAAGATCTAGGAGTCAAAGATGAGAAAGGGACGCAGTTATGCGTTAGAATGAGATACAAATACACCGCTCTCACTCTTGCGCATAACTGCGTCCCTTTCTCATCTTTGACTCATAGATCTTTTATAATGTTATATGTGCCTAAATGTTGGGAAGCTCCACTATCCCCGGGTAACATAGGCTATAATTTTTTTATTTTAAATGGGTTCTTTAATAATAATAAAACCCAAAGTGTGAAAAAAATACCAAAAAAATGTTAACTCGGGCGGAGCCGCGGCGAAAAGCTAGTATGGACACATCTGTGCCTTGCGGCTCCCGATTCCTAACTTAGTATTGGACCAAAACCTTTTCAGAGTGGGGGTTCGAACCCGCAACCTCGCCCCGAGGTACCTATGCAAGTAAGCGCACTACCAAACCAACTAGGCAGCGATATAAAATACCTTTACCGAAGAGGATGCGAAATGCAAATAAAACTCGTAAATCTGTGCCAAGGCAGACTGCACAAAGGTCTTGGAAAAAGTGTCCAACAAAATATACCTAGAACATTAAATTAAACGTACATTTTAATAAGAATCGAACAATTATTTACGGTAGATTTACGCTGTGACTGTAATTAATCTCAGTTGACTCGTAAAAACAGTCGTAGGTAGGTAGGTAATCTGCTTTGATAGAGTGCGATACGATTTAATTACACAGCTAATATATATAATTATAGCTACTCTATAATATTTTATTATCATGTTTGTATTACATCGAATGCGTGTGCACGATTCGGCAGGCATGTTTAACAGAAGCAAATTTTAATACACTAGACTTCTCTCCACCAAACTGCTACGAGAATTTGAGCTCTAACAAATCAAATGTGAAGCCGAAAATTCTGTAAAGTAAAATGGAGTTGTGGCGTTTTGAAACAAGATGAGGATATAATGGTTTACTAAGGAATGTCCTGTAGTTAAAACACGTGATACGAATAGTCATTCCAATGATTAAACTACACACGTCACAGTAGAGAACTCGTTGATGTCTTATGTATGGGGAAAAATATGCAATGTTTACAACAGTATTAAATGCCTGTAAATTCGTAATTTTTTAGTAAATTCATACATGATGATTTTAATCAACTGCATGTTTAATTTTCCTGTTAATGATATGCAATTTTAACATTGAAATATTCGTAAAAGAACTACGACAACGACGAAAAAGAAAAGTGTAATGTCAATAATATTTAGATATGGTTTGTAGTCTTCTCATAGCAATGGGATTTTATAAGTTACATAATAAGAATATGACTATCGCGAAATGATACTGCATTTAAGTCAATATAAGGCAGTTTTTGTTTGTAAGTCATGTTGTATGTTAATGATGTGGACTTCGCTCATTAATTAAAGATTTGGTTCAGTGCATTTCAATAATCAAATGGGTGCGTTGCGTATTGTTCTGGTTACTGACCTCTGACACACCTTAAGAATTTGATTATAGGCATGTAGGTACCTAATGGGAATAAGGCTTAAATTCAGACAGAAAATGGACTGAGAAAAGGAATTGTAAACCTATTACAGGCAAACACACAGGAAGCGTATACGACACACTCAAAAACAGTGCAAGGAATATGAGCTGTGTTTTGTTTTGACTCTACAATGTGGGTTCTCACCTAGATACTTCAGTTTCTCTTTCGATGCCATCATAGTCAGGAGCAGGGCTAGTAGAAAACGCATTCTGGAGAGTTTCATGGTAGACTCCACCTCAACCTCGTCATACTGAACTGAAGCCTGGATTTGCTCTTCGAATGACAACTCTCTATCACCTACAGAACAGCTTTTTGTATGAGTACTCAGATCAGCTTTCAACTTGAAAAACTCTCCACATTTTGGACACTTGTAAGCACTGTCTTTCCCATGAATTTTCCTCATGTGGTTTTTCATGTGTGGCAGCTGGGAAAAGCTCATGTAGCACATGGCACACTGGAAAGGTTTCTCACCAGTATGCCTTCTGACATGCAGCATCAGGGCGTTAGAGTGCCCGAAACGCCTGTTGCATATCCTGCAGGGGTAGGGACGGTCACCCGTGTGTGAACGGCGGTGGACTTTTAGTTGTGTAGATTGTGTAAATCGCTGACCACAGTCCGGGCAAACATGCGGGCGACTCTGTTTATGCACTCTCATATGTTCAGTCAAATGCCCTTTAAGATCTTTGAAACATATTGGACATTGTATTGTCTGCCCACCGTGACAAACCTTCACGTGCCTTTTAATAGAATTCAGTCTCTGAAATGGTTTACCACAGTGCTGGCAAATGTAGTCTCTAACTTTGGAATGAGTTTTCAGATGCTGAGCCAACCGACTCCTTGAATCATAAGTCATTTCACATGTGAAACATTTGAAACGGCCTGTGTCTAGGTGGGATTTTTCATGCTGTATTAATAAAAGCCGATATGTAAACTTCTTGTCACAATACAGACACTTGAAATTATCACTTTCAGATTTTATATGACTCGCTAAATGTAATTCTAAGTTTTCTTCTAATTGAAAAGTCTTGTCACAGATATGACAAATGTAGAACTCTATGAGATTTACATTAGAAGGATGTCGTTTCTCTACATGTATCTTTCTGGTGGATCTGTATCGGAACTTCCTTTTACAATGTTGACACGGGTAAGGTCTCAGATCAAAATGGGCTAACATATGTCTGCTTAATGAGGCTTTGTTACTGAAGGTTTTCTGACAATGGTCACATTGTACCAGAGACAAGGTCAGAACTACACCATTACTCAATCTCACTTGTTTGGTTTTAGAAGTCTCAGCTGGAAGAATTGTTTCAGTTTTACGTTTTAATTGATTTGAATGTTTCTTTTTAAAATTCTCTTTTGGATTTGTAACTGATTCTTTAATTTTTCTCTTCTTTTTTTCTGCTGATTTCTTTAATTCCTTCTCTGGAATAACTATTACATTTTCAGGTAAAACAATAGATTTTACATTATCTTCAAAATTTTCATCATCAGCTTCTGAAACTTCAGAGTATCCATTTTCTTCTCCATTTGTGATTTGACTGTCGGCATGACTTGTGACCTTTTTAACATCATTTTCAGATTCTTGAAATATATTTCTTGCAACTCTTATTTTTCCAACTAGGTGGCCTTGGTACTCAGAAGACGAATGATTTTTTGGGCTTCTGCGGTTTAACTTCTTTGGGCTATTTCCATTGTGTGGGAGAATTAGAGGGATATCAATCACAATGTTGTTTTGATCGCTCACTCCCACATCATTATTGTTATTCCCATTGTTTGTTGGGGAGTCCGGTACCTTCTTCACAGTTTTCACACTGATATCTTTAATCATCAATTCACTTTTCAGTATATTATCCATGACTTTTAAATCGTCCTTACTTTTTTTTCTAATCCGTCCACTTCTGGTGATTATTCTGGACAGACAAATTGCTTTATCGGTATTTCCATTGCTTTGAGGGGCACTCCTCAGAATACGGCCATTTTCAGTTTTAGTCTGATTAGTTTTTTTTATCACTTCACTTGCACCAGTTATACCTGCCAATGACTTCGGTTTACGACCTCTTCGTCCACTGTTATTCTTTAATTTAGCCATGGTTATTCTACGCTACACCCATATCAAGCGGTGCCAGATGCCTCGTGATATAAATATAGGCAGAGTAAGCGATAAAACTTGAGACCCTCCACCAATATCGCGATATATTACAGTAGGTAGAGCAAGTTAGAAGTAAACTTACATGCGCGCAGTATACGCTGTTAAGAGCTCCATAATCACTACGTTACGTGATAACGACTTGTTTAAACAATACTCCGGTAATGTGTGAAGGACGAAAGCCTTTTGTCTCGGCATATTCGTAATTAGAGCATCTTCGGCTTTACCTACTTACATTATGTGTACTCAACACGTATATAGCACTGAAAATAACCTTGCAATTAACACATATTAATTAACACGCAACTTGAATGATAATTATACTAAAAAACAAAACACTACAGTCATTCAGTACTAACAAAATTGTAAATTTAATTCGAGCAAGAAATGGAAGGAAATGAATGAAATGAAAATCTAATTGAAAAATTGTCACTGAGTGAAAGAGATAGCGCGAAATATTTTTATCAACAAACGAACAAAGTTCTGCCATCTATTGGCCATCTGCCGAAACAATACATACTTTTAAATACCAATACAATGTTTTTACATTAAAATACAGTTATGAATTATTATAAACTTATATTTGTAATAAAAAAACTGTTTGCTTTTATTTTGTAGAGCAACATATGTTTTTTTCAGACATTTCAAACAAAATACATCGTTTAAAAAAGCTGCATACTAGCGCCACCTGTGTGATCATTTTGTGAACTTGATAGGAAATTACATAAAGCTACATATATACGGGCGCGTCGCTACATACAAAGCGGGGTACACACAGCATCAGCAGGCACAGAACTTTACAACATAGAGCTATAAATATCCCGTGTGCTCCATCCACCAACGGAAAGGAGGCTCATTTATTTATAGCTCCCGCGAACACATGTTGAAATAAATTATGAGCGTATAAGGCGTCCCCTGATGCGCAAACAGTCAGACCTTGGCCTCGCATCTTGTCTTGTTATTGTAATAATAAGATGCTTATGTTGCCTACTCCTTGTGTGGGTATCTACTAGGTAATCGATAAGACTATTGATTGACGCATCCTCGCAAAGAATTTAGATAGAGCTCGATGTATGATATGAATGACTCGCCTGTTATCTATCTCATGTGTACTTAGTAAGAATTTCATGATGATGAAACTGTGATAAACGGTACCTACCTACCTACTTCTCGCTTTATACCTTATTTATCCGGTTGTGAATTTGTAAAACCTTATTTTAAAACATAAAATTAAGCCTTAGAAATAAGTAGACTAGAATTACTACAGAGTAGAAATATGTTATTAAAGCTATTTATGTAGAGTACTTAGGTACTTATATTATAGGTATAGTATAGTAGGTATTATAGGTATGTATTTTTTTTTAACAATTTAAAAACGATAAAAGACAGTAAAAATATATTTGAAAATGTCGCAGCGTTGAAGTCTTTTCTATTAGGTATAGTTTAACATGTAAAAGACATCAACGGCGTCTACTTTTTTATACTTAATTTTTATTACGATGTGATTTGTTGTAATGTGAAAGATCTTTGATTTCAATTGAATCTGATACTATGCGAAAGTATGAACGTTGCGCGTATATGCACAGAAGTATATAATCTTATTATATCTATAATAGTACTACCCGTAGTATAGGTTTATTTGTTCCGGTTTCGCGCCGAACCGGCTGACAGGATTCTGATGAAATTTTATTTACTGCTGTAAAAATCTTGTTTGTTCCTTTTTCAAAATCCAATAAACACCGTGGGAGAAGACGCTGGTGGTTTTTTAGTTTATAAATTATTGGATTCTGACTACATCTTGTTTCATTCAATTATTTTCTATACTTATTTAGGTATATACCTATTTACAACACACGCTTACGTTATGTACTCCTATCTACAAGCAAATAAAAATGATTTAACTGTACAAAATTATTTGTAAATTTTTTTTTTCATTTATACATAAGTTTTATTTACGGTAGGTACTTTATAACAGTTATACTACCTATATACATAGAACATACCTACGTCATAATGTGAATGTTATAATCACAAAACTTATGCCATACTTTGTTATGTTTAGGCATGTGTGTGTATAAATGCTTCCTATTTCAAAAGCAAAGTGAGCGTACTGTAATTTTTAACTATTATGTTTTTCCGTGTACATGCGGAATTGCGGACGTATCATCTAAATGGACAATAATATACGACAATGGGACCTAAATAATGGAAAATGGAACATAAAGTCTATGAACGAATGTGTGGCCAGGGAATCAGCGATACAAAAAAAAAGGTCTTAAAGTCAGGAATTACAAAACGTTTAATTGCTCGACGTTTTCGCTTCGGCTCTATTTCGGACGCTTTTTTGGTCATCTTTACCCTATTTCTTTACCAGAAACATAATAAAAGAACAAGATCACGTGAATTGGCCTTTCGTCGAATCTGGAGACTGAAAAACGTTTTCATTTCAAACCGACTTCTCATTTTCTTTTAATCAGGAGAAAGTCAAATTGTGGTAGGAGCGTTTGCATAACCCAAGATTCCCGCTTCACGCGGTTCTCCTAGCCACTGCTCCACCAAACCCTGGATACGGCTTTCCCCATTGTCTGATCACAATAGCTTGCAGCAAGCAGCGGACGCGGGTAGGTACATACTTCCAAAACAATGACATTGTTCTTATGACCGTGCGTACTCAACGTATGCGCTGATCAAAAATATTCATAGATGTTTACTTATATTATTTCTCTATCAGTAATCAGATATCTGATCGTTGCACAAAATATCCAAATCAGGTATTTTATGAAAACAGAATAAAGCAAATTAGACAATCGTATAATATACAAACTGTAGTAGGCAATCGTAGTGGCAATGGGCTGGGCACATTGCGCATAAAACCGACGACGGCCGTTGGGGCAGAAATGTTCTTGAATGGCAGCCGCGCGCCGGAAGACGTAGTGTGGGCAGGCCCCCACCGAGGTGGACCGACAATGTGGTGAGGGTCGCGGCAAGCCGCTGGATGCGGGCAGCGCAGGACCGATCATTGTGGAGATCCTTGGGGGAGGCCTTTGTCCAGCAGCGGACGTCTTTCGGCTGAGATGATGATGATGTTGATGATCAGTAACCTGTTTATCTATGTAATTCAAGAATATAATCATATATCTGATCGTCCACATAATATCCAAATCAGGTATTTCATGAAAACAGAATAAAGTAAATTAGACAATCGTATAATATACAAATTGTATTTCAATAATGATATAATGAGTGGTGGTTTTCTAACCCAAGCGTTAGCCTTTACTTTTTTTTAATTTGTTGTTCAAAACAAAAATTTACTTACGACAAAAAATCAGAAACGCTCCCCTGTAAAACCTAGTAAGGTTTGTCCTTGTCCACCCCTTTCGGCAATAACCGTAATGTAGGTATGTATGTAGTCTATGACCTGCTTGTCTCAAGTAAAAGTGCAAACAGTTACAAATTTATTTCCACTTGTTGTACTCCATTTATGTATACTACGTTGTGGTCGTTGAGCGGCAGCAGAAACAACTTTGCAGTACAAAGGTATTTTTGCCGCTTCGATTGTCTAATTTGCTTTCGCACTGTTTGGAATGTGTGCGGTCTTGGCTGCAAATAAACTTGGTAATCGTGCGTACTCTTACTTGAGACAGGTCATAAGCAAATTTATTGTATTTCCACGTAATGTAAACTTCATTAAATAAGAGGTCTTATTTATAACGTAAATAAATATTATGGAAGTCGAGTAATTACTACTAAAATACTAATATAGGGTAATAAATAACCAAGTACATATTAGCCAACTCAAACTAACCCTCTCTTGATGTATAATTTATTTTTTAAATATTATTATTTTTTTTTTTAATATTTATAAATAAACTCAAATAGGTAATGCTGTAAAGGTATGCACCGAGATAACTTAAAGCTTATTTCCGGAGAGTTTTTTACATTAGTTTCCATTATACCTAGTTTACGTATTTTTATTTAACGGGTCTTTTACAATTGCTCTGATAAAGAGTATGGTATAATTACACAGTCATCCTCTAGGTCCATGACACCCATAATGTCATACTTACATTACATACAAGACACACAATGACAGGTATTGTTGTGGATTTCGCAAGTTGATCGGATAGTCGATAAGTAAATAAAGGATGACCTTAGGTTGTTTCGTTTACAGGCACAATGCCCCAGATCAACTATAGAAACATATCTATAGATATATTACTTGCCTACCATTTCAATGTAAGTGCCGCATCTAGCTGTTTCC
Source organism: Teleiodes luculella (assembly GCA_948473455.1). Taxonomy (NCBI): domain Eukaryota; kingdom Metazoa; phylum Arthropoda; class Insecta; order Lepidoptera; family Gelechiidae; genus Teleiodes; species Teleiodes luculella. The sequence continues at coordinate 11,464,850 of OX419593.1, forward strand.
ATTATGAATTGGATGAGGCGAGATATGGATCCTAAGATTAAATAACAAGACTATGGCACACATGTTTAATTTCATTGATCTATTTACGTTTGGGTTCACCAAAAATAAAATATATTTCAGCTGTACGCTATGCTAGCGTTTCATTTTCTTCCGTATCACACACCCTGTCAATTTTAATTGCAATCTGTTTAGCTGCTTAGGTGTGAAAGCGTAACAGATAGAGTTCATCATCATCATTTCAACCTGTAGACGTCCACTGCTGGACAAAGGCCTCCCCTAAAGATCTCCACAACGATCGGTCCCGCGCTGCCCGCGTCCAGCAAGGTAGAGTTACTGTCGCATTTATAGTATTATAAGTTTAATATTATTGTGTTGTAGACATCTCAGTTTTCCAATTTTCTCTGCAAATTGTTAATGAACTTGCAGACAAGTAGAGCGCGACAAATAGTCGAGATCCGATCGCGACCTCTGCCGTAGATAGTGCGCCGGCGCGGCGGCGCCGCTTTCCTCAAGATTGCTTTGAATTAGCTATAGGTAATTATAATGTTTGTCACGCAAATATATTATTTGTAGCACAGAAAAAGCATGGTTAGTATAATATTAAGTTCCAGCACGTGTTTTTCTCGGCTTACAAGTGAACTAATCCAACTACTTGTGAGTGGATATCATAATAAGACCCGATTAAAGATATACTCATAACCCAGGGTCTGAGTGATAATAACAACAACCCGAATTTGCAATCGTTTATTTACAGTGTACACAACACAAGATAAATTAGCGCGCGTTTATGTCTTTTACAGCGGACTAGTTAAAATATTTATTTATCAATCATATTTGAATGGCATTAATCTACACCACTGATTCCCTTACATACTCGTATCACAGCCTAAAGATGCCCACTGTTGAACAAAGGCCTCCCCAACCTAAGATCTCCACAGCTAGGTACCGAATTTTGCAAGTTACAGTTTTTTTTGTTGAACCTGACCTATCGCTTGTGTCAAAAAGGTACGTAGGCACGACCAATCAAGCTTTACTGGACATGAATCCAAAATAAAGTCGCAAAAGGAAACGAATTTACCCTCAAATTCCTTCAATTGCAATATTACAATATACTCTATTGGCACCAAAATACACAGAACACAATAAAACACATACAAGAGTCAAAAGGCAACCTTAGGATAGAAAAATAGCGCACCAAAAAAGTGGAGCGGGTTACATATACAAATTATTAATAAGATAATAACTATGTTTGTAAATCTATGAACCACCTGCAGTTCCCAAGAAAACATAATTACATTAGAAATAATACAATGGGGTTTTGAAACTTGACCAAATTTTGTAACGAACAGGCATTTTATTACATTAATGGGGTACCTGTGCAAAACTTCGGTTTATTTTACGGAAATTTCATAAGAAAAGGCAACAGAAAACAGAAGACAATGGTTCACGACGTAGATTACACATAAAAATGTCTTTTTTTTGGACAATTTACTGACGGTTTTAACGTACACAATGGCTGGAACGAATTCTAAGTCTGGGTCGGTTTGTGGTGTTGTGAAAATGTTGTGTAGTATTGGTGAATATTATCTGCTCTAGTGATAATACGATAACGTATCTAAGGCATCCCTAGCCCCATCTTAAATGAGTATAGATGCATGGAACCAGCTGAAATGTTACAGCCCATACAATGTCCCTCCCCCCCCGAGGAGTTTGAGCTGAGCCTACCCTTAATTAAATTTATGTGTAGAAGATACATCAAACGTAAAAGATATTTGTAAAATTCAAGTTTTAATGTGGCTAAAGTAAGCCTATTTTCACTACGAGTTCGGAGCAAACATTTAAAAGATAAGCGCTTGTGTTTGCTTTGTCTTTTATTTATATTTATGCTTATTCATAATCAGATATTTGATACCTGTACAGTCCATCCCACCCAGCCCAGCTTTTGCTTGCGGTTAGATGGCCATGTGTGCGAGGACCTTAAGTACATTAATTTATGTATGTATATCTTCATTTAATTGTATAAGGTTTACTTTACCGAAGACCTTAGAATCTATATAAATTCAAACGATTAAACCATTTCGAACCTATTTCCTTGTATAATTACGTACGCTACAAACAACCTACTTAGCCATACAAGCGAACGAGATGTCGTCTTGGATAAAAAAATGCTTTGCAGATTGTCGTAATGATTTTAGTGAAGCATAGGTACTGTGACTATATTGTTCAGATAGTTAAGGACATTAAACATAACTTGTAAAGACATAAATCATCTGGAAGGAAAAAGTAAATTGTTACCTAATTAATGATATATGTATTATGGTATGGCATAGTGAGTGAGTAGGTATGGCTAGAAATTATGATCCGAGAAAAGTCAGTTTATTTCTCAAGATGGGACATAATTACCAACCAACGTAACTTGAATTCCGATAATGCTTTATGGTATAAAGTAGGTTCTATTTTTTTTTTTAATTGACCTATGCTTGAGTCGAAAAGGTACGACGGATCAAGCTTCACCGGACTTGCTAAAGTAGGTTCGTACCGTCGTCGCCCCCTGGTTGGGAAAATTTTAAAATTACTTATAGAAGTAATTACAAAAAATTTTCAGTGCTATTATTACCACTTTATTACCATGAAGGAAACACGTTTAATTCGCGTGTCTAAAATATCTTACGTATGTAATAAATAAATAATGACAATGTTGGTTTACATTAGATCGTGATCTAACTAATGTACCTACTCTGTACTCTATACCCTCGCTATATTTTTGGTCATCATCAATCAAAGTGCTTAACTGGAACCAAGATGAGTCCAACAGTTAGCAGTTACGTTATGTTTAGAACATTATTATTTATATGCGACAAATTACATACAAGCTTCTGCATTTTTCGCTCTAATAACCGTCTCTCGCCACTTACCAAAGTGGTACCTAGACAGACGCGCCTGTCGCATCGTCTAGAACCACGATGGTATCTTGCGACTTGAGCGGGGATCATTTTCCAAACACTGCACTTCTTATTGTCCCACCTCCCATTCTTTATTCCACGATTCGGTTTCGCGGCGGTTGCAAGTCAACGTCTTTTCGCGCCTATTTTTGACAATACACCTTTTCGTCGCGCGCTGTGTAAGGCTGAGAGTCACGACATTCAGTCCAACGTTTTCATGTCTGGATATTATAGTGACAATGGTGAGATTTTGGTGGATGTTCATATTATTTGCGAAAACGGCATCGGCTAGTGACAACTCTTTGCCTGATGTGGAACTGGAGAAAGGTGGGTACATCATTGAATGCCGTAGGTAAAAAAACCGTTGAATATTTCAATCATATTATATGGTATAAGTTTACTTCGTGATTTCTGTCGACGTATTGGTAATTTTGACTATGTGGGACAAAATACTAATTTTCAGTCGATATAGGTCTATAATTGCTTACTTACATCATCACATGCTCTACCTTTGGTAAAGATATAACATACCTTTCCTACTATAAAAAAATTATTAAATGAAAGTATATGAGATTGATTTCTGTATAATAAATAGATAAACCTTGAAGGCGCATTACTTAACTGCCTATAAAAATAATACACCCAACAGATACACTTCAACTTCATAATTTCCCACGATTTCCCTCGCTATACGAATAATTATCTTCGTTACCTATCTATTACGTAATACAGCATAACTCTCAAAATTGTTTTTTTTAACGAACGCAATCGTATATTTAAATTTAAACTAAGAATAATTAAGCAGCCAGCATACAATTTCCCACTGTCTGTGGCGCTGACGGACTCGTTCTACAATATTACCAGTGATTTTCACGGTACTGCACAAAAGACAATAGAAGTGAAAACATGCAGATGCAGGGTCCACATAGAAAATTGAATTGCACTATTACTTTCATTTTTTATTTCTACGTTAGATACTACGAGTGAGCACAATATTCATATTCGGCCATAAAAGTAACACTGTTTTCAGAAAATTATACCTACCATCATCATGATTTTTCTACGGGACAAATCCGTTACGGTTTTCGAAGCATGGAAAACGCTCTACATTTTGCCCCAAAAGGCAACATCTAGCAACTAAAACTCCGTTTGCTACTGAAACTGTTATAATTCAACTTTTCCCGAGGAAGAAAGTTGCCTATGTGTTTATTTATCGAAAAATTATATCTCATCTATCTATTGAGTTTTACCTCAAGTGACAGAAATCCATACGAAGAGAGTCGTCGTCCGTTTATGGCGGTGTAGTGGTTAAATCCGTCGTTGCTTCAATGGGACGCGCGGGTTCGTGCTCCGACGCGGCACTAATGTATTTTAGATTTTGTTTTCGATGTGAACATAGGCGAGGGTCAGGCGAGGGGTAAATCTAATTGTCGGCGTGGCGGGCGCCGCCGCCGGCCGGGGCAGTGCGAGTGTGGGGCCGGGTCGCGATTCCCGTCGTAATCTGTTATTTTTTGTATATGACTTGTACTTAATAATTTCAACGATTCGCATCTGCTAGGCAGCCCGTGACGACTCACCGTTTTTTAGAAATTGACAGATGTGGGCCACCATGGTCAAAGACGGAAACCTGGGTAAGCTCGAGCAAACCATTTGGTTGGAACCTAATACATGAAACAACGGAATATTACCGAGAGATGAGGTACCTACCTACTAGATTGATTTTTCTTCTGTATTAATATGGCATCAATTTCAGAGTCTCGCTTCTTACCCCTGTTCGAGAAGCGGTACGACCGACCGTTACCACTAGTGGGCGGTCTGCCACCGTTGACCACTGTGCCAATTGCTGGCGAACGATGCTCGGCGAGGCTGGAGTCAGCACTGGACCAGCTGAAACGACGGAAGAGGAATCAGCCGAAGAATTTGGATACGCCTCTTGTAAGTTGACAAGTTGATAAGCTGTCTGATTTTTGTATCGTCTAACTTTTAATTTAATGTATGTGTCGTAAGTGGTGACTATTAAAGGTAGGTATAATAACATGAAAGGACAAGCAATACAATGTTCCCCTGTCTAACTAGTAACAACTGTGAACTCCATTATAAGCCTGGGGACGAAGACAAAACCGTAGACGTCGAAGACGTCTTGCTGTGGGCTATTGTAGGCTGTAAAAATTGTAACAGACAACATTAAGATTACAACAAGATATTTTATTTAGTGCTAGGTACTAAGACTTTCACGGTTTGCTTCTGCAAAACAGAACAAATTACTGTAGTAATAAACTATCGTATCTGCAATTCAAAAACAAAGAGCAATTTAAAATATAAAATAACCACATACTAACCAGACCAAAACGTTGTAATTACGAGAATTATATAAAGAAAACAGATGTCACGAACAGATAAAATAAATTACTGTTTTCTAATGACACTTTTCTTCAATTTCAGAGTCAGAGCATCGATTTGAATGGTTACAGCTTGTACCAACAGATGAGGAGTGCACCGGTAGACATGTATGTGACACGCATGAGGGTTCGCTTGCCCCAAAACGCTAATTGGGTTCGCGTAGAAAAATGCTATTTCGACCCTCGTAATGTTTCCCTAGACACCATGCTTCTATTCAACGACATTACTATCAGTGGCAATGTGGATTTGTATGACGCAAACGAATTAGACAGAGGAATCCCTCCCAGTAGGAGATTGAGACGCAACTACGCAGACGCACGCCCGTTCAATGACTATGAGCCAGCATATCCAAGATACAGACCAAGCAATGGATGCAACATGATTCTGCGGCTCCGGAAAGCCGGAATAGGCTTCCACACGCAACCGTTGAACCAGCAACCTGGAAAGTTTAACGTCAAAACCGATTCTGAATTCGTAGAGCCAGGCTTTATAAGTGTCTATGCTTACGGATGCGAAAAGTATATCAACAGGAATTCTGTTAGGAATAAGGACAATATTCCATTAAGAAGAAGAAGACGTTCTGACGAATTCACGTTTGATCCGAGGATGGATGTTCCGTATTCTGATAATATTGAAAGTCGAGGTAGAGACAGCTGGGACGTCGTCTACGAACCACAAGGTCGATCTAATTACGAAAGAAGCAAGCTGTTTAGACCAGACGATGATTTGGACGAAGTGGAAGATATATCGAGAGAAATGGAGGACATTTTTACAAAAGGCATAAGGACTCTCCTTACGACTTATATGAAGAAAGAACTTCAACCGGCTATTAAGGATACGTTGATGAGAAATATGGGTTATGTGATATCTTACGGTTAAGTTTAATAACTGTTATAATGATATTTTTCGGTGCTCTGTTTTTTTTACAATAAAATTTCTAATTATTGCTTGTCTCATCATCACAGGCCAAACAACAAGCGCATTGAAATCCGTTCTTGTATCGTACTCAATAAAGGCTCTCTCAAAGGTCTGCCTGATGATTTAACTGGATAATATTTTTATTTATTGAGCAGAGGTGCCCAATAATGTATTATTTTATTTTGATAATTTACAATGATTAGTCAGTAACATGTATGTACATTTTCTTATATTGAAGTTTTTTTAAGTCTTGTAGTTATATTATTTTTAAGTGATAGGTATTATAATTTTTAAATTTGTAACAAATTATAATTACTCAAATATTTTTACTATAGTCATTTAAGATTATTTTACAATATTGATATACAAGTATAGTTTTGGTCTTTATAATGAAATACATAATTTAAGGCAATAAATACAATTTATTAACACAAGCAAAAACTATGAAGATTAATCTTACAGACTATAAAATATATCTAATATCACAGGAATTTAGGAAAACAATAAATATTAGGAAGAGCATAAATAGAATAGAAAAGATATAAGTTACAATGCAACAAAAATACCAATACAAATAAAGGTATAATTAAACAAATATACAAAAAAACAGATCTACTGTGACTTACATTATTTTTCATACAACTGATACAAGAAACAGAATACTGACCCCTGAGCAACTCAAGAAATTATATTTATGTGAAATACCCAACAGAATAGATTTTTTCCTATGAAATTTGCGATTAATCTGTGATAGACATTGACTAAACTCTTTACAATTTTTACCTATTTTTATCTTTGAACTTTTAGTAAAAATCGTTTGATTTCATCATAAGCTGCAAAATGCAAAGCAGATACCAAAACTGCCTTTAACATACTAGGTCCGTAACCTTTATAAAGGGCTAAGAACCCTTCTTCGGTCACAGTCAATTTCACACAGTGCATAAGTCCGTTACAATACATCTGCCTCCCAAACCCTAACCGGTGTTCTTGAAATCCTTGAATTTGCAGCCTTTTCTTCACTAGATCAAATGGATAAATAAATGTCTTTGAAACTAAACCGGCTATTGATCCGGCTAACAAATTAGCTATAAGAGTTGATTCTACTGTTGCACTTAGAGTTACAGATCTTTGAAAGAACTTCATCTCATTGAATATACTTTCCGTGAAGAACTTGTACACAAGGAACTGTACTCCAGCATGAGGAGCTATTTGACCTAAAGTAGGAATTAGTCCTTTAAACAATGCTTGTGGTCCTTCACATTGTACCATACTTCTGAAGGCATGTATAAAACCATTGTAAGCTTTCTTTGTCTTCTGTTCAGCAATGAGGCGTGTTCTAACAGTGTCAAAAGGAAAAGACGCTACCGTCGCAACAGTCGCCGCTGTGGCGCCGTTCGTGAAGTTTAACCAGTGCTTGTGGGTTGTATAGAACTGTGGGTCTGATTTCTGACATAATTGGGTCAACTTTTCAAAAGATGAGAACTGCAATATGCCATACGATATAGAAAGTAGCTGGGCAGGGACATGACCGCTCCACAGAGTAGTTAAACCTTCTTCCCGGATGATTGATGATATCGCTTGTGTTATTGAACTATACTTAGATCCTCGGTCTATTGGTTCAAGTTGTAACTGAAACCTTATCTTTAGCACATCGAGGGGCTGTGCTACAGCTCTCGTGAAGGCTCCTGCAGCTCCGCCAGCGAATGCAGCTTGATAAAAAGTCACTTTAGACTGATTCTGAAGCGAAAGTTGCATTTCGTTTTTTTCCGCACTCTTCGTGGCCTGATAAGTCTCCAGTTTGTGCACAAACAAATATAACGTCAATACAATTTAGGCTATCGCGATATCATATATAAATTAATAATATTTACACAGTTAGTCGAAAAAAATACGAAGAATACAGTCGATTACAAAATAAACAGCAATATAACCTCAAAAAGAATTGTCTTTTTTTTTTTTTTTTTAATTCGTTTGTTCTTTCGAACAGGCTAAGGTCAATGACCATGCTGCCTAGTCTTCAGTTGCAAATCTTTACTTAGTAGATTATAAATCCAGGGTATGTCTTCAATATTGTTAATTCTTTAAAGAATTGTCTTTTTTTTTATATTAATTTTTGTTTTAAATCAACCCTTGTGGAAAAGGCAAAGGGTTTAAAGCCCATACAGCCTAGTCTTTTGTAAGTTTCTTTCGTCCGTCCGTCCGTCCGTCAAGTTCACACACATCACGCACGCCACGCACGCACACGTACGGGCACGGGTGATTAAGTTAAGGTTTTTATTTCCTTTGTTTAGCTTGCCTTTTGTCACAGCTTTTGTGTTTTAGGAATCCTTTTTTTTTAGATTTTTTATCTCTAATGGGTGGGAAAGGAAAAAGATTCAAAGTCCATACAGCCTAGTCTTTTGTAAGTTATTTTCTCACGGTATCATTGAAATGCATGGGTGGTCTGCAAAAAAAATATAACGTGATATTATAAAATATATAATATTATAGAAGACGACGAAATAAAAGTTGAATTACTGAATGGAGATGTTAAACTTGAATATGCAATAAATTACTGAAGACGACGGCTGTATGGCATTTTTCCTTTGCCTGTTCCCAATAGGGACAAATAAAAAAAAACATTGTTTGTTGTTGAGTTGACAGTTGTTGCGTTGCTTTGCTTGTTCATTTAATTATTTTATTTCTTCTTTCTCGTAAGCCTGATCAAATTAAGATGTCTTCGCCTCTTGAAAATCTTGAGACCCAATTAGAGATGTTTATTGAGAATGTTAGACAAATACGTATTATTGTCAGTGACTTCCAGCCCCAGGGACAAAGTGTTTTGAATCAGAAAATGTAAGTTTTTCTATTCATTGGGATTGTTGTTGATTATGTTGATTTATTGAAATTTAAAATATTAAACATTGTTTCAGACAATCATTGGTGACTGGTTTACAAGAAGTGGATAAGTTAAAGTCGCAAGTTCACGACATTCATGTTCCTACAGAAGTATTTGAGTAAGCACTTACCTACTAAAAAATTGCCTATTTAATATTTCAAAACACATCATGGTTTGGTCCAATGCCAGTCAGGGTTGCCACTATCAATAGTTTAGCTTAGTTCCATTTCTTCCTAAAATATAATTACTTTAAATGTAAATATAGGTACATTATTTTTTTAAATTTTTGTCAAAGTATTTTTTCTGTATGAGTAAATATGGGGTTTCTATAGTAGACTGCCGTACGAATTTGTTGGAAAGAAATATATTGGTAGTTAGCTGGGGGCTGTAAGATTATACAGCTTCGTTCCCGCCTTAGCCTTCGGAACCTATTTTTGGGGCTTAAATACCGTCCAAAAAACTACAAGTTTCCGCACGATAATATTTTAGAATTATAATCTTACAGGCCCCAGCTAACTACCAATATATTTCTTTCCAACAAATTCATAGTGCAGTCTACTAAGTCAACCCATAAATATTTTTGTTTTTAATTTCAGTTACATCGACCAAGGCCGCAACCCTCAGCTGTACACGAAGGATTGTATAGACAAAGCACTAGCAAAGAATGAAGAAGTGAAAGGGAAGATAGATTCGTATAAAAGATTTAAAAGCCACCTACTCTCAGAACTGTCCAAAACCTTCCCCAACGAGATAGCCAAGTACAAGGCTATCAGGGGTGGTGAATAGGAACTATAAAAATATCTATACTCTATTCAACTTTGTTAATCTTATGGCTCCTGCTGTCCTTATTCTGATATTAAGCTCATATACTACATTATTATTTAAGAATAAGGATAATTAAGGATTTTTTCAATAGTTAATATTTGATCACTTACAAAATTAATATTATTAAATTGTCTTCGATAAAATTCACTTAAAATAAAATGAGTAAAAAATTAATGACTTTTTAATTCTTTATTGTTTAAAAATAATGTACAGTTGTTTAGAAATTACATTTAATTTACAAAATAAAAATAAGCAAAGTTTTCAACTGGGTACATAAAAACAAGTAATTGGAAGATAGAATATAAAGAAATAAATGAAAAACATTTAAAATATAAAAAACAGTATAAAGAAATACTTTTCTTTAAAAAAAGTAATTTCATACATGAAATTCAGAGAAAATAGAGTGACAGGAAAATAATGAAAAATTTGAAAAATTACATTTTTAAAATAACATCATAATTTACAACATTAACAAATGAGGCATATCCTAATAAAAATATTTTTAAAATTTTGTCTTTTTTATAAAATTATTTAAGTGAAAATTTAAAATGAAGAGTATGTACAGAAATGATCATCTACATTATGCAGACTTCAGGTGTAGATTGAGTTTCAGTCAACAAGGGAGCTAGGAATTGGCTATGGATCGAGAGATTACCAATTACTTCGATATCATTAGATTCAGAATCAGCAGTATCATCTTCACTCATGTCGACAACAGTCTCATTAGTTCTAATTGCGTCTTCTAAATTGACGTCGACACTCCACATCTGATAAAATTCAACTCTGACTGGTTCAACTAGCTGGGGTTTGTTGGTAACGTACACATAGTTCCAGTTGTTGCAAGATTGGTCATCACCCCAATTTAAAGTGCCTGTCATGAGAATCTTGTCGTCGATTAAGCAAAACTTGTGATGCATCTTGTATGGCTCATTTACTCTGCACTTTATTTCGGCACCTGGAAAAGGAGTATGAGTTAGTTTGTTTTGTATTGTTAGTTACAGTGGACTGGACTGGACACTGGCTTTGTGTTCGACATAACATACAAACTTAAGCGCCCAGTCGTCACTTGACTTTTAATAAGGCGCGCTGTTAATTTGTACGGAGTTTGTTAAGGCAAAAATATTATTTAATCAGGTTTTTGTACGGTTGCAATAATTTAAGTCTGATTTTTTTCTTCCTTTCCTTGAGTGGGACAGGATAGGATGCCGGCATCGAAATAAATAAAAGTTCTATTTTATATTGATTAGTTCCTAAGTGCGTCAAGAGATGGCTCTTATACTTTCAGACAGACAGGATCGGATTCTTAGCTTTTAGCGCCATCTAGATCGTCTACTGTTAATTCTTAGAAACTATTCCATTGAAAAATATTCATGTTCATAAAATGTTAAAAAATAAAATGCAAGTAATAACTTTCAATATACAATTATACACATCAAAATCAGTATACCTGTTTTTGTTTAAACAAAGTTCTTGTACTCACCAGCATCAATAAGTTCTTTCAATAAGAAGTCCGTGGTGTCTGTATAGCCATTACGGTCGATTATAATACGAACTTTGATATTTTTTTCCTTCATAAGTTTCATTAGTCTTCCTTGAATAGCAGGATTTTGAACACTGGGCATGCAAACGTTAACACTGGTCTTGGCGGCTTCGATGTAGCTAGTTAGTTTGTCGAAACAGCTCCAAGCGTTAAATTGTAGTTTACAGAATACCATCACATCATTGATGTCCTTGGCTTTGCTACGACTTGCGTAGAAATAAGCTGCAGCCGATACAACACTCAACGTTATCGCCGCCGCCGAAGACAGAATAAATGGATTAAATCTCATTTTAAATTATTTTGGACATGAATGGACGTATTACAATGGGACCTTTCTTGTAATTTATTAATCGAAATAAAGTAAAGAGGTCAACCCGTGTAACTACCGCATGCTCAAGATAGGAAATTTATTTTATAATACCTTCAAACAAATTATCATTCTTATAATTTCATATCTAAAGAAAAAGAAAACCAGTGTAGCTGAATCTTATTATATTAGTAAAAAAGAGAATAATTAACTTTTGTGATTATCTGTACTAAAAATTTGAGGGATTAGATTGATACTCAGATTTATTCAAAGGAAAATACAAATACCGGTATAACCGGTTTTTTAAATAGCAAAACTTCGTAAACGCACGTACCTAGTTGGACGGAACGGAAATACTCTAAATGGCGGGAATATTGACGTTTGTTGACATTTCCGTACTTTTTTTTGTTGATCATATGGTTCGAGTTGTGGTTATTTTATTTAGTAATAAATTTTGCTATTATTCGACAAAACAATGTCCTGAAAGGCAGTTTCGTTACTTTTATTAGTGTTTTAGATTAAATTGTCATCATTTCATGAAATCATGGGTATTACTGGTTTGATACCGTTCTTAGAAAAGGCGTCGAAGCGTGTGAATGTCGAAGAGTTCAGCGGCTGCACGGTCGCTATAGACTCGTACTGCTGGCTCCACAAGGGAGCCTTCGCTTGTGCTGACAAGCTGGTAAGAGGAGAAGATACTGATGTGTAAGTATCAGTTGCTCTTATACTCTAAATTTCAATAAATGATCATCTAGTTGAAAGTGAATATTTGTGTACGATTGTCTTTTGTTTTTTTAGTTAAATTTAATGAGCTGTGTTGTTTTGTCATTACAGATACATTAAATATTGCCTCAAATATGTCACGATGCTGTTAGCTAAGAATATCAAGCCTATTTTGGTGTTTGATGGCCGACATCTGCCTGCTAAGGCCCAGACTGAACTGAAAAGAAGAGAGTAAGTAGCACTATGATATTTTGCCCTACTACAGTAGACTTTCTTTTTTTACCTTGAATTTCATACCGCTTTATAGTTTGGATTGTAAATTTTTGCACAAACAAATGAATAAATATACTTAAGTTTGAATCCTGAGAAACAAATGAATAGATCTAAATCATCAAATTTATTCATTTGAATCTGTTCCAAAAAAATATTTATACTTTCTAGGTCAAGGCAGATATCAAAGAAAAGGGCAGCTGAACTTTTGAGTCTTGGAAAGGTAAGAAACCCCTAAAAAGATTAATTCATTCTCAAAATTTCAAAAATCTTTAGTAACTAAAGTAAGTTTTTTTTTTTTTTTTAATTTTATTTTATTCAGAACACCTACAGCTAAAAAGTATTGTATTTTCTTATTATTATATGCTTCACTCAGGCAAGCAGTTGAAACAACTGATTTGTGCCTGTATCCAGTTTGCATGAGTCAGGCACTCTTTCCCAGATCAATTCAATTCAATAAAGTATTTTGTCAAGCATGTTTTTTAAATGTTGACATTTGGTGCTGGCTGAGACAACTTCCTTAGGTTAGTTTTTTCTATTCATTGGGCTCAAATCTGGTGTGGCCGTTAAAATCTCGAAATTTAAGTTGTTGGTCTCTTTCATTCAAATGGGAATCGAAAGGAAGGATTTTGAATGAATTATATTTAAAATAAGCAGCATGTCTCTCAAATTCACCTATTAAGTCGGGATTCACCTATTTAGTCGGGATGTTTTTAAATGCCTGTTACTAAATTAGTGCGAACTATTACAATCAATGTATGTCTCTAAATTTAAGTTGACAATCACCTGTGCCTTTTCGTTCTTAAGAACGTGAAAAAGACATGATTTTTAAATTTAAGTTAAGTAAGAGTTAGTCCTTGTGAAGATCTTTAGTGGAGGAATGGTATATATCAGCAGAAATAGTGATGATATAATTCCAGGTTGAAGAGGCTAAATCATTCATGAGGCGAAGCGTAGACATCACTCACTCAATGGCATTGAATCTCATCAAAGAGTGTCGCAAGCGCAATGTGGACTGCATAGTTGCCCCATATGAAGCTGACGCGCAGTTGGCTTACCTAAATATCAAGAACATCGCACAACTAGTCATCACTGAAGATTCTGACCTCATCTTATTTGGATGTAATAAGGTTGGTTTTTCTATTACTTTGTGCTTGTCACACTATTTTTATATTATTAGAATGCATGTATGTAGGTAGTGAGCCAAGAACACCATTACATAGCATAAAAAGGAAGTACAAGGAAAATAATATTAATTAATTTAGATATTAACTAAACACTTAACTAGATATTTAAATATTTTATCATTTAAGACTGCCTAGAAAAAATAAAAATCATAATTTACTAGTACAGCACATGCGGTTAGACATTCGCATTACGAAATTCACCCCAACCGCTACGGAACACGGGCGCTCTCAAGGTTAACATGTCCAGACACATGTGCTGGCTACTTACTGCGTCGTACTTTTTCGACTCAAGCGTAGGTCAATCAAGTCCGGTGAAGCTTGATTCGTCGTATTTTTTCGACTCAAGCATAGATCAATTAAAGAAAAAAACATTTTTTTCTACTGTACTTACATGATTATCGTAAAAAAAGTATTGTTTGTCCTTCTTCAGGTACTGTTCAAAATGGACCTCGACGGTGTAGGGACGTTAGTGGACGCTGCGAAGCTACCCCTAGTGATGAGATGTCCCATAGAGCAGTACACTTTTGACAAGTTCCGGCAGATGTGCATTATGTCTGGGTGCGACTACCTGCCGTCCTTGCCGGGCATAGGGCTCGCTAAAGCCAGGCAGTTCATCACCGCTACTCAGGACTCCAATATTGCTAACGTGGGTATTTAATTTACATCGTAATCAATACTATTTAGGCATGGTCTAAGAAAACAAGGTCTAACCATTAGACCACGTGACTGACACGAGCCTAGGTCATTTCTACGTCATTCCTATTGCCTATTCATCCTTGTCGAATGCGTGTAATAGACAAGGATGAACAGCGCAAAATGACGTAGGCTTGTGTCAGTCACGTGGTCTAACGGTTAGACCTTGTTTTCTAAGACCATGCTATTTAGGTAAGATAACAATCTTTGCGTGTGTAACCTGTGTGTGCGACATACAAAAAATAACACACAAAAATACACACACACAAAACACAACACACCCACACACGCATGCACAGATATACAACACTAACATAACACACACCCATACTCTTATGTTACTTTTTACCTTCGGTAATTTGGGTACATCGACATTGGCGAATTACGCCCGCCAAAATATGAATCCACATAAAAAAAGAAAAATGTGTTTTATTAAATTTTAAAGCCGCTAGTCGCAGCACTTCTGTTTTAGTATAAAAATAAATAAATAAATAAGAATAAGAATAATAATTATGAGTTTTGTCAAATAAAATTTCAATCATCATCATCATCATCTCAGCCGAAAGACGTACGTTTAATCATTCTGTGGAAATTAAGATAGACTATACATCTTTTAATTATTAGTTTAGTGAAAATAATATTTAGTCTTGTTTATTACAATACATATTGCAGGCTCTACGTAAGCTCCCGTCTTACTTCAACAAGTCGTCGCTAGTGGTGACTGACGAGTACCGCGAGGGGTTTCTAAAGGCCGAGGCCACGTTCAAACACCAGTACGTGTACGACCCTATACAGAGGCGGATGCTGAGACTCACGGAGCCTGATGATCAAGGTATCCCACTAATATTAAAATGCGAAACTTTGTCAGAACGTCCCTGGTTTCATTTTGGAAGGTTTGTCTTGGTCCTTCCCTTCGACGCTTCCTTCCACTCTCGCCTTATAAATCTGTTTAGTCAATCTCTCTTCCCTCATTCTCTCCACGTGACCAAACCAATTTAGCATAGTATAGAATAAATAACATTTCAGACACGGAGACAGCGTTATGCGTGAATGCGGGCTCGTTACTTGACGAGCGGACCGCGCTGCAGCTGGCGCTGGGGAACATCGACCCCTTCACGCTCCATAGCATGGACCACTGGCATCCCGACACCGCCACCAAAGTGAGTATTATCTGTCACCCTGGTCCTGAGTCTCGGCAGGCTTGTTTCACTCCCGGCTATAGGCAAAGCGCTGCACGTACATCCACTGCTCGTCCGGACGGGCCGGACCATGGTCCAAGAAAACAAGGTCTTGCAAATAGACCACACGACTGACACAAGCCTTCGTCATTTTGCGCTGTTCATCCTTGTCTATTACACGCATTCGACAAGGATGAATAGGCAAAATGACGTAGAAATGATGTTGGCTCGTGTCAGTCACGTGGTCTAATGGTTAGACCTTGTTTTCTTGGACGATGGAGGGAAGTAACAGTTACAGCGCGTCCCCATCACTACGGCGCGGCGCCGTACCGAGACACGGTGCCGCGGACGGTGTACGTGAGCGGGCGCCAATTCTAGTAACGAACGTTCTTGTTCGTGGATATGGATCGCGAAAGGATTATTCTCGTATTATTTACTAGAGGTTTTTTCTGGTCAGGCTTTATCTTCCCTTCAAAAAGAATTAAAAAAAATATATATTTAACTTTTTCAGAACGAAACCCAAAAGAGCGACAGCTGGAAAGAAATACCAAAACACCCGTCAATATGGAGCAAGGACTTCTCCACTCACTTGAGTTCGTCGCGGCCCTGGGAGAAGAAGCAGAGACAACCTGCCCCCCCCGCACTCGCGCGGCCGAGGAAGATCGTCAACTTGGTGCCCAAATATGTGGCCGAGACTCAGGACCAGGATGACAGGTTAAACGTTAAACTAGTTTTCCACCTAAGTATAACTCCACACCCGTTTTTCGGGAATCGCATAACCTTGTTGTCTTCAAGGCAAGAGTGAACAGGCATATTGCGTGAGCGTTTTCAATCAACAGCGACAGACAAAGAATAAAAAGCTGTTACATTTATTTTTATAGCCCATGCCCATTATTTCATTTATTGATCAATATTTAGTAGGTACACATATTATAAACTCGCCAAACCGTCATTGTAACCACTAAAACTAAGAAGTTTCATTGATGTTTTATAACATAAAAAACCAGTATCAGCGCTCTCGCAATCGCCTCTAAACTTGACTAAATATCCAGTGTTCCGAATAATCCCCTTTACAAAATTTATTTTTCACACGCAATTATTGCTTCACTTGTAACTAATGTAGGTAAGTAAGAAAATCTTGGAATCTTAATTTGACCCACTTCCCGGTCTTCTATTATTATTACGCACTGAGTTCTGATGGCAATACATGACTAGCTAAGAAACGTCATTACAAATCCAATATGGCGGCCCCCCAAGATGGCGGCTGGCTGTTTGAAATCCACCCCCATGATATGGATATCAAATGAAAGGGTTTGCTGTCAGAAATACGAAAAAAATAGTCACGTGACTTAAATCCAATATGGCGGACGTCCAAGATGGCGGACATGCTATTTGAAATGCACCCCCATGATATGGGTACCAAATGAAAGGGTTTGCTGATTAGTGCGTGCTAAAAGCGTGTTTTTTAGTTTTTTTAACTATTATATTATTTCATATTGTATCATTTATTTCAGCCTGACCATAGAAAGCCTAAGCTCAATGTATTGCCTTGAACCAGCCTCCAAGAAGGCTAGAACTGACTGTGATCATGAACAATCTTTAACTCAAGACAACCTCAATATCGCACTTAATGAAACAGAAATTATAAGAGAAAGTGCCACCCAGAAAGTAAGATCTCCGATATTAGAAAACAAACTAAGATCATTCAAAAAATGCCTGAAAAATGGCAACTATATGAAAAGACTTAGCAAGTTCACAAGGACAGTTTTAGATGAAGATAATGTTGTAGAAAGCAAATTCTTTAGCCCTACCTCAAATGTAGATCTGACTAACCAAGATACCTCAAGTAACAGTATTATTATAGAAGAATCTCCAGAGAAGACTGAAAAGATATCTAGGAATCCTTTTAAAGTGAAATCTGTATCAGATATAAATAACTCGATAGATATCAGTTCACAATCTGAATTCAACAAAGCTATGTTGGATACTCAGTGCACTGAGATATTGGATTCTCAACTGGAAGGATCTCAAAAGGAAAATTATGATGTTATAAGTCCTCCTAAAAGTCCTATATTGGTGTTGAAGAGTCCGGTTCGAAAAGGGTCGGACAGTGACAACTGTGACGTAGCGCTAAGCGAAGATTATATAGAAAACACATACCCTTTGGAAGTTATCATCACTCCTTTGGACTCGCAGGTTAGTCAGTGTTTGGTATAATATCTTTTTTAATACAGTTGCTCAAAAAGTGGCGTATTGCAGGGTCGTATAGCGTTCGGGAAGTGGGCTATTACACACGCGTGCTTTTTTTTTACCTTTCCCGCACTCGTGCGTTTACTTTCCCAACTGTCAAAATAATGTCTAATAAAAAGAAAAACCAACCATGAAGTTTTTACTAAAAAAATTCATAGAAGTTTTTATGATTCATTCAAATACGTATATTTCTAAAAAGAAGCGACTAATTTGTTAAATATCATATTTAATGATTTATTTTTGATTTATTAGGTTAGGTTTCATTTTAATTCATCTTATTAAATTTCATGTTCATTTCATATCAAAAAAAAAAGTAGACTTGGCTGTATGGGCATAGTTCCCTTTGTCTACCAGTATGGGTGAAGAAAAAAAATCTCTGCTTATATTCTACGGTTGGCGTCATTTTTTTTTTATTGTTTTTATTATTTTATTAAATTGATTCATTTTTTCGCAACTGTATTAAAAATAGTCGTTCAGTACACGTGCGGAACCGTCATTGCAACTCGTTCCGACTGTCAACCCTCGCCTTCGGCTGCGCCTCGGCTCGGGTACACATTTGTCGGAACTCTTTGCAATGACAGCCTTTCCGCACTTGTAATGAAATATACTATTATATTATTTTTAACCCCCGACGAAAAGGAGGAGTTTTATAAGTTTGACGTGTGTGTCTGTCTGTCTGTGGCATCGTAGCTCCTAAACGGATGCGCCGATTTTGATCTAGTTTTTTTTTGTTTGCATGGTGTCACAATCGAGAGTGTTCTTAGCTATGCTCCAAGAAAATATCTTCAGCCATTTGAAGACTATCAGCTCCTTCCTAGTTGTTGAAAGGATCAAGTAGCGGTTTTGTGTCGGGTGTTATAAATTTTCTTAATTTTGTGTTATTTACCATTAGTACCTGATGCACGGTAGACTCAGAACAGTAAGTTATCTCCATACCAACTGGCCGCATCGGTTTGAATGTGAGCGCGCCGTGTAGGCACGCGCCGTCACGCACACGCATGCAAGGGATAAATGCTTGCTTAGCCCATACTGCCGCCCCCTTATACCTACCCCCTTATTTTATGCTAGTGTGTGCGTGACAGCGCGTGCCTACACGGCGTGCGGCGCGAACACACATTTAAACCGACAGCGGCACGTTTGTATGAAGATAACTTTACGTGGTATAAAAGAGGAGAGTATAGGTAGATTTTTTTGGTGATAACCTAACTTGTTATACATACAAGTTGTTAATGTTTAGCTTTTAATTACCTTTATTTTCCTTTTACAGGTATCATTCGGCGACTCGCAACCCGACGGGTACTGTCCCCCTATTCCCTACAGCCCCAGTTTCTCCAAAAATCCCCACCTCCCCTCCAACCCCCCGCCCCTGAGCCAGCCCCCCGCAGCCCGCAAGCCCTCGTGCAAGGTCCCCGGGCTGCGCAGGGCGACGTCGTTGCCTAGCAACCAGCCTACCTTGCTGAGCAAGTTCGGCTTCCAGAAAAAGTAAGTAATGGTCTCGATATGTCCTTTTTATGTTCTCCGGGCCATAAAATAAACCAAAAAATGATTACGTTCTTTTTTTAAGATTTTTTCTCCCTTATGGGAAAGGCAAAGGGTTCAAAGCACATACAGCCTAGCCTTTTGTAAGTTTCATTTCTTGTCACGGGATCATTGAAATGCAAGACCACCCTTGCATTTCAATGACATCGGAGTTTAACGCGGGGTAACAAACCTGAAACAGCTAACCACCCATTATTTCTCACTTTCATTGAATAGTTCTTCGTTAAAGGCACTTATCGCACTAATTCCACCATATTAGCACACCTGTTTAATTATGATTTTTTTTTCAGGATAATATTGAAGAAATAATCTTCTGAGGACCAAGTACAAAACGTAGTTACTAAGCGTTAATTCTTTTTTTAAGTTTAACCTGAAACTTTTTAAGCATTTATAATTTGCATTTATTTGTTGTGTTTTTATCGAAAGTGTAGAATACCTGTGTCCCGTTTCACAAAGTTCTAATTTACAAGTCTGCTGGATCGGTTTGTCTGATGGAATTCTGATCAAAAAAATAAAAACTCTCCATTATATTATAACAACAAGGTTTATTTTTATGCCAATCAGTAAGTAAATCTCACATGCTGAGTTTAAGTAAAATATTACTTATAATAGGAAACAGCAACCTATAAATTTGTAGGTTGTTGGGACCTATAAATAATTTATTCACCATTTATTGCTGTTTCCTATAAGTAATATTTCCCTCAGACTCAGCATGTGATATTTACGTTCTGATTGGCAAGCAGAAATAAACCTTGTTGTTGTCATAATATATGGCGATTTTTTTATTTTTTGATCAGATATCCTTCAGACAAACTGATTTCCATGGTAAATAAAAGTATTCACATTTGAGACTGAATTGTATCTTTGTGTAACGGGGCGTTGCTATTTGTTTTGATTTTAAATTATCGTGTGATGTCTTTAACCTAATGCTCCTAATGTTGTTGTAATCAAATATCATAATAATATTATGCAAAGTTTAAGACACGTCCATATTACCGTTGCTGGTTTAAAAATCATTCAGGGGCATGGCATTTTAACTAAAATACTTACTTAAACCCACTATATTGCCACCTTAATTTTAACCTCATACCCTCATCATAAAGTTGAAAACGAATGCATTTTATAAAGTTGTTTTGCCTTAAAAAGGGTTAAATAGTGTAGCCCGGCTTAGAATTGGACCTACCTAACTCTTCCTGTAGTGAATATAGCAACTACAAGAATATACCCAGGGAATGGTAGCAGCGGTAACCTGTATTATCTATGAAACCTGCCAAGCTTCGGGATTATAGCAATGTAATCCCTAATCCCCTTTCTCTTAAAGGAGAGGCCTTATAGTCTAGTGGTAGCACCTAAAATTTGTAGGTAAGTAGTACCTAAAATTTGGTATAAAGTTCATGTGTAAAATTTCAGGAATTTCTAAAAAATATTTCATGCCCCCCGTATATAAACTTCTTACACACTTTGTTTTTGCATCACTTCCATTTAAAAAATTGGTACTATTTAATAGTTTTTAATTATTAAAGTAGAGGATCTGTCGTACCAGATTTGTTTTTCTGGTGCATATTATAATTGGTTAAAGAATTATAACAATTTTATAAAATTATGATGCCATTTGTGATAATAATGATAGTGTTTTAAGTACATACATTGTTGATTTTTCCAACATTTCTTTCGTTTCATTTACCTTGATCTGTTTTATTACTTCAATGGATACTGTGTAATGTACCTCTAATCCAATTCATTTTTAAAATCCGACAAGAAAAACAAAGAACCTCGCCGAATTGCGGAAATCCTATGGAACTACTATTGTAATGGAAATTTTATGTTTACATAATATACACGTGGCGCCCCTAGAGCAGGTTTTTTACTTTTCTGGTTAGATTGCATACAAAAATACAGAGTTACAATTTCCGCAATATGATGAACTAGCTTTTCGCCCCGCGGCTCCGCCCGCGTTAACAGTTTTTCCCGTGGGAATGAGGTATTTTCCCGCGGTAAAAGGTAGCCTATGTGTTATTCTGATGTATAAGCTATATTATTGTAAAGTTTCATTTAAATCCATTCAGTAGTTTTTCCATACATACATCCATCCACATTCTACAAACTTTCGCGTTTATAATATTAGCACTGGGCGGTCACTCCATACAGAAAACGCGTTTTGACAAGCTACTTCTTTTTGAATAACAACTGAATATCAACTACAAGTCAATAGTGCTAGGCGTTATGTAAAACACCCCCGAACACTCCTGTTTTAGTCCCCCGGTGCCTGCAGTGTGCGGGGCGTGGGGCTCTATATCGGGCGGAAGTTCCCCGCTTTAGCGCGGGGGGTGAGTGTCCTTTCTGGTACGTGTTAGTACTATTATTTTCTTCTGTGATATTAGTAAGAGTTATTTTTTGTGATCGGGCTTGCATTATTTGTTTATTTCTTTAGGTCTATGTTTTAATCAAATGCCATAATATAAATTTGAACATTGATGTACTCAGCCCGTCTTATGACACGTGTTACGATTAAGCCCGCCCGTTTTATGACAGGCACGAATATTCCATACATATTCGAGCGTCTATATAGGCAGACTTCCGACCATTTTCCCCGCCTGACTAAGCTCATTGTCCAAATATTGTGTCGTCGGCAAATTGGCTCAATGAATACGTATGGCTAGACGTTAATTATAATATCTCACGGCGTGCCTCCAGAGATTGCCCGCTCTATTGTCGGGTTGAAGCTGAGACCTGCTCTTAGATATTGAGCTAGAAAGCTGGAAGTGACTGACCTATTTTTGGTCAAAATTTTCCTTCGAAAGTCACACATTTAAAAGTTGGCTACGTTCATATTGATGGGTTTTTCAAAACTCATTTATGTCGTGTTTTGTAAAAGCTTGACCAAAAAAAACCGTTACGGTGGGCGAGGGAAATAAAAATTCTGCTCTGGTGGCACCACGTGTATATTTTTGTTTCTGGCAACAATTTCCACTAAAATTAGCTTGATTGAATTTCCCGCAATCGGTTTATTAGCTCGCCATTATTAGAACTAAAGCCTGACCATAGAAATAAAAAATCGGCCATATTGCGGAATTTCAATGAAACTAATTTTATAATGGAAATTGTTGCCATAAACAAAAATATACACGTGGCACCACCAGAGCAGGATTTTTATTTATTTGGTCAGGCTTTAATTTTATAATATCGATTATTGCCGGAAACAAGAAAGCATAGTCGCCAAAGCAGACTTTAAATTATAAAAAAGTCAGGACTCTTAGTAATAAGGCTGCCTATTCGAACTCTTACCGTTGTGGACTGTATATTTTCTCGTCATATAAATTATATTCTAAACAAAATTACATAAACTTGCGGTCGGCTGTACGTACAGCTCAGTTCATTCACTGTAAATTGGTCAAGATGGCCGTCAATGGTCGATGATGGCCCTATTTCCTTCCAGCAGCCAGGTATCTTTGTCGCCTCATTGTGAGGAAGCTTCAGACGTACCAGAGTATCAGACTGAATGCAGTAGCAAGCTGAACATGCGACTTGCAGTGATAGCAGTCGGTTGAATTCCACCCGATGTGAAAAGCACACAAGACCGCAACACTGCAAGAGCATAGATCAGTTCAAGCCGAAAATTTTAGACTTTGTACTGTTCTATCTTTTAAATATGAAGTAAAATGTCTTTTTTTCATTTCTACCCAGGTTATAAGACCTATAGGCAAAATCTTACTTAGTATGACAGTATGACTTCACTTATTATACAATGTATTAAACGTATTCAGTTTGACCTGCCTGTTAACCGTACAAATTGAATGCAAATCTTGTTGTACACTTTCGTGTCTTTATTTTTCTTATAAAAACGATTCTCTGCCTGTGATACCCTCATAGTGTTCATGTTTGCCTGGTATCTGGTTTGAGAACTAAATATTAACAACCGCAAACGTCATGGAAAATAAATGTTCTTTATCTGCACGAACCACTGCTTGTTTATTTTTGCCTGGTACTTTATAGTAGTAATAAATAAATAAATAATAGGTTGGCGTTAAATTTGTAGTGCAAAAAAACGGGATTTTTACCGTGGTAAAAGTATAACTTTAGTGCTGACTATTTTGTAATTAAGATTGGTACTACGGAGGTGATCTAAGATGGAGCCAAATTTGGGACTTTCAACTGAAAAATAAACTGTTATTCCAGGTTTAGGGAAGAAAACTATAAATACCCCTACTCCGCAACATTACCTTTCACTGCATTATCTTAAATCAATAGTTTATATCTAGCTACTTCCTTTATATCAGAATAATAAAGCGAGTTAGGACTTAATGATCAAAAGTAGTAAATAATTTGGCATATGCCTATAATGGGAAGATACGAAAAATAAAATGTAAATTAGTTTTAAACATGATTATGGAATATTACCGGTTAACGGCTACGAACGAAGTAAGTACAGACACAACGCAACAGACCTACCTAAAACAGTTAAAGCTCTTAAGCTCCGCTTTCAATACTGCAAAATGGCGTAAAAATTAAATTCTATGGTCGGCTAAAATATGATTAATCACCAGCGTTTTACTGAATCGATGGGTGTTTAAATCATAGGCTTAGCTGGCCGCCATATTGGGCACCTCGGGGCCCGCGGTTTAATCCAGCTATAAATTTGCCGGCACTTGTCTGTCTGTATGGCAAAAGAAACAATTTGGGAACCCTTTATAGGGCACAAGAAAATTTGTATGGCGATTGTAGCCACCAAACTAGTCCGACGGTAAGGTCGATAATGATGCAATTTTGAGCTTTAAAATGATCTTTATGGTATATTATCGTAGTATTTGAACGGGCGCAGTGCACAATTGACACCACCAACCTGAAGTTAGAAAATATTCACCACAGTGGCGCAATATTCACCAAATTGGAATATCAAATAAAAAGTATTCTGCCCGTTAAAGGGTTGGGCCTTTGGAAGGACAATTTCACAGTTTTATTTGATATTTATATTAATAAAATTCAAATGTCGAAATGAAGTATACTTCTGCTGCGCCGATTTGGATAACAGATTTTTTGTTGTGTTCGGTTTGCGGGCAAAGCTCAGGTCTTTGACAGTTATTAACGTCCCCATCACAGAGGGGATAGTAAATAATATTCAAGTCTGTAAGCGTAGGTCAATTAAAAAAAAGTTATATTATGTTGAAAATATTATTGCGTCAAGAAGTGCGCTTCAGATAGACCTATGAGGATGATTGTTGATGATTAAGAATGAAATTAACTGATATTAAAGATCTATTATAATATAGTATTAAAAAGGTGACTCTAAAGTGCGAGTAAATAGTAGGTACCTACTGGTTTTCGTAGGTACTAATTAATCTACAGTGAGCCAGTTGACGACCCGTGCCACTTAATAAAGATCCCAGAGGCATAACTTGCTAACTAATAAATAATTTATAATGAAACCTACTCCCTTTGAGAGCTAACTTGACCTTCCAGAATATCCCCGACACATCAAAGGAAGGGCCTTAAAAAAGTTAAGGTTCATCGTCTAAAATTATTGTGGGTTTTGGTGTGCGGTTAGCATTTTGTAGCATGCATGTGATGTGGTACTTCTGTGGTTTGTTATTTTAAGTACCTATAAGTGGGTTCTATATTATATAGCGTTGTATAAAAACTGATGGAAATCTGGAAATCGCAAAGTTACACGATACTATTTTTCCTAATCGAATTTTAGCTACATGTGTAACGAACGACAATATACTCCAGATCAAAAATTGTTCAACCATTTATTTTGTTGTATAAAACTGACCAACCCTCACTGGGCCTGTTGGGTCAACTAAAGGCTATTCACCTTGATTTCAGGGTAGGCTTGAGCCCCTCGGTATGGAGTTGGGGACATATATGAACTGTCAGTAAAATGTATTTTCTACGGCATTCTGGAGTATGTTATGTATGACTACTTACTTAGTGTTTTATGTACGCGTAGTGCATTATTACTACTGTGGCGGCGTGGCGTAGTACAGTGCTACGAGCATGCTACGAGCTAGCTGTAATCTTGTAGTAAAACTACGACGATTATTTTTTTCTGTTACGTACTGTTACCCAATAACTTTTTTGTATTATCATTAGCTCATATATGTCCCTAGAGAGAAAATATAATATTCTGCAAACGGAGACCAGAAACATTTGGTGTTTTTATTATTATATTGTTTGAATAACAGTTAATTTTAAGAGAACCATATCTTTATTAGTGAAATTATCGATAGATTTCGATAATCCGATATGAACTATCACGCCTGCTATATTAAAACCGTTTTAAGTTCCAAAGCCTTGAAACATTATTCAAATTAATACTCACTCACATTCATAGCAATGGCTCCGGGTTTTTACTTTACGAGCTGCATAAATAACTGGCGAATTATTACCACTAAATTGCTAGTGGAAAGCAAAATGCGTGTTAACAGTCACGACAGACTCGTTAACGTCAAACGAATAAAGGTGGGTTCTATAAATAAAACATGTGCTTATTATTTTTATGGTCTCACATAAATTTATTTCTTCATATACATATGTATAATTTTGCGAATCCACTGTGTCCCGAGACGTAGCGCGGGAACCATTACAAAAAAACGTATTCTACAAATTCCTACGATACATTCACACTTCTCCCGCCAAATTGCGTCCGCCATTTTAATTGCACTATATAAATATTTTTAATTATTCATGCAAAGGTTGGCATGATACAGCCATCCTGCATTTCATTAGCGATTTAGCAAACGGAAAAAACACATGAGCGGATTGGCAAGTAATCGGGAAATATTGTTTGTACTAATGCTGTGCTAATACATAAATGCCACCAGTCACAAATTTGTTCCAAAATCCACAGAGCATAGAAAAACAACCAATACAATAACATCTTGCTTAGCACTTACTACTACAAAAACGTTTTGTATGTATTATGTAGTCAATCGAAGCCATGGTTTCGAGAAACTGTTGATGCTTTATTTAAATGAGAAAAAAACTTGTAAAAGTTTTACAGCCAACATGTTATTTTCATTAGTATATCAATTATCTTCCCTAGCACTCAAATAAAACAAGGAAAACCGTATGCATTCGTAGGTTTTCGTCATCGTTTGTAGTAAGGGGTCGCGAGCGCGGCTTAATTTCTGTGCTCTGTGAATAAAATTTATATCCTATATTTATTTAGCTTATAAACAAAATGAGCTGCACGATAACCCGTATTACATAAAATTACATTCACGAACTTAATAATTTGATTACAAATTTACCATTAATAAGTTATTGAACCAATGATAATTCATAATTTTATCGGATTCATAAGTCAAATACGTAATCACAACACAAAAAAATAATCACGAGACATGAACACAGAGCGCATTACAAATTACAATAATAAAATAACAAAATAACTTTAAGAAATTAGTAAATCAGTCTTATGCGTTTAAACGCACGTGATGATTGATTAGACGACACATAATGATATAAAAACCAATGAAAAACGTGAGACGAAATTATCTGTACAAAATTATGGGAAATACAGCACCATAAATGGCATGACAGTTAATTGCACAGTTAACGAATTGCATTAAAACATAATTACATTAAAAAATTATCTACCAGAAAATGAAGACAAAATTGTTACCTACAAAATAATACATTACATTTTGCTTACAATTGAAAATAACATCATGTGTGTGTAAAAATAATATGATTATTATGATTAATTGATTAAGTAAACTTATAGCACAAAACAATAAAAAAAGAAAAAAATGAACGGAATGAAATAATATAAAGCTGCCGCTTAAGCTGCTGAAAGAAATAAAGCTCCCCATTCACATTGCAATGCCGAAGCATCGAAATTCTCGCTAAATACAGGATCCATCAACGAGTATTAAATTTCACTATAACCTCAATTAACAATATTCTCAATTAATTCTACTTTACGTTTCGTATTTTATTGTTTTACCTTTAATTTTACAAACTAAGTGATAAGATTGGCTTTGGCAGTCGCGAACCTTTGTCTCATAAAACCGCCGATGAACACCGCACTTAGTTAAGTACTCTTTTATTAGGAAAAAGTTACTTTCAAAATTGTTCGCTTATCTTCCTTTAAAATACGCGTTGAATAAGGGAATCCTATCATTAGGTTTACTTTTAGAAGCTCAACTTTAACTTATTACGTAGACCGATATAAGTATTTATGTATTGTATAAAACGAGTGAAAAACCTAAAAATCTTACACGATACTAGGCAAGGGAATTACTGTAAGGATTAAACAATGTACTACACTTAAAGATAGCTTAAAATAGTGCGATAGAGTCAAGTAGTAGGTTCATTTAGGACCTAGGGAGTTCTCCATGTTAATGAATGACATTAATTTATTGATCGAAGTTTAAATTAAATTTAGCATCTAAGGAGTGGCTTCGAAATCCTCTATTTTTGGTAAGTAGTTACGTTCATTCCAATTATACACCTTTTCATACGCAACGTGTTTAAATCCGCGTTTTTAAATACTCGAATCGCTTTCATAACACTTTAATATTACCACACCGACAAAATATTGTTTTCTACCTACGAATAGATATGTCATCGAATCACGATCATCCTAAAAAGCAAGCTGTGATTATTAAAAATAGCCTAGAAGTCTAATCTAACACGAAGAACCGAATATTTTAACGAAGCTTAGCCTATTGTCCTTCTAGCCTCATTATTGAGCGTGGATTTGAGAAACACTGGGTTAATATAAGGGACAAGAGCAGAGATACATTTTTGGCAATTCTAGAGTAGGTATCACCGAGGCAATAAGAAAGGAGGCAACAAATTAAAAAAAAGGTTCTCCTTGGTCATCGACCGAGCTTATTCGCTCTGAAGTAAATTTATTTACTGTTGACATAACGTTTTGTGGAAAACATCGCAAGTGGTAAAGCATAACCACCTAACTGCCACTTTTCCCAAAATGAGAAAACGCACTTAAGTATCAAGCTCTGAATACATTTTTTCCTTAACGCTTTTTATGTACTGTAATTTAAGTAGTTGACTGCTAAAGAATTTGGTATTAAGTATAATAGCTTTAGTCCTAAGTAAAAGACCATAAAGTTCTAGTTGATTTTAAATATTCTTCGATGTTAGTTTGTTTGTGGAAATGATTCAGATTTCAGTTTTCCTTTATTTCTGTAAGTGATTCCTCTAGTCTAGAATCGCCAAAAACAAATGTAATGAGCAACTAAACAGTGTGGAACCTATGTACATAACTCACTACTCACTGGACTGACACATAATTTCACACGACACAGCCGATTCGTCTAAAAGTTTATAATATTGCAGTACAGAAACGAGTTACCACCATTTACACTACTTAACATATTTAACACCCGATATGAAAAATAAACTTCTAATTACAGTTGCAATAACTATTTATACATTTTACATTATTATGTTGTATAAGTGACGACGAGAATTGAATATTTTTAATATAATATCGCGTTATATTTAAGTCTCTAAGCGTACTGTATCTAAAATTACAATTTTAGCAAAACAACTCTCATTGGCGAATTACATTGATAATTTTAATATGTGTCGGAACTCTGTTCATTAATATTTAAATGCATCTAAGTATACTTTCAACTGTTTATATGGACTTCAACATTAACTGTTCCAAATTTAGAGACAAAAATAGCACGAACAGCTGTTATATGTATAATAGGGTCTATCATAAGTAACTATAGGATAATAATATAATTAGTTATAGTTATTACCCTTCCGCCTCACAATCATGATTTTAGTAGTGGTCACATCGTAAATATACATCATAAGTAGCGTTCCTAGGCACTCAAACACGTCTAGCCTTGCAGTACAGTTACAACAATGAATCAACTACGTGAGTACAGTCAGTCGATTTCGCAAGAACATCACTACGATATATTAATATAAGCGTTCTGGTACTCTGTATATTTGTTGGTTAATCTAAGAGGAAGATAGCCAAAGAGTCGAGAGTATTGATAGATGATACAAATCCAAGAATAAGTAATTTACGATTTGTCATAATAGAATGTTTCCTTTTCGTAAAAAAAAAAACAAAGATTGACAGTACTAGCCAGTTATTTTTGACATACCGCCTTCAGCCGCCTTGGAACAAAGCCCGCAAATGGTATTGAAAAAGAACAAAAACCAATGCGAACGTTACATAACATAGAGCGGGAATCGCTCATTTAAAATAAAAATAAAAATATAGAGAAATGAGATCGAATGACAATCAATATTCTTCCATCTAACGATACTCTCAACTTGAATCTAATCGGTTAAGTACATACGAGTACGTAGTGAGTTAAGCGTTAAGTGAGACACGAGATAGTGGTTTAGACGAGCAGATCTCAGCGTCAGTTGGCGTAGTGGTCGAACGAGCCGAGGTACTCCAACGCGGCGCGGTAGCAAAACTCGTACTGGTCCTGGGCAAGAAATAATAATAATTTTATTAATAAATAAAGCACGCGAAATAATAATGATGTAAACGCGCCTCGATAGAAAATATACCTTAATATTTCTATAAGTCCGGAAAAAAACGGTTCGAATTTTCTAATTTCGAATTGTCATTTACCTACTAACACTGGGCCAGCAACTGATAACTAAGGGCTGACTTAATGGATGTAAAATAAAATACTGTCCTATTTTAGTTTGACATATTTAACGGCCGTTAAGTATTCCCTCCGGGTCATGAAGGAAGAAAAAATTTTACGCGCCCAAATGGAGTAGTAATCAAAACGTACTATGGGTGCCGGCTATGAGACAATTTTGCAACTCACACACACATTCACACTTTTCTTTCAAATACTCGTACATGGACAACATCACTGTCATAAAATATCAGAAATAAAATAAATAACACGAAATGGTCAATTGTGCGGTGAAATTGTGCCGAAACCATACCGCAAGCAAAACTACAAAGCTTGCTGGTATCACATTTTTCTGGTGAGTAGTAAACCGCTTGGTTTTTTCATTTTTCGTGGTCAAGTTTTTAGCAGAAAATTGTTGTTGATTTTTAGTGATGTGAAGTAGTCGATAAAAAATAATATAAAATCGAGTCATCAGCTAATTACTTTTTTATTTCATTTATTTATCGCAGTTTTCCAAAAGATCTGGCGCAAAAACGTAAATGGGTGCCAACATGCGGGAGAGACAAAGATTGGATTCCAACCAAATATAGCAGAGTCTGCTCAGCTCATTTTAATAACAGTAATTACGAATTAACTGAAGCCGGCAGAAAAAGACTTCATAAAGATGCCATTCCAACCGAAAACCTATATCACAAGGTAAATGTAAAAGTAGTTTTTTCCATCCTCAGAAATCCATAATCTCTACCAGCTATCCCATCTGGAAAACAGCTGTATGTACGTTTATAATTGATGTTTTTCTGTGCAGTGTCCAAATAATATGGTATTTTCATTCTTACAGGTGGATGAACAAGTGTTTTCCCCTCATACCTCAACAACGCATGCTTCCGAAGGTAGCTCTATATTGACAGAAACCAGATTAAAATACAAAATTGAAGAGCAAAGAAAAAAAATAAAACGTTTAAATGAATCCGTTCGTAGAAAAAAATTGAAAATCTTAAATTTAGAAAAAATTATCGAAAATTTACACAAAAATAATTTGCTAACAGAAGCAGAAGGCACTGTTTTAGGAAATATTAGCGTTGAGTCTAATGAATTGTTAAAGCGTCAACTACAGACAACAAAAAATGGCAAATTGATCAAAACTAAATATTCTCCAGCATTAAGGAGGTTCGCTTTAACATTAAATTATTATTCGCCAAAAGCTTATTCATATGTACGCATTGATATTTTGTTTTTAATTGGGCATGTCATAACATGAATGTCTCTATCTTTTTCTAACTTAACGTATTCAAAGATGTGTGATAGAGTTAAAAGATAAACCCCGTCTCCCGCTTCCACCTACCCTCCCACCCCTCTGAGCGGCCGCATTGGTTTCGATACAAAATAGGCATGATTACTACTCCATATGGGCGTGGAATTTTTTTTTCCTTCATGCTCCGGGTAATGTCGTAAAATACTGGAAATGTGCGGAAAAATCTGGACGTATAGCATCCCTAGACTTTACGCCACAAAAGAATATGTAACTGACTTAACCAAGTGAATAGTTAAGTCAGTTAAAGTTACAAGTTCAGTTAAGTCAGTTAAATATCCTAAAGTTAAAAATAAATACTGTCCAGACATGTGCGGAAAAATAGGGATGTTTAGCATCCCTAGACTTGACGCCCCAAAATAATGTGTAACTGACTTAACTAAGTGAATAGTTAAGTCAGTTACAAGTTCAGTTAAGTCAGTTAAATATCCTGAAGTAAAAAATTAATACTTTGAACTTTGACTTAGGCAAATAAGTAGGTAGTTATTGTAGTAGCTGTTGTATCCTACCTCAGTTTGCACCATGGCGACGCGTTGCGTCCGCAGCGTGCGCACGCACTGGAACACATCGACCACGCCCTCGTACTGCATGCGCTCGAGCACCGTCGACAGAGTGATGAACACGCCCGTGCGGCCCACGCCCGCGCTGCCACAAACAAATTTAAATTCAAATGGCTATATTATAAGGCTGATCACAGAATCGCGCGTTTGAAAAGCGCCATCTAGTTGCGTACATACATACATAAAGTCACGCCTCTTTCCCGGAGGGGCAGGCAGAGACCACTTCCTTCCACTTGCTACGATCCAAACACACTTCATCCACATTCTTTCGCTTCAATCACATTCATTAATCTCCTCATGCATGCTCGTCGGTTTAGAGTACTCCTCACCTGACCTTTTTTCAGAACGTCCCCGATTTGATTTTGGAACGTTCGTCTTGGGTCTTCCCCTTCCAACGCTTCCTTCCACTCTCGCCTTATAAATCTATTTAGTCAATCTCTTTTCACTCATTCTCTCCACGTGACCAAACCAATTTAGCATCTTTTTCTCAATTCTCGTCACAACATCTTCTTTTACTTTGCGCGCGCTTGCAATTACACTCGCTAGTTGCGTTTCAAGGTCGCGCAGAAGAAAACTTTTTCTTTTGTATTAACCCACGCTTGTATCGGAAAATGGACTTATTAAACCTCAGCGGAACTTGGTTGAAAAGTGCTGCGTTCACTGTATAATCACACGCTATTGAAATCTTTAACGAGATACGGATCGATCGATTATATTTTTGTAGATGTATGCTATAACTATACTTGTATTAATTGTTATTAGAGTGTTATCATATTTACAAAGCTCTCCAAAACCGAATACTACTATAATCATCAGCATCTTATAAATCTTCTACATCTTCAATCTTATTCTTCACCATCTTCTACATATTGCCAGGAAGGCTGGTCTCTTCAGAAATTGTAAACGTACCTGCAATGTACTGTAATTGGGCCGTCCTGTCCGAACTGTTCCTTGGTCTTGTGCACTTGTCCGAGGAAGTCGATGAAGCCTTCGCCGCTCTTCGGCACGCCCTGCTCCGGCCAGTCCGTAAACTGGAACTGACGGACCGTCCTGGATGATCCGTCGCGCGCATCCGTTACCTACAAGATAATGGTTACATCAGATCAAATCCAAATCTTTTTACGTTTTTTCTTCGTGTTCATAAATCAATAGTTTCAAGATATGGCTTAAACTAGGCTCGCGTTGTAAAAAATGGATTAAAAAGGGCAACGATTGTTTTTTTAAGAAATGCCTGTTTTTTACCAGTATTAAAGATACCTGGAAAGAGATTTCTCTCAATTCTGAACTAATGTCGTCGCTTTTACGGCTTGTCACCATGTTATTTCGTTCAAAGTATCGAAAAACGATAAAAATAAATCAGATGACATGCTTGCTTACCTTGAATTCTCTCAAGATGTACTGAGGCATATTATACTCGGCGATTGGATCGACCACGAAGCACGTATAGCGCACTGAACGATCAGAAGGCCAGTATTGGTGGCATTTTTCCTAAAAACGTCAAAAAATATTTTAAAATATGTCCTGATTTTAATTGTATTAATTTATTGAAACTGCTTAAATTTTATGCTTACCCTGCCCATCTCCTTTAGCTTAGTCAACATTACAATGATAGTGGAGTTGTGTTCCCAAAGCATTCGCCAGAAGTCATCCGTGGTGTCGGGCAAAGGACCCTGAGTGGCGATGTATGCCGATCGGTATCTGTACCCGTCCACAAACGAAGCATTGATATAGTCTGAACCATCGCGAGGGGTCAAACACACACGGGAAGATTCATATGGCAAGATGTGCACCAGTCTATTTTTATGCTTATTGCAAGGCAAGCTAGCGGAGACAAAGCGAGTGGAATCAGCTTTCATGTTAGCAAGTTTCTTAAACTCCAATTCCATTCCAGTGATATTCTCGATAGGGTCAATACGCATCAGTTTCTGGATGTGTGCGTGCAGGTTACGAGCCGGAACCTCAGTGTCTCCGCACATGACGGCTTCTAGCAATGCGTCGTGAATAAAGATGTATTGGTCCTCAGTCTGCACCATGTAGTTGCGTTGAGCTCGCAGACATGTTACGTGTCCGTAAATGTCTACAGTGCGTTCGTGCCTGGCTCTTTCAAGCATCGAGTCAATGACGATGAAGCAGCCTGTACGACCGACGCCTGCAGAACAATGTACGACGAGGGGCCCAGCATCAGGAGGATTTAAGGCGCGAACACGACGCAGGAATTGCAAGAACGGCGCCGGGTGATCGGGAACGCCATGGTCAGGCCACGCAGTAAACTGCAGCTGCTTGATTTCCCTACGTTCAGCACCGCCATTCCTAGTAACTTGGAAGGTCCGGATGCAGTAAGTGGCCAGTTCCTGAACTTCCGCGATAGTGACTGTCATCATGCCGTAAGTTTCACTTCCACGGCTTGGCCAGTACTGGTCACATTTGATCCTTGTTCGTTCTTCTAGTTTAGTCATCATGACAATAGTACCAGTTCGTAGTTCCCAGCACATACGCCAGAAATCAGCAAACGTTTCTTGAAGCGGCCCTTGTGTTGCGACGTACGCGTTATGTTTTCTATAGCCGTCACAGTAGTTAGCGTTAATGTAGTCACTTCCAAGTATACCATCAATAGGTTGTAGAATGACTCTGCTATGATCGTAGGCGATGACGTTAGCGTAGCGATTCTTAGGCTTATTAACTTCCATGTTGGAATGATCCCAGGTGAATTGTTGGCCGGGTTCAATACTTTCGTATTCTTGGGAGAATTTCAGATTGTCATTAGCTTTTAATCGGTCAATGTGTTCAGAAAGTTCAGAAATAGGAATAGGAGGATGCGAAATCATGGCCGGAGTTTGGAAATTGAGTCTTCTCATTTCGACTGGATCCGATGGAGCCCCAAAGCCAACATCGGCAGACATCAAAGGGCGAGTTACAGCTGCTTGGTCGGGAGTTTTGCAAGGCTGTCTTCTTCTCTTGACGATGAACAGTAGAACTAATAACAAAGAGAGCATCAGGGCTGCAATGATTGGCCCAATTACCCAAACCATACCAGCTTCTTTTCTGTTCTCCTCTATTCTTATTTCAGGATTTTCATTCATATCCTTAGGATCGGGTCTGCTTGGTTCTTCCCCAGGAGGTGCTTCGCGCATGTCCAAAGCTAAATATTCAGAAAATGGACTGGACGTATATAAATGTTTCTGAGGCGTATCCACAACGGCTCTTACAAATACACGATATCTTTTAGTTGGATGTAATCTTCTATTTAAGAAACCTTCATACATTTCATCATTTCCCAAATGGAATGTATAAAGTATATTTCTTTGAAGAAATTTGGCAGCTATATAAGGAGCATTTTCATCGTCTGTTCTAGCGTTATTCTTGATTAAATCATCGGTTAGGAACTGGTCAGGATTCTTGTGATTGTGCAATTTATCGTCAGGCACTACAACTAGATAATAATGTGATATAGGGCCATATTCTTCTGATGCTTGAGGAAGAATAACAAGAATTTCGTTTTCTACAACGCCGTAAAAGTCAGGTTTGACCATGGGTTTTGGAGCTGCCATTTGTGTGGTCACGGTTATTTTGGTAGGCGGTCTGTATGAGTCATCGTTGGGTATACAGCTCACATTGACGTTATATGTTGTAAACGGAGAAAGGTCATTAATGGAGAATGATGTTCGGTCATGCTTTACAATTAATTCTTTTTTAGGAATTTCTTGAGTTTGCGTCATTCCCAGTGAGTCAACGAACTCTTTGATAGCGTTATATGAAATCTTATAACTAATGGGGTTTAAGCGTAGTGGAGGAGACCATGATAATGTCATGGAGTGGGTTGATACATCTTGAGCTCTAAGATGTAAGGGTACTTCTTCGGGTCTTACTTTCACAGTAACTTTTTCTGACAATCTTCCAAGACCCTCATTTGTTTTTGCAGCCACAGCCACTGCATACTCTGCAAACTTCTCCAAATTTTCTAAATCAGCAGAATGAGTTACATGGACAGTCTTTTGTTGCCATTCGTCCAAATCTTCGACTGGCGTCATAGTGTAAAATATAACGTAGCCGGTAATTTTCCTCCTGGAAGGGACAGGTGCCCACCAAACTTCTACACTAGATTCTGATGTAGCAACGGCTTTTACGGACATAGGCGCTCTACCGATGTCTCTATCAGTGTGTGCTGTGATTTCTTTGCTGTACGGTCCAGGGCCTTGATCAGTAAATGCCCTGACTTTGAACACATAATGAGCATCTTCTTCTAATCCAGTGAAAACCACCTTAGTTAATTCAGTTGTTTTCTCAGTAAGGGAGGTTTGGTCACCTTTTTTGTAGAATTGGACGTCATATTTTCTTATTTGCCCACTTCTGTCTGCTCTAGTTGGTGGGTCCCAATTGACACTGATGACGTCAGGCGTTTGGAAGTGGTAGGTGACGTTCGCAGGCGGTCCCTTTGGTGCTCCTTCAGGAGTCAACCAGTATTTGATAGTTTCTTGTCCAATACCAATATGATTTCTTCCAGCTACTCTAAATTCATACTGAACGCCTCTTTCCAGATCGCTGATTTTGAATGAGGTGGTTTTAGTTCCTGCAAAGTTCTCCTCTTCTAAAGGCTGATCTTTTATACCGTATCGTAATCGATATCCTTGTAAATCTCCGTATGTTTGAGTAGGTTTTGTCCATTCCAGTTCAATTGACACATTAGGATCTCGTTCTAGAACCCTGAAACAAAATATTTTGTTCTTTAAAATTCATGATATCAAAGGCATATATGTATTTTCATATTTAAGGCATGACAAAAATCTTATAATAATTAAAATATCTTTCGATTTGTATATCGTATAGGTACTCACTTGAGGTTAACAGTAGGTCTATTCGGTACACCTCCAGGGGTTTTCACAGAGACAGGTGGACTCCTAGCACCGTCACCCTTTCTGGTGACAGCAGCGACTTGTACGCTATACCGTGTGTCTGGCTGAAGTCCTGATATGTTCAGCTCCAAGTTCGTCTCGTCCATCACGTTGAAACGCATAGGGTCGTTGAGAAGACCCTTACCCTACAAGAAAAACGTCAGTTTATGAAACAATAGGGCTACAAACTTGGCAGTATCTGAATCTGATTTCGACAAATACTTTGTAGTGATTATATTATTTTCATTATATTATTGTATAACGATTTAAAAGTTTCCATACCTCATCTCTTACTTCCTGCACATGAACATGATAGCCACGAATGATGCCGTTCTTTTCTTTTTCAGAGGGAGGTTTCCATGTTACTTGAATTGAAGTTGAGTTGATGGCAGCGACTTTTACATCCTGAGGCTCGCCCGGCACTAAAACACACACGCAAAACCAGAATTACAATCTGCACCGCAACTATTTGTAACGACCTAATACCCTATCAGCATCTACGGGAGCGCGCTACAAGTTGACTACCTAAAGCATCAACTTTTAAATTCTAAACTGGAATCAAAGCATCCGCGTCAAAGGTCTTTCTGTAAGCAAATTTGAATCAAGTAAGTGTGGTCGGCAAACCCCGTCGCAATGCTGATAAAGCACTTCGGTCGAGGCGAGTGCTTACACACGCCTCTCAGCATCTCGATCGGGCATTTGAATACCAACACACACTGAGACATTATCATTTACGCCCTTTCACATCACCATAACCAATTAAAATCCATTACCTTCCAATCCACATCGTTTACATCTAAATTGTCAAGCTTTACAAAGAGGTCAACATTTAGTTAGTTATCTATTAGATAATTAAAAGCAGCTTTACTATTCTATGGTTGATGTTTACACACTGCAAGGGTACATGCTTCGGGACGTCAGACTTGGGGTCAAACTGGGTTACGGGAACACCAAGTCTCAATCAACAACTATTACGTCTACGAAGACATGCGTCTTGAAGAGGTCACCGCTTGCAGTTTGTCTTTAGTAAGATTAGAACTAGGAAGAACTAAGTAAAGCTTAGGCACAAGCACAAACACACATCGATACAAGCACTATAGTAACTTATACTCACTCCTTACGGCTGTACGGGTTACCAGGCGGCCCATACAAAGTCAGTGACGAGAGAAAAAAGAGAAAAACGCATTCAAATACATTTAAGACAAATTGTGCGAACATTGCAGGGCGAACGGAACTACTAAGTGAGAGATTACGAGTAGAACGCTTGTCGGCAAAATGGGGGTACTCTTATTTTACTTTCTCGTGTATTTTGAGCTCTTTAGGAGGCGCATTCGGGTTGAGCCGCTTGGGACCAGACGAAGTCGGTTTAGGTTCGCGTGCAATGCCTTTTTCCGTTCACGAGAAAATAGAAACGCGAATTTTATTTCACATGTGGGAGGAATGCCTCTAATGTGTTGTTTCAAGAATTTCCTCGTCATGCAGCGTCGTGATTCGATTTTGCGATTGAATTTAGATTTGTCGTAAAAAAATACGAAAGGACTTACAGGAAAATTTTACAGATAGAAAGAGGCAGAGCACTTTTTACGAACTTTATTGTCCCTTGAAGTCACTCACACGCACATGTATTGATTAACGCGACGACGCCAGTAGTCTTGTGTGTGTGTGCTTCATTTGTTGTGTCTCGTTGCTAGCGCACGCCCAATATTTGTCTTCTTTTTTATGGTCTGTGTGTGTTATGCATCGTACCTTGTGTTGTAATCTTCTGTGATGTTTGTGACAGTGTCATAGTGTCTTTGTCCGTTTGCAGTGGTCCTCTACGAGATTAAAGGTCACTGATTACTGAAGTGGGTGCCGAATTACCTCGATGCGTTCATTGGGTTCCGCCTGTTCGTACGCAATAGCGAACTGCATAAATAGTATTTTGTATATGTCACAATATCTAGTGTGCATGCACGACGATAGTCTGATAGAGAGTACAGAAGAAGGAAGAAAGAGAAACGCTACTGCAAGAAGTTGTAGCTTAGAGCGAATGAGATAGATAGACAGAGAGACAGAGTTATAGATAGAGAGGTAGCGCGTAGACTAGTCCGAGCTGAGCAGTCGGGGATATACAGACGCAATGCGCCGGGGTCTGATCCCTCGGATCCTAGGACCAATTGTGTGCAGGCAAATTTTGAAGGATCCTCGGGAGTAGTTGTTAGGACCCGCAGTATTCCCGCTAATAGGTAGAGAGAGTATAGGTAGAGAGTAGTGAGTAGAGAAGTAGTTGTGAGTAGTAGCATGCGCGCGTGTCGTGTGGGGAGGGTATTGGTATTCAAATGCGGCGCTCGGGCCTTGGTGCGTGTCGAGACTGACAACCAGGTGAGCCCACTGTGGATGAAGCTCAAATCTGTGGTTTGCTGCTGCAGCAAAGCGCAGAATTGAGGGTAGGTACTTCAAAATTATCCAAATTGTGTAGTCACGCACTCGCTCTCTCACCTCGTGTTGTCGCTTATGTGCTGAGTGCTTCCTAAAAGTGCTGTCCATGCTTTACGAAAACCAACTCAATAAACACCGAAGTTTTTCGAAGGTTTTCGTATAGCAAGACGTCAACCTATCAAGTGCCCAGTGAAATCAATCGAACGAAAATACGGTGCTGTGTTGGTAAAGAAATGCATGCAAAACATGTGTCCATTGCTAAATACTGAACAATTGTGCGCCAAAATTAAGATAAACGGTGCCGTTGAGACTATACCAGGTGCAATAGTAACTGCATTTCAGTGAGTGCCATCTTAGACCAATGACGAATCGGTGGAAACGTCAAGGAATCATTACATGTGACAGTGAGTGGATTAGCCACATACAGTGACTCGAATGATCAACTGAGACATGATAGATACAAGAAATTCATTTGCAAGCATAATAATACTTTCTGTGCTAATATAACCTCCTTGTTTAGAATCCTGCTATAATGCTCTCAAAAAGAAAAAAGAAAAGGAAAAATTACATTAGTAATTTGGTAATATTAAAACGCAAATAGAAGTTTATAGGTTATGACATGAGTTGTTCCGTTACAGCATTTTATTAATGATTATCATTAGACCCACCACCAACAGTAAATTGAGTAAAATTTACATAACCAGTAATTGTAGTTAAAATGGAAACATTTTGAAACTTCATTTTAATAAAACTCGTTACCATGTCAAAGTGCTTCCATTTAAATATTAAGTACATTATGAATGAGATAAAATCAACCATTTGCTATTTTGTACCAAAGAAATATTTTATTTCAAATAAATCTTATAAGTACCTACTTAAATATCTAATCTGCAATATCTAAGATTTTAAATACTTTAATGTCATTTTAGCTAAATGGATATTTTTTCTCTATACCATTATACCAGATCCAATACCAATCCAGCTTAATTAGGGAAGTCAATTTATTAGGTTTTCTTTAGTACCAATAATCAATTTTTGAAAGTTATTTTAATGATAGAACAATCGAAAGTAATATTAGAGGAGTCATAAAAATATCAAAGTTCTGTACCTAACTATTATTTAACTTAATAAGTAATTTGAGAAAAATCTAGGAAAATCAAATATGTAGGATCTTGAGTCCTCTAATATTTATTTATAGCCGAGAATATTGTTAGTAAGGTATTCAATTAATATTTATCAGCTTATAGCTCAATATCATAACGATAGTTACTATCCGAAATAAAATCAGGTGAAAGACGAAATAATTACTTTTCAAACGTTAATAAAAAGTTGAGAATGCAAAAAAGAATCCCAAGTTACGATATTGAGCCGAGAAAGTTACAGAAAATTAAGACCAGCGATTGAAGGTGAAACTTACCGTCTTCATGCGTGCGCGCCGTCACAGGATAGGAGGCGGGTCCATCTCCTACGCTAGTGCCCGCAAGCACCCAGATGCGATATTCCGTCCAGCGGCGCAGCTCATCCAACACAAAGGTCGTGTTAGTCAGTTTGACGACAGTCGCCTCAGAATCCCCGCGGCCGGCCTCCACGCAAAGCAGCTTGTAGTAAACGATTCTTCCATTCGCTCGCTCGGCCGGCGGCGGCTCCCACGACACCCGAATAGCGGTCGGCCCTACCGCCACCGCTGTCACATTCATCGGCGGCGCTCCCGGAACTAAAAAGCTTACACTTGAGCGCGGGAATGACTCCAGGAATCATTCCTGCGACTCTAAAGTTTCCACAACCTGCAACTCAAATGGATGAATCCATCCCATTAAACCGGATAACCGCCCTAACCGATGCAATCACTGAATGCGATTGAAACAAAAAAATAAATCGGTGCCCAGAAAATAAATTGAAAGGCGACCGAAGTCACCAAATAAAAGCATGCACGTTTTGCTGAGTGTTAGAATTATGTGAGATCCGCTCGCCCATACATCTCTATTCTCATCCGTCACTCTTTCTCGTGTTGAGAAATGATTGTGTTTCACGACACGAAAAACACTGTTAGTTACCCATAATTTATGCAAATTAATCATGAAAGCTTTCCCACAAGCCCTGTTAGCCCATCGGTGGCCGTTCTTCGTGTCGACGTACCTATTTTATGTAAAAAAATAAAAAATAAAACTCACACGAGGTGTTACCCTCACTGACCTACGAACAACATAAAGCTACTACTCAGGCAATGTGCACGCACTTTTTAATCAAGCAGAGTGCCACAAGGCTCTACCCGCGGGCCATTATTACTCGTTGAGTATGCGTACACATTGCCGTTTCGACAATATTACAATTACAAAACACATATCGTGATATATAAAACTTGGTGCTTGTGCTGTATTACTGGCAGCGTGCCGGGCAGGTGCTTTTTATGTGAAATATTACAGTAGGAGTTACCTGGAAAACCACATAGGTTGCATACTTTACTTTCACACGTTTGTCTAAGCATCGATCCAAATAGGAGCCTTGGTGATTATGCTAGTATTATTTTAAAATGTTTTTAGACAGCTGCTTTTGAATCACCAAGCCTCCATTTGGTCAAACGAACTCTCACATGACGTCACTCTTGCACCACCTCTCTCGCACATACCGTATTGTTTCGTTCGCACGGCAATGGGCGGTGTCGTGGCGCCCTCCCCGCGCTGTGATCTTGCGGCCAGCCAGATGTAGTACAGTGTGTTTGGGTAGAGACCGCTCAAGGTATAAGTCTCTGTTATTGGAATACGTCTGGAAAAAATATTTCGATTTTACAATGCAGCATAAAATAACCGTAGATTAAAACCACTGGAAGAAGAAAGGTGCAATTAGTCAGCAAAGTTCTTCTTCTTTAAATCGCGCTCTTGTCGGAGTAGACTACGCGCATTCTCTACTATTCTACGTCTCCTATTTGACGTCCCGTTATTAAATAATACAAAGCTAGATATCACTGTACTAAATAGCTTTTAATATTCAAGATAGTCCAAACTTAAAATGTTCAAATTTAACTAATGTGCCACAACAGAACTGTATTTTTTTCAATAAAGATGTTTTAGCGTTTTTTATATTTACATATTAAAACATCTTACCAACCACCCTTGGTTACTTAACAGGATTTACGGTTTAAATTTTATCGGCACCTATATGGATATACTTCTCTTGAAAACTCCTCTAATGGACAAATGTTTGTTTAGGTCTAAGTTAGAGTCTCTGTTGATCGCTCTTAGTTTGCGTTGAGGCCTTGGATATAATATTCCATTCCAGACCCCTTTTATTAAAATACCTACTTGCCTGTGTAGAAATGAATAATAAATTATTACAAATTAGTCTAGCACAGATATTTCTAAGAATCATAATAACTACAATTATCTGGGACTGGGACAAATTTTCTGTAGAATCTACAATCATTTAATAAATGTTTTGTTACGATTTTGTATTATGCTCTTTTGCACCTAGTTAATAATAAAGTTACACCTATTAATTTACTTTAATTCAAATTGAATAAAGAGGAAAGTACGAAATTTTAGGATCAATAGCGGGAACTTTAGAAACGACTAATGCCTTTAAAAAGTCAAATCATCCTAGAGTTGAACTGCCCTAGGCTTTAGATAGTGTTGACGTTGAATCTGCTGTAAACTTACTTTCTGTGATGCTCCTTTGCATAAGTATCATTCCAGTATAGTTCGTAAGACATAATGTTGTCACCAGCATGCACTGGGCGCCTCCACGATAGCGTGACTGAAGTCTCCCCAGCTTCGACTGCCACAAGGTTCGATGGTTGGGACGGTACTCCTGTTCATATACACAATTTATAAATATTTATGTTTTACAAATTGTATATCAAAATATTACGTTAATGTATTAATAAATATCCAGACATTATTGTCTCTACATAGTTTTTCTTGTTTCATCATCAACCATGAACGAACATAGTTTACTAGTTATGTCAAAGTATTAAGTAAAATAACAAAGGCATCTATAGAGTATTGAGAGCGTATGTAGTACTAAGTTTTTTATGTAG
Source organism: Teleiodes luculella (assembly GCA_948473455.1). Lineage (NCBI taxonomy): Eukaryota > Metazoa > Arthropoda > Insecta > Lepidoptera > Gelechiidae > Teleiodes > Teleiodes luculella. Next base: position 11,508,301 of record OX419593.1, read on the forward strand.
TAACGTTTATCTTTCATTTATAAAAAGTATTACAAAACTAAAGCAAAAAATCTAGGAAAGTGTCGATTTTAAAATTGCAAGCAATATGCTATAAGTAGACATTCAAAGTCATGAAACTGTACCTTGCTGCGTTTTGACCTGCACAGGCGCGGATATAGGGCCAGGACCAACTGAAGTGAAGGCTTGGACCCTGATGGTGTACACCGTGTGTGGAGTCAGCTCGCTGATCGTTGTCAGGTGACTGTTGTCCATCTGCGAAAGATAACTAACTAAATTTAAAAAAGGTAATAAATTGACGGCCTCGTAGCCTAGTTGGTAGTATGTCTGCCTACGAAGCACAAGGTCGTGGGTTCGAATCCCGCCCAGGGCAAACATTCGTGTGATGAGCACTTGTGTTTGCCTTGTGTCTGGATGTTGTATATTTATATAAGTATGTATATCAGCTGTCTGACACCCATAGTACAGGCTCTGCCTAGTTTGGGGTCAGATGGCCGTGTGTGAGATGTCCCACATATTATTATTATTATTATTAATTCTGTTAACAGCTCATATTATGTCCCCATCGAGGGGCTCGAGCCTACCCTGAAATCAGGGTGAATAGGCCTTAGTCGACCACGCTGGCCCAGTCTCATTATTGAACATTTATTTTAATTAATGAGAATGGATTTACTCGATGTGGTGAGGACATAAATTACTTAAATGAGCTGATTTAATACACTCAATGATTTAAAACGTCGAATATATCAAATGTGTAGGTACTTATTGTATACGTTCTGATTTTTAAATAGTCTAAGGTAGTTTTGGATTATTTTTCATATCCGGCTTTGTCGTAAAGTACAAGCAAGTTTAATAAAATATCCTTTGGCGTTACAGTTTGTTTGTAAGCCGATCAAAATTCGTTCTTCAAATTCCAATACGATTTCAATTAAAATTTCCAAAATTTCACTTACCATTTGAGAATGCCAAGACTGTAAAGACTGCGACGGATCCGTTGTGTAATAAATTTTGTAGCCCTGAGAAGAAAATATTTCAAAGTCAAGTATCTGTTGGAAAGAATTTTCAGTATTATCTTAAATTCGATTTTAAGACCAATTCAATCTATCCGTATCTGAGCAAGTTATAGGGTATAAAGAGTTTTAATAAATTGTGTGTTTGCATAAAAAAGACGTGCTTTAAAAACAACAGTTCCGAAAGTACCGAACCGAGATATTCTAGAACAGAACAGTCTCGGAAAGAGTAGTTACGGTTTTCGTATTCTTCGAATCCCGTTAAAGCTAAGGTCAAGAATCACTTTGTGAGACTATTTTTAATTGGATATGAATACTAAGAGGTGCAAAAAGTACGATGATTTCCTGCTAAGTAAGACTTTTTATTCCGTTGACTGGTGTTAGTTATGTATTTGCGAAAATAGTCTTTTCAATGTCAGAGGCCTATGACCTTTTAAGCTCTTAACAACTATTATACACAAAGATTAGGTCTAGATCAAGTATCTATCAAAGAAATATATGACAATCAAGTGCTTGTGAACTATGATTGAGAACGTAACCATTTTTAGACTTCTATTGTTACTACAAGTCTCTAAGCCTATTCAAGAAAATTAAATCGTAACCAAGTAACTTACGGTAACTTGTCCATTCGGGGTCTCAGGTTCATCCCACTGAATGACCATTGTGCTGGAGCTTAGTGGTCGCACCTGGACGTTCCTTGGAGCTGAACCAGGTTCTGCAAAAATTGAATCAGTTGTACGAAGGGTTTTCGAGGAAATTGAAGTGACGACCAATGTCGAATATTTAATTATCTCGTAGATGATGAACCCAAAATGAAATCCACAGTGGATACCAATGATATAATTTCTATATTAAGTACCTACTTATAAATTCTTCAAAGGTTAAGTTATTAGTGGAGTAGGTACCTATACGGCCAACGGGATAATGAGAACCCAGTTTTATTCTCGTTATTATTTTGTGATTATGTAGGTATCCTTCCTTTTAATGTATTTTATAGGGGTTTTAAAGAGTTATTGTGTTTCAAATTAAGATACATAAATGCAAAATGAATAGAATAAGTTAGTTGAAAATACCAAAAATGTCACTTAAAATTTATTCACAGCCTTGTGTAACACAAAACCCGAAAATTCAAAGGGGGATCATCAAAATTGTAATAAAACGCAAACAAGGCAATATCAAATTAAGAAGCGGGCTGTCTCATCTCAATTATGTACGAAACAGAAATAAGAACACGACAATAAGCGTCCGGGGCACACACAATACAACACTTAATAGGATTTGTAATCGTGACCCTTACGCGAATAACTTTGCTCTTTTAAATAGAAATTGCTTATGCTTCCTTTTAGATTTGGTTCAACAACCCAACTCACTCCATTTTAGTCGTACGATAGAACTAAATTCATAATATATAAGAAATGCATGGGTAGCAAAATACCAGTTGTGTGATTACAATAACTGCGATCTTCAATTCAGCCCATCAAGTGTATGATTTTTAGCAAAACCTTGTTAAGGATTATATGTGGACTGTTATAAGCTGCTTTAGTTCTTTGAAACTAAAAAGTCAACCGCCGCCATCCTCAAAATTGTTATTGGGTAATTTCTTAGACATTGTTCTTTGAACTGCATATAAAATTGTAATAGAGTTTGATAAGCTAGAGTATAAGACGCTAAAACATTTTTCACTCGTAATCCTCCACGCTGTCGGTTAAAAAGGGGCGTCACTCAATGAAAAATCTCTTCCCTGTTTATAATACTCGGAAAGGACGAAACAATAAAAGTTTTTCGGGACTGTGCGATATTAAAACGCTATAATCTCATTTGGGAGCACAATTCGGGTCGCCGGCGCCTCCAAACTTTTCCTTTATTAGAAATGTAAAGAAAATAAAAATCTGTCACCAATTTGGAAGCAACATTTTCATTACCAACTCATCCGAGTTTCTCTCTGTTTTTTTGACATCGCACCGCGTAATTTGAGCCCCGAGCCGGAGTCACATTTAATATTTTGAAATGCTAAATTGAACAGGAGAAACAAGATACAGATGAAACAATGTAGAAATATTAAAATTACGTTTTGCGCGTAGATAACAGTGGATTATTAGTAGATATATAATAAAGGATAAACATGCTTCATAATCGAAGTATTATTCATAGACGACAGCACACCCAAATTAAATTAATCGTTTATAGGGAACACATTTCATGCTGTAAATTAAACCCAAAATGGAATCAGCAGTTAATCTCGATGATGTATTTTCATAGTAAGTACTTACTGGCACCTCCATATAGAGAGTCCACTGGAAGTGAGCATGAAAAAGAATAAAATGTTAGCTACAAGAAGAAAAAGCATTAATAACACGTAACACACAGTGCTTCAGCATAAACAGGGAAAAGTGTAACATCTCAAAACATTTGAACTCTCAAACCGTCGTCGCTCCCGAGTTCCTAACACAAAAATAGTCATCAATATAAAAAAATGGTGCATGAACAACAAAAACCGCGCACTACTAACTACTATCTAGTAAATAAGATAACGTGTGCAAAAGAAATAAAAAGAAAAGTATGAATCAAAGATCACTCAAAAGCGCACTTACATGAAGCGGCCGCGGTCGTCGCATTGCGCGTAGGCATGAAAACACGATCAAAAGAACCTTAGACAACTGAATATTGAGCGCAAGAAAAATCTACACTAATTACTGAATAGAAAGAAAATATAAACAAGGTCTGAAAGCCAGTAAGGTAAATGATACAATTAAGCATATGGATGGATGCGCAGAAAAGAAAATTGTAGAATTAAATAAATTACAAGAGCTCTATCCCAAGAGGACTCAAGATTCATCTCGTGGTGTGGTTAGCTGAAATATTAAATCGTAGGGCATACAACATTCTCTATTTATAACAAATTTAAACATTCTACATGAGAGTCATTACTGCTGTCAAACCAATTAATGTCGAATTAGTTCTAAATACTTTGAAGGTTGCTCGAAACCAATTTATTTACACGTGCCTTTTCCCACGCAATACCTAACTGTTATTTACATTTACGGAAATTGCGTACATATAATAGTTATCAAAAGTGACGACCATAGGCCATGATGATTTGACAATGTAAGTAACGCTTCAAACCTAAATTTAAGTCCGTTCGTATTTTATATTAAACTGGCAACTGGAAAGGAAAAGTGGTCTTTTGAATTACTTAATAGTTTTCCAAAATAAAGTTGTTGCTGTTAATTTAATTTTATTACGTATGCTTAAAAATTATAAAGTCTCAAGATTTGACTAGTTTTAACCATGCGTGCCACAATTATTTAGTTTAGTTTACATTATAACATATATTTACGTAAATAAGGCAAATAAAGACTACTATATTTCAATCAAAATCGACGTATGTCAGCCCTAAAGTTAAGAAAGGCATCTATCCTTTTCCAATCTTTCAAACGTGAAAAGGACACACGGACTTAAATAATGGATTCGAGGGTTACTCTTAGGAAGTATTGACCATCAATGAACCTTTAACCGAAAGTAATATAGAAATAGAAGATAAAGATACGAAGTATAGTAAACACGTACCGGTTTCGCCTGTAGTTATAACCGCGGGAGCAGAAGGGGGTCCTCTCCCTATGTTGTTGACGGCAATGACGAACATTTCGTACTCCGTGTAAGGCGACAAGTTTGTCACTGAGTAATACTGGGTGATCACGCCAGAGATCTCACTGAATGCCTGTGTAACAAGCAATGTAATGTAAAGTCAACCAAATTGAATCATTCCCACTTTTAGGTCATTTTCTGTCAGCGTGTTTACTAAATGTACCTTGTGGAGACGCCAGTGACGTCACGAGCTTGTCTATCTTCGGGTATAGTTAGGAGGAACAACTTACAAAGTGTCTACTACTAAATATACCTCTGCAAGACAAGCCGACTCGACCTACATCGGGTATAGATAGTAGCACCGTTTAAAAATAAATCGTTACTAAACATACCCTGCTTAGATTACAAGAGCCTGCTTGGCTTTGATCGGGTATAGTTAGGAGTGCACTTTTTTTATTGGTAGCTACTATCTATACCCGAACATAATTCGTAGCTTCCGTTACTCTAATCGTCTCTGTCGCGCACCGGCTTCGCATGCTATTTTTTTCCTTCTTTATTTGTTTGTTTCCTTTGAATAAGAAAATAATAATAAATATGTAGGGAAAGTCACATAAGGCCATCTGACCCTTGACTAGACATATATAATTATATAACATCCAGACACAAGGCAAACCCAAGTGCTCATCACACGAATGTTTGCCCTGGCAGGGATTCGAACCCGCGACCCTGTGCTTCGAAGGCAGACGCACTACCAACTAGGCTACGGGGCCATCCATCACATCATATATCATATCACTAACCATATATACTTAGTGTTTAAGTAACAATTAACAATTAATTACTAAACATACCCCTTTATGGTATTCTAAGTCGGGTGCACTTAGTAGGTCAAATATTTTATCATGCTATTTATTCTCGATAAAAATCCTATAGGGAGGTACGTTTTGTAGACATTCGATGCTGGCATTCAAAATACTATTCACTCCTAAGCATACCCGATAATGAAATCACAACTCGGGTATTCTTAGTAGTAAAAATATTTTGGAAGCGCTGCTGTACTAAGTAGTTAGTATACCCGACCAAAACTCAACAGGGAATCTCTACAAGGTACATTTGTAAACACTTGGAGCGCACTATTCACTCCTAAGTATACCCGATCATGACACCCCAACTCGGGTATATTTAGTAGTGCGAATATTTTGAAAGCGCCATGCTAAATATACCCGACCAAAACCCCATGGGGAGTCTCCACAAGGTACATTTAGTAAACACGCTTTCTGTCATATACAGTGGGTTGAAATTTTCTTGAACATTTTTTTTTCTAAGTAATGAGTTTGTCCATTCGTTAACAATTTAAAAACATATAGTAATTTCTGTTTTAAATGGAATCACCATCAAATTGGGTGTCATGATTCAGTTGGTACGATTGTACATAGTATGTATGTATTGTATATCCCTATATACACCTATACATATATAATTTTACATTTCCAAGTCATTCATCATTTTTCTAGACTAAGGTAGCGAATTACGGACTCAATCTATTTACGTATATATTTCTTTTCCCCAGAGACAGACAGCTTTCTAATACTTAATTCATCCGACATGATCCTAATTTAGATCCTTTAATGGATTTAAAAGTAACCCCGAGGGATTTTATACAAATAATTAAGTGTCGGTCGATGTAGTTCCATGAAATACTTTTAGTTCAAAAGAGAGTGCTCAAGTCCGGTGAAGCTTGATACGTCGATACGACACAAACGTAGGTCAATTGAAAAGGAAAGTGTGATATGTGGCAATAAAAACTAATTGTAAGTCACTCCCTACACTAGCATCTTTCGAGCGTCGTTGTCGTGCGTCGTGTATACAATCATCCGTGTCCGTTTGTTTCACTCGTCTCGCTGCCTACGATTGTATGCGCGATGTATGACGTTGACGCTCAAAAGACGCTCGAAAGTTGCTAGTGTGGGGGGTTTCTAAGCATTACTATTGATGACAATGCTAAAGGAGCATATCTATTCAAAAAATGCCTTTAAGTTTAAGATTTTCTCTTGGAAAGTCGAAGTCTCTGAAGACCTTAAGGAGCTGGAGGCGTCTTGGTCAGATCTAGCACAGAGTAGGGAAGGATGGCGCACTTTGATGTGGGAAGCCAAAATCCACTTCGGGTCACTGAGCCAGCGAAGTAATATTTTCGAGTAGCATATAGCATAGCATATCAGCCCGTAGCAGTCCACTGCTAGACATAGGCCTCCCCAAGTTTGCGCCACAATACACGATCCATATTCGATGGAATATTTTCGAGTAAAAACTAGAAAAGGACATTTTCTTACCTGGTTAGCGTACTTCGGCTTGTATTGTATGACGTAGTACTGCGGCTCCTCAGGCCCACTGTAGGTCCACGCGAGGCGAACGGTCGTGGCCGTGATCTCAGAAGCGCGCACTTCCGTCGGAGGGCCGGGTAGCGCTTTTGAAGGTAACAGATCATTGAGTATATGGAGAAATACGTCAAAAAGAGCATTGTTGTGATTCGAGTTAAGAGGCTAAATCCCTTGATTGTCAAAAAAGATGATTTCTTGCTTCAACGTAGAGAGGTTAAGTCTGTATGTCTACGCACTAAGCGGTTAGCTGCAGGCGGCTGACCATCGGCTGACTGTCCGGCTGGCCGCAGGACGCGGTGGCAGTGGCGGTTAGTCGCGCGGCGCCTAGCCGTCAGTGAGGCTGTTTACACATTATGCCGCAGCGGCTGCGCTAGTCCCGTTTGGATTTGTATGGAGCCTTGCAAATGTGACGCCGTGGCAGCGGCGGCGAATCTATGTATCTGTGGCACTTAAAACGAAAAACGTTGGTGAAAAACGCTGTCGCTGCGGCATAATGTGTAAACGCCTTAAGTAAGACCAGAGCAACCGCAGCGGTTGGACGGCACTCGGCGCCAGCCGCATCACAGACCACCTTGCGGCTAACAGCTTATTGCGTATGGAGCCTAACTTTTTAATATTCTCTACTTCTGGTACAGAACCAACACACTTTTCAAGAAATATATTTTTATATAATTTGAATCAGCAAAACTTGTCGTCCTGTTTCGCTCGACCGTTGAAACTAAAGTTATTAATAGCGGAAGGGATTGCAAACACGAAACAAATATTAATATAAATTCAGCTTGTCTCAACACATTTACCGATATTAATTACGTTCTGTCCCGAGTGTTGGCCACAAATAACTCACGCTTATCCTATAATCTCGTCCGAATTAAATAGAGAAAACGGAGCAGAAACAATAATTTATCATTCATCAAACTGACAACCGTTTGTCTCTTGGGCGCGCGCAACTTTGCAACCCTTTCAATTATGAATTATAACACTAATTCACAATGGATGTCGCAATTTATCAAATTGATTCTCCCAAATCCACCCCCCTTCCAACTCGGCGGAGTTATTTCCATAAATTTGCAACGGTAAAGTTATCCCAAGAAATTATGAGTGTAATTTGATTCAGTCACTCGTCCCAGAGCTGAGGTCGGCGGAATAGATGATGGATTAATTAAGAAATACTGAACTCGTCAAGGGGTTAATGATTTGTGAAATAAAATATTAATGGTGATCGTAATGAATAGGCCCGTTCGGTGTTTCGTTATTTAGATCCGTCCCTCTTTAATCAATGTCAAACTGTGATCGCATCAGCGGGGTATTTGTTGGACTCGCAATAAGCAAAATTAAACCTTTCACAAGTTCAGTAATGAGTTGCCCTTTGACAGATAGGCATACTGAAGGGGTTTTACCAAATTCAATTAGTTGGATCTGCTGTTTAACAGGCTCATTGGCTTCAAGTTTCAGGAGGAAACTAAACGGTAGGTACGTGTAGCAAAATGTATATATTTTTTAATGATGTCTTTTTGTACATGTTCTAGTCAAAATATGACGATGATCTTGATTTTATTTGGCGAGGTTAATCCAAGTTTGGGCATTGCGATCCCCTGAATGTCTAAAGAGTAGATGATTTTGTACTTCGCATGCATGTCAATCCGTAAGCAGTAATTTTTTTATTTTTAAGTCTACAGGACGAACCAGGTTAGAATAAGACGGTACATACCTCACACCTCGTTATTGTATGAAAGCTTGGAATACTTACATTGGACCTTGACTTCTGAAGTAGCTTCCATGACACCCAGAACGCTGGCAGCTTCGCAAGTGTAGTTGGCGGATTCCCTTATATCTTCCAGCTTGAGTGTGTTCAGACCAAGAGGAGGGTTGTCTTCGGGCGTCAGCCATTTTATCGAGCCCGGAGATGCTATAGTACAAAAATCAATTTAATATTAGAAGTAAGTTTTGATGTTATGTATAGTGTTAAATTATGTAGTTATTGTTTTCTTGCCTTATTGTCTTATTGTTTTCTGTGTTGTGATGTCCTACAAATAAAGTTTTCTAATTTCTGATTTCTGATATTTTATTGCAAGAATTGTAGATACAAATTTTTGATGTATCCTTGAATATTTATTTAGTTTAAAAGAAAAAAAAATGAGTAATTTTTTAATGTCTAGACAAGTAATTTTAAATATTTTTGGTTTTTCAGGTGTAAGTCGATAGTGCCGGCCGAATAGCTCAGGTTACTTTAGCTCGATGTCTTTTATTCAATTATTCATGATGATGATGATGATGATCCTTCGTTTTGTTCAAGCGCAAAACTCTACCAAATTCAGGAACACAACGTGAATTACAATAGATGTACAGTGTACAGGTTCCTATAGAATTAAGTTCCTTACTTTTCCTCCATTTGACAGTGGGCATTGGCGATCCAAACGCGACGCATTTCAGGGTCAGGTTTCCCCCCAACATGACTTCTGTGCGCGGGGGCGGCGGGATCGAGAACTGGGGCGACACCCGTCTCACTGCGGACAAACATACCTTGGTTAGATCACGTTAGGTACGTAATAATACAAAAACAAAAAAGATAAGTAACAAAATTAAAACATTTTGAAAGATTCAACGAAATAATAACAATTAGTCTTACGATTCGCCATGAAAAATCTTGCTGGACATCAATTTTCAAATTATAAGCGGCGAATGTTAGTGAATGAATGTGTTTTTCATTCAAATAAGCATAAAACCTTTCGGACGCGCACCGGATTTTGCATCGAACGATTTCTAAATATTTTCAAATAATTCATAAGTCTCCAATTTTATTAAAATACTCTTAAAATATTATATTACTTGGACTTGGAATAAGGCGCGGGCGCGAGCGCCTTAGTCGAGCGGTGTTGCCATACCAAGTTTGGTAGGCAGGATGAAGATCGCAGCTTCTTACTCGTATTTAAAGCCTGACCAAAGAAATAAGAAACCTGCTCTGGGGGCGCCACGTGAATATTTTTACGACTATGGCAACAATTTCCCTTATAAAATTTGTTCCATTGAAATTCCGCAATATGGCGAGGTGTCATATTTCTTTGGTCGGGCTTTATATGAGTGAACGCCGCAGGCCATACACTGGGTTTTGTATTTAGTCGCCTCTTATATTTGGATCATGACAGGAAGAGTTGGGTTGGTCGAACTCCAAGGCGGTAACCACACGACAACATTTTAAACAATTGGATACTATTCAATTTTAAATTAACCTCATAATGGCCTCGTAGGTAAGTTGAACACAAGCTTACATTGTATTTAACTAACTACAATTCGACAAACACTTCGTGGCTAGTACAGAAGCCATGCGGTTGGAAATTCACCCCTACCGCCACGGAATACGGGCGCGCTCAAGGTCAACATGTCCCGCCGCATGTGCTAGCTACTGTACAAAGCCACGAAAACGTATATTCACAGCACTTGTTGATTTACTAAAATGAAGTTATACAAAGTCCAGTCCCAGGAACTGGTCTGTGGAGAGAATATAAATACTAGAAACACATAGCACGCAGAAAGGTTATTTAATTACACCAACTTATTCGCCGGCAGAGCTCGCTCGATATACAAACGGTGGACGCCCACAAATCTCATTAACATTTAATATTATTCTTAATGCCACGGGGCAGAGCGTCTACTTTGTAAACGTCACAAAATAAGAGGTAGAAAAACATTTACTCCAGCTTCCATTATGGTAATTATTCTTGGGACGTGGCTCATTGTCACTGCACCTTTGTGTTTTAAAGGCCGCGGCCCGTCAAGTAAAGCGGAGTTTTCTTTTCATTTAACTTACAAGTTTGAGTTTAAGAGGCTTTCAGGTTCGGCAGAGTTTGTTATTCGACTTATAGAATGTTTTTGGTTTACTTAAATACGGATTTTGGGGTCAGTGAAAGGACTGTGGCATTAGCACACTTACAATAACTACCTACTTAATAAAAATTATAAGTTAAGTATCTGCAAAATATATTTATGACCTTTTTTTTTACTCGTGCAAAACTATGGTTTAGTATCACTTGGTCTAATACGCAACTGGTGTAAAATTTTAGAACTTAAAAATAAAAAAACGGTTAAATTACGTTTTCTCCATCCGAAATCCTCACATAGAAAACAATGAAATCGTTAGTAGAGACTTTTTCAAGAACTCAAGATATTTGTATTGTTAAACGGTTTGCTACTGAAACTTTTTGTCTACTCTATAACAATGATTTTCTACAAACAGGTTAACCAACCCTATATAAGGAAAACAACTTTATAAAATGCATTCGTTTTCGACTTTATTTTGAAGGTATAAGGTTAAAATTAAGGTGGCAATATAGTGGCCACTGTCTTGTAAAGGTTCAACTTATTCGTCAAACTTATTGTTGGGCTGAACCAAAACCACACCAATTAATTACTGCGAATGCAATACAATAGGTATTTACATTAACATTTCTACGAAATTATGAACATAATATGGACGTATTAAACTATCATAACAGGAAATTGGCATACGTATCGATTGTTCCAAGATCACGTTATTAAGTGCGAATATGAACCTTTGTTTATCTATTGTCAGCCAAACCACAGAATATTCTATGTGTTGGTAAAATAATGCAAAATCTCTCGGGTGCTAGCCCAACATTTTGTTCTGAAAGATTTTCGAAATCGCATAAAAATATATTTTTTATACAAATATAGATTGATTTTCGAATTCATATGTACATTTATTCAACGCTCTTAAAATCGTGAGGAAACCCTCACAGACCTGCGAAGAAATTCAAAGGTTGTGATTGTGTGTGAAGTTGACCAACCCGCACTGGGCCAGTATGGTCGACTAAGGTCTATTCACTCTCCAAGGTAGGTTCGAGCCCCTCGGTGCGGACTTACATGGGCTATTAACGACGATCTACGGATTAGTCGTTATTGTAGCCATGTCGGAAGCCTAAGGCGGTTCCATAATTCCGACACCAGGGTTAGTGAGGTAGGTAAACCTCGAAACCCACACAATAAGCAAGCAACGACGATATATTTAGTAGACAATCTCGACCTTATTTAACCATGGCACGGTGGTTCCCGCGCCATACAAGGGCGCGTCAATATTCGAAATTAATCTATTTTATGGTTTATCAAGCAATAAAATGCTTTTCTTTTATTAGAAATAATATATTTGTGTATTAATAACTAAAATTATGTATTACTTTTATAATGATATGATAAAAACATGGCAAATAAAATATTAATTTTAACAAATTATCAAGTATTTTACAGCTTTCGATAAAATTCTTCTCTTTTAGTGTGTAACTTTCAGAACTTAACAAAACCCTATTTAATAGGTCTTGGTTTATTATCACACGAGATATTTTGCGTGTGTGGTGAAGACAAAATGACTTATGGTCCGTATCCGTGCTTCTCCTGCTTCCTCGGACAATTCTCCTATTTATCGCTATAAGATCTTATGAACGGAAGCTGGAAGGTAATAGCACGGATACATTTCAACGAGTAACTTAGCGGTTTCTAAAGAAAACTGGCGAAAATTAGCGTTATCTATTCTCTAGAATCTATTCAGAATTACGATTTAAAAGCTTTTGTTATATAAATTGATGTCTGTTCTAGAACTCTGATTTTTATTAGATTCTCTTTACACGGGCATAGAGAGGTTCCAGACTCAAACTTTCAAAATTGTTAACTAGTTCTTTCAAGCTGTTTTTAATTTCATCAAAAACCAGGCTTATTACTTTTGTGGATTTCAGTACTTTTCCAAAATAATTGTACCAAATATCAAACAGGGTGATTTGATAGGGTGTAGTTATAGTAATTATCTAAAAATAAATACCAAAAATTAATTTTACACATGAGAAAACAAAGAGTAAGAAGAAATCACAATATAAGAGCGCGTAGCAGACTGCTACGACAACTAGGCTAAGTTCGTAGCACTTGAATAGCTCAAAAAGTAGGTAAAAGTAGTTGTGGCCATGAATATTATCTAAAAGAAGAAGCTTCAATCTTCACATTAAGCATCAATTTAGGCGCGGCCAGTAGCGGCCAACTAGTTAAAAGTCTCAATGAAAATATAATAAAATAAAAAATATACCCAAAATAAGGTACGGCGTAGCAGTCACATTTCAAATACAATAACGGTTTTAATCTTCAAAATTTGTGTTGTTCACATAGTACATACCCTGTTTCTCAATATATATTAAAGAAAAACTTGATACAAATAACCGATTTGTAACAACAAGTCAAAAACGTGAACGGTGCGTATAAATTAATTACTGATAATATGGCTACGTACAAAATACGCTGACTTCTAATTGAAATTTAATACGGAAGTAATTCTATTTCTTACCTCATATTCATGAATGTGGGTAGTTTTGAGTCTTGTCTGTCATATAATCACATGAAAATGAAAAAATAAAATCACGCATTTTTCTATTATTGTCGTATGGCGGAGACCTTTGTGCATGGTGTCAGTAGGAAAAGAATAAGACCAAAACGCTATAAAAAAACATTTGAAAATTACAGTAAGAGCCCTTTCACACGAGCGATTTTTTTCGGCGATTTCTCGGCGGAGCGAGATCGCAGCGAGCACGCGGCGGCTCGCGGCGGCTCGCGGCGTGCACGCAGCGATATCGCCGCGACTTATTAACCGCCGCGTCTCGCCGCGGTACCAAATACCAACCACGCGGCGGCTCGCGGCGGCTCGCGGCGTGCACATAACCCTATTAACCGCCGCGATACCGCCGCGAGCCGCCGCGAGTCGCCGCGTGCTCGCTGCGATCTCGCTCCGCCGAGAAATCGCTCGTGTGAAAGGGCTCTAAGTCTTTTCAGTAGTCAAGTACAGTCGCGAAGGACAGTGTTATTCCTTTCTTTCTTTATTTGTGATGTTCTCGTCGCGTTCCACTTTGTTACTAGATTAATTAAAATAAGTCGGCCGTCCTTTTTTCACGGGGAAGTGCAATTTTTCCACTTGTTAATTGAAAATGGTAAATTATTTACTTTATTTCTCTTGTTGAAATAATGAAGTGGATTAAGGAGTTTTCTTCTAATTGTTTAAATTAATTATGCTGTGCCTTAATTGTATACCTTATAGTCTGTCTGAGGGTAAAATTTACGTATTGTTCATTTTAATCAACTTTTGTTATTAGTTTTACTATAATGGGCAAGAGTTCGTTAATTTCAAATGACATCCTTAATTCCTTATCGTTATCTTAATTTCAGCTAAAATACGTCCACTGCTGGACAAAGGCATCTCCAAAATCTCCACAACGATCGGTCCTGCGGTGCCCGTATCCAGCGAAGGATCAACAAGTCAAAAATATCGAATAAAATTATAACGGTTAAAAATTACTACGGATTTTTTTTTCTGCTGTCTTTTATTTTTTCTTCTTTTTATTTTTTAAATTCTTTTACGTTTATTTCAAATCATGAATACGTAATACAATTTATAACGTGACACAAAGTTAAAAGTTTACATAAGTCAGAATGTCAGAATGAAATAAAACTCAGCTAAAATTAAAAGATAGCGTCGTCGGGAAAAACTAAATGGAAATATAAGTCTTACGGAAAACGGGCAGGTGTCTGGCAACAAGGGTGACTAAAAACACTTCTTAAATTTAATTGAAGTGCTTGGCTGTCCTTCGCTAACGTTTGAGGTCATAAAATTCAATTTGTTTAGAGGAATATAATGTTTTTCGTCTATAGCATACACAATAGGTCTAGTATTTTGGTTATGCCTTTTCTATTTTCATGTTACATGAAGCTTACCAGTATTTATTTTGCCTGCCTAATTTTAGTTACGACGCATCACAACTTCGTGGCCAGTCGTCAATCAGTGAATGAACTAGGAGTAAACAGTCCGGCCTGCCTTATCACTGCGACCAGGCACAAACAAAACGGCTAGTTTGCCTTCAATGTTCCCAAATTCACTACTCATCAATAATCGCTATCAAACTGTGTTCGAGTTTTAGTTCAACTGTACTCAATGTTGTTTGTTCTGGTACAGTCAAGAGCAGATCAAGTTATACGCGTTCCTCGCGGTTTTTGTGCAAAAACGGTGCAAAGTCCGTGGTGGCGAAATAATATATCTATATGTATACGAAAGCATTAATTATGTATTCACTGTATTATTGCTATAGAGGTATAGTTGCTCACTCCTGATCTGTTATAATAGTAATAAACCAAAACAAATTGGTGTTTAAAAACATTGATAAGTATCTACCTTATAAGGTCTAAAGAATCTTACATCAATGCAATAGCACACATTCCCTTAACAATAAAACAAAGGGATAGAACTTAATAAAAAAGTAAATTCAAACAAACTTGGACCTTAAAAGAGAAATAATCTAGTCCCTTTCTTCAAGTTGCGAACTAAGTCAATAAGATTACCCGCAGAGAAATTGCGTCACTTTCGTTTGTATTAAACGAAAGAGGACAGATAGATTGTGATGATGTTGGATTATAGATTTGCTTATTATCTTTATACGTGACCAGTATAACCATATAATAACACAAGACCTTAGTGTATTTATAATATCAAAATAGTTGGATGTCTTTCATGTGGTCATAAAACATCGCAATCGCAACCTTTGCTACATTCATTATTCGTAGCGCTACGCTGCTACGATGCGGCGTACGTAACACATATCTTCGATGGAAACTACAACCTTCTTGTCCAATTTAAGAGACGAGTTGTTATGTGGTTATTTTGAAGTTAGTTTGAATACATAACAACAAAAAGAATGAAGCAAAAAATCTATTAAAGACAATTGTGTAGATAATTTCTCTAAAATAACATAGTCAAGGTTCCAGGAGGAAAATGCAATAGCATTTTAGTCCAAATCGGGTGAAGCTTGATTGGTCGCCTACTATTTCGATACAAGTATAATATGCCACCTGAAAAAAAGAAAAGAAAAAAAAGTGCAATTTTTGTCATTTGGCGTCTTGTCTACAGTAACAAAGCAAGGGAATTGATTGTTGTATATTTCTATTTCTATGTACATATTATATCATCTGTCTGACGGGTATACACCCGGGTATACAGGCTCTGCCTAGTTTGGGGTCCGATGGCCGTGTGTGAGATGTCCCCACATATTATTATATTATTATTATTATTTATGGTATCTGTAGATAGGTATCTGTTAAAACTAAGAAATAAAGGTTTTGTTTCATATTATTATGAATGAATATAACAAAAACAATTATGTTATTTTTTACGCTGTCTAACTCATAAGTAACAGACACAAATTGTACTACTAACGTTATTGCACATTAGTTACACAAGAATATGCAGAACATTTGCGACACATTTTTGCAAGAAGCATATTACCACACATTACATACAATTTTCAAGAAAATTGTTCAAGATATTTTTAGGTACGAAATAAGGCCTGAATTTTGCTGGAAATTTGACCTTAACGTCATTGAGGCAACTTGAGAATGAAGTTTGCTAAATTAAGGAGAGGCTAGGGCAGCTGAACCGCAGTCTAATTTATTAAAAAATATCTTGTTTAAGAAGAAGATTGTGTTTCCCTTGTGTATTTTATTTATGTATGTTTGAATACAAACAGAGATTTTCGGATTTTTATAATATTAAACCAATTTCCACCATAGCCATGATGATACCTACTGTTGCTTTCCCTCGGTAAAAACTAGCTCACATAGCTGTCGCGCCCTTCTTACAGAAGAATGCTAAATGCGGTATGGTATTACTGGTGTCAATAGAAAATACCCTTTACTTATTATAACTTTAGTTATTTTACGTGACTTAGTTAACAGCCTCCGTGGTTGAGTGTTCAAAAGCTCGTCTGATGTTACGGAGGTTCCAGGTTCGAATCCCGGTGGGGATCCGTCGAACAAATATCACTTTGTGAGACTTTCCCCGGTTTGGTTCGGGCAATGCAGGCTGAATCACCTGATTGTCCGAAAAGAAAGATGATTCCGTGCTTCGGAAGGCACGTAAAACCGTTGGTCCTGGTTATTATCTACGGATATAGTCGTTAAAGGAGCCATGTTAGAAGCCTTAGGCGACTCAATAATTCTGACACCAGGGTTTGTGAGGTAGGTTAACTTTGAAACCCATACGAAAAAGCAAAGCAAAGCAAGTTACAGTTTTTTATCTGGCGAGTTCAAAAATGTGTGCTGTCTTCCATGAAGATCCTTGGAGATTTTTGTCCACTAGTGGACGTCTACAGAATGACCATGGTGTCAAGAGGTTTGGACTGAGTAGGTGTCGGAAAATTTGCTAAGATATTTCAGCGTAACCACGATAGGTTATAGACTTTAAGCATAAGTACTAAGAGTAATTTAGTCCGTGACTAGCTCCAAGTTAATGACCTAAAATAAGGTTCGTGAAAAAATATAAGGTTTTTTTTTAATTTATGCAAAGTCATACTTTAAAAGTTACTCAAAGGATGAAAGGTTTTTGTTGTAGTAAGCTTTATATAAAGTGTCTATTGATTCTTTTACTATTCTTTGCTGTCTATTCAAGTTTCTTATTAAGTTTAAATTATTTTTATGTGCTTTCTCTTTAAAGAAGGTGAATCACATTTTAATTTAAAAACAAATTAGAATTATCATGTCTCTGGAATAGTCATTTAAAAATGACAAATGGAAATACATATTTTATACATCATTCTTCATATTTCATTTTTTCTTTTCGTTTTTCATTTTCATATTATACAAGTAAATGTTTTAGAAAATAAACATTTGCTAGGCGAATAATACTAAAGATCCGAATGCCATTTACCGGTTATAAAATAATAATAAAATAATAATAATAATATTTATAATTACGTTGGATGTAATTAACAGCTAAGACTTTAAGATTATGCAGAATAAAGTCGTTATTCCGACTTACCTTTGACATACAACGAAGTGGGTTTAGAGAACTCGGTGCCAATAGAGTTCTCCGCCACGCACTCAAACTTGCCCTGGTCTTCTTCCTCACTCTTTACTATTTGCAGTGTACCTGAAAGAGACAAAACATATTTTAATATCACATTATATTATTTGTCCATGTCCAAATCGCAAATGCCCTCGCAAAATGCCCAACTAGCGAAGTGTCAAATATTATGCATGTCCAAAAAATTCGTTTTATGATTAATGTTGATATTTTTTTCTAATGATCTAATTATGATGATGTTGATGATGATGATTTCTTTGGGCTTGGGAGTAGTAAACTGAACCATTAATTATTCACCCGTGTAACCAATAGCAACCAGTTTACGCGCGCGAAAGGATTATGGTAACATTTCGTTTTCAAGGTCTTTGGTCTAGTTGTGGTTATAAGTGGAAGTAGTGCAGTAACAGTATATGAACAACAAAATCCGACGGACCAAGTAACTTATGTACCTATATTTGTATTGTATTGTAACTTTCCAAAAAGATACTCAACTAAGAATACAAATAAACCCCGAACTTTAGACCAGTCCCTTCGGTATTTTTCACAAAACATTCTCGACGAAATAAGTCGTCCGAATATCCGGGAAACATTTTATTCACGGAGTAAATATACGAGATTTATGAGCTAATAACCCGGGTGAGGGCCATTACGGTAGCCAAAGGCCGCGGCCCAGCAGGGGCCTTTAGAGCCTCATAGTGGCCTCACTACCTCATACTACCTTACGTAAACCTTATTCTGCCTCAACGGGGTTCCTAACTTTATTAAGTCGAAATTCTATGAACACCTGTTAGAGCAAGTGAAATTATATGAGATACTAGCAGTCCTATTTTGGCTTTTCCATGCAGTTTCCCGTAGGTATGACATATTTTCCCGCTGTAAAAACTATCTAAGATGTTGAACGGGGATATAAGGTACCACCATGCAAAATTTTATTCAAATCGGTCCAACAGTTTCGGAGATTAACCCACACAAACAGACAAAAAAAAAATCTGGATTATGTTCTTACATCCCCCTCACTCGATTTTTAGCTTCATTTTTCTATGTACACTTTTTTACCTCTACAGTTCTAAAGATAAGAACAAGAAAGAAGCCATGGTAAATAGTGTCAGTAAATAAAATAAAGGAATGTAATTTTTTGTCCACTGCTGGATAAAGGCTTCCCCCAAAGATGACCACAACAATCGTTGATGCGCAGCATTGGACGTTATATGGCAAAAATGATGATGATGAATGTTTTGTTACACCTTTCATAATACAGAGAAGAAACTTAATATAAATGTTTCATACAACTTTAGTCCACATAAACAGTTTTTTTGTATACTATGTTGTACACGCTAGCAATTGAGCAAGAGTATAAAATTCCGGCGACAATTTCTCCGACGCCTTTTTAAACTGTGCCGATGGAATTTTTAATGGCCGCGACTTCTAAAACTTTTTAAGCCCCTGGTGGCGAAGCTCTGTATGAACTAGCTTGAAAAATTAGCAAGTTGAAGCAGGTTGTACCTACAGTAAATATGTATGGATATAATAATTTATATCTGTAATCTGTTTGAAGAGTTTATAGACTGTGATTAATGGTTCTAACAAGATCTCAGCTAAAAATGAATTCTGGAAATTGCCTGATCCATCAATCTGAGAATCTGAGCAATAGATAAATAAGCTTCATTGAATACATGATTACACGATACTCTATTTTTTATTTACGTACCTAAGTAATAAATATTTATAGCGTAGTTAGGTTACTGAACAGATTGACATCGAATGTGTACTAAGTTTAACGTACGTTTTAAAGTACGAAATCATCTAAAAATTTGGCAGTGTGATACAGCTTGGATCGTGTAAAGTCAAAACACTTCTAAAAAAACCGACATATTCGCGTCACGACATTCATAGGAAGGGAGGATGTTCCAAATTTAAATCGGGCACCACAAAGTTAATGATTTTGTACATGATAAAAAAATAAATAAAAAGGAAATATTTTATAAGTTGCGTTTGGAACTCAGAATAACGAATTTAATATTGATAGAAGGAGCGATAAAAATCCGCAACGCTTCGCGGAGAGCTTCCTTTTTACTCTTATGAAAGTTTTGTATGTCAGAGTTATACAACATACAACCCCTTGGACGAATTACCATAGTTTGTAACTATGTTACTAAGTCCATGTACAATCCCTCTCTGGACAGGTACGTCAATATTTCAGTTGTGTTCCCATCTTTCAAATCTCTAAAAAATAATACGACTAAATTAAAGATGACATGATATTGTCATTGTCACTTTGAAAGCTTGAGAAACTGGTGACTCTATAATTTTGTAGTATTACTGGCCACCCCGTGTGTCTTCTTAGCAAGTATGTTTTAAGTACTATTCCTCGAATGGTACTTATAACATCCTTGCCCCTTGGTATATTTTGACAATGTACTTGGAATGCTTGAAGGGTCAAAAGCGAAGCGCGGCCTACCCTACCTCTTTGGTTTGGAACTACAGCTAGCATTTTTGAAGTCATTCTCCATCTGTCTTTTTGTTTGTAGCGGATGAATGCGGCAGGGAATTGCTTTATTTGGTAAACTACACTTAGTATTTGCTAGTTTTGCCAGCATTCCGAAACGTTGCAGTTTTGATTCGGAGACTCATTATTTCGAGAGCGAATGTTTACTTTGTTGGTGCACGAACAGTAATTTGGGTAGAGCCTTGAGTAAAGTAAATAGACGAGTTGGTAAAGTGTTTCAAATTGAAACAGCAATTGCTATGAACAACACATATTTTGTACAAAAGAATGCTTTGTGGCTCAGTAGTAAATAAACATACACACAAAAATGCAAATCTTCTTCTTTATAATATTAGTATGAATTATGTATTAGTAATATTATGTATTAGTAAGTATGAAACTTGAATAAAGGGCAAATATTAACCTAATGTAAGTTTATATATTAAGGTTGGGGATTGGTTGGTGGGGTTTAATTAAGTTGAATACAATTTTAAAATTTATAGGAACCTTCAGAACTTGATTTCAAAGAATATAAATTTTAAGCAATAAAATGTTTGAAAAACTGTCATCATTAGGATTCTACGATGCCCCGTACACGCGAATGGGAACGCTCATATTCCTAAGTGCGGCATTAGCATTCAATGTCCTCCTCCGAGCACAGGAGGCATACAACCCAGCGGGAGCGTGCACTGAAAGGACCTCAAGTTTATTACTTACTTTCATACCACATACAAATACATGTACGTTTAAATATAGTACTTATACGCCTGAGTGTCCCGATGTTCGTACTTATAAATAGTAAAAGTAGTGTTGATTGCAGAATTTCAGGCGAGCAATCGATACCCGCTTTATTTACATGTTTGTGGGAGGCATAATTCGTTCTGCTGAAATGATGATGTGTTTCGTTAATCAGTAATTCGAGATTTAACGTTCATATTTTGTCTTTTTCGTTTCCCAGACTATAGAAAAATATGATAAGAAAAAAGTGTCGCCTTTCTTCGCCAACACCTCATATATGTCCCCACCGAGGGGCTCGAGCCTACCCTGAAACCAGGGTGAAAAGGCTTAGTCGACCACGCTGATCCAGAACGGGTTGGTCAACTTTACACACAACCTTGAATTGCTTTACAGGCAGGTTTCCTCGCGATGTGTTCTTTCACCGTACGAGCGTCAAATAATCGTAAACATGAAATCGAAAACACATTGGTACATGCCGAGACTTGAACCCGCGCACTTCTGAATGGAAGTCAGTAAGTCAACGCTCACCCTTCTTTCCTGATGCTCTTTTGTCAATCGCTAAGATCGGTAGACTTTACATCAGATACAAATCACTACATAGTATAAAATAAAGTCGCTTTCTCTGTCCCTATGTCCCTATGTCCCTATGTCCCTCCCTTTGTACGCTTAAATCTTTAAAACTACGCAACGGATTTTGATGCGGTTTTTTTTAATAGATAGAGTGATTCAAGAGGAAGGTTTATATGTATAATACATGCATAATATACTGAAGGATAACCCACAATAACCATTTTCCCGTGCGGAGCCGGGGCGGGTCGCTAGTTAATAATAATTCGTTTAATCCTCAATAAAGTATTAATTTCACTATAATGCGTATGCATGATTAAAGCTGTGATATCAAGCGATAGCTTACAAAACGATTTACGGGCGTCAATATCCAGGTCGCAGTGATAAATTGGAAAATAATGTGAGAATTATACAGATCTATTTACACAACGAGCCAGTAGCTTCCCAGTTTACATCGAAGAACAGATAATGTTTTTCTGATGAATAAATTATCATCAAGGTATATTCAGGTAAACAATGTAGTTTCTGTTTCCTAAACTAACCAACAACGGCTTAAATTACCTAAGATAAATGTTAGTTTTGTGTTTTTAGTGCCAATAAAGGAGAAAGATATTTCAATGTTTGCGATTTCTTTGTGAAAACATAACAATCCGACACCCAACGTCCAATTCCGCGAACGCCCTAATTGGACAGATTTTTATTTAAGTCAAAAGTTGTCCTTTACAGCAGAGAAAGACTTTTTTTTATAATTAAAGAGTAAAATCAAAATGTATTTCACTGCGGCCAGAATACTAAAAAACTTTAACTTAAAAAAAAACAGAAAATAGAAAAACTTTAATTATATTAAAAATAAAATTCGAGCACTACAGTATCGCGCATCGAGAATAAAACCAACTAAAAATATCATAACTATACAACACACATTACATAAACCAGCACAACTTCTATTCTACAACTTTTCAATCTAAAAATACAAATACAAATACAAATACAAAATATTCTTTATTGCACATAATTAAAAAAAAAGTTAAAAAAAAAAAAGTTGTTAGTTCTAAAAATAAAGTTTATATAACTCACAAAATACCTACTCTTTGGCTAACAAAATATTGGGTACCCACAAAGAACTATCTATTGTCTTAAATTCAAAAGGCGGACCTTCGTCACATTCGCGCTGACCTATCGCAGGCTGTCAAGGATCCAAGAGACCAGGGGTTGGTGCAGTTTGGTCACAGACAATTTTGGTCATGAATTTTACTCCCATAAGTCATTATTATTTACTAGAGCATTGGTGGTCAAGTGGCTAAGGCCGTTGACTTCCATTCGGAAGTACGCGTGTTCCAACATCGGCACGTATCAATGTGTTTTAGATTTTTGAATTCGTTACATATTATGAATTCGAAAATCTAAAACAGATTGGTACGTGTCGAGTTTTATTCGACGCTATTACGCTGAAGGAAAATATCGTGAGGAAACCTGCACACACCTGCGAAGTTATTCAAGGGTTTTGTGTAAAGTTACCGTGTGGCCCCGCATAGAATAGCGCCACCCCCTCTCTTCCCGTGGGGGTCGTAGAAGGCGACCGAGGGACTACTACCAAAGGATGGGAAGACAATCCCAGGTAGTTGTAGTTTACTTTATACCCAAACAATTATATAAATCAAGGTTTTTATTGGTATTCGTTTTATTACGTTAAAGATTGATCAGAGATTAAGACTCAATCAATGCCAAAAAACAATAGTATTATATATTCTGTGTTTTTGGCTGAAAGCTGCTGCCTATTTCCTGGACATGTACAGAAGCCAGCACATGCGGTTGGACATTCGCACTACGAAATTTACACCTACCGCTCCGGTTATTGGTCACAGTAAAATATAATATTTTATTTGACATAATTTGAGGAGCACAAATCTAGTTATACAATATAGCTTATGGCACGAAAGAATCGAATAAATTTTTAATTACATTAATTGGTGTTTCCAACAAGGTCATAGCTCAAGCCCCTAGGTATATGGGATGTAACAGAATGACCAAACAGAACTGGGTCCAAACGAAACCAACCTCAGGCAGCCACCACTAGTTTTATTTGATTACCGCCAAAAATCCCCAAAAGTGCGTGGACTTGGCAGGTCGAGCGGCCTGGGACGTGACATATTTCAGATTACCGAACAAGAAACTATTAAAGAGGGAGAGGAAACGATCCGAAAGTGACGAAATATAACTTCAGAATAGAATAGGGTACGGTGAAGGAAAAAATCGTAAGAAATTCTGCACACACCTACGAAGACATTCACAGGTAGTGTGTGAAGTCAGCCAACCCGTACTGGGCCAGAGTGGTCGACTAAGGTTTAATCAATCTGATTCGGAGTAAGCTCGCTCGAGTAAAACTCAGCAGTCCAAACCCATATAAACTTCAGTCACGTTATCGGCCACTTTGTAGGTATGACAAGTTGAATTTTTATTTTGAGATTTCAATCTATGTTCCTTAGATAAAGTTGTTGGTGCTCTTATATTATACAGCTTTCAGGACTGCACCTTAGGTAACGTTAACTGTATTTCATTGGTAATCCATTGGTACCCATTCCATTCCTGTCGACTCTGGGTTTTTAGTCCATTCATTTTTAGCCATCACCTTTACCTAGGCTTGTGTCACTCAATAGGCGAAGAACTTGTTTTTTATGTGAAAATGTAGTAAATAGCTCGTATTTCATTCTAGGTGCATCAATAAATTTAACACAAAAAAGAGTACGTAGCCGAAACTGAGGAAACCCCCCTTATTTTTCCAATAAGAATAGCAATCGCAGCCAAAAAAAAGCGTGTTCAAAACATAACACGGAAAAGGAAAAAAAATAGCTTCCTCATATTTCAAGAGCGAGGTGTGATAGCAAAGCGGGGGCATCAAAATGCTATTTCCGGAATCGATACGTCCGAGGGTATACTATTAGAGCGGTCGACGTCAGAAGCAATGAAATAAAAAAAGATCGCGCCTGGCCACCGTGATCCCTTGGCTTTCCGCCTTGTAGAGCTCCAAGTGGCCCAAGTCACGAGAGGTAAGTTAGTCAAAACGTGGACATCTGGATTGAGGGCCCATTTTTTAAAAGTTTACTAAAGCCTGCTGGACACGGGTAGAGTAAACGGTAGAGTACTAACTATCCTACTTTCTATACTCATGTAGACATCTTTGGTAGAGTAGAGTACTGAAATTTGGTGGTACCACTTTCCTTCCCCCACCCGGGCGTCCACTGTACTCTACCGACTACTCGACCCGTGTAAACGGTTAGTAGAGTAACTAGTTCAGACTTGTTTACAGCACGCACGTGTCATCGTTGTTTGGAGTGGTTTGGAGTTGACATAAAAGCGTTACTCTACTAACAAAATAAAAATTTACGTGTAGACACTCTACGATACTCTACCAAAACTGATAGAGTAAACTAAACTAAATACTAGTAGAGTAGTATGCTAGTTCACTCTACCCATGTCCAGCAGGCTTAAACGATTTAAGATTTATAGGGAATTTAATAAAGAATAGTAAAAACATAAAGAACAGGGTCAGGAATTTCTTAAACATAAATTGAAATTGTTGTGATTAAATAACTTGGGCCCTCAATCTGCTCGCCTAAAATGTCATAGGTCAAATATCAAAAAGTACTACCTCTGGGTGTATACTTATTATTTCAGCATTTAGTTCTCGACTCGAAAAGAAGAAGAAGTAGCTTATAACTTGTACCGTTTGATCAGGTGGCTGGTTCAGTTCAATGGACCGTTGGCGGCGACGTGACTTTGAAGCGTCGACGCGACGCGACGGTAGCACGATCCTTGTTGCAACGAGCGATTACAAAGGAAAACGTCGCGTCGTTGGTCGCTCTTTGCAACCGCGCGACAAGCTATAAAAATACGCTTTAGAGTTTGTGGAGTTAAAACGGAACGTAGTACAAAAAGCTTGCAACAAATAAATACAAGTAAGTTTAAAATAAAGAATTAAATAAACAGTGTATTACTTCCAAATTGTGTAAAAAAAACTAACTATTTAGGCACAGTCACCCAATATGGTAGAATATGGCCATTTAATTCACATTTCAGGACCCTCGACGTATCATTACGTGCGATAAAGTGTTATGCTTCAGCAAATATATTAATATTATAAAAGCGAAAGTTTGGATGGTTATTACTCTATCACGCTTAAACCTCACTTTGGCACACATTCTAGTTAGGTCCTAGAGTAGGCTATAGAATAGCTTAATCCAAAAAAACATATAATTTCCTAAGGGACACTGGGACACCTTTAATAGTAAAAGAAGCCAATTTGCTCTCAACGTGGCACTAGGTTTAAATGGAAAATGAAATCTACGCGTAGTTGCAGGAAAAAGCTAGTAATTTTATAATTAGACTCTATAGTCTAATTATATAATTTCTAATTCTATAGTCTAATTAGTAGCAAAACAAAAGGTATTATAACTAGTTCGTACGTAGGTACGAACTAGTTATAAAACCTTTTGTTTTGCTACTGAAGAAAACGAACAAATATTAATTATAATAACATTAAAATTCATATAGCTTTAACGAATCCTCACTAAAAACCCTTCCATAATCCCAATAACTACCGCAGACTTAACCTTAATTATCAACCATACACCGTCCAAAATAAATTCTATTTAATTTAATGAAAACAATAAGGCAAATAAGGTAAACTGCCCAATATTTCACCAGGATTTAGCCCACTTGTAATTCCCCGGCCGGGGAGGTCGACAGGGACTTTTACCCTACTCATGACGTCACAAGAACTGTCTAGACTAAAGGCTGGGAGCGATTTCGTCATAGGTCCTAAGGGTTTTTAAATTGTAATACGTTTCGCAGTAACAAGTCGAAGTAATTTCGTGTTATACATTTTGCAACAAATTATTAAAAGAATATTACCTATTTGTTAGTGTCCCTTTACGTACGAAAAAAATCCGAAAAAAATTGGACATTACCAAAGGCTTTTATGTACCTATTTCTATTTGATATAAATGACTTATCTTCTGGAGTAATTATGTAATTCTTGGGGTTTGACTTTTTTAAACAAACCATTTATTTTAATAAGGGATATGTCTATAATTATGTAGTTTTTATTTTATATTTTTTTGATCATCTATGTAACATCGATTGCGTCACAATTATATTTACCATTGCCACCTTTCTCAGGTAATGTCTTAAGGTGCACAGTGGGCAAATAATTAAAAGAAAAATAAGCGCTATTCATAAATGTCTGGCGGAATAGCTGGGCCGCAGGAACATTATATTACAACCAGTTTCAGTTGGCCTCCCTCTCTCCCCGGCAGAAAGCTCTCGCTATATTAATTGGACTGTCCCGGAAGACGTTATGATGTTTACAGGGGTCAGGATAGATTGGTCAAGGAAGTCTTATCTCGTGACCCGTTTAATCTAGCCCTTGCGAGAAAGACAGGACTAGTGATAGGTGGACGCTGGTTAAGTAAGATGGTTTTTAAGCATGTTCTTCACCCATAAAAGGCGAAATATATTAGGTCCTTACCTATGAAATTGCCGTTCAGTATCAAAAAAGTGAAACAAGTTTTTTTTAATGAAATTATTATTTAATCAATCGAAGTATGCGCCGTTGTTATCGATACACTTCCGCCATTTTATAGGCAGACCATTGATACCTTTGGAAAAAAAATTCTGAGAGCGAGAGTCTATGAACTGTTTGAAGGCGGTTTTGACTGCCTCATCAGATTTGAAATTTTTTCCTTGTAAAAAGTTATCCAAATTTTGAAAAAAGTGGTAATCGGTTGGGGCAAAATCTGGAGAGTATGGTGGGTAACGCAGATCTTGCCCCAACCGATTACCACTTTTTTCAAAATTTGGATAACTTTTTACAAGGAAAAAATTTCAAATCTGATGAGGCAGTCAAAACCGCCTTCAAACAGTTCATAGACTCTCGCTCCCAGAATTTTTTTGTCCAAAGGTATCAATGTTCTGCCTATAAAATGGCGGAAGTGTATCGATAACAACGGCGCATACTTCGATTGATTAAATAATAATTTCATTAAAAAAAACTTGTTTCACTTTTTTGATACTGAACGGCAATTTCATAGGTAAGGACCTAATATAAAAAAAAATTGACACCTGCCAGTAAGATTGTATACCTATATAAAAATATTTTTGTTCGCTCTCTAAAATGCAGTTCTTATCCTATGAGTCTTAAAATGACATGCAGTTTATAAAATTATCTATCAGAGCCTGGAGGCTATATTAAAGTTGTAAAGACTCCTTTATAAAACAACTAGCTTTTCGCCCGCAACTGTGCCCGCTTTAACAGTTTTACCCGTTTTCTAGCGGTAAAAGGTAACCTATGTTCGACATTTTCTTCCTTCGTCCTTAAAAACGGAACGAATTCGAAACATTATTTCTATTGTGCTCCATAGGTAACTGTTATTTTTCAGTAACAGTTCTAATACTTTCTGCTCCTTATACCATCCGAATAGTGACGTCAGCGCGGTTTATTTAACGTCCGCAACCGTTGATTAAGTGATATGAGATGATCTTATATCGCCGACCACTTATAATGTGGACATTTAGTGTTGTCTTAATGAAACTCTCATAAAGAATAATGGGGCTGAGGTTTATCTTGGTGCGAGATTGTGTGAACATCGTTTAGTGCATTTCCGAGTCTGTGGAGGAACATTTTCTTTTTAAGGTCTCTTAACTTGATTTTACGGATAATAAATATTATTCGTATTCCTCCGTTATAATAAATAGGTGATTTGTAAATTGCTTTGTTTATCTATATATTGAACCATTTACTGTACACAAAACATTAAAAACAAAAAAAAAACTAACTACACAGTACTGTAGGCCTCTGTCTACTTTTTTCCAAGGAAGTATCTTAAAAATATTCATTTAGTAAGTTTTAATTTAGTTTCATAAAGTACTCTTATTATCTGGAAAAAGGCAATTTGTGTGTCAGCCCTTGGCTCTAAAGGCCCACATGCCTCCAGTACCGACTATGACCTATGCAAAGTTTTGTAACATTTCTGAAAACACTCACCTATAAAATATTACTATAAAATATACAACTTAATATAAAGACATTAAAGTATTTGACCCAGAAACCGCCCCAGTGTAAATCTTCGTTGCTTAACTTCCAGCCCTTAATCACGGCGAGTTGCGCCCACCGCCGTTATTGTTGTTCGAATCAAGTCGCTTTAAACCGCTTTTTGCCGGTTTGTCCCACCCATAGCGTCCCATTCAAAGTTGAAAGGTCCCGGCATTCGTATGTAAATGAAACGTAATATTCGTAATCTGGCCGGGTAGGTCGCAATCACGGTCTTGTATCGCGCCCTCAGAGGTATTGCACACGGGTAGAGTGAGCGGGAGAGTCCACTAGCCTACTACACTATCCATTTGTACTCAACATTTTTATTTATCAAAAGAAAGATAGTAAAGTAAGTAGGTATGTGCATAAAATACAATAGAACACTGACACACGAAAACCGACTGACTGTCTCTCACGGTTGTTACATTTCAACAATAACTCATTTAAATTGTATTTTTAGGTTTGGCCGTAAAGAATTCATCTGTTTCGACGTACATCTCCTGTAAGGTACTTTTCATAGTAGTTTTCATTTGGTGATTAGATAGTATTTTCTTAGTCACTCGTTAGTAAAAAAATTAAGCAAGTCTGAATGATTTTCAATCTACTACACGTATACGTGGATTGAGGCAATCGTGTGAGGTAGAGTAGCTTGCCCGAGCAGCTAAGTACTATATAGACTACAATTTTTTTTAAAGCGCCGGATAAATAAAATAACTTGCAATATTGCGGAACTCAAATTAACTAATTTTAGACAACAGTTAGAAATGATACAGTCAATATTATAAATAAATATACAGATAAAGCATAACAAACTTAATCGTAACTCAAATAGATATACGAAAAAAATAATCTATATGAAATTCAAATTTACAAATACTCAATTATATTTCGTCAAGCTAAGTACTACACCGCGCTACTGTACCAAATTGCTCTACCCGTGTATCGCGCCCGTAAGGGTTACCCGCACGGATAGTAATGGTACTAGATATTACTAGATATTAACCGTTTTGCGTTCCACCTGAATGGGAGCATAAATTTTAGGATGGTAATGATTTAGTTGTGTTGCGGGAAGGTAATGATTGTAGCTTGTGAAGGGAAATCGGAATCGGTTAATGATGTTACTACGATAACAGTGATTTCTGGTTTCATTAATTTTATGTAGCTTTCCGCCAAGCGGGTCCGCCCGGGTTAACAGGTTTTCCCGTGGGAAATAAGTATTTTACCGCGGTAAAAAGTAGCTTATGTGTTATCCTCTACCTTAAAAGGGAGGTGTTGCCATAATCCCTACGCTTAGAGGTGGGTTGGGGATCGCAGTTGTTGTCGCGATTTCACAGGTATATAATTTACTAGCTTTCCGCCGCGGCTCCGCCCGCGCTAACAGTTTTTCCCAGAGGCATTTTCCCGCGGTAAATGGTGTTACTCAGGGTGAATGTAGCTTTCTATCTAATGGTAATTTTTTTTTAATCGATTCAGTAGTTTTTGTATTTATTCATAACAAACATACACTCACACAAAAATACAAATCTTTCCTTTTTATAATATTAGTATGATAGTAATAATTTAAATGTAATGTTCTAAAGAAAAAATAGTCAAACCTTAAGGCACCTTAATAGGCAGTATTTGAATAAATGCTATTGGCTTGTAGCGAGTATGTAGAACAGGAAATTAAAAAATCAACGGTCAGCTTAACGATCTGTAAGTGGATATAAGGAGAACCGCCGAAGACGTTATCAGCAATAAACACCCTACTGTTATGGCCAACTTGTGGGTTGGAAGTTGATAATTCCGTGGCTCAGCCCGTAAACCCTTGTCTCCATCCCCCTCTAATTTACACTGGTCGTAATAATAAAAAATAAAACATCATTCCTAAATAAAGAGAGTGGTTTTATATTTCGGCAATAAAACTTGGCTTTCTCCAAAGACAGTACAGCAGCACTAGACTCCGCTTGTAGTTGCTAAGTAGAAAAAAAAGGTCGAAAGAATGAGTAATAAGTGAGTAGTAAGTTAAGATTTAGATCTAACAAAATTAAAATGAATTTAGGGGGACTTTAGAATCAGTAACCAAAATATTTTTTTTTGTCTCAACATCACGACTCAACATAGAACCAAATGTAACAAATATCACAAACAATAAAAAAAAGGGAAATATTTATGGTAACATTATCATTTCACACCAAAAGAATATTAAAAATGTGTAGGTCTCTATTGATAGCGCGTGTAGCGTTGTGGTAGCCGTTACTTTCAGTCAGTTATTTAATGTTATATAAATATACCTAATGTAAATGTTTATTAGTGGCACTCATCGCAAAGAAAAATATTGTACCTGCAAAGTTACCTAGAAAAGCAGCCTTTATGTGTGCAACAGGCCCCAGAAGCATAAAACAATGTCACAAGGGGTTATATAACATCTAACTGTCAAAATGATGTGAGAACCTAATATATTGAAATTGTCTCCAATAATAGAAAAGTATAGATACGACAAAACTATGTCTTATTATTCGTACGTACCCCAGAGAGGACTGTTATAAACAGTAGAAAATATTTTACCGTGTTACTTCAAAAAAGTTAAACATGCGTTGAGCGTGTAATTAAAAAATTGTCTAAAATATATTTTCTATAAAGTCTTTTTAGAAAAGTGTAAACACACTTATTTAAAGACCCTCAAGACATAATTTTGTTTGTGACAAGCGGAGTAATCTCCTGTTATACCGTCATAGGCTTGACGCTGCCTCGGTTTTGAGGTAGAGATTTTTATGTTCCTGTTTTAGGCAGAGTGTTGAGTTTATGGGTCTTAGCATCAAATGTTGCGTTTTGTACTTGGATGAGACTTGTTATGCTAATGCTGCCTGTGTGTGAATACGGCTTTAGCTCAGACGAAATCGTCTGCAAAGCGAGAATACCTGTTACTAAGAGGGTAAAATGAAGGTTTATTATGAAAGCTTAGATTAGACAGATTCTCTGCTTTTATTTGAAAAGTAAAGAATGAGAAATGTGCTTGATTCTCATTGTACACGGCTAAGCTGTATTTAAGTATTCTTGGTGTTTTTAGCTAGAAAAAAGAGAAACGTACATTTATAAACGTATTTCATACAATTTTTTACTTAGAATAAGTGTGGAAGTAGCTAAAGTTTTTGCACATACTAGAATAAGAGATTCACTACAGACAGCTAATATGCAAATCAGTCTAGTTACTATTCGCATATGTCCCACAGATTTAGTACTAGCCGTACAAAGCAGAGGTTGTCCCAACTGCCATCAGAAATATTGTTCCAAATTCAAGAACAAAATGCGTAGATCCAATCTGCCCCAGAAATGCCTCCAGAGATCAGAACATGCATTCCTAAATGAATATGTAAATTGGGATATTCAATCCGGGGCCTGTTAGAGGCCGAACAATATACGAACTGGGTCTCGGATTGGAGGAAGAATTAAAATGTTAATTGGTTTTAAAGGGGTGTGCTGTGCGGAAGATATTTTTGAGAGTTTGAATATGACAAAATATGATTGAATATTTTTAGGTATTGATTTTTAACAAAAAAAGGTAGAAGCAATAATTATATTATTTTAAACTACTAGGATCTAACTAAGTTCGAAAAAAACAGTGACATTACATAATTTAAAATTGATTTCGGATAATGGCGCCGATTCTTGTAGGTTTGCGTTCTATTATCGTTTTTAAGAACAAAAGCGGAAAGAGAATGGACAATTCAGTTTGAGAGACGTCAAACTTCGATTCAATGCTAATCACTCTTGTT
Organism: Teleiodes luculella; assembly: GCA_948473455.1. NCBI lineage: Eukaryota > Metazoa > Arthropoda > Insecta > Lepidoptera > Gelechiidae > Teleiodes > Teleiodes luculella. Next base: position 11,540,797 of record OX419593.1, read on the forward strand.
TACGGTTAATATAAAACACCCGACACAATATTACGCCGAATTTGACAGCTAATATTATTTATTTAAAATATAATTCATTCATTCATTGATCTCCTGTCTTTTTCTGTTCTTATATGAAAGAAAAAGAATCGCGACTTAAATTTATGTCGTATGGTGACTTTGGAGAATTACCACTAATGGAGAAGATAAGCCTTTTAACTTAATTTAGGGATTTTGAAGAAATTGTTGGTGACAATCTATACACCGTGAAATTTAACTGGTTTATTTGTCCGCAAAGGAGCGTCGGTGGCCTAGTGGCTAGGCCCGTTGACTTCCATTCCGAAGTTCGCGGGTTCAAACCTCGACACGTACCAATGTGTTTTCGATTTTCGAATTCATATGTACGTTTATTCGACGCTCTTACGGTGAAGGAAAACATCGTGAGAAAACCTGCACACACCTGCGAAGAAATTCAAAGGTTGTGTGTGAAGTTGACCAACCCGCACTGGGCCAGCGTGGTCGACTAAGGCCTATTAACCCTGGTATCAGGGTAGGCTCGAGCCCCTCGGTGGGGACATATATGAGCTGTTAACGATTTGTCCGCAAATAAGTGGTAGTAATGAAACTAACCAACTTCCCATAGGTAATATAGATTGAATTAAAATTCAACTTGTCATACAAAATGGCCGGTCACGTGACTTAAGTTTATATGAAAAGTTGAATATTATTTTTGAGCTTTCAACCTAATTTCGGGAAAGTTGTTCAGTTTCATGAGTACTACTAATATGTTGCGGATAAACAACCAGTTTAATTTCATGGTGTACATCAGATATACATACAGGATTTTTAGAGTTCCGTAGCCAAATGGCAAAAAACGGAACCCTTATAGATTCGTCATGTCTGTCTGTCTGTCTGTCCGTCCGTCCGTCCGTATGTCACAGCCACTTTATTCCGAAACTATAATACCTATACTGTTGAAACTTGGTAAGTAGATGTATTCTGTGAACCGCATTAAGATTTTCTTACAAAAATAGAAAAAAAAACCAATAAATTTAGGGGGCCCATACATAGAACAAAAAACTAAAAAAAAATTTTTTCATCAAACCCATACGTGTGGGGTATCTATGGATAGGTCTTCAAAAATGATATTTAGGTTCCTAATATCATTTTTTTCTAAACTGAATAGTTTGCGGGAGAGACGCTTCCAAAGTGGAAAAATGCGTGTCCCCCCCCCTCTAACTTCTAAAATAAGAGAATGATAAAACTAAAAAAAATATATGATGTGCATTACCATAAAAACTTTCAACGAAAATTGTTTTGAACGATATCTAGTAAGTAGTTTTTTTAATACGTCATAAATCGTAAACCGCAATTTACCTTTCACTATATGAATTAAAAAAAACAACAGACCTAAAAACAGCAATTAGTGCGTATTATGCGTATGCACACGCATGGCTAAATTATGGTATACTAATTTGGGGCAATAGCACAGATACTCAGCAATTATTTATATTACAAAAAAAATGTATTAGAATTTTAGTAAATATTAATAATATGGAAACTTGTAGACCGCACTTCACGAAATTAAATATTCTAACTCTTACCTCTATATATATCCTACAAATAAGTAATTATGTTAAACAACATCCAGAACTGTATAAAACAGCAAAAGATAGTTATTTACAAAAACGTGACTTACGACACCAAAATAGATTAACAGCTCCATTTACTAAATTACATATAGTCAGTTCTGCACCCTACCACATGTCAGTAAAAATTTTTAATAAACTACCATCAGATATAAAATCAATTAAGGACAATAACTTATTTAATAATAGATTAAAGCGATTCCTCGTAGACAAATGCTTTTATAATTTACAGGAGTTTTTCGAAAATGAATAGTAAACTGCAATGTAGCATTAATTTTATTATATGATGATAATAACAGTTTAAATTATATGTAAAAGTAAGTTTTTAAGTTTATTTATTTTTAAGTTTATTTGATTCTGTTATTTGCAGTGCCCTTGCAGGGTCATGTGTGGACCATATTCTACTTGTACGACCTTTGTAACAAACACCACATGAAGCAATAAATTATATGATTATGATTATGATTATGATTATTATTAAAACATCGATCAAAGTCACAACGAACTACAAAAACTTTTATAGTATGTTACTGGCTGCTACGGAACCTTTGTGAACCCGGCGCAAATTTTGTGTATGCGGTCAGTATCAAATCGTTACTAGATAACATTACATGATAAGATTTTAATTAAGGAACGATTTTTTTAAGAAACGCCTCTATTCAGGTCCAATCAATTATGTCGAAGAGTGTTTATTTAAACGAAGTTTAAATCCATCTTTACCGTTCAATAAACGAAAAAAAAAATTGGAGCAAATTTTTCTTCCCATACAAAATTTTACACCTACTTTAGGCATTTAATAGCGATATTACGATTTTTTTTATGAAACGTGATAAAATAAATTTGTTAACACAATGTTATCAATTCGTTATGGAGCAAGACATTAGAACCTTAATCGATCAAAGATAAACGGACTATCATCAGCATCGGGGATGCAAATGTGCACTCGACAGCGGAGTTAATGTCGTTAGTATCAAAGTACGGTCAGCAAAAATATAAAAATAACTAGCTTTCCGCCCCGCGACTCCGCCCGCGATTTTCCGTGGGGATTCCATGATATGTTGTCATTTCGAAACTTGCAACGAGGTAAAAACTAGTATGGACTAATATGAAACAAGGTTGTGGACTGTCTTTCTAGTTATTCTTGATGAGCAATACTTATAGTATTATTATTTTTATAAATAATAAAAAAAAAACTAATTGTATTAATTCTATTTTGTATCGAGCTATGTAAATCTATCTTGATCTTGACCTTTTAACTATTTTCGGTCATGGCGACCTCTTCGACTCTTAACCATTCAATTTTTATCTCAATTTCTATTTAATTTTAAGTTTTATAATCTTTCACATTTTTTGTGTAATATGGGTAATTTGAAGCCTAAAATTAATAATTTTGAAACGGTAAGAAATGAAATTTAATTTAATTTAACCAGTAGGAATTTATAACTCTATATTATTTTTCTGACGGTACCGGTAACTAATGCCGCAGCTAATATCAGTTGATCATTGGCGATATTGCGACCAGTATCGCTATTACCGAGCGGTCATTACAACAGCCATTTTACACTAATCACCATGTACTGGTAGACTATTATTATTTATAATTAATTTATATATTGATGTACTTTAAGTTAACATATTAAATATAATAAAATATGACAGAAAATGCACTAAAATTCAGTCTATACAGCCTTTGAAAATTATTTGGAAGACCTAGCTGATTATTTTATATCAGGTTGTCATGCCTGCCACCAGGTGCCACTAGGTGGGTACCAGGACCTTGGCGAGACGACAGAAGCGGCTGAAGATTGAAGGTTTCCTTAGACACTAGTAGTAAAATACACGAGGAACTGACTGGCACTGGTTTATTTACATTGAAACGAAACAGGTATAAACTCGGCAGAATAAAACAGCTTATATCTTACAAAATTACACACTTTTTAAGAAATATGGCCGTCAAGGCCGCAAGTCAAGGGGGAAACTGAAGAAAAATGGACGAGGATGACGTATGAATGACGAAGGAATTCCAAAATTGAATGTTTGAATTTAGACGAGAAAGAAATGGAAAATGAGGTTGCAAAGTACTCGTTACGAGGTGATTATTATATCTCCACTGAAGGACTCGGGGCGTTGATTCAGTAAGAATCGGTCGACGTCAAACCAAGGACAAATACTAGCGTTTATAGGTTCCTTGCTACAAACACAGCAAGGATGTTGACTGGCTAGTCAAATGAATAGCTCTTCATGAAATGTCAAAACTATTTTAAATTGAAAATTAAACTGAATAAAAACTTACGACGTCATAGCTTTGTATTGAACAATTTTGTACGATTTTTTCTACGATTTGCAATCATAAATTTTAAATAGTTCAAAATAGAAAAGAAAGAAAGAAAGAAAGTAAGAAAGAAATAAAACTCATTTATTCATTCTGCTGTGACGGAACACATACTAAAATGTAGACACAAACTTAATTATGTAATTACACTATAGTATGCAATAGGGCACAACAGTGAAAGGGTCACGACTCAGCATTATGTCTACCTCATGAGAGATAGACGCTGTTTTTCAGTCGAGCCCATAAAATAGTTCTAGACTAAGTTGTGTATGATTTCGGGCGGTTTATTTCTTGCACCTTTTGTTGTGGATACAGTCACCATCACTTTTCGATATTATTGTAAAAAAAACACGATCCTACCGGCTGAAAAAGAGACATCCAATAAACCACCACCGAGCGAAATCCACCAAACCAAACAATTCAAACTACGGACCTGTAATAATGAAATTCAATTTCACGTAGGAGCTCCCACTGACTTACAGTTCCCGTTTTCTCGAGCAAGTCTTCACCCAACCATAACAATAATTTTGAACTATGCAAACTAGCGTCTTGGGGCGACGAAACAGCGTGCGCCGGAGCGGAATAATCCTAACGAATAAATTTAAATTAATGAGATCAAAAGAGCCCACGGCAACACCGCGGTCTTACTCTAACTGAATTTAAATTACTTTCTCACCTCTTATGAAGTGCATAATGGCATTAAAATTAAAATTATTAACATTCCAGGGTGGGTAGACCGGCGACAAGTTGATTACTTGTGTATAAAAACAGCACAATTTTTTTTTGAATAGGCAGTAGTGAATGATAATGAAGGAATTTTATTTCATTTACACTAAAGAAAATAATAATGTAGGTAACATTGGACACATTTTTATACGTTTTAAAAATTGGTTCAGATTATTGGCAATACGGGGTTTTAATATAATGAAACACTCACCACATTCACTAAACTATCGCGTTATAGAAAACCATATCAGAGTGAAAAAAATTAGCAATGTACAATTTATTTTTAAAATATTTCATTAAAATTCTCGTTTTCGGCGCTCCAAATCATATTTGGCAGATTTGAAAAGATAGAAAAGGTACGTAAGTAGAAATATTGAAGGTAAACATATTATTTCAAAGACCATTATTAAAAATATAAAATTCAATGGCAACAGAATGCAAAATAAATGTTACGCTATGGTTTTGGATAATGCATTATATTTTAGACCAATTTATTCTGGGTCTATATTAAAAAGCACACTTCAAATACGCCAAATGCTACTTGTGCTATATTATGTATTAAATAATTTTTAAATGTACTTTATGAAAAAAATATTATATTTATTTGAAATCAGAATTTTTTTATTTGTTTTGGACATCACAACACAAAAATTACAAACCAAAATACAGACATAAAAAACAACAAAAAGACAACAACAACAACAACAACACAACAACGCCAACATTTTATACAATCTCACAAACATAATCCAAAACAATTGCATAAAAAATAGGATATTTTGCCACTACCCGGAGCCGGAGCGATTTATAGTCGCATCAAAAAATCGCGCGTTTCGTCGCTCGTATGCGCGCGCCAACTGATATAATTAACATTTCGTCGCCCGCCAGCTTATCATACTGCGGTGCTACTCACAGCGGTACACGGCAAACTTTCCTTAAGATTTGCAAATTAATTCCCTACGCCTCCTTTTCGGCCGTTTCTTTAATTATGCTACCATTTTCTTAATTAATTGAAAGATGGAGGATGGAGGTTTACCGGTTAATAAATAAACCATTTTGCGGTTAGTCGAGATATTAAGGGTTTCATGCGAAAAGTTCAAAAAGTCTTAATGACGTCAGAGCATTTTAAGAAGGCGTGCATTCTTTATACCTATTCACACCGATATTAGATTAAATGCAACATTTCACAAGAAGTTGGGATGTTCTATTAAAACATTTGAACAATTGTATTGGCGTAGTACGTAGCACGTAGCACTTTGCTACGACGTAGCAAATTCGTAGCAGAAGGTGGCAGAAGTCGAATTAAATACACGAGATGTATGAAAATATTCGATTGTATTTTGAACCTTATATTTAAATGCAAAAGCGTCTTTAGTTTTTACATAAGGACGTAGTAATCGATGAGAACGAATATCGCAAAGATTTAGAAGTAATGTTCGAAATCGGCTTACGAGAACGATCAATCGTTTCCGAATCGACAACAGTACGAAGTGGAGCAGGTCCTATTCCCACACGCCACTAATCCTTTTGAAGTGAACGTCTCAAAGGGGAATCGCTAGTTTTAGTGAAATAGAATCCAAATTATCGGCCACTTTAATAAATTAGGACTTTCAATGGGAACTAAAAGGGATCTGTTTAAAGTACATTATTAATTAGACTAGCTGTCCGCCCGCGGCTACGCCCGCGTTGTTTTTTGACTTTGCCTCGCAGTTTCCCGTTGTAATAAGATATTTTCCCGCGGTAAAAACTATCTAAGATGTTAACCGAGGATAAATTTCATTCAAATCGGACTAACAGTTTCGGAGATTAGCCCGTACAAACAGACAAACCGAGAAACAAAAAATCGAAACAAAACTGGACATTATCTATATTACTTCTTACATCCCCCTGACTCTGCTTTTAACTTTTTGTTTTCTCTGTACAGATTTTCGACCTTTACTGTTTTATTATATACTTAGATAATAATGTGCTTTAATAATGTTTATCTAAAAAAAACAATGTCTTTTTTTAGAATATCATAGAATGTACTTAATTGTACACCAGTAATAAATCACAAGAAATACAGTTCACAAACTAAAAATGTGTACAAATGGGCGGCCAAAATTTTTAAGAGTTCATTCTTTATTAGTGTGAGACAAAAACCAGTCTTGGTTTGAGCAAAACTTAATAACTTCATTAAAATTTGACGTCAAAAAGTAATTTGTAAAGTTTTACTTCGAATAACAACTTTTGAAGATTGCTAAGCTAGCAATTTTTACCAGGCAACCAGGTTTTTAATAATTCATAGATCTCCGCCCGTAAATTCTGACATATTTCGTAAAACAATACTAGTTTATTATTATGTGCTATACTATGGTTGTGGTCCACAGCTCCATTCGTGTTTTTATTTTTCCCGTAGGAAATATTTCTCAGTTATTAAAATCTACAACAAATCAATAGCAATCTATGATTTACGCATAACAGAAGAGACAAACACAAGCTATCGTTCTTTGCAAGTTAATTAGATTTTTTTTACTTCTAAATAAAATTAAGCCTAAACGTCATTAACTTTAGGTTTATTACACGTTGATCGCATCCCTACTGGTGGCCGGAGCCAGCTTAGTATGGCTAAAGTGGTAATTACCGCGGGAAATCGAGTGAGAAGATTTTTATCGGCGGTGCGTTAATGTCGCGGAAGAATTGGGAAGAAGCGACAACAGCCGGAATCACCCACAAAAAATAAGCTTGAATAAAGAAAAATAACCCAACATCAAAATGTACACTAAGGCCGTTTACACATTATGTTCAAGTCCGGTGAAGCTTGATTGGCCGTACTTTTTCGACACAAGCATAGGTCAATTAAAAAAAAACAAAGCGGCCTTACAGGCGTATTTACCGGAACCATGATCATGAGGTGTAACCCGGTCGAAATTTCGGTAAGTAAATACAAAACTTAAAAAGTTCTAAGAATGATCATAATGTAGCTTTGGAGTAAATTTGCTAACCAACTGCGTCTCCTCTTACTTCTTTTTTGACTAATTTTTTTTGTAGTTTGTGTTTAATTTAATAATTTAAAGAGTTCTGAAAAATGGTAATTAAACCTAGTTCAATGTGAAATATAATGTTGCAATATTAAGCCGTGCTACAACCGTGTTACAAAGTAATAATACTGGAGTTAGACTTAGTCAAAAAGTTTTTGTTGGATGTATGTTTACTTTAATTGTATTATTATGTGTTGTTGCAAAATTAACATTATTATCCATTTATCTGTTTCAATTAGACAGATAACAGGATTTGCAAACCATACTTTTTATACATACTATCGTAAAATGCCAACCGCAGATTGTTTTTAAATACCCTATTTTTTGGCCAAGGTTAAAATGGCGCTATCTTGTTCGTTGAAAACACTATTAAATGGGCTGAAAACAAGTTAGGACTGCCCTTGGAAGAAAAGGGGTCTTTCAGAGCTTTACACATCGATGATTCGGTAATATTTGAGGAGTATCATTGACCCTAATCTACACAGTAAAGTTTAAAGCCAAAACAACGGGAAACTAAAGCTGTTTTAGATTAATGATTTTCTTAACTGGTATAACATATACATCTAGAGGCTCGAGCCTCCTGAAATCAGTGCGAATAGGCCTTAGTCGACCACGCTGACCCAGTGTGGGTTGGTCAACCTTTAATTACTTCGCAGGTGCGTGCAGGTTTCCTCACGATGTTTTCCTTCACCGTAAGAGGGTCGACGAAATTCGAAAATGTATTGGTAGGCTTGAACCTGCGAACTCTGGTATGAAAGTCAACAGCCATAACCACCTGGACATCGACGCTCTATATTCTAAAATAACGGTGTAGAATAACAAACAATTTTAAATAGTTGTCTTTTATCGTATACCAACGCAACCAGGGGCGGTTCAAGGGTACCTTGGACTTCGGCCTAGCGCTACGGAATACATCGTACTAGTTGATACGGAAAACATCGTGAAGGAGACGACGTCTGAGGGGCTCTGCTTTGTAACTATATTGAATTGGCCCGCGTCCCCGCCTCCTGTTACCTGAAGGAAGGAAAGAACGGCTTTCTGTGAGGTCTTCTTCTTCTGTCGTGTCGATGGCTAGTTTTAAATTATTGTTGCCCAATATCCTACCACCCTGATTGCTCTTTCTGAGGCCTCCATGAGCTCCTCCGGCGTGCAAGACTCAGGGCATGCAGGACATGACAATAGGTGGGTCATGGTTTGCGGCGACAGGCCGCCCTCGCACCGGAGATCCATCCCATCAGAAAGACCCCACCTAAACCGATTTTGTTTGCTTCGGCCAACCTGGGTTCGAAGCCTGTTTAGTGACTTCCAAAGGGACCTTGGAAGTTCCGAACCAGGGGGAGAGTTTCCGAGAGTGGAACAAACGGGAAAGGCAGCGAGCTCCGCGCCCGCCAGATGTCGCGTCTAAATTGGGATGCCTCACCTTCTGTGAGGTGTAACATGCTCTTTCCAGCTGCTGATGGCTTGGAAAGGGTATGTTTGGGACGGCAACGAAACCGCGTGGTACAGTTGGACTTTGGTGGGTTCGAATCTTAAATCTACAACTTACCGTGCATTTTGTCGTTGAGCAGAGCATATCTCGGGTTGGAAGCGACATCTAGCGGCAGGGAGTTCCAGAGCCACTTGATTCTTGGCGTGGGGTTGCCAATAGCCTGGCAGGGCAAGGTTGCAGTGTGGCCAACCTCCACCACCATCGTTGTTGGCGGCGGAGTGATCGACGGGAAACCGGGAGGTACTTTGTCGGCTGTGAACAAAGAAGTTTTCTTTTAGTTTTGATACAATTTGACGGGTTAGTTGGTAGCTTGGCAAGGCAGTCGTGTCGTGGGTTTTTTATTTCGTTTAGGGATAATATTCCTATGACAAGCACGTATTTTGGATTGTGTTATTATATTTATCTTATAAAGTATTTATTTATTCATATGTTTATTGGGGTAAGCATTTAGCTGTTTGATTTGCATACCTCCGTTCAAGCTCTGCTTAATTTTTTTTCAGATCCTAACCTAATTTAGTACATTCCAAGTTCGTTTCTTCGTGTTTACTAACTTTTTGAATAAACCTCTATATAGTTCTTGTTCCCGTTACATTTTTATCATCATTAATAAAAACTTGTGGAAGTCCACTGTTGGACATACCTAGGTAGGCATCTCCGAGACGCGCTACGACAAATTAAATCAACAAAAAATCCTTCACTTCCAAAAAACGGAATATAACTTAATCCAAACAAAACAAATATAATTTAAGATAAACTAAGTAATTACTTTTCTCACAAGTAAAGAAGAAAGAGGTATGTATAAATAAACTCAAAACAAGATCTTCACTTAGACGAAGTTTCAATGTTTTCAGATAGACTTATCCAATCGAGTCTCATCAAAAGGCAAAGGAAATATCACTGGGAGATGGTAAAATTGCTGCGAGATAGTGGATTAATTTGGTAAATGAAATTTCCCCGTCTTTCGACCGGCCGTACCAAATTTGATTAAACGAAGACTCGCGTTACGGCGCCATTCAAAGTTTACGATATTCCAACAACATTTCGACCGCGGTTGCGCTTTCGCTGTTACGATTCCGGCCAGGGTTTTGTCGAACGATGGCTTATTCTGTGTCGGCCACGTAGTCTAGTTGGTAGTACGTCTGCCTACGAAGCACAAGGTCGCGGGTTCGAACCCGCTCAGGGCAAACTTCTATTTATACTATGATAACTCTGAAGAATCGGCGTGTCTCATTGATTTGTTTTTCTAAAAACTGATTGTAGGTGATAAAGGAAGTGTAGCTGAACACAAAAATACAAGTTAAAAAATGTCCGTCTGCCTGTCTGTTTATATACGATAATCCTTGGAGCCGGTAGACCGACTTAAATGAAACCTTATTAGATACTTTTTACCACGGAAAATAAAAAAAACAACACGGGCGTAGCCGTGTTCGAACAGCTAGTAATAAATACGTATTTGAAGCGAAGAAAACACAAGATACAAAAGAAATTGAGCCCAGTTAAGATCACTTTGAGGAGTTTGAGAGACAAATGAATTTCATTGACTTGTCCGTTCTCTTAATCAGATAAATTTCGGTTTGGTACCAAAATACTTAGCATCTCTCAAAAGGGAACTTCACCAAAGGCTTCAGATAATAAGAAACAAGAAATTCTAATGAAAATATTACGGTTCATTTTAATTATAAGAGACAGACTTCATCAAAAAATTACTAAGTTTCAAAATGTTCTGTAGTTTTACATTATAATATCACACATAATGTATTTATAAATGATTAAAAATTACAACAACAAAATAAAGTTACATTTAATAAACATTATGATTTACGTATAGTTCATGTAGATAGTTTTTTTCCTAAGGAACTAGAGCACTTCTATTAGGATTTAAAAGTCAAATGTCAAATAGTCAAATAGTGTTTATTCGAAGTAAGACTTCACAAAATCATTTTTCGACGTCGAAAAAACGGGATATTTACCGGTTATGAAAACAACCGTGAAAGTTTCAAAAAGTATAGAGTAGTTCTATAACAAAACACGTTATAATAACCTATAATAAGCATTTATTCAAGGGCGTGTATTTACATAATACATATTACATAAATACAATGATTTACATGGAAGTTTTTGACCTTCAGTGATGCCAATTTGCTTTGCTCTTATGTGTTTAGTACCTGAGAGTGGTAACAGATATTATTACTACAGTAGTTTTCAGAGTATTTCCCGAATTAAAACGAACCTGCTTTGAATAGATTTGGAAATACGAGAAGTTATCTGTAAAGATTATCTACGATTTCGTCAATACGGGTCCTCTTCAGTTTGCTAAGCCTCAGCTCCTCGTATCTATAGCAACGACCGTATACGTGAAATGTCACGTCATAAGATCTTATATTGAGGATATATAGGGTGTATTTGAAAAGGAACCACATCCTTCGGCGTGCGTAACAGATTTGCTACTTTGAAGAAAATAATAGTACCAACCCGTACAGAAACGACCATCACCCCCCCGCGCCAAAATGAGTTCCCGCCCGATATAGCGCCCCACGCCCCGCACCCCGCAGGCGCCGCGGGACTCCGCCGGTGGTATTCGGGGGTGTTTTACATAGCGCCTAGCGCCATTGACTTGTAGTTGATATAAAGTTGTTATTAAAAAATAAAAAGGTTGTCAAAATGCGTTTTCTGCATGAAATGACCGCCCAGTGGCTTTGATCGACGGAACATACACAGTCTTAATGGAGAGCTTGCAAGTACTGTTCCAACTTTGTCCGTGACCCCTTTCACATATGGCAGAAATGCTGGTAACCTGTTAGCGTCCTGTGGCTTCTTCCTAATTTGATGCTTAGGCCTCTTCATACTGACTTTGTACCCATTCCTCTTTAGTACCCATCTGTTACGGACGCCGAAGGATGTGGTTCCTTTTTAAACACCAGGTGTCTATCAGGGGTGTGTAATATAATCCATAATTTCAAAAGTTATAATGATTAAATGATATAATTTCAGTTTATATAATTTTACTTATCCTAATCATCAAATAATATAAAAGACAATTCCTATTATTTTAAATAATATAATTTCAATTGATATAATAATGATTTCCTATAATTTTAAATGATATAATTTCATTTGATATAATAATGATTTTAAAGATATAAATATTGTTTCCAAATAAAATTATGAACTTGTAAAAGCAAGCAAGCAAGCAAGCAAGCGAGCATGCAAGCAAGCATGCAAACAAGCATGTAATCAAGCATGCAAGCAAGCAAGCATGCAAGGAAGCATGCAAACAAGCATGCAATCAAGCATGCAAGCAAGCAAGCGTGCAGGCATGCATACATGTCAACCTAACCCGAAGGGTATGGTGGAAGAAGTGGGCTCGCTTTGCTCGCCCACCTCTTCCGCCATACCCTTCGAACCTAACCAACAGTTGTCGGGGTGCCCTGAATTCCCGTGCTCGCTGCGCTCGCACCCGCCCTATTTATTTATATTACATAGTTTTAATGATCCACATATCCGATGAATAATGCCATTTCTTTTTTGTACAGTTTTATTTTCCGTAAAATTACAAAAAATGAAGTTGATTATAGGAAATGATTGTTATAGGAAAATAATGTTATAACAATTGTCATTATATCAAATGAACGTTATAGAAATTGAGCGTTATACAAATTAAATTTATAGCAAGTATTTTTATAGTGTATGAAAATTATGGGTGTGTAATATATTCCATAATTTCAAAAGTTATAATGATTAAATGATATAATTTCAGTTTATATAATTTTACTTATCCTAATAATCAAATAATATAAAAGACAATTCCTATAATTTTAAATAATATAATTTCATTTCATATAATAATGATTTCCTATAATTTTAAATGATATAATTTTATTTGATATAATAATGATTTTCTATAATTTACAAATTTTACAATTGATATAAATATTGTCTCCAAATAAAATTATGAACTTGTAAAAGCAAGCAAGCAAGCAAGCAAGCAAGCAAGCATGCAAGCAAGCATGCAAACAAGCATGCAAACAAGCATGCAATCAAGCATGCAAGCAAGCAAGCGTGCAGGCATGCATACATGTCAACCTAACCCGAAGGGTATGGCGGAAGAAGTGGGCTCGCTTTGCTCGCCCACCTCTTCCGCCATACCCTTCGAACCTAACCAACAGTTGTCGGGGTGCCCCGAATTCCCGTGCTCGCTGCGCTCGCACCCACCCTGTTTAGGTATTTATATTACATAGTTTTAATGATCCACATATCCGATGAATAATGCCATTTCTTTTTTGTACAGTATTCTTTTCCGTAAAATTACAAAAAAATGAAGTTTATTATAGGAAATGATTGTTATACGAAATGATTGTTATAGGAAAATAATGTTATAACAATTGTCATTATATCAAATGAACGTTATAGAAATTGAGCGTTATACAAATAAAATTTATAGCAAGTATTTTTATAGTGTATGAAAATTATACCAATTGAACGTTATATCACCTAAAATTATATCTTTTGATATTATAGCATTTATTACGCACCCGAAAATTATACCAATTGAACGTTATATCATCTAAAATTATATCTTTTGATATTATAGCATTTATTACGCACCCGTCTATCAGACAGACTGCAGCTGCGGAAGCTCATACATCGGCCAAACCAAACGAACAATTGCCATATAGGTGTATGTTGTGGCAGCATAGCAAATACTGAAAAGAAATGTCTATTCAATAGTTTTGAGTGAGTTTCTCAAGTCCGGTAAAGCTTGATTGGTCGTACCTTTTCGACGCAAGCATAGGTCAATTAAAAAAAAAAAAAAAGAGTGAGTTTCCCAAAGAAACTTTTCTCGGAAACAATAAAAATGTTTGACTTCGCCATACAAACTGTCCAACTAAAATGACAATTATGTATGGAAGTGATGAATTCTTTTTTAATTTCCATGAAAAGTGACTATAAATTAATAACCCCCGACACAAAACTGTTACTTGATCCTTTCAACAACTAGAAAAGAGCTGATAATCTTCAAGTGGCTGAAGATATTTTCTTGGATCATAGCTAAGAACACCTTCGATTGTGACACCTTGCAAACAAAAAAAACTAGATCAAAATCGGAGCATCCGTTTAGGAGCTACGATGCCACAGACAGACAGACAGACAGACAGACAGACAGACACACATGTCAAACTTATAACACCCCTCTTTTTCGTCGGGGGTTAAAAAAAATGGCTCAAAACTATTGACTGAACATGCCTTTTCATATTTTTTAACCCGCCAAATACACCCTGTATTGTATATATCTATAATACAAGTATACACACATAAATAGATATATACACAGCTGATTTTATCGCGTAGGGAATCCGATTATTGTAGATTGTTTTTGGGGGCGGGAGATTTGAAGCTAGCTTCCGGTTGTGATAAGTATGGAGCGAAAGCGGTATAAAAACAGAACAATAAAAACATAAATATTATTTTAAAAGAAACTTTATTTGCAAGTTATTTGAATACGATACGAACATCTGTGTGGTTAAATCTTGAACAATAGTGACGTTAATCACACAAAAATTAACTCATATACTCGTACTTCTGTGTTGATGCGATAATTACTAGAAATAGTGAATTTGAAAATATTGCAATTAACTTGTCTGTAAAATTCTAACGTCGCGTCTGCACCAAAAATACATATTGTCATAAGATATACCTGTATACTGCCACTAACGAATATTTAGCGGCAAACAACAAAACAATATCATCGTTAAGATACGAGCGCGCTTTAACACTATTCAAATTTATTTCGTAAATACTGGGTTGCCAACTTGGCCAGCTTCCAAGAGGTCTGTTGGAGTGAATCTATCAAAGCAGATGGAATGGGAATATAAGTTGCCTTCTCCATGATCATAAACAATAGTATTCCGTTTATTACAGGGAGGTATAAGCCGCGATTAAGACTTAGTCGTCGCTATAATACCGTAACTTACACCATACCCCGAATCGATTACGTAGTAAGTTTCTAGTTGAGAAAAATGATGCTTTGATATTACATGATTTATATGAATTATATGGTATGAGTTTTAGAAAGAATCATCAAACTATAGCGTAAAAAGTCAGATAGCTGTATGATATATGAATTACAACCCTGTAATAAATTTTTGTTTGACACAATTAGATGAAAAACTGCAAAAGAAAAATATCACACCACTTCTAAATATTCATAAGAGACAATCTTTACAGAGCAATAAAAAAAGAACAAATCTTTAAATCACTAGAAGAATCGACAAACAACATCAAAGTAATAACTTCCTTCAGGTACATTCAATGGCAAAAATTGTGCAGTAGTCGGCGAAAAGATTCAAAAGCGAGACGCAATCACATTAAAAATAACCGAAAGCAGACGCCGAAAGGCATTAAAAATGCGAAAGAGTTCATACTTGCACAATAAAAATTCTCTCACCTAGCTCCGAACTTTTAAAATGCAATCTCTGTTGATGCTGATCGTTATAAAGTGGAGTTTGTAGCTATGGGAATAGAGTTGGGAATGTTTTAGAGTTGCCTAGCGGCGGCATGCCTCCATAATTTATCGCAAACTTGATATTAATTACGCTCGGTGCTGGCTTCCCGCAAATTGTAATATATGTATATTGTATCATGCTGGGATCTGTTCGTTTATATTCTTCTTTATATTCCTTTATCGTTTTTAAATAGGTTTAATTGTCATTCAGGTCATTCTTGGCATTGTATTTTTTAGATTAATTGCATGCTGCTTTTAACTTTTTGTTCCTTAATATTACTATTACAACCAATTTTATTTTGATGACTTACGGATCTGAGACGTGGTCGCTAACGATGGGCCTCATAAGAAAGCTCAAAGTCACCCAAAGAGCGATGGAGAGGGCTATGCTTGGAGTTTCCTTGCGTGATCGAATCAGGAATGATGAGATCCGCAGGCGAACCAGAGTCACTGACATAGCCCGAAGAATCGCTAAACTTAAGTGGCAATGGGCTGGGCACATTGCACGTAGAACCGACGGCCGTTGGGGCAGAAAGGTTCTTGAATGGCGACCGCGCGCCGGAAGACGTAGTGTGGGCAGGCCCCCTACGAGGTGGACCGACGATCTAGTGAGGGTCGCGGGAAGCCGCTGGATGCGGGCAGCGCAGGACCGATCATTGTGGAGATCCTTGGGGGAGGCCTTTGTCCAGCAGTAGACGTCTTTCGGCTGAGATGATGATGATGATGAACCAATTTTATATTACTATTTAAGATAAACAATATGAATATTTTTTACTATTTTTAAATATATGACATTATTGAAAAAAAGAGATATCTTTGTTTTCCGTCAGTTTCCATCAATAGAAAGCTGCATGCCCTTTGGACTCTGCAGTAATCATGGTCTAAGAAAACAAGGTCTAACCACTAGACCACGTGACTGACACGAGTCTACGTCATTTCTACGTCATTTTGCCTATCCATCCTTGTCGAAGGCGTGTAATAGACAAGGATGAACAGAGCAAAATGACGTAGGCTCGTGTCAGTCACGTGGTCTAGTGGTTAGACCTTGTTTTCTTAGACCATGGCAGTAATCATAACGCCGATACGACCCCGCACCTCAGCTAGTGACTTGCATAATTATTACGTCTCATATATATGCAACTCATCGTCAGGCATATTTTTGTGCGAAAAAGAATTTTTGCTTGTTTGTACGTCTCTAGTGTTCAAGACTCTTTGAGGATACACTTTGAACAGAACAACCAATGAAGTACGACGAACGCTGTCTTTGATGTATCGGGTAGTATTAAGGACGTTTGATTCCATTCCTAGTCTCAGGAGTTTCAAATTTATCCTTAACTATTTAATAAGGGGTATCGGAAGCTTCGAACATCAAAGATGCATTCGTGGTCTCAGGTGGGTTACATTACGTATGTTGAGATCTGATGGGTTTTGTGGTTTCGAAATTAATTTATTGACTTCAAACCGAAGGCTTATGTACTTAACTCTGAAGATTTAGTACTTAAATTTTGAGGGGAATTTGACAACTATGCTTGGAGATAGAATATCATAGTTCTTGGCATGGTATCACTACATAGTATAAAACAAAGTAGCTTTTTCTGTCCCTATATCCCTATGTATGCTTAAATCTTTAAAACTACGCAACGGATTTTGATGAAGTTTTTTTAAATAGATAGAGTGATTCAAGAGGAAGGTTTATATGTATAATACATGCATAATTTACTTAAGAATAACCCACAATAACCATTTTCGCGTGCGGAGCCGGGGCGGGTCGCTAGTAATTATATACTCCGCCAGGTATCCTCTTCCGACCACGTGACTTGACACAAGCCTACGTCATCATGCTGTTCATCCTTATCGAATTCGTGTTAATTGTTATTTCCTTCTCGCTTGTTTATTGTGATGTAGGCTTGTGTCACTTCTCTTCTATTATCTATTACTAGCGACCCGCCCCGGCTCCGCACGGGAAAATGGTTATTGTGGGTTATTCTTGAGTATATTATGCATGTATTATAGATATAAACCTTCCTCTTGAATCCCTCTATCTATTAAAAAAAACCGCATCAAAATCCGTTGCGTAGTTTTAAAGATTTAAGCGTACAAAGGGAGGAACATAGGGAGGGACATAGCGACAGAGAAAGCGACTTTGTTTTATACTATGTAGTGATATTCTAGTACCAAGTTTCATAAAAATCGGTACAGCCCCTCTCGAGTTATAAATAGTGTAACTAACACGACTTTGTTTTATATTATATAAATTCTCACATCAAAAAAGTATGTTTTAAATGAACTAAAAACCTTGAAAATACATCATTTCGTAATCTAAGAAAAATATTTTTGTTTATCTTTTCAAACAGTGTTTTTGTTGCTGCTGTTGAAATTCTTCGCACGGGTACCCTTTTCCGTTTAAAAATAACAAAAATATTCCGTAATGTGAAGTTCTACGTAAAATAAATATGGATCAAAATTAATCCCTACTAAGTATTTTACATAATGTTTATGTTTCTGTAATTGATTCACGTTTAAGTGGTTGATATTTTCTAATTGACTAATTTATATATTTTAAAACCCTATATATCAAAGTTTCACTTATCTAGCTTCCATCGTCAATGATGAAATGCCTAAGAAATGAAGTGTCAAGAAAAAAATATACTGCCACCGTCATATCACAAAAGGGCGTATACAAATTTTCTCAAAAGGAGGATTGGCATTTATACAGTCCAATAGAAATGAGAAGTACATTTTTAAACTGAGATAATATAGTACATCAATATTTACTTTTGGAAGTTTCCCCAAATACTTTAATTATTTTTAATTTTGAACATTTCAATTAATGCAATTTTTTCAGTAAAAGGTGTTTTTGAATAATTTTCAGAAAATCTGTCAGATTCGCACTTTTTTGTTACGATGACGGCAATATAGGACTTCAAACTTTTATGGTTACTCTTATATTATATTATTTAGCAAATAAAAAACAGTTTAATACGAGTGTCGTAAACTCTACTGTTCAGCGACAAACTTTACAATAAACTACAGTTTAATTTGGAATTGTAAATTTTCATTCTTTACAACGGACTTAATTTTCATAATAAAATAAACAAATGTTCATCTAAATCATTAATGCACACCATTTGCCTCCAGAGCTCCTTGGAAGAACAGCTGTGGGAGTGTGGCCGTATTTTGCCTCCCCAGTGCATAAAATTAAACCAGCAGCGGAGCGAATTCTCGCAAGTCACACTACGAACTTAAATTTAAGTCTTCTATTATTTTCTTTCATATTTGAAATGAATAGAACAGCATAGTTTTGAGATCGATATTAGACATTCTTAAAACTAAAATACAACTTAGGTGGACCGACGATCTGGTGAGGGTCGCGGGAAGCCGCTGGATGCGCGCAGCGCAGGACCGATCGTTGTGGTGACCTATATCCAGCAGTGGACGTCTTTCGGCTGAAATTATGATGATAAAGAAAAAAAAAAAAAAAATGATGATGATAACTAAAATGACCATCTTCTGTTTCTCTGTTCTTAGAATCATGAAAAGAACAGGAGAAGATGGACAGATTTTTTTAAATAACAGCGCAGCTTATTTACAAGTTAAGATTGGCGACGACGACGACGTAACGAAGCTTAAGTTCGATATAGGGTGCTTGCACCAATAGTTGATCATTTAAACGGATTTCAAACTATAAAACAATAAAGAAATCGTGCTTGTTTACTAATGATACATGGAAATCGTACCATAAAAGGGGTCTTCACTTGCATCAAATCGGGCAGTTCTGATTTTTTTATATGTTGTATGTAATGAGGTGGTAATGACAAATATAATTTTTCCAACTCGAAAGCCTTCCGGAACATTGTAAAATTCATGAAAAACCATTAAATTTTTCAGTTTTTGCCATTTTTTACCACCAAGGACCCGTTTTACGGTAGAAGTCACTATGAATTCTTTTAAAGTAGACTAAATTTGCAACAAAATGAGAATAGTTGGGTCTCGATAAGCTGAATAGTTTCAAAGATACAAGCTGTTCCAAATGTTTGCAAAATTTCTTAAATAATACAATTTAGAGTTTAGGGTGTCTGTCAAAAATATTTTTCTACTAAAGGTGTGCTTTTTATTATTTTTATATATAGTATAGGGTATATAATTATTTATAATAAAAAAAAACAAAACCATAATACAAATTTTTTGCAAACATTTGAACAGCTGTATCTTTGAAACTATTCAGCTTATCGAGACCCAACTATTCTCATTTTGTTGCAAATTTAGTCTACTTTAAAAGAATTCATAGTGACTTCTACCGTAAAACGGGTCCTTGGTGGTAAAAAATGGCAAAAACTGAAAAATTTAATGGTTTTTCATGAATTTTACAATGTTCCGGAAGGCTTTCGAGTTGGAAAAATTATATTTGTCATTACCACCTCGTTATATACAACATATAAAAAAATCAGAACTGCCCGATTTGATGCAACTCAAAATGTACCAATTCCATGGACTATAATCGACGTTAAGTTTTGCCTTGACAATTAATTATCTGTTGAAACTGTCCTTGTAAATATTAATAAGTTTCACATGGGTACGGAATTTGATATCCGCCTTTTTTTCTATCAATAGGAAGCGTCTTCCGGATGTCAATTGACGAACGTTTCAAAATTTCAAAAATTTATAATTTCAAAATTATTTATTTCGTTGCACATAATTTATACTAATGATAGGAGTCTTCTAGTAGGCAAGTAAAGTTTACCCGTGTTAGGAGGCTCCGCTCGTTACTTTGCTTGCCATGATAAAAAAAAAAATAGCATAAATTGTTAAGAACCTCATGAATATTATTTTTTTCCGTGCTAGTCAGCTTTTTGTACACTACCCCTATTTTGACATCTTTAAAAGTAAAATGACCATATCCTGTCCCTCTTCGATGAGTGAAAAAGACGCATAGACTTTAAATTGAGGGTTAGAGCGTAACAGCGAGAATTAGCCCCAGTGTTGGCAGCCGGCGAGATGCAGCCATTATTGCAGTTGCAGTTCTTATTTGACTTCGTGGAAGTTAATGTTCAGAGTATGATAGCAATAATGTGCAGTAATGTATACCTCTCTTTATCTTTATAACTTGAAGTATATATAAACGTGAAAATGTGTTAGATTTTTATTTCACATCCGAATGTCACTTTATGTACAAAAGTTTTAGTTAAGTACTTTGTCAATCGATTCCGTCTGTAAGCGTATTTTTACTAAATATTTAACATAGATTTGTTTCTGTACAAAGATACAAGGGCAAGGGCATAAAGGCTTGATAGTAAAATAAACTACATAAACTTTAACTTTTAGTATCTTAATATTATCTTACCAGAATAGATTAACAATTTTATCTTTCCGAATGGTAACTAAATATAAAAAACTAGTAACCAATCAGAGCCGTCGTTTATCACGACTCATTTCACAGCCATTACACGATTGGTGGAACAGATTACAATCGCGATTCGCGAGCCACGACTCGCTCCTGGCGACTTACCAAAACCGAACAATTATGTTTACTCCATTACCAGAGTTAATTAAAGCAACGAAATTGAAAACCATTTTTGTACATAAATAATAACAGTGTTGTGAGACCAGAAATAGCTGAAAATTGGGGCTTTTGAAAATTTTAATTAAAGACGAACGCACTCCTTTTAGAAGCGAGCAATTATGGCGGCTCTATAGAGTATATAAACACTGAAGTATAGCTTTCCGATCGAGGGAGGATTTAATCGAGCATGTGTAGTATTAATAGTAGGTAATTGACGATAAGGGATTAATTAATTTCTTAGCCAAGAAACTCTAATACGTAAAATTATATATTACTGTAGCCTAAATACACAGGATCGCATGTTCCAATTTTACAGAGAGCGCAAACGTGGTTAGCATTCGTCTTCAAGTCTTCATACTAGTCATATAATCATACTCAAACTTTTACTCATTATAAAGAGGAAAGATTTGTATTTTTGTGTGTCTGCTGAACCGATTTCAAAAATTCTTTCACCTATAGAAAGCTACATTCACCCTGAGTAACATAGGCTACTTTTTTCCGCAGGAAAATGCCTCATTCCCACGGGAAAAACCGTTACGCGGGCGGAGCCGCGGCGGAAAGCTAGTCGCTTCTGTATATACGGAGATTGATTTTTTACACGCGTGGCTCCTTTTTCTATACTTAATGCGACCCTTAGAGGAGAACAGATAGATAGAGAAAAAATGTATGTGTCTTACACCTAATCGTTTTAAAAACCTCTCCGAAATTCTATAGGTGCTTCTGAGATTTTAACACAAAACTCCTCAGTAATGTGGAATTTCCATCAGCTCGCCAGGTAAGCCGTAGTCAAGTTTCTTATTGTCATAAACGCATTACAGCAGCGCGTCGTATTTCTTGTAAGTGGAGCGCAATCCTTCAGCGAAAGTCGACGCCGAGACGAGAAGTCGAGAACTTATTTGGATTTAATTTTCAACATTCTTTACTTATAAACAAATTATTTTTATTATTGAACTATTGGACTTCAATATCAAAAATATATTATCAAAACAATTGAATTCATTCATCATCATCAGCATCATCATTATCATCTCAGCCGAAAGACGTCCACTGCTGGACAAAAGCCTCCCCCAAGGATCTCCACAATGATCGGTCCTGCGCTGCCCGCATCCAGCGGCTTCCCGCGACCCTCAGCAAATCGTCAGTCCACTTCGTGGGGGGCCTGCCCACACTATGTCTTCCGGCGCGCGGCCGCCACTCAAGAACCTTTCTGCCCCAACGGCCGACGTCGGTTCTACGCACAATGTGCCCAACTCATTGCCACTTAAATTTAGCGATTCTTCGGGCTATGTCGGTGACTCTGGTTCGCCAGCGGATCTTACGAGTATCATTCCTGATTCGATCACGCAAGGAAACTCCAAACATAGCCCTCTCCATCGCTCTTTGGGTGACTTTGCCTACTTACGAGGCCCATCGTAAGCGACCACGTCTCAGATTCGTAAGTCATCACTGGCAACACACATCAGTCAAGTACTTTAGACTTAGCACTGCGGTATTTGAATTCATGATTATATAAAAATTACCTTGTAAGTTTATATTGCAATATACCTACCTTGTGAGTGTTTTTTCCAATAAATGATATTACATTAATGTATTTATTCACTGAAAGATTTTTTCGGTCAGGTTATTTATTACTTTATTAATAGGTTAAGGACTTTGAGACGTAACGCCGAAATTCTTTGATGTGTAGTGTCGTCTCAATCTGATAAATTCAAGACACTTCGGCAGAAGCCGGGTTGCAAAAGGTCGGACACTTCTAATAAACTCACGAACCTATTCTATATAATAAAACGGTAGAGGTCGAAAATGTGTAGGCAGAAAAAAAAAACTAAAAACCGAGTTAGGTGGTTGAAATAAAACATATCCAGATTTTTTTTCACTTTTTTTGTTTCTCTGTTTGTACGGCCTAATCTCCGAAACTGTTGGACTGATCTGAATGAAATTTAGCATGGTGGTACCTTATAATCTCGGTCAATATCTTATATAGTTTTTACCGCGGGAAAATATCTCATTCCTACGGGGAACTGCAAGGAAAAGTTAAAAAACAACGCGGGCGTAGCCGATAAAATGCCTGTCCGTACGAAAATTAAAATTGCCGGTTACTTAATACTCGTACTCTCATGAATATCAATTTTTAACTGTCTTTATGCAGTAGTCTGATGCCAGAAGTTTGCTTTTATATTGAATATTAGAAGGGATCCTATTGTAAAGGCGTGTACACTATTCTTACTCAAAAGCGCGAACTCCTTGACATGTTCCAACAAAAGGCTGAGCTCTCTTACACCCCCATTAGGGAGCGTGACAGAATGACGCCAAAAATGGCTTGACACGTGTAGCAGCTCTGAAATCCGACCATTTGCTCGGCTCCCACCTTGCTGAGCTGCATTTAGATAAGACAGGACAGTAGATAGTCTAATAGATAGCATAGAAAAAAAATAGATTGTATGTAATACTAGCTTTCCGCCCCGCGGCTTCGCCCCCGTTAAAAAATTTAAAGAAGTATTTTCCCGCGGTAAAAGTAGCCTATGTGTTATTCTGATGTTTAAGCTATATTACTGTAAAGTTTTATTAAAATCCATTAAGTAGTTTTTGCGTGAAAGAGTAACAAACATACATCCATACTCACAAACTTTCGCGTTTATAACATTAGTAGGTAACTATAACTACTTGAGGGCAAAGTTTACAAAGATTTATCATCATTTTAGCCGAAAGACGTGCACTGCTGAACAAAGGCTAACCCCAAGAAAAAGTTTAATTGCACGTTTTATATTTTTCATGATTTTCGTGATATGAGTGAAAATACTACATTTAAATAATCGTTTATACCAAAAAGGATATATTTGTTACGTCAATATTATTATTTGTAACATTTAGTACTTTGATTTATTAATATATTTTTCCATCGCCTTTAAATAAATCCCCTGATGAATAAAAACATAAAAAACCGAAATGCCGTGGCAAAGTAGACTGGCAGATTTTCGTTGTAATAATTTTACTCCGTATATTAGTAGAAATCAAAATCTAAAACCTAAAAGAAATATTCGACGAAACAACCCTAACGATAACATTTTGTAGCAATACAAAAACGAAAAGCTAGAAGAAACATTCAACGTAACGAGCAACTCGGTCAATCAAAACGCTCTAGCCGGACCACCCTCAAAATGGCAGCCAAATCTCAACAATAACTGTGAAACGTGAAGAGCAATTTTTGGCCGCTCGCTCACTTGACGGATACACGTGCTTGGCGTTTCAACAGACGACTGCCGCCGCCATTATATCATATCCTGGCATTTTTCATCCGCACTGGATTAGGACCGGAGCCGGCTGCGATTCTTACGTCACATTAGAAAAGATATGCCACCACAATAAAGGTAAAACGCGTATCTGAAATTTTATTATAGTGATGTTTCATACAAGACTACTTAAGAAGAAAATTGCGCCCGTCCCACAGTGAAACGGGCGCGGCCGCGGTGAGGAAAGCTAGTTAAAATTATATAAATAAGAAAATAATCTTATCTTATCTTAATTAGCCATACGTGTCCCACTGCTGGGCAAAGAAAATAATATACACTTTTTTAAATAAAACAATATAAATATTAAATAATATATTTCACTTCACAATGCCTCACATATATGTTTGAAATTCGTGTAAAACGATATATTTTTCAATCAATTTAGGGTTTTTCTGTGCGACCTGTTAGGTGTATTTTATTTATCAAATATTTTTATTCGACCGTATCACAAGCATTTTTATATTCAGAGGTTACAAATGGATGCTGTTAGAATCGTCGAAATTTTTGTGAGTAATTCCATAGTAACGTAGCGGCGCGGCGGTTTCTTGAGAGAACTTTATTATGTTCTATAAATAGAGAGCGTTTTTGCGGCTCGTGTAGACGCAGCTTAAGAACTTGTTAGTACGTTTTTCATGGCGCAGTATCTTTTTGTTGGAATTTGACTTTTCTAGTGTCGACGAATTCTAGCTCCGACTTTTACGTTCGTTTTAACGAATGACGACCAACCACAATTTCCGCAAGGCATATATTAGAATCTTGACTGAAAACGTTATATTTTCGTCTGTAAACAGTGTTTCATTAGTATAAATTGTTACTAGTGGTAATACCTATATAAAATTATTCCGATCGTGTCTATATCACTATATATATAATCAGAAGAGTAAAATTAAGTATCTAAAGTAGAAATTTGTGGTTTGCCATTTATGGATATAATAAAATAATAATATTTTCTGTATTTCCATCATTTAGGTTACTGTTATCTATTTATTTATTTTGTATTGAATTAAAATACAATAAAACGGCAGCGACTTTTAATTAAATTATTTCACTAGGTAACCAAAATATGAAAAAGAAATGGGGCTAGTTCTCAGCAAAAAAGCCCAGCAAAATAAAACGAAAATTAGTTTTGAATTGAACAGTACATACCCGTATAATATGATACATAGAGTAGGTACTGTACGAACCAGCCCTAATGGTGGAGGACAAAGGAAAACAACGTATGCTTTTAAATTAAGGAATTATATATTAGAAACTTATTAACGAAACATTACAAAAGATCTGGGAATTATAAAGATGGCGTCAGGCTCGTAGCACGGGCTACGGCCATCTCCCTCTCATCAACGAAATTCAAACTGATATTACTTTTCATAAATAAATGGCACAAAACGCGGAAAGAGGCTGCCAGCACGAACGCGGCGAGCATGTAGGATGCATGCACGCCACAGTACCTACTTAGTCTTAATCTTTTTTTTACAGACAACCATAACTAGACTTCTAGACTCCGCAGAGAAACCTAGAAACTTTTAAATATAACGCAATAGTATGAACGCGGTGTACTCAAACATTTACCTTTTGTACATACACATTCGTACGTTTCTAGATTAAACACATAAGGCAATCTCTCGCGGGCTGAAAGCCCAGCTTATTTCACGCATACGAAATGCATAATTAACTTTATATTAACATACAGTCGCGTATAAGATGATCAGGGTTGCCAAATAGAAGAATTTAAGAAGGTTACGCAACTTACGCAACTGTTCAGTATTCAAAAATCAATTTTAAATTCGATAGCTTTAGATAGAGCTTTCTTTTCTTTTGAAGGACCATCCTGTTCCTACTTAACAAAATAACAATTCACACTTTTTACTGCCACATTTTACTTTACTATTTGGGTTTTTTAGCAATAGCCATTGGTATTTTTTTATCTCTATCAGCTCTTTTGACTAAGGAGATTCTCTCTAAGCTAACTACCGAGTCTAGGAAAACGTACATACATAAATACAGTCAGACCACTTCAACAGAAAACACAAAGGCAACACATAAAAGCGTTAAGAAAAAAAGACATTTTTATTACTTGAGCCATTTTTACATGGATGGAGCTGCAAAAATTAATAAAATAAAGTAAGCATAATAACATGGCAACCCTAGCCGTCTTAAACGCGTCGAAACAAGACGACATCTGAGATTAGATGAGATTCTACTGGGCTTTTTGAATGTCATCGCGTGGCGTTACCTTGCATGTTGCTTGTAACGCGACAATCTACATACAAACACCGCCGGCGCAGGCACAAGATTTCAGTAATACAGGCACTCTGTTCATAAGCAGGATACGATGAAGGTAAAATGAACATGCTTAGGAATTGTTCATTACATTATGAGGAAAGCCAAGGTGGCTAAACAGTACTGAAGAAAGCTTTGAAGCAGATTTTAGTCAGTATTTACAGGGAGACAGGTTTGTTTTGATTTGAATTTTAGTCTTGCAGTCGTACGGATTTTATAATAATAATGTAATATGCCCCTTAACTCCTCACTAATAAAACTATCCCATCAGACGAGAGCTGGGACAGAAAGATGTCAAAATCAAACCGACACAATCCACGAAAACAAATATGTCTCGAATAAGATTTAAATTTAGAATATACTTGCAGCCAGGCCGACAAGCAAAAGAGATGGTATACCTATGCCTCAGTACACGTGTAAGTGGCGGCTAAGCCAATACCGAAAGGACAAGCTCAGTCAACTGTTTTATTCCATCTATTGAAAATATCATTTGATAAAGCTTCTTTGCAAAATTTGAAGGCGGCATCCATTTACTGAGCATATCTTTTCAGATTTTTGTCTTACCAACAGTTTTTACAAGTAAACATACATTACGTAAATAACAATTCTTTGAAAAAACTTTAAAACGACACGTACTTCAATGATATACTATAGCAGGTCTCGAACCGAGTCACATTTCCTACCCATTTAGAACTGACGATAAATTACTATTCTGACGCCGCCCTACCGCAACGCTTTATAAAACCGGATTACATATCGCTGAGTGCTTCTAACTAGGCTATTAATTTCCTGTGGCCATACTGCCATTGAAATTGTAATTGATCTAATAACTATACCTAGGAAAACGGAGGGACGCCGATAGTTATATTAAAACAGCTGGCAGTAAATTCCACTACGAAATCAACAAACTAGGATAATGTTATTAACGTAGTGATCTAAGTAGCCAGGAAAGAGCCAGACTAAGCATTCAGTTGAGATAGTAGCAGTACAAAGAAATAGATTTGTGCCTGGCGCGCCACATACTACGTCATTATAAGTGCGACCAATTAGAAGCCGAGGTCTGAAACGCGCTATCAGAGTTTTAGCCAGACATTGAACATATACGAGTTCCAACGAAGTACAGTTGCACCGCGGTCCCCGGGCTCACCACCATACCCGGCGGAAGATCTTCCCTTTGCTTCCACAGATTTACTGATATTCAACCAGAACCTATCAAAGCTACGCTTCAACGCTTGATATAGAAAGCAGTTACAAAACTAGTCTGATTACGAGTATTACTTTTAATTAGTTAAAAATAAAACTAGAAAACATGGCGGTTGAAAGTATTCCTCATCTTCTTCTCTTTGATTTAAAATAGCGAAATACGTTACAACAAAACATACATACATACAGTCAAGCCTCTTTCCCGGAGGGGTAGGCAGAGACCACTTCCTTCCACTTGCTACGATCTAGACATATTTCTTTCCCTTAATCCACATTCAGTAATCTCATCACAAAACAAAACGATAAATTCCGCGTTAAAAAAAATTTGATGTTTAATATTCTGTACATTTCCATTCCCATTTGATGCGAGTTTCCAAAGTAATCACTCGAGAATTCGTATCCATGGCAACACTATGAATAACTAAGTACACATTACACGAGTAGGACATTCCATCGCCTCTCCCTTCGAATAAGTCATCTCGTACGATAACTCGTTATCCAATCTACGTCGCAAATGTACAAAGACATGATGGGATTATCGAAGAAATCGAGTTGTTTCAGAAAACATCTTGAGTATTGTAAATGAATTTTCTTTCTCAAAGATGGGAGACACACAGTGGCGGAGAATCGTAGCGTTTTTTTACTTCATTAAATACAAATACTGCATTAGAATTACTTCAAGACGAGACTGAAAATAAATCGATGTCTCTATTTTTAATAAATGACGATCACATAATATATATTGTTTATGCATATCAAACAATTAAGATTTCTACAATAAGTTAAAATAAAAATGTTTTGTATATGTATAATTATGTATATCATTAGGACTAGAGTGCTTTTTGGTATAAAGTTGGCTTTACAGTAGGATACTCTTTGCTTATATTACTTTTTTATTAGAACCCTTTGTTAGTAATATTTTCAATTCAATCCACTTGAAGTATTCCACGTTTTTTGTATAAACGCGGCGTTTTCTTACCATCGTGGGTAAGATATCAGGAAGAAGAGAAGGAAGGCATGGCCATAAGTGAGTTTGCTGCGATATCGCAAGAGCAAGACGAGTGTAACTGTGTTTGCCGTCAATCCGGGACCTCGTTATTGACGGTCATGTACATACTACAGGAAAACCAAAATTAGGTACTTCTTTACTGTCATTTGCCAAGGGATATATAGCACTCACAAAAAACTCTCACTTTTTATATAATTGTAGAAAAAAATCCACAAAAAATCGCATTTTAATAGCATTAGAGGACTGTAGCTTTTACTGTGCCCTACGCCAAAAACAAATATTATGTTAGTAAAAATACCAATTCAATATCAAGTTCAGGCACGAGAAAAAAAGCACCAAAATCACGTGCACATGACACATTATCCAATAATCAGCTTCCAAGTGTATTTAGAATTATCGGGAGTGTGGGAAGCAACGCCCGCATACATCACCCAATCCAATTTCATTTGGCAAACAAGAGTGCCACGCCGACTTTCTCGCAGGCAATTTTTTCACACATTAATATTTGCACATTTTCCGGTGGCAGAATAAGAGCTAATGTTGAGCCTGTTTGTGTACACCCCAACGCTTTTAGGATCCCGGCTTCCGTGCGACTGTACTCGCTTCGCTCCGAGTGGGGAAGTGGGGAAGTGGGGAGGTGGGAAAATAAAGAATATGTGGCGGTAATTCTGCTGGTGCGTGTCTGCAATGCTGAGTTTCGAAATGATACTTTGTTGGTTCATATGGTTCCTATAAAAGGCATGGTTTAAACAACAAAACAATACAACGGCCAATCTGAAAATATGTTTCTAATTCTAACCTAACCACCCGAGTTTCTAACCAAAAGTATAAAATAAAAGAAGTGAATTTAAAAAAGTTACATAGTATACGAAGAAATCTTTACTACATTCTCTATTTAATAATTTCGGCTGTACTGCATAGAAAAAAAATACTTCATCAACTTGCATTGTGTATAGATATTTTTTCACAAAATTCCTAGTTTTCTTTTGTTTTCAGAGCATTCACAAAAGAATGTCTGAGGTTCAGGTAACATGTCTATTCACGTAGTATTTTTTCAGTACTATACACGAGCACTTATCTATATTCGTGTATATGTAATGTAAGGCGGTATCCACATGAGTGCGGCATCCTCCAACGGGTGTGTTTTGTTTCCCTTTAATACACAAACAAAGCTTATCGCGCACTTTCATTCCCTAATCAAATATACGTCTGTTATTTTTATGGGTACACGTGTGTTTACTTCTTTTTTGTTGTGGTTTGGCGGCCATTTTGAAAATCGTTCGCTTTTCTTTGAAATACAAAAAAAACTAAATAAACACGTTAATTTCTAGGTCAATATTACTAATTATCAAAAAGTAAAAAAATAATTAGACAATACAATTTTACATAGTTAGATAGAGGTAATGTCGACAGTTTTAGCATTTTAGTTAAAGTAAGGTACTTAAAACTTTCACAAGCTTTGACATTTAGTTAGATTTAGTTTTAAATGAAAACATGGAATAGTACTTTGTAGGTCCTTTAATAGTAATCAAGCAATATTTAGTCAACAATTTTAAATTACTTTTAAATGTCGGTGACATTCACTCATCAGCGGTGGACAAAGAGCTAAATATAAAAATTACTATAATTATGTGCAAGCGGGATAGGTTATTTATCATTATTTACTTATTGAGACGGTGGTGGTGTAACAAAAACCAATGTAGGTTTGTTCGTACACCTATTACGTGTAACGGCGAGACGCGGCGACCGTACGTACACAGGTACTACGTCACGAATCACAAGAAAGTAAACACAGCTACTTTTTTATATACAGCCATATTGTCAATGTCAAATTTTGATGACGTAAGCTTATCCTATGGACTTAGGAGAACCCCAGTATCTTGGACCTGTTCAGAGTCCTTCAAGAGCGATTAATGTAGCTAATATTACCTGAATATGAAGATTATAAATTACTACAGAACCTCATACGAATATACACTTACTTGGTATTATTTAAATTAAGACAGAAATCACAAGATTTGCATAAAAACCCCAGATTATTTTCCCGAACCAATTCTCCGGAGCCAATTAACAGAATTTTTAGGTTAGCGTTTTTTAGTAGAAGTAATTTCAGCAAGGTAGATTTCCCAAACGTATTTAATTTTCACTCTTATAAGAGAGGTAATACGAGCGTTGTACAAAAGACACTTGTCCTCATTCCCCTTGGGAAGGTTTGGCATTGCACTATACGTACAATCGAGAACAGAAAGCGAAACACTTCAATTCGAGACTAAAGTACACCCGCGCGCACTTAAGATTTTGAAAATATGCCGTGTTTTTTTTACATATAAAATATAGTGTAACAAGATAAGCTCTGGTAAATGACGTGACGTTGTTGTATGGCTAAGTCATTAGTGATAGACAAGAACAAAATTATAAAGTATCGCGAGTGCAATCAAGATAGCCAATGTGTCAAATATAGATGAAATAAGTTTATTCACAAATTGAAGAAAATAATTGGAGCGCTATATTATTTATTATTATTATGGTATAGAATAGAAGAAAAAAACTTCTTTACCAAACTTTGTATGAGCCCTAAAAACCGAATTTATATGTATATGATAAGACACTTATAAATAAATGAAATAAGTGTATTCAATTCTCGGATACAGCATTACCTAGTTACCATACTCCACCGAAACGGCTTGACCGATTTTGATGAAATGTTACATGTAGGGCTGAGAACATATTATATTATCTATTTTTTAACTGAAATGTGGCGATTTTTATGCGTGGATATTAATAAGTAAAGACTCTGTGAAGTCTTAGTATGTGTAACAGACATAAAAAAAATGAATACCTACAAATAGCTACATTAAATCATATTCTTTTAATATTAACATGAGTAAATTATGCTATTGGTATTCCGAATAATATAAATAAATAAAGCAAAACAAACTCACAACTAATAAAGAGATAGAATGCCTCAGTCCAATAGTGGACTAATTAGCAATTCGTGTGATGAGCACTTGTGTTTGCCTTGTGTCTGGATGTTGTATATTTATATATGTATGTATATCAGCTCCCTGACACCCATAGTACAGGCTCTGCCTAGTTTGGGGTCAGATGGCCATGTGTGAGATGTCCCACATACTCGTACTATTATTATTATTATAGTCTCTAGCTGCGGCTGCAGTAGTAGCAACTTGTGTCAGCAACTGTACCGCTTGTCTTCCGTGAGATAGTGTTAACTAGCTC
The DNA here is from genome assembly GCA_948473455.1 of Teleiodes luculella. NCBI lineage: Eukaryota > Metazoa > Arthropoda > Insecta > Lepidoptera > Gelechiidae > Teleiodes > Teleiodes luculella. The sequence continues at coordinate 11,573,073 of OX419593.1, forward strand.
GCAGCGGCCACTCGACACAATCACCACTGCGGGTTAAGTTATACATTTCTGTGCGAAAAGCTCCTTTATTTCAATGCCATAGAGTACCAGTAAAAATTTAAACGTAGGTGACTGTAAGCGTCGTTACTATCTCGGAAGATTTTTTGTGCGAATAGCGTCTCTATGGCAATACCATAGAGTACCTACCAGTACAAACGTAAACGTAGCGGACTGTAAGCGTTGTTTCTATCTCAGGAGTTAATTTAGAACTGGCTGTTGTCTAAGAATTGCATAGTGCCTTGTTTTCATTGAAACTGGAATCAATTGTACAAACGGATACCTTAAACTCGAAATAAAGTTTAGAAACTTTACGGTAAAAATATTAAATTCAAGGTTCAGAAGATCTACAAAATATTAAATCAAATTATTTAAATAATATAACTATTTTTCAGCCGCGGCTCCGCCCGCGTTAAGTTTTTTTCTCGTGGGAATGAGGCGTTTACCCCGCGGTAAAAGGTAGCCTATGTTACTCAGGGTGAATGTAGCTTTCTAATGATAAAAGATATTTTGAAATCAGTTCAGTAGTTCTTGAGTTTATTCATTATAAACATATAAAAAACTAGATTAACGACGCATCTATTTAGGAGCTACGATGCCACAGACAGACAGACTTATAAATAACACCCTTCTTGTTCGTCGGGGGTTAAAAAAAAAACAATTTTATGTTGCTTTATGCTTTTATCAATACTACATTAGGTTATACGAGCTACCAGTACCAATTTTCAGAAGCCATTTTCTATTCAGCGACCCAATAAGAGTCTGAAATAAGGTAGCTGGTAGCTAATCAATGGGAAGCCATGACGACGTCAAAGATCGTTAATAAAGAAAAATGTACAGAAGGTTGTCGTAATCAATAGGAGCGTATTGGAGAAGCCCTTTACAAACCAATTTTTTATTTAACTTCGGGCAGGGTTGCTAGCGGAATATGTTTTTTTTATTTTTTTATTTCTTTGACAGTTTTTAGTTATTTCTATGACAGCCTCCGTGGTCAAGTGGTCAAATACTCGCCTCAAGTCACGGAGGTTTCGGGTTCGAATCCCGGTGGGGACTCGTTGAACAAATATCAATTTGTAAGACTTTCTCCAGTCTGGTTAGGAAATTGCAGGCTAAATCACCTGATTGTCCGAAAAGAACATGATTCCGTGCTTCAGAAGGCATGTAAAGCCGTTGGTCCCGGTTACTATCTACGGATGTAGTCGTTACATGAACCATGTCAGAAGCCACAGGCGGCTCAATGATTGTGACACCAGGGTTTGGAGGTGGGTTAACCTTGAAACCCACACTCTAAGTGAAGTTATTTCATTTTTAGCAAGATATTTGTAGTCGTTTTATAATATATTATATTTCTAGGTAGATAATTGTGTGCCGACACATTATCATTTCAGCTGAAAGACGTCACAGAAGGAACGTAAACAGGGTGTACATATAGGCGCCCTTATTGCTAAAGGTAGCAATTTCAATTAGGCAACCTTGGGGTAGAGGAGCTTTAAAATGCGCGCTGGTGAAAATAGGTATTAAAAACATATAATACTAGCTTTCCGCCGCGGCTCCGCCCGCCTTATCAGTTTTTCCCGTGGGAATGAGGCATTTTCCCGCAGTAAAAGGTAGACTATGTTACTCAGGGTGAATGTAGCTTTCTAATGGGGAAAGAATTTTTGAAATCGATTCAGTAGTTTTTGAGTTTATTTATTACAAACTTATACACACACAAACTTCGAAAAATACAAATCTTTCCTCTTTATAACATTAGTGAAAAATGATATAAGGTGTAAGGTGGCGTTTCGGCCGATTCGGGTCATAATCTTTTGGACCGAAACACCACGACTCATAAAGACTTCTCAACTCTTCGCTATGTTATAACATTATTTGGAAAATTCCCATACTCGCACCTGCCAGCCCTCACCCTGACCCAAATTGGGAAGAAACGAAGTAACTCACATAACATGCAGGTACGGGAGTTACTTTACATGTGAAATGAAAGAGGAGATGCGACGAAACGAAACGGGAAAATAAAATTGCCGGCAGCCCAATTTTTGACGTGAGTACATAAGAGAGTTTGTGAAACAGGGAGATTTTGTTTGAGTTGTGTACAAACAAACAATTCGGTTACAAGGGAACAAAGTAAATGAAAGCCTTATTGGGATTGGACGCTTCAAAATTTTACAACGTCTGTACCAAAAAGGAGCTTTACGATATAATAAAAATAAGTTCAAAAACTAAAACCCGACTACTGATAATTCGAGCTCTAAAAAGTAAGAAACAAGAAAATATTTTCATCAGGAATCATTATGCACAAATTATTCAATATTTTATCTTTCATGCAATAAAAATGTTTTACGTAGGTAAAGGGAATATTTCAATGTACTTATAACTTATTCGTAGTGATGTTCAGTCAGAGGATAGCCGTGGTCGTATGCCATTTTGATATGAAATTTATGAATGGTCTACTATTCAAATAGAATCTATTGTTTAATCAAGGAAGCCATGAAATGTATGAATGCTTTCATCATCATCATCATTATTTCAGCCGAAAGACGACCACTGCTGGACAAAGGCCCCAAAGACCGAATGCTAATATAATTTAAATTATAATCTATTGTTTAATTAAGGCAAAATGGCATACGACCACGGCTATCCTCTGACTGAACATCACTACGAATAAGTTATAAGTACATTGAAATATTCCCTTTACCTACGTAAAACATTTTTATTGCATGAAAGATAAAATATTGAATAATTTGTGCATAATGATTCCTGATGAAAATATTTTCTTGTTTCTTACTTTTTAGAGCTCGAATTATCAGTAGTCGGGTTTTAGTTTTTGAACTTATTTTTATTTAAATAATTTTGGGGTTATAATAATTACTTTTCAGGTCCGTTTTGTGCGTAGCTTAACGCTAAAAAAACGCAAATCGATGTACAGGATAGTCGTTTGGTACACAGTTTTAGGTCCAAACAATCATTTTGACCGGCAGTTCCCAAAAATATTCCCATGGGGGGACAGTTATGTCGTCATTATTTTATTGTGGGACATGAAAAAAAAATTTGTTTTCCGGTAGTGGTACCTATTGTGTGTTGTTTCTAATAAGAGGGCTCCATAAGCCATTCCTAGAATAAAGCGCATGATTTCCGTCATCTGTTTTATAAAAAGAAAGTGTATAGAGTGCCGCAAGCGGTAAGTAACATAAAACAATTGGTTATGATGCCGTAAGCTTACGGCACACTAGTACATTATTTTAAATAACTCGCTTCTTTAAAAGGTCATCGACCTCAAAAACGACACAGACCTCAAAGGTCACTGATCCCTAAAAGGTCACTGGCTATGAAAATACAGGTCAGGGCGTTAACCAAAGCGAGGAAGGGGGCAGTCCCCTATAAGGGGGGGTTTGGGGGGCACAGCCCCCCGCTTCATCGAAATATTTTTCTACCCAGAAACAAATCGGTTGGTTAGGTTAGGTTAGACTGATGTCAATAACAGAGCGGAGGGAGTGTATAGAGTCAGGGCGTTAACCGAAGCGGGGGACGGGGGGCGCAGCCCCCCGCTTAATCAAAATATTTTTCTACCCAGAAACAAATCGGTTGGTTAGGTTAGGTTAAACTGATGTCAATAACAGAGCGGAGGGAGTGTATAGAGTCAGGGCGTTAACCGAAGCGGGAGACGGTGGGCGAAGGCCCCTCCATAAGGGGGGGGTTCGGGGGGCGCAGCCCCCCGCTTAATCAAAATATTTTTCTACCCAGAAACAAATCGGTTGTTTAGGTTAGGTTAAACTGATGTCAATAACAGAGCGGAGGGAGTGTATAGAGTCAGGGCGTTAACCGAAGCGGGGGACGGTGGGCGAAGGCCCCTCCACAAGGGGGGGGTTCGGGGGGCGCAGCCCCCCGCTTAATCAAAATATTTTTCTACCAGAAACAAATCGGTTGGTTAGGTTAGGTTAGACTGATGTCAATAACAGAGCGGAGGGAGTGTATAGAGTCAGGGCGTTAACCGAAGCGGGGGACGGGGGGCGAAGCGCCCTCTACAAGGGGGGGTTCGGGGGGCGCAGCCCCCGTGGAGATAGGGGCGCAGTCCCCCGATTAATCAAAATATTTTTCTACCAGAAACAAATCGGTTGGTTAGGTTAGGTTAGACTGATGTCAATAACAGAGCGGAGGGAGTGTATAGAGTAAGGGCGTTAACCGAAGGGGGGATGGGGGGCGAAGCCCCTTATAAGGTGGGGATCGGGGGGCGCAGCCCCCCGATTAATCAAAATATTTTTCTACCCAGAAACAAATCGGTTGGTTAGGATAGGTTAAACTGATGTCAATAACAGAGCGGAGGGAGCCGAGCGAGCGGAGCGAGCGTGCCGCGGCAGGGGCCGGCGACCGCCGGAAATTCAGATTTTCGCCGGAAATTCAGATTTTTAGAGTCAATTTACTCAAAACAAATTTACTATAACATTAGCCCGTTGGCTTTGTATTTTGTTGACCGGATTTGTCGATTAGACAAAGGATGATAAAAAAAACCTTACGTCTCTTTAAACGGTCGCGTTATTTTGCCGTGCGGACACTTTACGGCTTATTAAATGGCGTCACTATTTTACCGTAAAACTTTTCGGTTCCCAAACAGATCGCGATGCAAAGCCGTTTGCGGCACTCTATACACTTACTTATAAAAATGCATGAAATGTTTTCAATATGTAGGTACTTATTGTACAGTAGCCAGCATATGCGGCTGGACATGTCGACCTTGGGAGCGCCCGTATTCTTTAGCGGGTGAATTTCGTTGTGCGAATGTCCAACCGCATGTGCTGGCTTCTGTACATACCAAGTTCGGGCTCCTCCAGGTAGGAAACGGCTTAGTGAAATACATGCCAAATGTTTTGTAACGTCGGCGATTTGAAAGATATTTATATTTACTGTTTTTTTTTTTTATTAAGCTAGACGACGTATATAATATATATTTGTTTTTATCGAGCACATTGTATGTGAATCTGTAATGTGAAAATTTCGTTCTGACTTTTTGACTATCTGCAAAAAGGTTAAGTCGATCGACTTTGTTTCAGGCTCCAATTGTAGCTGACTAATAAAATGTTGACCGGGGATGTAAGATACCACCATGCAAAGTTTCATTTAAATCGGTGCAACAGTTATAAGTTAGGAGATTAACCCGTACAAACAGATGAACAAGCAGAAACAATATAAAATGGGAGTTTTAGCCAGCAGAATTGCTTTTACCACCTTCAGCATTTGGTGGTAGTACTCCGAGCTCATGTGGAGATAAGACATACCTGGCTCACATCTGAGTCAAGATTATATAATTTTTTTTCAATTTTTCGATACTCGCAAGCGAAACCGCGAGCACTAACTAATGATATTTATATATATTTGAACTGTGCCAGTTGAGCCCTCAAATTTGATACCCCACACGGTACCAATTAAAAAAAAAATTTTTTTAGTTCACGACTTTATGTCCTGTAGAGGGCGCCATATTAAATTTAGTGTGACGCCACATATCCTATAACCAGCGGACGATTAAGACGCATCAAATGACACCCCATTTGTTAAAATACGACTGCTAGTTTTGGAGATATGAGGGAACAGATGAACATAACCACATACATACATACATACATACATACATACATACATACCGGTCAAAATCATAACCCTCCTTTTTGCTGCGCCGTAGTCGGGTAAAAAGTACAACGAATCAAGCTTGACCGGACTTGTAGGGGAGCGGAAGACTCTACCCCAAACGCGTCTAGGGGCGGCTCGAGGAAGCCTCGGACCTAGGCCTAGCGCGTTGATAGTGAAAAACATCGTGAAGGATTCGCCTAGCTCGCTCGGTCATGAGCCCGCTGACGGTGTGGCCTGTGCTTCATGAGTCCCACGGTCCTACAGAGATATTGTCGTGATTACACCTCGTCAGTCTAGCCGCAGCCGTAATCACAGACAATTTCAAAGCTTCGAGATTGTTGCAAAAAAAAATATTGCACAGGGAATTATGAGCTAATAAAGTTAAAGAATGAAACCGTTAGGAGGATCCACGGAGAATCAATGATTACGTGTGTTTTAGTAAAGACGTAGTATATTATTTTTATTATGTATCTATTATAATTTATTTATGCTTTTGTATGGGCTTGATCTGTAATAAAAGATTATTTATTAAGCGTAAATAATAAAGCAACCCTTTTTGTAGAGCAATAGAATAAAACATGGTCATATAGTGTTGAGCCCGTATGGTTATAGAAAATACGATTTCAAGAATTTAAAACGTTTTGATAGCTATTGACGTGAAAAAACTGTTGGTATAGCTGCGTCTTTGCTGTTATCTTGAAAGCTAGAAGATTGCTGCAATTCACAATATTGTAAAAGGCTGTGGTGTAAAATATAACTCGTAGGCGATTTATAAAACATTCTTTTGTTTAAAATAGAATAGTAATAAAAAAAATAGGCTTACTTCAACCGAATACAGGTAGTTGTAATAACCGTCTAACCTATCTATTTATTTAACTAAAATATGAACTACTCAATAATAATCTTGGCCAAAATTTAAATGTGATCGTCTAAATATTATACCCAATTACGTTGTGTTATTAAAATGATTTCTGTTTGACACGTTTTGAATTTTAGAGAGGAAAACACACACAAAATACACAAAATAAAATAAAATAAAATTAGTTGTAAGGAAATGGATAATAAAGCATGCAACTCACAAAACTATCCAAGGCGATAGATGATCCCGATTCTTTCTTCTGTGTCTTCTTTCTTCCGAGCTCAACTTGAACGCTATACACGTAATTATAATAAAAGATATAAAGAAATGTACCTTGAAGTTATGAACAAATGTTTCTGTCCTGAAATAAATTTAGACTCAGAAAACCAGGGAAGGGTATATGGATGAGACTATATAAGTCTAGAATTAGGATCCTACCTAAAAATTATGAAACCCGGGTCTCCCTTCCGCCCTACAACCCGGCCAAGCTCACAGAATCCTAGACAGACCTAACCCCGTCCTAGTCTATAAAAAACCAAACCGTCCCTCGATTATACCGATCAACATTATCTCACACTGAACATACTAACTTACTTAATAAACTGTACTTTTCCAAAGAGTGGCGGTAAAGTTCGTTACATAGTGTTAGCACAAAAGTATATAATAGTGTGTTAGGCTGCCTTAGTTGGACATTTGGTCTTCATGTTGTCTAAAAGATTATCCATAATTTTACTTTTAACTCTGATTACTCGTACTAAGGGGAAGGATTACATTTAGATAGCTCCCAATTATACTTGATAGTCTAAGATGTAATGAAAAATGACCTTCACCCATCTGTTTAACGGATGAAAAGATTTTATACCAAATTAACAATGTCAAAAAATACACGTGAGCTGGTTGGCAAGAAAAATCCTGACCGTATACTTTTTAAGTAAAACCAATATGTAACAAACACAAAAAAAATAGCCATCTGAACCCACTCTAAAGGCATTGCCTAGGTTAATGCTGGTTTTATTCATTTGAACTGTAAATATTTCTCGGCAATAAATTTCTTAACAAAAGATCATCGCTAATATAAAACACTATTTGCCCTTCACTTACACCAAACGCGTCTTTAGACGGCTTATGAGCAAAAGCGGGGATCTTTTAAGTGAAAACACAGATTGCGACTTGGCGACCCCTGCTTCCAGGCAACGCCAGAGGTCTGCAGCCGATGTTAATGTTCGCTCTCATAGAACCAGATGGAAATAAGTTAATACAATATCGTGTCACTTTCGTCGCATAAATAGATAAAATATACGTGGTTACATGGTCTAAGAAAACAGGTCTTGCATTCGGACCACGTGTTTTGCCAAATGGCCGCATTCAAATCTCCCGAAAATGATAGTGATTTTAATAAAAAAATGTAGTATAATGGTTTATACTCGTATTATAGATGTGTTATATTTTATTATATTTTTCAAGAATAAAAAAAATACGTGCATATTCCCTATTCTGACAGACGAAACTCACAATACGAGTATTCAGCCGAGTATGTGCTGAAGCAACCGCAATCCCTTGTTGAAATGCCAAGCGTGGTGATTACGGCAATGTCCTACTCCTACCAAAGAAAAGGCTTAGGGTTCGACAGGATTGTTACAAGCTTTAGTAGTAGTAGGTAATTAAATATTGTTTGTGTGCTTGTAAATATTTCACTGTACTTAAAAGACACACAAAAAATAACTTACACAGGATAGTATTACAAAGGCAGACTTATTTCATAAGGGATTACTTCCTAAATATATTTACATTGTCCATTTTAGAGGTTTGGCGACGGATTTTTCACGAGTTTATGTCTACGTCAGATAGTCTTTCAATAGGCTAAATTCTGGCGTGGTCGCTAAAACATCTAAATTTAAATTGTTGGTCTCTTTCAATCATATGGGAATCGAAAAGAATGGGAGATGAATGAATTTAATTTTGAATGAAGGATATTTAAAATAAGCAGCGCACGCAGCTGTCAAATTCAGCTTAATTTATTTATTTAGTAAGGATGTTTTTAAATTCCTGCTAAATTACGCGTAAAATCGATGTTTAACGTCTCTAAATGTAGGTAATCACCGTTCCTTTTCGTTCTTAAGAACGTGAAAATATATAGTTTTTAAATTTAAGTTAGAGCGTAATATGTAGAATCGGGCCCAGAGTGGTCCAAAAAGAAAATAGTAAACAAAAATAAAAGTTTTCAATGCAAAATATACAGCAATATAAATTCAAAATGCACACCACGCTTGACAAATGCACTAGAAATGAAATAACAGAACATGCGCGCTTTCAAAATAGTCATGTCATGCGCATTTTATATTGAATTTTAAAAGCGACTCGCGAAACTTATGTCAAGAGGGTTATTGCAGTATTGACTTGCAAATTCAGTTGTTGCTTTAGAATTTTAAAAACATATTTTAGGTGGAGGTTTCGGGGGGAAATATCATTTGTTACTCGCGTCGAGCATTCAGGAGTTCGCTCTTTGTATGCATGTGAAATATTTGTGTTTGTTGCCCTGAAATTCGAGGTGCCGGCTAACTTGCGGACATATTTAAGGCTTAACTGAATCTGGCAGGGTGAACAGATGAAAAATACGTGACGCTTCGTTCAAATAAATATAGCTAGATGTAAATTAGCAATTTTATTTTTTCGGGAACAAATAAACCAGCGGTAAAATTTTAATGGCCTCAGACCTTTTTCCTTTACAAAATATAGGGAACACACGAAGCACTTTAAAGAGTGAAACTTTGCGTGTAAGGTTTACTACAGCGCTGAACAAGAAACCCTGTAAACAAACACGGAACTACCGCCAGAAACTAGCTACAACTACCAACTTCCAATATTTCCTCTTAAAAAAGATCGGATACAGTTCAACTGTAGGGTTGCCAACAATAATGAACTACTTAAGTTGTTTAAATGTTTTAAACGCATTTAACGGGAATATTGTTACAGAAAATATATCAATGAAATTATATTTCATTACACTTTGATACATATATACGTAGACTATACAAATCTTTCTATAATCTTCTACTATAATGAAAAACAAAAATAACAATAAATCACCAAGTCCACAAGTTTTACGTGACATAATACGTAAATGCCCTACAAATCTAGATCACATGAAAAGATTTTTTTTATAACACTAAGGTATAGGAACAGAATAGTTCCAAATTAATAACTAGATTGATCCAAAATATTCCGGATTATCTGAAACACTTAAATTTTTTATTGCCACCCCTGCTGCCGAGGCACGTGTCGCAAAATATGTTAAGAGGCACAAGTTTGAACAAGTTTGTGTTAGAGCGGGATCGATATCTTTGTCCGCGGCGCTCGCCGCTACTCTTTACAAAAGACTCGCCAGCACTTGTGCTTTGAAGTTTAGAGATGAATCTGAACGAAACTTGTACGTTTTTGTTGTAAAAATAATGAAGGAGTTTGTAGTATAAATTATAGGGTTTGCGTCGTTTGGACGACTTATGAACTGTATAAGAGAACACTAAAATATATGAAATCAGCATCACAATTTTACTACTGCGGTAGTAAAACATTGGCCGAGTCTAAGATAAATATGTCTAAGATACTTTTAAAACAAAAAAAAAAACTGTTTAATTGCTAATGTTTGTTTGAGGCTTTCGCGCTTAGTACACATATACCTACCTATACCTGTACCTATTTAAAATTATCGCGCAAAGTCCCGTGAACAATCGTAATAATGTGTTTAATTGCTCTTAGTACAGAGCCCTTTCGAGCCAACAACTTAAAGACTAGTGTCTAACTTTGAACCTGAACGATTTAATTTAATTTCAGAGTAATTCCTTAGTTACCATTAATGAAAGATCAATACTGTGCTCGGTCATGCATGACCCAATAAGATATTTTTATGAACACATCATAATAATCACTGCGACTGAAGATTTCATTCATCTCAAGCCACCTTTTCCACTCCAATAGTTTCATACCTTCTTAAACATAAAAAGGACAAAGCGCCACACACCGACTAACCCCAAGCTAACGATATCTATCGATCTCTTTCCCACATCGGTTATGTAAAGCTAAGTGAAACCGACTATCGGCGGAGGGGAATATAAAACGGATGCTATCGTCGGGGTAATAGTAACACTATCCAAAAGTCGTTGGGGGTTCACCGTCACGATTTCGCCCCCGTCGCCTGCGAAGCTTCCGTAAAAATATGGTGCCGTTCCAGCCCGCATTACAAGGGCTCCGATATGGATGGTGGAAGGGACAGGCGAGGGCGAAACCTAGATGCCGAGTCGTAATTTATAGTTTGAACCACTCATAATACCCACACAAATATTTCATCTATAAATCGAAGCGAAAAATGAAAATCATTTAGGGACTTGACCCCGCATCTCCTTGGCTATCCGGGCCGTACAGGCGCAAGATCAATGATTTCCATGTTTCGCTTCGATTTATAGATAGCATACGCTAACAGACGACATCTGTTGAAAAAGTAATAAACTACAAATATCTCATTGGTAATTAATTAATTAGATTTCCGCAGTAAAAACAACAGCTAACCTTAATGTTAAGAGTGAGTGTTGGAATGACATTTATGTTTTTAATCACGACGGTCAACACTGCTGCTCATTCAAATCAATCAAATCAAAATATACTTTATTGCACAAAATAAAAAACAAAGAAGGCAAATGGCGGCCTTATCGCAACTAATACTAGCAAGAATATTAACATAATTAATAAAAAAATAATAAATATGTGGGACATCTCACAATCTGCCCCAAACTAGGCAGAGCCTGTACTATGGGTGTCAGACAGCTGTTATACATACATATATAAATATACAACATCCAGACACAAAGCAAACACAAGTGCTCATCACACGAATGTTTGTCCTGGGCGGGATTCGAACCCGCGACCTTGTGCTTCGTAGGCAGACGTACTACCAACTAGGCTACGAGGCCACTACGCTACGAAATATATATTAAAGAAAAACCTTCCACCACACATGACGAAACCTCTACAGAGCAAACGGTTAGAGCTCTTGTGAACTGCGCCACGCCCCGTGGCTTTGTTTCAAGTGCTCGCATTTATTCTGGCTGTGTCCGAGTCCTCTTTAATTATGGATAATTTATATTCAGATTAGAGCCAGGTGGGCGTTGTCGCGTGGATTTCTATGGCCTGGCCACACCACGTGGCTTTAATATGCAAGCGGAGTTATGGCCGATGGAGGATTAGCTTGTTTCAAGCGCAGATTAATATAATGTTCGGGGCATAGTTGGAATAGAAATACGACTTATTTTGGGGCGAGTCGTGAGGTCAGACGTACTTTATTTAGGGTAGAATAGGAAAAGTTATTAAGAAAAATTAAATACCATTTTAAATGCCGATTGTAGACTGAATAGTTTTTAGAAAATTTAGAGCGTTATTTTTCAAATAGGGATCTCTAATAGAATTGTATTATTTTCAGCCAAGCCTCCGCACGCGTTAACAGGATTTTCCCGTGGGAAAGAGGCATTTTTCCGCGGTAAAAGGTAGCCTATGTTACTCAGGGTGAATGTAGCGTTAAATGTTTGAAATCAGCACAGTAGTTTTTAAGTTTATTCATTACAAACATACACACACATAAAAATACAAAATTTTCCTCTTAATTATTAGTAAGATCTAAAAATCGATTTCAAACTTAGAAAGTAAGAAACTAAAGAAAGGGTACAATAATAAATTTCAAGCCTTCACTAGTTCTAATAAACAGTTTCGTTTAATGGTATTGCGTGTTATTCATCTCTCTCTTAATTTTCAATCAATTTGGTGCAAAATTAACAAAATAGGACTACGTCGTAGCAAATTATATGACTCGTAGCAACTTCGTAGCCACTGCGTAGCTATTAGCTACGACAAGATTTTTGTACGAATACACGTCCTTCTTACCCTAGTTGGCTAGTCCTTTACTTACGGTTTATATAGTAACTATTATCTAATATGTAATTTTACATGGGTTTAATTAACACTTTGGTCGACAAGTACATCTTACTCAGTGCGAGTTCATCGATTTAAATTTTGAAGCTGCAGTTTTATTTTTGCTTTCGTAAATACGTGAACAGATAATATTGATTTAAATAAAAAAATCTAAATATGGAGTATGTAACAAAATATTAAAGGAAAAAAAAAGAATTTTATCTACGAATATCACAATTGAAATAATTTTGATCTGCCTCCCAGACGTAACCAAACATTCCTACGTAGTTGTCACATAAAATAAAATCTAGGTCTATACCAACGCTGCTTTCATTTAATTTGCTACCTTATACACACACAATAAGCGTTCTTCCACGTCACGTCCTGGCCGGAGGTGCAATACAAGTTTTGATTGGGTGTGATCGCGCCAAGTCTGTTAATCCGATTACCGGCCAAGTTATAATGACAATCGGCTCAGTCGCGCCAATGGAGCGCCTTAAGGAGATTGTGGCACGCACACATATTTAATAATATGTGTACTGTGTAGCTGGTGTCTGTGTGTGTGTAAACTTATGCTTGCGTTTAGTAGAATTCTGAGAATGCTGGCGGTTTTAGTTTCGTTTTACTTTTGAAACCCTTTCCGGATAGCTGAATTTCTGCTCTAGAATATTTGTATTTGTAATTTTATTAAAATGACCCATTCGCAAAACTTCTATAATATATTCTAGCCTCCTAGTTAAAATAATGTATTGAAATGAATGCCGTAGCTGGGCTGCCTACTGCATTTCAGATCTAAGCGTGGGATTATGGGTTCCTTAGGCTCCAAACACATTAAGCGGTTAGCCGCAGAAGGCGGTTGCAGTGGCGGTTAGCCGTGTGGCGCCCAACCGTTTTTTGAATTGAGTTATGCTTGTCTCGAAAAAGTACGACCAATCAAGCTTCACCGGACTTCAGCAACCGCAGCAGCCCAACCGTCGTCAGTCGAACAGGAGCAACCGCGCGGCTGACCGCCTTTTAGCTAACCGCTTTGTGCGTAAAGAGCCTAAATCCAGCAGTGAGTTGTATACGCTGTTCTGTTGTAACAGACGTCACATCTGTCACTATAGAAAGCCATGCGCAAACACAAACAGTATTGAACTAATAGACGCACAAATCCGCATGAACTATGCCAGTCAATATGGCTTAGAGCGCGGGCCAAACCGCTAATACCTATTATTATAACTCAGGGTTAATATCCAGGATGCTCGGCGATATCATCTAATTTAATAGGCGAGAGATAACTCCTTATTTTGATGGTAGCAGAATTTATTTTAGGATTGTAATAGTTTAACTTCCTATCGCGATTAAGACTAAAGCCGGTCCATGCGTCAAATCAAATCAAAATTAAGTGGTGGCTTTATCGCTCTAAGTAATTTCTTCTAGGCCAGCATTGGGCGATAATAGCACATGTTAAAAACAAAGATATGGCGGATGTGTAAAAATAGGATTAGTGATGATAGCTGATTTTAAATTGAATCATACATACACTAATGTTTAAAATTTTATAATGAATGTTTATTCGTCGGCTGGATTACCTACACAAAAAAATGCTTAAAATTGCATGTGAAGTTGACATATACAAAAGACCAGCGCTGGTGACTTTAGTCCTTAAAATGTAGATGGTTTTAGTCACTCAATCAGATTCATTTGCAAGTCCCTAGGTTAAAACGAATACGAGAATCTTAATTAAAAAAGTAAAGGATAGAGAGCATGTTAGCGACCGCGTTAAGTCCGGTGAAGCTTGATTGGTCGTACCTTTTCGAAACAAGCATAGGTCAATTTAAAAAAAAGACCCAATTCATTCGAATACTCTCAAAATAACAGAGCATCACAGTGGATGAACGAACCAGGAACTAGCAGAATGGGTAACAACCAGTACAATATTCGAATTCGGAACCCAGAAATACTCTCTTTTCAATCGACTAAACTCACGGGTAACAAAAAGACATAAAACCCGGAAACAATTGCAACCCTGCAATAGAAACAACGACAACAAAGGCACAGAGTGAAACACCAATATCATTATTCATGTATTGTATTTGAGTTCGACCTGTTCGGCTTCACTTAGTATTATCTGGTCACAGTAAAATTTGGTGACAAATAGACCAGGATAACTTCTGTGCCTGCTAGCAATATTAAAGATAAAGATATTTATTTGCTTAAAAAACACGGTAGTATTATAACAGTCAATATATGTACATTTCATACAAGAACAGTCATGTTTTACTTACATATAGCATGCAAATGTCTAGTGAGTAGTCGACAAAAATAAAATCACTATAAAGTCACAATACATGGTCAAAGAAAAGAATATCAAAAGTAGGTATGTCAAAACAAAAATATTTCAGTTATTTATTAATTCTTTGACGTCATAAAAATTCCTTTCACATAAACATTAATACAGTATGTTAGAAATTAAGAAGATTAATGAATATCATTACTTACACGTTATTAACTATTTTACATTATTTTTTATTGCTACATTATACAGTAGTGAAACTGACCAATTCATTCGTATCCCTAGCTACAATTCAAAAATAAATGTACGTTGACTATTCCATTAGCTGGCTGTGGCTGCAAGGTAAAATTTCCAATTGAACTTACCCATTTCTATTTTTTACTATTATGATTTAAACGGGGTATCCTGCCCATTTCTTCCTTTGAGTGGTTAAACGTTAAAGAACAGCAGTGTACGGACGAGTACTGTAATGACTGTGATATTCACCTGCCAAGCGTGGGAATAGGGATGTTGACCGTATTCAAAATAAACTATTTTACACTATGTAGGAAATAAAACTTCTGAAATTACTCTAGCTAGTATAACTTATGAAGAGAAGAAGAAGAAGAAGACCTTTCATCTAGCAGAAGACAGCTATGATGTAATAATAGTAAAACTAATTTTGCCCTAATTCTGCTTCTTTTATATTTGAATAGTTCATGTGTGACCAATTATAATACCAGTGACCAAACATACCAGTGACTAAACTACACATAGCACTCAGCAGCGGATACGACGAAGCAGCAATGGCATGTTAACTTAATAAGAGAAGCCGGTTCTGTAAGCCGAAGTTCAATAACGGGTTTATTTATAGAAATGGCCCAATCAAAGGAATCGGCGAAACAACTTCTGTGAAATCCAGACAAGTTTATTTATTGAGTTCTTCCGTTATTTTGTAAGTATAAGTTGGTATAAGTTACAAAAGCAGTTATTGTTACTCTTGTACTACTTGTTATTTTTTCCTCAATGTTAGGTTAGGTATATTGCAGGCTGAATAACCTAATTTTCCGAAAAGAAAGCAGGTTTTGAGGTTATCAACCTCATTAGGTTGGACAATGACCTTTTAAACCACATAAAGAAGAATAAGAAGTTGGTTACGTAGGTGAAAGAAAACAGTTTTCCATCACCATAAGAGCTTTAAATACAATAAAAGTACATTTTCAAAACTTTCACGGTTGTTTTCATAATTATTAAGATTATAAACGGGATATTTACCGTGGTACATATTTGTTTTGTGTGAGTGTCCGATATTTCGATGCAGTTGCATGCATCATGATCACGAAACAAATACCACGGTAAATATCCCGTTTTTAATCTTATTAGTTCTTAAAAGTACATATTTGAATGCGAATGCCGTAAAGATATTATATTGATGCCGCACCTCTTAGATAAGAAGTAACGGCAATAGCAAGGTGTCTGGTAGAAATTGCTATCTTAGCAAGAGGGCGCCTTTTGACTCTTCTGTTTTGTTCAGTTTTCCTGTATATATTATGTGTTGTATTTCTGTTTGGGGTTAATAAAGTATATCGATATATTAAGTACCAAACACTGCTATCTACAAAACAAAACGTTAACTTTACAGGAGAGTAAACGAACATAGGTTCGTTCAAATAATAGTATTTGATATAGAAAAACAATATGTTACAACATGTAACGCATGCTATTTTGGTACACTTATATTGTTTTTCTATGTCAAATAATAAGTTAATAAAAATATTTTTTTTTGCTCTCCTGTAGAGTTGACGTTTTGTAGATAGCAGTGTTTAGTACTTAACCGTCGATATTTGTATTATATTGTAGCAACTACGCCAACGACGCTCTGTCATTGTATATCAGATAGTCCATCACAATAAACAAGGACACGCAAATAAAAATATAAGGATATTCGTACTTTTCGTACCGTTAACACGAACCGTTCAAACACATTTATTTGCATCAATCACTGTTGTCGCCGGTTCACATTGTTGTATATATGTTTGTATGTGTATACAGAATTGCTTGTGAAATTACGTCCAAATGGGAGTAATTTACGAACTGCCAACAGCATTACTTTTATGGCCCTTTGTGAGGGTTTATTTTACTTTTGAAATAAACGTTCAGTGATAAATGAGTGAAATTGTCGAATGATACGATCAGGAGAAACAGGATGTAAATGGACCATTGAGATGAATAGGGTCGGAATATATATATAAATCATCAAATTTTGAAGCAAAATTACATTAGAAAAATAATAATCTTGTAGTTCATCATGTCGTAATGTCGTATTATTTACCGTATTATGTACTTTCATGCTGAAATAAATTTCGCGGCGCGACTCTGTAGCTGAGATAATAATAGATAAATACTCGTATGTATGTGAGGAGTGGACATTTGACGCAAACTAGGCAAAACCTGTACTGGGCAGGATTCGAACCTGCGATCTTTTGCTTCGAAGGCAGGCTATGGAGCCGTCAAACTTCAACAAAGTGTAGATCAATAGAAGAAAGAAAACGGCACTCGCTTCTCTTATCGGTGGCGTTATTACTCCCTGATGGGAGCATGGATATGGAGGCCTAAATCCTAAAAAATTTGCTTTACGGCCTCATTAATGATACCGCTATCTATGGAATCAAGCGAATGCTGCCGCTGCCGTCTAATATGATCTATATCATAGTTATACTAGACGCTATCACAGTTGGTTAACTAATTATAATCTGTTAGTTAGATCAGATATCGCGACAGCCAGCCTTATATAATTAATAGCACACGTTACTCTATACGTGGGCTTTGGTTCACGGATGGTTGGCTATTAGCATAAGCCCGCATAATTTTGAGCTATATGTTATTCGTTATTCCAGACTAAAGTGCTTAAGTCCGTCCGAAAACGGACTTAAAATAAATCTTAAAAAAAGTTGTTTATTGTTAATCCTCATATTTGAAATTGTGTTTAGGATTACCCGTTTCCATATTACAAACCCCAAATTTACACAAAATTTATATATATATATTTAAATTGGCTTACTTATAAATCGTGCGTGCACATCATTAGTTATTAAAACTAAAATTTATATTATAAATCCGTTAGTAAAATCTATCTATCACGCTTTCACACCTACATGGCTGAAGGGATTGGTAGGTAATATACGGAAAAAGACAAAGGCATACTTTTTAGCGTGGGAAAATATCTCATTTCCACAGGCTGAAGCTAGTTCGACCCTGAATATAAACTACTGGTTATTTTAAATAAGAACGTAGAAATTATATTCATAAGTAGGTCAGAACACGATGCATAGAAAGAGCTTAATTTTAGCTATAGTAGCCGTTTTCTTCGTCTCTTTGTCAAGAAGAAAACTACTTCTAAGTCTCAAAGGAATAATAAGAAAATAATGAGGCATTACAGCAGCGGCGCAATAAAAATATCCTTTGCCAGACATCCTATAATATCCAACTTTCAAGAAAGTTGTCCAAGTTTAGTCCTCAAGACGACAATGGAGTTTGAAGATTTCATCACAACACGTTTTTCATTTTGCAAATACAGAAATAAATTCGACATTATTGAGTTTTATGACATCTCTTTAAACTTTGCAGTATTGAGTGATGATAATTCCAAAGATTTTTGCAATACCAAAAAGGGAAATTCTTAAGTCACGTACTTGTTGTTTTTATTTCTATTTCAGGTAAATAGTGTATTGTACTACTTATAGTATAAGTAAGAGTACTTTCTATCCGGAATGCGCAATATTATAGTTTTCAAAAATTTAATTCATTATAAGTAGGTATTCCCCACTACAAAGAAAATCGAGAGAAAACATATATAATAATTTTTGTTCTCTAACATAGCATTTCCTAATAGCTAGACCCAGTCTTCGAATGTACACAGTTGCTGTCAATCATTTTGCGTACATTGTCTCTCTACGTATATAATATATATTATAATAGATAAAAATAAATTAATTTCGAAATTTTTAAATAAAATTTTTTCTATTAAAATAGAAATTAAAAAATTAATTGAAGCGATAGATTGTGTTAAAAAATATTTTAAAGAAGCTTCAGCAGATATTAAATTGTTAGAATTAGAAATTAAAGGAATAAATCTTAATAAATTAATTTCTAATCCAATTCAACATCCAAATCAGGAGTTAGAGGAAATTGAAATTAAAGTTCTAAAAAATAAAAAAAATAAAAAAAGTATTTTAATAGAATTTATTATAAAAAGAAAAATAAAAAATAATTTTATAAATAAAATATAAGACTACGATACGTATATAATACTACGTATATATGTAAGCCTACTAGCTTTTCGCCCCGCGGTTCCGCCCGAGTTAACAGTTTTTCCCGTGGGAATGAGGTATTTTTCCGCGGTAAAAGGTAACCTATGTGTTTATTCACGGTGTCAGCTAACTTCGAACCAAATTTTATTAAAAATTGCTCCAGCCGTTTATACGTGAAGAAGTAACAAACATACACACTCTCAAACATACAAACTTTTGCCTTTATAATAATAGTGTGATTTTGTTTTCCACTTCTGGGTAAAGGCCTCTCCTGCATAACGCCATGCGTCGCGATCAAGCGCATTTGCGGTCCAATCAAAAATAATTCGTTCACTACCACAGCTTGCTTGCGTTTTTTAAGCAACAATTGTGATCAGTTAGTTCACTGTCATTTTGGTTCTTATTCGCCTAGCTATATCAGTGACATAGGGTACGGAACTCCAACAAGAACAGAAGCATAATTACGAAATAATTTACGCAGCCGTTACAAATGATACAGACGTAACGCAATAATTAGCTTCTTAAATTCTTGTTACAAGGCGCGACCGAAACGAAGCCAGGCAGCGAGATCTTACAAAATGTATGCTAAAGGGTTAAATGTGTCGGTGCTTCTGAAATATGACGTAATTATAGCGATTTAGTCGTCAATTACAAAGCGACGCCCGCGAATGTCGTAAGCCGGGATCTTAGTCGGCACGATAATAATTGTCACTCATTTACGACAATTTCCAAATATCCAAGTCAAAATTCGAGATAAACTACAGGCCCATGTACAAAATTTACTTGTGAAATGTACCAGGCATAGCGCTCAGAGCTTTTTTATTTATGTTATAGTAACAGCCTTCTAAACGTTATTCACCGTGGTTCATTTCACAGGTCAATTTTGTTCATGGCCTGTTAGTCTAAGACGGACGTGTCATACTCGTAGATAAAGTTATCCTGAGATACAACAGACTAGAAACTAACCAATGTGTTTATATCTGCCTAGTCTGAAGTCAGTTGACCGTGAGTAAGATATCCCCTCGTATTTATTGATTTATCACAAATCAAATCAAATTTTATTTGTGATACACAGGTTATAAGCAGAAAGTTTAGTTTTATGTAGTGCACTGTGATGTGATCGCAGTAATGTTGCATTCCTTTTAGCATTTAAATTTCAATATTTAAGTATATAAAAATGCGAATAAGCAGTTATATGAAATAATAATTAGATTCAAATCTCGCTTTAGCATTTTTCTGAAGGAATAAGACGTTTTGACGAGGTAAAATGCAGCATTAATATAAGATAAGAAAGCTTCCGTTGCAAAATCGACGTATCAGACTTCACCAAAATTATAAGACAATTAAAATTGCATCTAAGCAAATAGTGATGTTAACAGTAGTTCCGATTTTTACCCGGCTCCATCCAATCCCGGCGTATTATTTGCCCGGGGACATCGTTAGTCGCAATTTAGAGCGGGCTCGTTATCGGCCCACTGTCTGTTTTAATGCTTATTTATTGAAAGGCCACTGTCTTCGCTTCCCGAGTTATTTTCCGGGATCAGGACGTCGCCGGGAGTTGCTTTATGCGCTCCTCCGTAGTGTTGCCTACTATCGATAAACTATATAAATATGTGGGACATCTCACACACGGCCATCTGACCCCAAACTAGGCAGAGCCTGTACTATGGATGTCAGACAGCTGATATACACACATATATAAATATACAACATCCAGACACAAGGCAAACACAAGTGCTCATCACACGAATGTTTGCCCCGCGACTTTGTGCTTCGTAGGCAGACGTACTACCAACTAGGCTACGAGGCCGTATCTACTCGTATAGCAAGCACACTCAGAAAAAATTCTAAACGGAATGACAAAAAACCCTTAACAGATGGGAGCCGTCTAAAGGACTTGAAGTCCGCGACAGAGCAAATTTGAACGCTTGAAAATTCTTCAACATTGTCACCTCGTATTAGCGCTAAACTTTTGCAGACTTTGTTGACATGACAAAGCAATATGATTGGCAAAGGATCAAACTTTCTCTCTCTCATATGTCCCTATGTTTAAGGTGTATTGCCACATCGACAATGTTCCTCTGTCTTCACGTTTTGTGCAGTTGTTCATACGTCTAAGGGTATATGTCCCTATCACAAAGGTACATTGTTCCCATCGACAATGTACCACTATATTTTAGTTCGATGCAGTAATTCATTTGTTCCTACGTCTAAGTTTTCCTATCCCTATCGCAAAGGTACACTGTTTCCACGTTTAAGGTAAATTGTCACTTCGACAATGTTCCTTTGTCCCTATTTTTGGTTTTAGGTTTGGTTCAATTGTGCCTTTGTCCTTACGTCCGACTTGATGAGTTCCTATCACAAAGGTACATTGTCCCTATGTTCAAGGTGTATTGCCACTTCGACAATGTTCCTCTGTCTTCACGTTTGGTACAGTTGTTCATACGTCTAAGGTTATATGTCCCTATCACAAAGGTACATTGTCCCTATGTTTAAGGAGTATTGCCACTTCGACAATGTTCCTTTGCCCCGACGTTTGGGCTTTGGTTTGGTGCAGTTGTGCTTTTGTCTTTACGTCTGACTTGATACGTTCCTATCACAAAGGTACATTGTCCATATATTTAAAGTGCATTGCCACTTCAACAATGTTCCTCTGTTTCTACGTTTGGTGCAGTTGTTCTTACGTCTAAGGTTCGGGGAGACGCAGTAACAAGGAACATTGTCGAAGTGGAAATACACCTAAAACATAGGGACAATGTACCTTTGTGATAGAGACATCTCACGAGGGTACATTGTCGCCATGCTTAAGGTGTATGGCCACTTCGGCAATGTTCCTTGTCACTGCGTCTCCCCGAACTTTGCCGTGGCGACAGCGTTAATAAAACCCCCTGTGTGGCTTCCTCTAACATGGCCACAACATAGATTTAAATTCTGACTACACAGACATTTAGCCCTTATTTTGAGACAAATCAAGGACTAAATGCCTGTGAAGTCAGAATTTAAAACTATGTTGTGGCTATGCCAGAAGAAGCGACACAAACCTCCAACAACCCAATGGGCTGGGTGCGCAGGTGTGAACGCAAAGCTCCTCTTTGAAGCTATCCGCCATGTGACTTAGCAAGAAGCTTCTAAGAGGAGCTTAGCCCTCGCATGCGCACCCCAGAAGGTCGTTTTATGTCGCTATCGCCACGCCGGGATCGCAGACCTGGATAATAAATTAAACAAAGATTATTTATAAGTAAGTATAATAAGCACAGTTAAACACTTCGACAAAACTTTTAAACACCTTTAAAATCTCAAACTTGTTAGCTTAACCTACTAACATAGGAATTACATTCAAATGTACTTATTACTAAAACCGTACCGTGCCTTCCCACTACAATTATTATTAAACAATTTTAATTGTATTTATAACAGTTTTTATTGGTCCGTAAGGGACATCATTCTGAAAATCTTTCACTATGAAACCAATTTGATCAGAGCCACTTAATTTTTCACTTCTCCTTACAAATCAGCTGACCGCCCATGTATCTGTAGTGGACCATGAGGGTCCGACTGCAATTATAAATATACCGAAGCATAAGAAAAACCTTTAGCCAGTGTATAGGTGAACCGATCTTCAATGCATCTTTCGACGTCCCCTGGTGAAGACACACGAGTGATAAACGCACTTGAATCTTCTGAACGCCTAGGTTTCCACTTCTTCCCTTTGACCTTGATATGGGGGCTATTTGTTTGAGCAGGTACGGAGTGCACCTCAGGGCAGCGAGACTTCTCCAGCTTGCTCCTCTCCAGCTATGTAGAACGAAAAAAAAATCTATTAAAAAACCATGGTACAATCTCAGTGACAATGTTAAGTAATCAACTTTATTTATTTGCCTAATCGACAACCATGTATTTTTTTACAAATTAGACATCCCGTTCTTAAGCAATTGAATATCCAGCTGTGATACGTAGATTTGACCGACATACATTAGTAATTTATCCTTTAATTTATTCATGTTTTACTAAAACGCAAAAAACACAACTGAGCCAAGTATCGTGTCCCAGCTTTTGTATGCATAATTAGGGGGTTTCTACTGGATAATATTTTCTCAATTAAAAATATTTCAATTTATATGTACCTATAGTGATAAATATTTTTTATTTAATATTAATCTGACATATATTTTTAGTACTAATAATTTGACCAACTAGAAGCAATGACTCGTATATTTGTTAGATACGAAAAGAAGAAAAAGTTAATTGACCAAATTATCAGTTTTTAACATAAATAATTCTTAACACACTCGGGAGCAATAAATGAAAATAAAATACATTTTAAGATACCTATGTAGCAAACAACAATAAATAATCGAAATGATAAGAAACAAGGTCTTATTTCCAAATTGTCTCCGAATGCTTCTTATGAAATTTAAAATTGAACAAAAACGTACCAGTTGCTAAGTCCAGAAGGTCAGTGACAGCCGGTTCCGCTCTTATGCCTGAACCATTCTCCACTAGTAGTAGCCTTTTCTTTATCATGGGAAAGTGTTCCTCGAAGGTGGCTGACGCCAGTGGGTAGGCCTCAAAATCATTCGCCAACTAAAAAAATATGATAAAACAGGTGTTAAAATCGTTAAAGCGGCAAATCATATTAATGCAACCTATATGAAGTTAAGTTTTCACTTACCAATTGGTGACAGGTCGGTAGCCGTAGACACAGATATTGGCTGAAATATACGTCGATTTCTCATTTAGGACCCATGCCTGACCTGGCCAGGGTCTTCGTCTTCAACGGATGAGTTCGAGTTGAGAAAGTCACTCCGTTTAAATATAAAGTTACACTCCTGGAGAGCTCCTGGGAGAGCGCGCGTACTTTGTGCGGCTGCGGGCCAAAAGTGAGTAAAATAAATACGCGGGCGACCAACGGGCGACGAACGACCAGTGCTGCCAACTCGGTTTCAGTTTACGGGCTAAAAAGAGTTGTAAAAAGGGCTACATTTGCCCAATACATTTAAAATAAATTAAAATTAAATTCATTATTAATTAAATAAAATATTTTTATTTAATATGCTGTATTAATAAAAACATATATGGTTTTAGCTTTTTTTATAAGCAGGATCAATTTTCCTATAGTGTTTCTTAGAGTCTTCTTTTTTAATGGAACGGCAATTTGCAGCACGCACGTATCTATCACTAAATAAAGTCACCCAATTTCTAATTAGAATATTAAAAAGAATATGAAATGAACTTAGCCATTCTGTTCGAAAAATAAATAAATAAATATAGCTGATTACAATCTACGAGTGAGACTACAATATTGTCTATATTGTGTGTCAAAGATAAAATTTGGGGAACTCCCTGATATCACTCAACCAGTTTTACTGTTATTTGGTACTTATTAAGTTATACTAACTTCATCCAGGTTAATCATTAATTTAAAGGCAAAATTGAAGTTAAATATTTATAGCCACTTTGAAAATAAAATAAAACTATGAACAATAATAACTCATAATACTCAATCATTCCAAAAAGAATAATACTACAGCGCAAACAGTTTTATACAAGATTTTTTACTTGAATGATCTAAAACTTTTCGATAAATATGTTGTCCTCAACCATTTATAATATTAGCGAGCGAGAAAAAAAATGAGAGAATGAACCACTTTGATTTATATCTTATCTAGCGCAAGGGAATTCCTTTGCAATCCATTCCATTTTAGTGAGCTTATGAATTTAAAATTGAAACTTATTTACGTAATTAAAATTATGTCATTTGCTTAGGAAGTCATGAATATTTATTTTATCTTCTAAAAGTTTATTTAAAAAATACGTTAGAAACCGCTAAATATTTTTGCCCGCTAAGACCTTTTCGCGCGACAACACCACAAAATCCACCAGATCTAGAAGGAAAAACGCTTAAACAGCAACACTGGTGGGTGGGTGCGTTTCAGTGCATCTGTCGTCTTAGTTACGCGGACAAACCAACAAAACACC
Organism: Teleiodes luculella; assembly: GCA_948473455.1. Lineage (NCBI taxonomy): Eukaryota > Metazoa > Arthropoda > Insecta > Lepidoptera > Gelechiidae > Teleiodes > Teleiodes luculella. The sequence goes on from OX419593.1 coordinate 11,598,088, forward strand.
TTTGTCGTTTTCACAATGTTGATTAGACTCAGTCACTAGAGTCTTTTTACGCTGTGTCTTAGCTCGAAGCTCAGAGGTGTACCTACAAAAAATAAGACAAAGGCCTTTGTGACCTACTGCTTGCATTTATTATCTACTAGCGACCCGCCCCGGCTCCGCACGGGAAAATGATTATTGTGGGTTATCCTTAAGCATATTATGCATGTATTATACATATAAACCTTCCTCTTGAATCACTCTATCTATTTAAAAAAATCGCATCAAAATCTGTTGCGTAATTTTAAAGATTTAAGCGTACAAAGGGAGGGACATAGGGACAGAAATAGCGACTTTGTTTTATACTATGTAGTGATAACTAGGTATCATATCATATCATCTCTTATATAATAAAACAGTAAAACTAATGTGTCTGTACGTTAAGTATATTATTTAACAAAAATTTATTGACGGAGATGTAAAAATATTAACAGAAATAGGAATCTACATTTTTTCCCCTATTAGATTCTCCTAAATACCGATCAGTCTTTATCCATTAAATATGTAAAACTTTTTAGGATTGCGTAGCCGCAAACGAAACCCTAGGGTCACCAATATAGCCGAGCGAGTCAGCAAGCTAAAGTGGCCGTGGGTAGGGCACATAGCTCGGAGAACCGATGGCCGATGGGCCAGAAAGGTTCTCGAGTGGAGACCAGGTGACGGCAAGCACAGCGTAGGAAGGCCTCTTGCGAGATGGACGGACGACCTGGCAAAGATCGCAGGGACTCGTTGGATGCAGGCTGCTGCCGACCGGTCTAAGTGGAGGTCAATGGGGGAGGCCTATGTTCAGCAGTGGACTTTTAACGGCTGTTATGATGATGATGATGAAATGAATTCCTCATAATTTCGTCATATTATGTTCGTATGTCCGTATGTCACAGCTATTTAATTATAATGTTGATTAAATCGAATTATTCTCCAATAACTCAAGAACAGAAAGGCAACAGATTAACACGGTAGTTATACCTAACAACAGTACCTACCTAAGAGCCGAACGGACATTAAATATTTTTTAGATTCATAGTGACGATGGATGGATGGATGGTTATAATGATGGAGACGTCATGATTTGATAGAAAACAAGCAAGAACGAAGGCATAGTGCCCTCCGTGGTGTAGTTGGTAAGCACGTTGACTGCGTATAGGCCGGAAGTCGTGGGTTCAAGTCCCGCCGGAAGAATTACGTTTTTAGTTGTTTTCTATAAATCTAAAAAAGATTTAATACAACGTTAAATTGAAAGGTATGTCTGTGTCACTGAATTGGGATTATAAGTTTGTATGTTAATTATCGGGCTGCCGGTTTACAAATAGTACCTACGGATATCCTACGTCGATACGTTCTACGGGAGAGTTGACCTAAGTCTCATCGTCAAAGGGCAGATACACACTTTGCCAAAGCGTTTACTTTAAAAGGTAACAATATGCGCAACAAAATAACGAAAATTTTGGCTTTTGTCGGTTTACAGATAGTACGGATATCCTACGTCGATACGTTCTACGGGAGAGTTGACCTAAGTCCCATCGTCAAAGGGCAGATATCAACTTTGTCACTATACTGCTGACATTGCCGAAGCGTTTACATAAAAAGTTAACAACATACCCAACAACAATCTAAAAATCTCGTCCTTTGTCGGTTTACAAATAGTACGGATGACCTTTGTCAATACGTTCTACGAGAATCATGCAGTAAGTCTCGGCATCAAAGTGCAGATATCAGATTTGTCACTGTATCTACTGAAATTTTTGACACGTTGTCATTTTAACAAATGCAAAAATCGCTATACTTTATACGCGCTACGAAAAGTTTGCCCTAAGGCTCGGCGTCAAAGGGCAGATATCAACTTTGTCATTAAATATGCTGACGTTGTCGAAGTGTTTACTTATAAAGATAACAACATACCCAACAACAATCTAAAAATGTTGTCCTTTGTCGGTTTACAAATAGTACGGATGACCTTTGTCATTCCGTTCTACGAGAACCTTGCAGTATGTGTCGGCGTCAAAGGGCAGATATCAGATTTGTCACTGTATCTACTGAAATTTTAGTAACGTTGTCATTTTAACAAAGGCGAAAATCGCCTTTGTTATTCTGTTAACTTTTCTATGTCATACTGACTAAAGCAAAAATATACTTTACACTACGTATGCACTACGTACACGGAATCTCGACACAATGACAAAACATTGTCAAAAAGACGTTCGACAATAAATACTCTGTTGCGGTGTGCTAGTGCACCGAAACGCTCCGCCAAAAAGTTATGTCAGGAGCACAAAAAAAAACTACTAGGGAATTTCGCACCTTTGTCAGCCATTATTTTTTTGAGTGCAATAGCCTGCAATACTGTTGTTGTGCTGTGTTGGTGTGGGCTAACTAATCAATCAAACATAAACTATTGTCAATGTTAATACATAGTAAAAATACTACCAATGATTCTATAAAAGGAATGGTCCACTACTGTCAAGTAGTAAGTGCAGTCTTTTCTTCCACGAAGTCCCTATACCTAATGTTAACCAACCATTCACTAAAAACTTCATCTCTTTGGCTTTTACATTATAATTTTGTATAGGCTAATAATTGGTAATTCGAATTATTATTAGTCTGTTTTATTGCTTGTTTTTATTGTTTATTACTTAAAGCATTGAAAAAATATAGCATGCTAGGTTCTTAAAGAGAAAACGAATTAATCACAAATACTATTTTTTCAATAATTCAAGAGCACGCAAGTCCCATCTTCCCGTTAGCATCAAAACTATCGATATCCCGGCAGCACTATGCAGCATTCTCGGGTCGTTCCATAGAGCCGCAAAGGACTGTCTTCCGAAAGGATTGTAGGGTCTATATTTCCGCAGTTACTTCTGCTTAGCGACCTCCTTAATTTGCCGTTATAACAGTATAACTTCTTAAAGTCGTGTTTATGGCTTGGGGTTCGAGAAATTACTTGTTTTCCAGAATGTTCTCGATGTAGTCAAGTTTATTAATATCGCGTTCTTTGTTCAAGATAAATATTGGAAAAAGTTACTTTGTAAATGAAAGTAGTTCGATAAGTCGGAGGGTATCCGAAATTTCTTTGAACTGAATACCTAAGTAGGTACTTAACTGAAAAAAGCTCTCAAAATACGACGTATAATTTATAGCAGTAAGTAGAACATAAGTAACTAAGTAGACGATATAAAAAATATCTTAGATAACGTTAAAGAAACATTACACAATAAAATAAACATATTTTAACATCATAATTATGAGTCATGAATTTGTTTAAAAAAAAATGGTTTGCTTTTTTGTTTCTCGTAGTACATTCTGTGGTAGTACATGCTAAGCCAGCGCCATGTTGACTCACACGATGCGGGCAGCACTCTCAGACAGACTATAGACACGGAAGAAAATAATAGTACTAATCCGTACAGAAATGACACTCACCCTGAGTTCCCCCGATATAGCGCCCCACGCACCGCACCCCGAGAGCGCAGCGGGACTTCGCCGGTGGTGTTCGGGGGTGTTTTACATAGCGCCTAGCGCCATTGACTTGTAGTTGATATTCGAAAAGAAGTAGCTTGTCATAACGCGTTTTCTGTATGGAGTTACCGCACAGTGCCATAGCCTAAGCCACTTACCTTCAAAGACAGTGAGCATGGCGACAGCAGTGACCGCGTCGCCGACGCCGTTTTCCGCGACGCACTCGTAACTCGCGTCGTCACGCTGCGCACGCACAGGCTCGATGCGCAGGACCGCGCCATTAGCGCGCGGCCCGGCCGCCGCCTCCATACCCGACACTTGGTACCGAGACTGCATGCCTGCAACAAATCATATAATTTAATAAAGGAAACATCTAGCTATCTATTCTACTCTATTACTATAATAAAACTGAAGAATCGGCGTGTCAGTATATTGATTTGTTTTTCAAAAAACCGATATCAGGTGACCTATAAAGGGAGTGTATCTAAACACTAAGATTTGAAATAAATATTACCCTCTTTCTGTCTGTTTGTTTGAAAACTTGCATGGGGAATGAAATTTTGCATGGTGGTACCTTATTCCCCCGGTCAATATCTTAGATACTTTTAACTACGGGAAATAAAAAAAAACGCGCGTCGCCGTAGGCGGACAGCCAGTTGACAGATATCACAGCCCAAAGATTTCTAAAAATATTTATTTTTAGGATATTTACAGCGTCCGCTGGATCGCGATGGACCACACGCGCCCTGATCGCGCGTGTATATAGCTATCAATTAATGGTTACAAAAGAAAGGTTAGAAAACAATCGCTAGTGTAACCGTCGATGGAGTAGGCAAATGGCGCGTGCTATCCGTGCTATCAAGCGCGATGCAGCCCTTACATCACTTAGTTTCTACTGTGAAAAAATACTCCACAAACCCCGAAGAAACTCCACAGGCGGTGCACCTTTTCAAAATATAGTTACAATTAGAATAATACTTTACATTTCTTCTAAATAAAAGGAATTTCCCTCAAGCAAATTAATTTCATGGACTTCTTCTAAGTAGTCTGTTACTTTATATTATAATAAGCCTTCCTGGTAATTTTTTTCGTAACAACGATCATATCACTAACAAAGACGACATAAAATATTATCACCATATAATATTAGTAGGATTATTTTTAAACCTTGGGCACAAATATGTCTAGTGTTTTATGTAATTATTAGGCAAGCTACAAACCAAGATAAGTAGGTACATATAACCCGAAACTGACGTAAGAGCATCGCCGAAACGATCAATAGACAGTACGGCTGAAACTGTTCACAAACTAACAGGTATTACCCAGATCTCGGAGTTGCCCAAGTAAAGCTTACACGAACTGCGATAGTCGGATCCGATTAAACTTAGCTGTAGATAAGGGTACGAGCGAGGTGCTCAGACCAGTGTTGCCATATGGTGAGGGCATGAAATCCGCATTTTCATTGAAAAAATCTGTATAAAATATTTACCATTTTGAATGAAATTCCGTATCAAATCCGTATAAAAATGAAACTTTGATTATTTATATATATCTATATTCATAAGTTTTAATGTCTGAATTAATATTTAAGTCAAAACAGGGCGATATCCCTAAAAGTTGTTTTGCATGTAGCAAGCCTTAAGTGGTATTTGTATTAAAAATTATAGTTCCGATCCTATCCGACAGATATAAACAATGATTAATAATGATTACTACGAATAATATATCGGAATATGCTCTGTGCTGTAAACCCGTATAAATATCCGTAAACATCAATTATCTCTATTGGACTTCAAAAATCCGTATAAATACGGACAAATCCGTATATATGGCAACACTGGCCCAGACAGTCAGATGTTTGGACTGGGAGCGTCTCGGTCGCGTCTCTTTTAGTGTAACTTACTGCACAAGTTCGCACCGGCAAGCGAACCGCGCACGTGCTTGTCATTGGAAACAGAAATGTAATTTACACTAAAAATTTTAAAGAGGAAGCGGACTTTCGTTCCCTTACAGTCGTTTAAATTAGTATGTCACCACCGATTCGGTGCAGATAACATTTTAAAAGAACACTCAAGAAGTTACTTTTTAAACAGATGCCGTATTTTTACTATTTTTAATCAAAGTGAAAAATGAAAACAAAAAGCTCGATCCCGCATCTTCTTGGCTATCCGGGCCATAGACCCAACGAACACAACCAAAAGCTTAATACTACCGCTACTATATAAAAAAATAAAATAAATATGTTATTAAAGAATACTGCAAATTTACTATGCTTGCTTGCTAATCGTGTGGGTTTCGAGGTTAACCTACCTCTCAAACCCTGGTGTCGGAATTATAGAACCGCCTTAGGCTTCCGACTTGGCTCCTATAACGACTACATCTGTAGATTCAGCCTGCAATGTCCTAACCAAACTGAGGAAAGTCTTACAAAGTGATATTTGTTCGACGAGTAACCACCGGGATTCGAACTCGGAACCTCCGTAACGTCAGGCGAGCTTTTGACCACTCGACCACGGAGGCTGTTACATACAATACACAACACACATTAAAAAATGATACGACTACGTGAAACGTCCCTCAAACGCAACACCCACACAAAAAGGGCCTCAGATTTCCCACTATAGCATAAATAAATACAAGAAATGTTGGATTTTGTAGGTCTATTTATGATAGTGATAATAAATTGGTCTCACCTATTATATACTTTTTGTCTGATTTTCAAATATAACTTAGTATGTATTTAATTTAAAATCATATATTACCATTCATCGAAGTTCAAGTTGACTATTTAATCATGTCAGTTCTTACGAGGCCCGAAATCCGCAACATAACGAACTAGCTTAATCCTATACATTCAACAAACAGAAAACATTGAAAACTAACGATTCAGCCACAACAGACAGCATTCAATTATCATCGTTTGAGCAAAAACCCGCATCCATCAGATGAATGCCCCTTTTTTGTTGCACTATCTTGCAATTTGCATTTTGCTCGTCCAAGATCACAGCAAAAGAACTACGCTGAAATGCATCCCGCGGGATTTTCAACGTTGTGGGAATAGAGTTTAAATTACATCGTGGAAACTGCACGCGGAAGTTGTTAGGATGTGTTGAGCCGGGGAAGTTTGTGGAGTAAGCATTGTTGTGGTTTGCAAATCGTGAGTATTTTTAAAAGGAACATGCTGGGTCGATCAGGTTTGGACTGAAGTGTTGCACGTCTTTTGACATGACTTATGCAACGATTATATTCATTTATAGCCGAGATCTAAAAGTTTAATAGCCCTCTAAAGTATGAATCCAGGGGTCATAAAGTGTTTTTTTTTTATAATAAAACCTATTTTAAATAAATGATTTTATATTTTGGAAATTCATAAGCCTTTGTAAATAATCGATAAAATAATATATTTTTTTAATTACCATTTCTGTACAATTTGAACCATAATGATAAAATGTTTGAAAGAGCGAAGGGTCCTAAAACACTAGATAACCCCAGGCGAAGTGCTAGAAGTAATAGTAACATAGCAAAATATATTAGTATTTCTGTGATATCACGTTACAAAACTAACTCCGAACGAGACTCTTTCCTCCCAGCGCGATTGTGGCTTACTAGAACGACAGAGCTAAATCGCCACTAACAGCAAGTGCCAAGGAAATGTATTTCACAACAAGTGAGAATAATCGTTGTCTCCGCTAGTCCGCCGGTTTTAAAAAGATAATAGTTTTTGTCGGGTATGCTCGCTCCTAGGTTTTGCGCGCCTTTTTTTGCATCCATGTCGGTGTAAAACATCCTGAACTAAAATGGAAGCTAATGGCCGACGATATTTTCCCCGAGCTTTGCATGTAGGAACAAGGGAATTGTAAGAGGATTGCAGATGGATGGTGGAATGGCCAGTTGATTGTATTAAAGTTATTTTTTTTACATATTTATGAAGCTTTACGAGATATTTCACTATTAAACCCATATTGGTAGGATATAACATATTACCTAACTCATGTATTAAATCTCATGGCCTCACTAAAAGAAGAAGCTTGTGCAACAAAATAAAAAGCATCATGTATTAGGATAGGTTAGATAAATGGGCTACTTTATTTAGTGATGTTTGTTTGTCCACAAGAAGACTTCTTTTAGTAGAATGATGAGGATGACGATTATTTTCTAAAAACACTTAGTCTTAATAACGCCATTTCAGAAGTTAATAAGCTTTGTTCAAACCAAGACCGATTCTCGTCTCAAACAATTTACAAGTCTTAGTAATGAAAAATAAATCAGACAATCTAAAAGAGGCGATTCGATATCAGTTTGAACATACGAGTAACGGGCAGGTTCGCGCAATGTGTGCGTTGCTGTGGAGAAGAACCCGCCGAAGAAACTTCTTCATTCTTTATTAGAAAACTCTTAGTAGTATTAAGTTTTTCTCATTATATTGCTTCAATACAGAATCATATTATAATTGATCGAATAATTCAGATATTATATTATAATATCGAAGATGTTCGGTAATAAATAATTACAAAACCGCACCTAAATAACGATAGAACTAATAACCTAACAAAGCTAATATCCATGAATTACCACCAAAGAATTCCCATATATCTGACTAGATGCGGTATAATTTACGATGTTTATTGTTGTAGTAGAAAAACAGGTATTCGTGGTATGCGCCCGTAAAATAAAACCTTATTATTAGTGGGCGAGCTTCTGCGGTGGTTGCTGCGAACGGCGGGAGCTTTTCCATTGTACCGTCCGATATTGAGATTTTGACGCTTTTGATGCGTTTTGCAGCAAAATGCCAGAAACGTACCAATTCGAACACTGAAGTAGTTACGATTGTTATTTTAGAAAGTTTATACTCTAAGTTGAACACAAGCAAAAAGTTGAAAAAATCTATTTACAAAATTACTATAACATAATATATTTAGTAAAGCTAAGCTAAAAAGCAAAAATACATTAGGCTCACGCCGGAAAAAAAAAACATTGTAAAGTCGTGTCGTCAAGTCCTTTTAAAACTACATTTTGACAAGACTAATAAAATCTCTTGATAGTTGCATGTGCATTAGACGTGTTTTTTTTCTGCCAACTAGTATATTATATACTCTAAGGCCAATTCTAATAAGCTCTAACAATTTGTTGTCTATACATCCTTTTCACGTTCTTTAGAATAAGAAGGGACAGAAATTGTCAATTTCGTTTTAGAGACGTCAAACATCGATTTAACGCATAATTTGAAAGCTGCGCATTATTTTAAACATTATCCATTAAAATTGCATTCATTCATCTCCCATCCTTTTCAGATTCTATATAAACGAAGATCACGGCGACCTCATTTTCAATTCAACTCAATTCGTTATTTTAAGTCTAGATTGTGACTTAGGACTATTACCTACCATCGTTGCAGTACTTGCCTATCGTGTGGGTTTCGAGGTTAACCCTCACAAACCCTGGAGTCAGAATTATTAAGCTACCTAATTCACATGACATGGCTCCTATAACGACAACATTCGTAGATAGTATTCGAGCCCAACGGTTTTACGTGCCTTCTGAAGTTCGGAATCAGTTTTCCTTTGAGTCAATCAAGTGATTCAGCCTGCAATGTCCTAACTATATGGGGAAATTGAACAAAGTAATATTCGTTCGATGAGTGTTCCATCAAGATTTGAACCTGGAACCTCCGTCTCGTTAGGCGAGTTTTCAACCACTCGACCAGGCTTTTCATCATCGCAGTTTAAAAAATAAACCAAGTTCTAACCTTAGACACCTTAGAAGTGGAACGTTAGGTTTATTGTCTTTGTCGGTAGTATGCAATGGAAACCTTCGCTTGGCTTTATAATACAACACAATCATATTTCCGCGGCTCAATATAAGCTTGTGAGGCAGTTATAGCCTCAACTTGTTATTTTCATCTATCAGTTGGAAAAATCACATTTCTATTGCGAGTTCACGGTTAAGGGTAAATGTCTAACATAAATCAATAATGTAGGGGTTTTCGCGCTGCGTTCTCACCCAATATGTTTTTACAATGGCTAATATTATGAATAACTAGATTTCCGCCGCGCGGCTCCGACCGCGTTAATGGGTTTTCCCGCGGTAAAAAGTGGCCTACCTATGTGTTAATCCAGGATGTCAGCTAACTTCATACCAAATTTGATTACAATCGCTCCAGCCGTTTAGACGTGAAGAAGTAACAAACATACACACTCTCACACACACACAAACTTTCGCCTTTTTAATATTAGTGTGATAATAAGCACACACACACACACACAAACTTTCGCCTTTTCAATATTAGTGTGATAATAAGCACACACACACACACAAAGTTTCGCCTTTTTAATATTAGTGTGATAATAAGCACACACACACACACAAACTTTCGCCTTTTCAATATTAGTGTGATAATAAGCACACACACACACAAAGTTTCGCCTTTTTAATATTAGTGTGATAATAAGCACACACACACACACACAAACTTTCGCCTTTTTAATATTAGTGTGATAATAAGCACACACACACACACAAACTTTCGCCTTTTCAATATTAGTGTGATAATAAGCACACACACACACAAAGTTTCGCCTTTTTAATATTAGTGTGATAATAAGCACACACACACACACACAAACTTTCGCCTTTTCAATATTAGTGTGATAATAAGCACACACACACACACAAAGTTTCGCCTTTTTAATATTAGTGTGATAATAAGCACACACACACACACAAACTTTCGCCTTTTCAATATTAGTGTGATAATAAGCACACACACACACAAAGTTTCGCCTTTTTAATATTAGTGTGATAATAAGCACACACACACACACACAAACTTTCGCCTTTTCAATATTAGTGTGATAATAAGCACACACACACACACAAAGTTTCGCCTTTTTAATATTAGTGTGATAATAAGCACACACACACACACACAAACTTTCGCCTTTTTAATATTAGTGTGATAATAAGCACACACACACACACAAACTTTCGCCTTTTTAATATTAGTGTGATAATAAGCACACACACACACACACACAAACTTTCGCCTTTTTAATATTAGTGTGATAATAAGCACACACACACACACACACAAACTTTCTCCTTTATAATATTAGTGTGATATTAAGCATAATTTTAGTTTAATCTAAAAAAGAAAAATAAAGAGGTTTCATATAAAAAGCATTCGTATTCTAGAACCAAGCGATATTACGTACCTATAACTCGCGTTCTCATACTTATATTTATTTTTAATACAGTTGCTCAAAAAGTGGCGTATTGCAGGGAGGTAGCGTTCGGGATGTGAGCTATTACACACGCGTGCTTTTTTTTTTACCTTTCCCGCACGTGTGCGTTTTCTTTCCCAACTGTCTAAATAATGTCTAATAAAAAGAAAAACCAACCATGAAGTTTTTACTTAAAAAAATCATAGAAGTTTTTATGATTCATGCAAATACGTATATTTCTAAAAAGAAGCTACTAATTTGTTAAATATCAGATTTAATTATTTGATTGAATGAGTTAGGTTAGGTTTCATTTTAATTCATCTTATTATTCATTTCATTCATTTCATATCAATAAAAAAATAAAAAAACAGGCTTCCGTGGCCAATCTGGAAGTCTTTAAACAGACTCCGGACACAGGTTGGCCGGAGCAAGGAAAACATGTTCCGGTGGGGGCTCTCCAGTGACCCTAACCTGGACTGCATGTGCGGAGCAGTACAGACCATGGCCCACTTAGTGACCTGTCCTGCCTGCCCTGCCACCTGCTCTCAGCAAGACCTAATGGACGCCTCACACAACGCTGTTGAAGTGGCTGAGTTCTGGGCCGCAAATATTTAGGATTTGTCATCGACTCGCAAAGAAGAAGAAGAATAAAAAAATTTGAAGACTTGGCTGTATGGGCATAGTTCCCTTTGTCTACCAGAATGGGTGAAGAAAAAAAATTCTACGGTTGGCGTCTTTTTTTTTTATTATGTTTTTATTATTTTATTAAATTGCTTCATTTTTTCGCAACTGTATTAAAAATAGTCGTTCAGTACACGTGCGGAACCGTCATTGTAACTCGTTCCGACTGTCTACCCTCGCCTTCGGCTGCGCCTCGGCTCGGGTACACATTTGTCGGAACTCTTTGCAATGACAGCCTTTCCGCACTTGTAATGAAATATACTATTCTCTATGTATTGAAAAAAATAATAACCTTTTTATGGCACTAGCAATATTATATGCCAGTATCTAATTTTAAAAAAGCGTAAAAAAATATCAATTTAGACGTGTTTTGCGGTATTTATCTGCGTGCCGTTCCGTCCGAGTTCTATTTTTAAACAAAACAATGAATAACGGAAATTACGGTGTAGCAATTTATTTACTGCAACAAACGAACGCGAACAGACAAGAAAAAGGAAAGCAAACGCTATTGCAGACATTGAACTACTATTATACTAGCGTACATAGAAACGACACCCGCGAGTTTAAGTCCGGTGAAGCTTGATTGGTCGTACCTTTTCGACACAAGAATAAAGAATAAAAGTCGTTTGTCTTTTATTTCTCTTCTCGCGTGTATTACGCCCGCCTCCCGCCATGTTAGCGCATAAATATATTCGAGTTGTCTTCTCTAGTACTTGTACGTAATTCTCAATGAACAAACGCTATTGCAGACCCACTCCAGATAGTTGAATCAGAAATCCTCTACCGATCCTCAAGAGATATCGGTAAAACTACTTACGGTTTTAAGAATTCATCCGATAGTATTGGGAAGCCTCTATTTAGAGTAACTTTATATATTCAGGATATTGCCCATATTAAAGGGTGAGTATGGGAAACTACGAAACTATTAGATATATAAAGATCATGTTCTAAAAAACAAAGTCATCGATTTTAGTTATAATCCTTGAAATTCTTTTTTACTGAAATGGAAAGCTTGTTTATGTTTATTCTAATCCCAACTGAGCTACTGCGGTCTATGGTCTGTTCACACTAATTCAAGGAACGTTCATTATGAGTTGATAATGGCAAAGTAGTTATCTCATCATATCAGATTAAGTAGTTAGGCACAAAAAAAATTTAGCTTACGTAAAGTAAACTGACACTTAATAGAGTTTGCACCGATTATATGTCCACTGAGCAAGGTATAAAATCGTGATGCGCGTATTTAACGTTGAATTTGACCGTACGTCGAAAAACAAAAGAAAGGTGATGAAAAAAGAAATAAAAAAACGTAAGTAAATCGAAACTATAAGAATTGCTCACTTAAAACAACGGACACATATCTCCACAAAACAATTTCCGGGTGATGAATGGGACTAAATATGTCTGGAATAAAATATGTAGTTTCATTCGTGAAGCGGTGCAAAGGGAGTAAAACGGAATAGGTCTGGATAAGAGCGGTGACGCGGCCATTCATCTTGCGGCGCGATTCCACACTGTCAATCTCGGGACTTGTCGTCAGTTTTATTGTTCAGTTTGTGGCTGGTGTCGGGATATTACATGGAGAATTCAAGAACTATTTATGAGAACACGATCGAACAGAAAATTGAAGAATTTTGAACCTCTGTCTAGTCGCCAATATGATCCTAATACAGAGGTATTTTACAAAAACTAAGCCTAAGCTATTAAGGTGTTGTATCAGGAGATCAAACAGAGAACGGAAGACAGAACAGAATGGCGACAAGAGCGCGGCTCTTAGATATGAAGAAGAAGCAATTAAGGTAAATATGTCACACATTTATGACATATTGAGTAAAAATATTTTGTAGAGAAAACTAAGTTGCAAACAATCATAGCTACGCAAATTACTCAAGCAAGACGCAAGCCTTCTAAAAATTTGAATTTAAACGCCCCATCAAATAATAAAGTTTTATGAAAGCTCATGTAAACTAAATATATTTATATTTTTGCTATTAAAAATTAAAATAGCGTACGTGAAAAACTATATTTAGCTTACATTTTTAATACAAAAAAAGTGAATAAAAACAAACATACCTAATGTTCGTGTTAAAGACTATCAAAATGTTGGTCCATCCCAACCATCCATGCGGCCATGTTTTCCTCTCGATATTGACGTCAAGTTTTTTACTATTTTTCGGTCAGTTCTAATCTCGACTAACAAAAAGCGCGTCGCCTGTTTCGAGGGGCGACCTATCCGTGAATTCAGCTTACCAAGAATAGGTGTTCCATTTAAAACCAACTCCGACGATGTTAGAGTTTTAGATAGCTTCCGAATAGACACTTTGTTCAATTTAGAACAACCCATTTTATAAGTTGGAACTTCGGCTGGGGTTATTTTTGCTGTCTTTCATTTTGATGCATTTAAAGTTGATCTCGGCATGTTATTTTTGCAACGTGGATTTCTATTATATATTATAAATATATTTTCTAAATATATTTTCTCAATAAAATGAATGAATGAATGAATGAATGATATTTTATTTGCAGGCAAACACGGTACACGGTACGGTAATTTTATAGAAAGTCGACATAATGAAGACAGTTGATTATAAATAAGAAAAGAGAGTACTAAACATAGTCTATTTTAGTTATCTGGCAATATCAACTCTAGTGCATAGAGAAAACAGAACATTTTAATTGAAAAAGATGCTGTACAAAAATAAATAAATAGACTACTTGAAGAAATGAACTTCTCAGAAAATGTTTTCCCCTGAACTAATGCTGGTTTTCAACTATATTATAACGAATTGTTACACTTCACTTACACCAACATAGAAAAACGCATTTTGCGAAAGAGACGAAAGAGAGAAGAGAGAAAGCAATGTTTTGCAAGCGGGTTTTGAAATAAGAGGGTTAATGAACAACATTAGGACAGAAGAGGTCGGTCGATGACCATCCACCCACAAAAGAAGAAGAAAAAAATTGCCCACTGCTTTAAAAACGCGGACTTGAGACCTCTAGACGAGACAAGTAAAGGACACAGATGCACTATTTTTCTAGGATAAGCGTACTAAAGAGCCGTTTTTAGTACCTATAAAACAAGATAGGTTTGTCGATACCCAATACAACGAAACCCACGTAAGATAAACAAGTAGGTAATATCCACGGAATTGGACCGAACCATAAATATATCATTTCGCCAATACTTTTGTTTCGCGAAGTTACATCGTCAATATTATATCAAAAAAGTTGCGAAGTTGAAGTCAGAAGAAGCTCATAGATTTCGTGAAAAGTGTCAAACTATCAAGGGATAGCAAATAGTTTTAGTGACAGCGTGACATAGTACATACTATATTATTATATATACTGCACTATGTACTGTATATACTTCTGTGACGTCATAGTCTTTGTGTCGTCGAAGAAAGTAAGGAAATAAAACTAATCTGTCGCAACATTAACAAGTGGGCGACGCGATTTGATGACTTTGATGTATGACCAACTGAACGTCAGTGAGACAAATCGGGTATTAAAGCCGATGTGGTGCCGAATATGGAATGAGACGGGGCGGGGGTGCGATGGTCACCATTACTCTTGCATGAGCTATGATCCGCGTCCCATCGCTTATGGGCCGGGATAATGTTTACCGGTTTGGTCACATCACACACAATCTTTTTAAATACGTCAGAAAAAGCCGCGGTATTTTGAAACGGGCAGGTTACTATGCGTTTTGTAATTCAGAAATGTAAGACGTTTATTGGAAAAATTGAGGAAAAATATGCAGAAAGTCTTTGAGGACGGCCTGAGATAATTTAGATACAGTTCGCGTGTTTGATTGAATGAGATGGTATACTTGACGGATATGCCCATAATGATCAAGAGTAGGTCATGCGCAACACTATAAACTTTGCACCATTGAACACCTATAATATAATAAGAGACAGAAACGCAAGGCCAGTATTTAGCTAGACTTGCTCTTACTTAATCAATCATATACGATTAGGTACCCTGAAGATTTACTACTGTCTTGTCTATACCGATGTTGACATTTCAATCCCAATCTTAACAATTGACATATTTTAATAACAAAAACGAATATGTTTTTTAGCCTTTTTGATCCCACTGCTGAGCAAACGCTTCGCAACTTTTACTATCTCTTTCTAAAAGCGTTCATGTCGTCCCTCCATCTCTTTTCTTGTCTGCCTCAACTTCTACGCCCGCTTTAAAGCACATACTTTTTTACTAAGCCTATAAACATCGTCGCCCGTAATTTCAATTGGCGTAGGAGACAAAAAATGGCAAAATAATCATGTACTTATATAACTCATTTTCATATACCTAAATCATTATTGAAACGACAATATTATGTGACGAGAACGAGATTGATAAAGCAGCCGGAATATGGAACGGGTGAGGAGGTGACGGCGGCCATCTTTCTTTTATGGCCCGACCGAATGATCGACGTGATTACATTTTTCATGGCCGCAGCGGAACTATTTTGAAAAGGAAGTCGATATTGTACAACGGCGAGAGATTTGGTTCGGTCATTACTGTGAAATGTGTGGATAATCTGAGGGGAAAAAAGGAAGGAAAAGTTTGTTTTTAAGCCTAAAAAATATGTTTTTGAAATAAGTTCTTTTTCTCTTAACTAATGATGAGTTTAAGCCTCACTCAGCTCTCAGGGCGGAAAGACCAAAACCACACGTGGGTTAATAATTCAATATAACCCGGACTGGATTAAAAAAAATAAAATGTTTTGATTGTAATGCGCCAAATAATTCGAATTCAATCAATGCGATACGTTTTTAATCAAGAAGAAATAAAATAAATATAAAAAAGAAAAAATATAAAGGTATTTTTTTTGTAAAGCACTTACCTATTTAATACGAAACATTCATTCTCGTAAAAGATTGAAACTATCACTGAGTTTAGCAAGAGCAAAATCCGCAAGTACTTGGAAGTACTTCATTTTCCATCGATAGCTTCTATTAAAACTTCATAGAACTTATTATACGAGTACCTACTTCGTACCCGATCCTCGGGTTGACTTTCATAATTTTTCTCTTGTCAGCATAGAGGAAGAAATTTAGCTGATATCTATAACTGTCACCGTTTTCTGCTGACAGCGATCCGTGATACCGGTTTTTTACCTCATCGCTCAGGGCGTACGTCATTACCGGAGTAGAAAACGAGATGAATTTAAAAGGAACTTTAAAAATAATTTAACGCACTTCAAAATTAATAGAACGCAATTTAAAGTCTGACTTCCATTTAGAAGTTCGCGGTTTCAAGCCTCGGCACTCCTCCCAATGTGTTTCCGTTTTTCGAATTCACATGTACCACGGAGTGATATGTACGTTTATTCGACGCTCTTACGGTAAAAAATATAGTGAGGAAACCTGCACACACCTCCAACGTAATTCAAAGGTTGTTTGTGAAGTTGACCAACCCGCACTGGGCCAGCGTGGTCGACTATGACCTATTCACGGTAGGCTCAAGCCCCTCGGTGGGAACGAATATGACCTGTTAACGACTAACAATACAATAATTTTCCAACATAAAAATTATTCATCACACACTAATGGATGTAGAATAGTTAGTATTTGATATTTTAAATAATCAAAATGATTCTTCTTTAAATATGATGATGGCGGCTTAGGGCCACGCCGCGCCGCCGCCGCACCTTTCACCTAACTATCAATAATTAATAGAAGTAATGAATTTAAAGAGCAAAGTTTTTTTTTTCGTATTTATATTCCGGAGAAAACCGGAAAACCTCCGGTGTGCGCTTCACTATTGGACAAACGATGTGAATGTTTAATCTACCTAATGTACTTTATGTAGGAACTAGTTTTCTGTCTGCGGCTTCGCTGTGAGGAAATGAGTTTGGTGTATAACTGTAAATTGTTTAGTGAGCGCAGTTAGATTTCTATTTTTAAAATAACATTCGCTATTTTTGATTGTTGGTCAGTATAAAAGATAACTGGCATGAAATTATGTTTTTATATGTCAAACGGCCTATGTCAAATGCAAAAAACGACGATATCGTACGATAGTACTTTTAACACCCTTGGTCAAATAATCTCATTATGAAATATAAAACCGGTCGATAGAGTAGCGAGTAAGACTTCCGCATTTTGTTATTAGTATGCATACCTAATTTAAATACTTTGAAACATGTACCTCATTTCAATTACAGCACATTTTGCTTCCAGTACAGTCGACGCGAGGTGGTTTCACGATGTTGCTTTAATCTATGGCACCTAAACTTACGGTAAACCGAAAATTTTATTAAAAAAAAAAAAAAAAGTATGTTGTAGTGTAGTGACTTGATTAATTATAAAAAAAACTTAAAATTAAAAAAATCTAAAATGATAAAGATGTTCTTAGTTTACTTACTCGTATTTCACTGTGCTATTGTTATATATTGACAATATTTTGTTATCTATTGGCCTAGCGGCAACTACTATACCGCCTAGCCTAATTACGCATGTTGAAATACTTAAAATATAATAGAAAATAAATAATGTAATTCAGATACATCTCAATATAATTATGTAACTCTACTATGAGAATTTTACTTACTGGCTTACCGCTGGCTTGGTAGCCACAATATAAGTAGTGCCGTGCCGCTCCTCATTTCAGGAGTTACTGTGTAAAAGCAGCCATCGACATGCGACCGTACTTTAAAGCTAGCACTCACCTCACTCAGACTCAAAGTACAATAGCATTATTCTCATTTTAACCACCGCCTTGTGCGCTTAAAACTCCGTCTTTCACGGAGCTACTGAAATTTAACCGATTTTCCTCTATACATTCTTAAAAAATAATGCAACTCATCACTACGGTTAGTAATTCTACGTGTCGAATCGTGCGCGATTTTTTTAAGAGTGTATGGGTGACACTCATTTGAGTTTTTACCCGTTTTTTTCCGTAGCTCCGTGTGAAAAGGGCTAATTCTCAGTTTAACCGCCAGCTTTAAGTCTGTAGCGGAATGTTAATTACGACGTGCTGCATATAATGCAGAATACTTGGATGTCACAGTTGAATTTTCAGCGCGCGCCGCGCAGTAGAACGCTGCGATGCCGTTACAAGGATAGTAAGGGGTTACTTACTAGAGACTCGCTTGCCGTTCTTTCGCCACTGGATGTTCGGGATAGGGTCACCGCGCGCTGCGCAGTAGAACGCTGCGATGCTATTACGAGGTAAGTCACGAGTTACTTACTAGAGACTCGCTTGCCGTTCTTTCGCCACTGGATGTTCGGGATAGGGTCACCGCGCGCCGCGCAGTAGAACGCTGCTATGCCGTTACAAACTTACAAGGTAAGTCACGGGTTACTTACTAGAGACTCGTTTGCCGTTCTTCCGCCACTGGATGTTCGGGAAGGGTCACCGCGCGCAGCGCTATAGAACGCTGCGATGCCGTTACAAGCTAAGTCAGGGGTAACTCACTAAAGACTCGCTTGCCGTTCTTCCGCCACTGGATGTTCGGGTTAGGGTCACCGCGCGCCGCGATTTAAAACGCTGCGATGCCGTTACAAGGTAAGTCAGGGGTTACTCACTAGAGACTCGCTTGCCGTTCTTCCGCCACTGGATGTTCGGGATAGGGTCACCGCGCGCCGCGATGTAAAACGCTGCGATGCCGTTACAAGGTAAGTCAGGGGTTACTTACTAGTGACTCGCTTGCCGTTCTTTCGCCACTGGATGTTCGGGATAGGGTCACCGCGCGCCGCGATGTAAAACGCTGCGATGCCGTTACAAGGATAGTAAGGGGTTACTTACTAGAGACTCGCTTGCCGTTCTTCCGCCACTGGATGTTCGGGATAGGGTCACCGCGCGCCGCGCAGTAGAACGCTGCGATGCCGTTGGCTCGCACCTGCAGGTTCCGCGGCCGGATAGTGATCTCGGGGGGATCTGCACACACGAACAAACAAAAATATTGTTAGTTTCGCTCGTAGTATTATTGATATTGAACTCAAAAAAATATCGACGAAATTCCTCAGCGAGAATAAAAGTAACGGATATAAATAAATATTTTATGATTAAAATAGAAACTAAAAATGTTTGAGCCCTTGTCTTACAAAAAAATTGGAAAAGAACTAAAGGAAGGATTTTTTTTTCTATTTAATAGAATACTCAAACCATTTGAAAATACCACCCTCTCATAATATAACCAATCGTAAGCAATAGTACAGCAACAGCTAATTTAATAAAAAAAAAGTTTATTTCCCGAAATATGCATATGCTAATGTGTGGTGTCCCTTCCCGTATGTAACTAAGCCCGCAGCGGACAAAGTTACTGTTATGAATTATGTATACGGACCTCCATAGATGGACTTTTACGACCACTAGACCACTCGTTACGACGCACTCCGTCCATTCCAATCCAATTTTCGACTATGAATAAATTAAGGACGTCTTGAGACCGCCCCCAACTGAATTATCCCGCCGCTCTCGACGAACCTAAGCCTCGTATATAATGTAGAGAGTACCGCTCACAAGTGGATTTAATTTCTTACTTGAGAAGTCACATCGGAGTTCCGGTGACGCGCGGTTCGGCGCATTACCGGGCTTCCACCCACCGCCGTACATTTTCATTACGCGGACGAGATTAATGGCATTATCTTGCGGAAAAATGCGCACTCAGGCGCGAAACAATTATGTCTGCGGCGCGCGAGGAACGCTCCCGACGCGAATCCAAACCCCACCGACAAACGAACCGGAACGAAAATAGGGATATAGTCTTCTCAAAAAGAACATTGGACGCATGCCGCGGGGAGCGTTTGATTTCTGAACTAGAAAATGAAATCCCATTTAGTTCTTTATACGTTTCGGGCGTCCCATGGGACAGTGGATCGATGTGACATTAATAAACGAATGCGAGTTACGTATTTTCGGAGACTGTCACACAGGAGTTAAATTATTCATGGAGCGGCCACCGCAGAGGCCGAGCCCAGATTAGAGATATCTGAAAAAAGGTGGCTCGGGAGCGGCGGGCGTGAAACAATTCATATCGAGCGCCGCGCCTCCGACACATGGATTTGAACTAATTATTCGCTTGACTCCCTGACCAAGAATAAAACTGTCAGGTAAATTTTCCTTCATGCTAGTTGCAAAGTTTCTTTGAGAAATATTCGTTGACAAAACGTTTTATCGGCTAATTATTCAAAGGAAAACGATTGTCGGAAAACAGTTTCAAACTGTCGAGATAACAGCTTGAAACTCATTGATACGACTAATAGCGCCTAATTAACCGGTATGACAATTTTACAACGCCGTGAATTTGCTTTAATATTACGTCAGGCGCTACGAAAAAAAGTCCTGTGACGGATATGTTTATTCCTCGACGGACGAGGCTGTGAATGGTCACGTTTTATATGTGCGCGGGATTGAAACGGGCGTCAGGCAGGACGTGCCGTCGCACGCATTCAAATAAAAAACCAACCATTTTTTTCTGTCGCCATTTACGCCTACTAGTCTAGATTGAATTACGGAGAGCCTAGACAGCTAAGTATAAACCCAACAGCCTGAAATCGCTAAATTGAAACGATGATTTGCTATAATTTCAGTAAAGCAAGAAAATCCCAAGTAGTTTGTAGATTATTAAATATTCAGGATGAGTTAAGAACATGATAATTTAAACATCCATCCATTTGAATGATTTTTTTTGTGGAACTTAGATATTCACTTTAAAATTCTCTTGAGACAACAAATAATTTGAAATCGAATAATAGTATTTTTTATATTACAAACATTTCTTTAAAAAGCAAACAAGAGTCTTGACACTAACATTGCTGTACCTACAGTAAGTTTTATTAGAAAATTATGACAAAACCAATAACTTTATTAACCAATTATAGTATATTCTGTTTAAGAGTTATTTTTTCAGACTGTTCGACTCTTTTAAATTTTTCGTAAAAAATACACTATAAAAAACAATATCGATATTGTGACAAAGGGATTTCCAATCAATTATCTGTGAGCATTCGTTATTCGGTGGCGCGGAATTGTTGCGTTATCGACTCTGCTATTACCGATTCGGCTAAAAAATAACCGGTCATGAAATAACCGTTCTATTTGACGGACCAAAGGATTTGGTAGGTAATACAACATTACTTTCTAGAATAAGGAAAAAGATGTTAAGAGCTTCACATGTGAGAAAGCTTTCCTACTTATAAACAATTAATATTTAGAATAAGTGAGCTTTTCTATGAAAAATAAGGAGAAATTTATCCTTTTCTTTCTCGGTTTTGCTTTTGTAATGTGATTCTGCAATTAGTGCCGATGATTTAAATACATAATATTCATGATGAATCACTATAATGCACCTTTATTAAAGTCAGTTATTTTTGTAAGATTGTTGCATTGTAAATTAATAAATAAACTTAAAAAAATTGTCGAAATGAGATTACACAAATCGCTTTTCGACGTCAAATTTTAATGAAGTTACTAAGTTTTGCTCAAACTGTTATGCAAATAATTAAATAGGTGTTCTGTTTATTTTTATGTGGTCTAGTTTTTACAAAAATTTGTGTTGTAGTACCGTAGAACTGGGTCATCTCAAAGTTCTACAAAACAACGTGCTATAAAGCAACCAGGTGCGGAGTTTGCACAGAGATTTCATTTCATTTGCTTGTTTTGAGTTATAACTTCAGCGTGGGCGCTTTTTAATACATTTCCATTCAATTTCCGTTGCATCATCATTACTGCTGATAAAAATCACGTCGTTTTTTATCGCTACAAGTAAAACAATTTATAGCGAGCGCATCACGCCTCTCATAATATGAGGAATTTATGTGAGCACTACCGTAAATAAAGATAACCATCCAAATATCTACCTAGCAAATAATTTACCTAATAAGTAATTGTTAAAAAAAATAAAATTTTATTTTATTAAAAATTCTTGATACGATTATCAGGCATTTTCATTAAAAGAAATTGTATGATTTCATTTAATTCACCTAAACTACTGTGAAGTTAAAACAAATTTATCTGCGTTCAATTTTATACGATTGTGTTTCACTATATTTGCATTATCCTTATAAGCGGCAATTGAAACCAATTCCTGATTTAATTTTACCGGCCAGGACGCATTCGATTACAGGCAATACCGAATAATCGATTCATCCATACGTTGGGAATCGGATATACCCGCATAGGCGATTTATGACAATAATCTGCAAGTATCCTCCCGAACCGGTTTTCGAGGGCAAATAGAAGTGTATTGCGGTTTATCGTAATTTATCGGTTTTGCCGTTTAAATGCGCATTCCATTTACATATTGCAGCAGGTGGGATTAAAACTTTAAATTCCGAATGCTAAATCAATCATTGGTAATGTATGCTTGTTTCGCGAAATATTTACAACTATTTACTAACAGGTACGAGTAAATGATATTTAACCTGAGCGATACAATATTAGAAACTGTCGTTATTTGAAGAGACACCACAGTTGCACAATTATTTACCTCCTTTAAAATTACTGAGTAATTAATAATTTAAAAATATATAAAGCTGTCGCTTATTAGAACTGACAAAAGACTGAAACCAACTCGACAAGCTTCCAAACGCCAATGACGTGTCAGCTCCTGAAACAGATAAACTTTGACATGATTAACCGGTAGAACTTACGTGTGAGGTATCTTATGAAAATGTTGCCAGTGTTGTTGACCGGTATGGCCGGGATGACCGGTACGATGGGAGGTAGCGGTTGTTCTTCCGTCACTAGATCCGGCGCCGCAGTATCCTCTATCTCGTTTTCTTCGTCTGTTTGACAATTTGTTTTTTAAGATTTGAGGCGCGGAGCGGTTGTCGTATTTTTATGGGATTTAGATTTCTTACAAAATTTTTTTAGTTAACCGTTTTTAAATTTTGTTGTGATGGGTTTTAATATTTAATTTAGCTAGACTTATATTAATTTAATTACATTAATTACAGTTTACTTACTAAATATCCACTAATATGAAACTTATATTGAAAGTGTAAGATGTCTCCACATTTTTAATTTATTTATTATATTGCGTTTCATATTTTTGAATTTACAAAAAGATTGTCAGTCAAGGTGCGCTGGGGTGACATAGGTACTCTTCACATAAGCGTAACATTTTACGCTTAACATAATAAAAGTTGTGAAGTCAATGGTTTTGAACAACTTTATAAATTAATTCGACACTCCCAAACAACAACTCAACTCTTTATGGTCAAGCTATAGTCGTTTACATAGAATAGTTTGTATGGAGAGGGTGCTTTAGGTACTAATAGTATTCACCTCACCTCATTTAACTATAAATACTTATTTCAAAAAGTAATCTAAAATAAGACTTGACAATGTATCAGCATAATATTAAGTAAATTTTATTATCTAACGCAACGCAAATAAATTACATAACAATTTTCAAAGCAATATACAAATACAACCCAATAGGTGGAACCAACCGTCCGAAACGAAAATATATTATGTTTAAAAAGTCGAAGGTACGGTGTCTATAAAGTAAATATACATAAATAAAATCTGCAGGAGGGTTCATCGGCACTCCAAAGTGAGGCACCTCTATAAATCATAACCATTGTTATTATTGAGAAAAAACTGCCGAGATCCCGCTACTAGAGCAACGGGTACAGGTGAACATAGCATACCTTAGAGGAGTTTAAATAAAGAAATATTATTTATTATAAAAAAAAACAATATTATTGTATCATCGTAATCTGTGCTCAAATTTTTAATTATTAATGTAATAGATGTTCGAAAAAAAATGTGTCTGAAAAATCTTGACTTCTATTTTTTTTTACTTTCATGCAACAAATGCAACAGTTTGGATGTTTGTTAGCATGTATCGATGGTAACCTGAAATCACAACCTCCAAAATTACATCCTGCAAAATTTCACTTCTCGTTCGTGTGTATGTCGAGTCTCTACACTGACACTGGCAAAATACGTCTCACCGATGTGAAGCCATAAAAAAAAAAAAAAAAAAAAATTAAAAGAATGACTTATTATTATATTTAATATCTTATTCCACGACAAACGTCAAAAACTAACGGGAAGCTTCGATCAAATTTGATCGAAGCGGGGAAGTAACCGTGGTACCCTGATTGACTTGAAATAAACTAGTTCAAGTTTGAGACAGTCGTGATTGTAAAAAAATTAAACCATAAAATGTGATGTGCCTATCTCTTTTTTGTAGAATCACAGATTAATCTAGAAGCTTATATCATGGAAAAGCTATTTCGCAAAACATATTCAACCAAAACTCAGCGCTCTACGTTTCGTAAAATTTCAAAACCTATTCTTTGACGCTTGCTCCTATAAACATTTCATACTTCTCTTTATCCCTCTCGACGCAATAAATAAACAACGAAGCAACATCGATTATTGAAAGATTTATATCTTAGTTCTGGCTGACGTGTACGGCGAACCATTATTCATATGGAAACTCCTTTTGTACATAAAGGTTCCGTTCAGACGTACGAGTGTGGTACGAGTACTGGGTATTGTCACAGAAAAATGAGAATACAGAAGTAAATCTCACGCATGTCGTTATTTTTTTATACTTATTTAAATATGATATTAGTGAGACTAAGAAAAATACATGGCACTATCTTTTTTTACAATTCAATGTTAAGTACGTTTAATTTGTAAACATTAATATTTACTAATGAAAACAGAAAATAAATTTATATTAATTATATTAGGAGACGTTTTTGTTATTCGACTAGAAGAAATTCTGCTTTGTTGATACAGAGTAAAGTGTCATGTAATTTGCTATACATATTTCCCTTTGACCACTTTATTATTCACCATCATCATCTCAGCCGAAAGACGCCCACTGCTGGACAAAGGCCTCCCTTAAGGATCTCCACAATGATCGGTCCAAATATTGGTAAATTCAAATATTAAATATTAATCATTGTTGTACGTAAGTAAATTTTTAGTGTTGTCATAGATTCATATTCGGAGACACAAAAGCTTTACGAATACTAAGTGCATTTAGTACGGAGCTTAATATCTATATCCAACTGTATCTGTTGTAACGATATACAGCTTTGGGTGTTTCTTCCATCGCAGCTCTGTATGCAGATGCTTATGGGAATACACATAGAGAGCGTTTGAAGAGATACAATGGACGTGCTTTGTACTAAGGAGCACGTGAATTGCATAGTAAATGCAACTATTCAGTAAGCAAGTGATCTCCCGCTGCAGTCTCTTGGAAATGGAGACATCGTCGTTGCGACTTCAAAACCTCCTAAGTGACAATTTGGTGAAAAAAAGATATGTGGTCGAAGATAATTTTGGCTTTTTGCTATGGAGAGTTTTTACTCTCGTGCCGCATTTCAAATTATGACGAAAAAATCCCCGTTATGTGGAGATAGATGAAAAACTTATATATCTTAACGTACATTTTCATTCTTTTATATTTTCCATTCTTTTCTAATTTTACCATTCAATTCCTTGAAATCATTATGCATTTAATTAGCAAATGGTCACCAGGAAAGCTTATCGAAAACTTGAACTGAATCGAGTTATATTCTAACTTTATAATCCAGCTTTCTAAATTTAAAGCCAACAATCGATCTCGTCGTCCTTAAAACTCCCAGACTAAAAAGATATCAAGAAGTTTCGGGGATATAGGTCATATGTACATAGTTATAGCTATGTATAGCCAAGTTTACACACGTGTAGTCCTTCTCTCGAAGTTTCTATAACTCATTTTACATAATAAGAAAGTAACATCACTTTTCCAGACGCTCGAATGTACAGGCGTGTTCATAAGTGCATTAGGCAAGCAGATATCAAATAATATAAAAGGGACTTTATTTGATTAAGAAGTGCTTACATAGACAGTTTTTTAATAATAAGGCTAAAATAAATTCTTAAATTTTCGTAGTTGTTAACTAAAAACATCAAATTGGTAAGCTCAATTCAAATTAAAAATGCGGAGATACCTTATATAATATAATAAATAAATGTTAATGAAAAATAAAAATAGTATTTTTACTATACTGAAAAATTATCCTTATTGTAACAAAATATTACCTCCTTTTTACGCGAAAACAACAAAATAGTATATTTCATTACAAGTGCGGAAAGGCTGTCATTGCAAAGAGTTCCGACAAATGTGTACCCGAGCCGAGGCGCAGCCGAAGGCGAGGGTAGACAGTCGGAACGAGTTGCAATGACGGTTCCGCACGTGTACTGAACGACTATTTTTAATACAGTTGCGAAAAAATGAAGCAATTTAATAAAATAATAAAAACATAATAAAAAAAAAATGACGCCAACCGTAGAATATAAGCAGAGATTTTTTTCTTCACCCATTCTGGTAGACAAAGGGAACTATGCCCATACAGCCAAGTCTTCAAATTTTTTTATTGATATGAAATGAAAATGAAATTTAATAAGATGAATTAAAATGAAACCTAACCTAACTCATTCAATCAAATCATTAAATCTGATATTTAACAAATTAGTAGCTTCTTTTTAGAAATATACGTATTTGCATAAATCATAAAAACTTCTATGAATTTTTTTAGTAAAAACTTCATGGTTGGTTTTTCTTTTTTATTAGACATTATTTTGACAGTTGGGAAAGAAAACGCACGAGTGCGGGAAAGGTAAAGAAAAAGCACGCGTGTGTAATAGCCCACTTCCCGAACGCTATACGACCCTGCAATACGCCACTTTTTGAGCAACTGTATTAAAAATAAGTTATTTGTATGCACTTATGAGCTAGACTGTCCTAAAACAAAACTTTCCAGATGGACGTATACATACGTATGTGTGGGTGGTACGGTACTGCACAATCTTCACACACGTGTGAGTATGATGTACTTATCTTTTAGGTGAAGTATAAGAGGGTATGAGGTAACCTTTGTGCGCCTGTGTCTTGTAAAATTTGCGGTATAACATTCATGATGATGTAGGACCTACGAGGGTAATAACTTGGAAAAGTTTATAAACTTTATTGTATTATGTAAAAGCATATGAATCTATAGATTATATATAACTTTAGATACACGTACGATATTTTTTATTCATTCTTTATTTTTTATAAAAATACACAAATAAAGTTTTACTTTTTTTGCAGATTTTAAATTTATTGGCTTTTGAATAGCTCGTATTGGAAATGTGTACAGGATTTACTTGAATTATTTTCCTTTACCGAAAAATCGTTTTTAAACGTACATAATCGAAAAAGAACACATTGATAAGCGCCGACCGAGGGTCAAACTAGCAACCACCAACCCTGCCATTATGTCACCGATTAACTTCTTCTTCTATCTTCTATAGTATGAATGAATGAATGAATTAATTAATTAAACAAAATAATTTATTGCACAAAAAAACTGTACAAAGGCGAACTTAATGCTACCTACAGAGCATTTTTTACCAGCTAATCTTCGGTGGTTTAGAGCACTATAATAAAACTGCGTGTCTGTACCTTGATTTATTTTTCATAAAACTGATTGTAGATGATAAAGGGAGTGTAGCTGAACACAAAAATACAAGTGTCACACAAATGTCCGACTGTTTATCTGTCTGATTGTACACGCTAATCTCTGAACTGAAGAACTACAGGACGGATTTGAATGAAAATTTACAATAATATGGCTTATACATCAGAATAACATATAGGCTACTTTTAACCGCGGGAAAATACTTCTTTCCCACGGGAAAACCTGTTAACGCGGACGGAGTCGCGGGGCGGAAAGCTAGTTCTCAATATTTAACTCATTATCGACAAATAGACATAACGGTTGGCCGTTTGATATTAATTTAGTATAATAACTAAATATCAAATGACCACCGTTTTAAAATCATGTCTCGGTTGTGTTTGTTGCTAAACTCGCCATTTAATATTTTGATCTTTTGAGTAAGTTTATATATACGAGTATATTACTCTACATAAACAAAGTAACATCTTGTGCAGTAAGTACTGCAGTCTCACTATGTCATTCGATGTCTGCAGTTCAATTCTGGCAATATGCACTAAACTTAGATAGATTCTGCACCATACAAAGTTTGGCCAGTCAGTACGTGCTTATGAATGCACTCCGCAAAGTTCGGTCAATTCAATCTTTGTTATTGACAACAATAGAGTGTATGTTATTACTCGTAGGTGGGAATAATTACTAGCTTTCTGCCGCTTTTTTTCCCGTGTTAACAGTTTTTCCCGTGAGAATGAGGCATTTTTCCGCAGTAAAAGGTAGCCTATGTTACTCAGGGTAAATGTAGCTTTCTAATGGTGAAAGAATTTTTGAAATCGGTCCAGTAGTTTTTGAGTTTATTCATTACAAACACACACACACACACACACAAAAATACAATCCTTCTTTTTTATAATATTAGTATGATATGATGGAAGAATCTATGAAGAAAGAAAATAAATTACGCGCTTAATTTTTTTTCCTTCATGGATGAATCGCTTATAAAAAGATACATTCGTACGGTTTACAAGTAAAAAGTAAAGTAAAACATTACTTAGACTGCCTTTTGATTCTTTTGTCGTATTATCTATCTTCTAGTATAAATGAGGAGTGGAATTTACAAATGGGCTAAGTCCAGTACTGGACTTTCAAATAATGAATTTTTAAAAACTGCAATTTCTTGAACACGCTAAGCTGAACATTTTAAATTGCACCGTTCTTATGACGTTATGACCAATCGCGGTTATTACCAATTTCATTCTTATCCGGTATTAAATAATAATGCTATAAGTAATACCTATAATAATAATACCTTTAAGAAACGATACAAAAAAATATAAGTAGATCAATAAACGGTTCTCGCTTATGGCCTTTTCTGCTTAAATAATAATACCGAACCTTCCTCCTTCTTAACATCCATTTCAGAGTGTCCTACAAACACAGAATAGGTAACAAGTAAACTAAAAGTAAGAGCCCTTATACACTATTAACTCTAAATACGAGTTGCCATAAAAGTGTTCTGTATGGGAAGAGAGATTGGTCTATAAATCCAGGGGCATCCGATAGAGCAGGCCTTCTCAAACTTATGGATACAAGCATCACTATTACGTTTTAGACCACGAACCCAATAAAAACTAACTCGCTAGAACTAAAGGTCTGAATTATAAAAAAAAAGATAAATGAAAGTGCTAAAATAAAATGTTACTTATTTTTATAATTTTGTGAGATGGGTGTGTTTGTTTTTGGTGCTAATGGTATCGTTTCTCGGTAAAAAGTTTTGGTGCTCAGTATTTTATTATATTATGATTATTAATAACAGAAATTTGATTTTTACACACAATATAATATCTGTTGGTTTAAAATAACCACCAGTCCGCTTCACTTTACTTTGCACTTTTACTTTCCATAACCATAACCTTAGGGTTACGTGGAAGAGATATTTACCGATAGCAATGAGGCCATGTTTTGACTTCTCTGCTCTGTTTTCTGTATTGTTTTATATTTAGGTGTCAATCGTAGAAAAAAAAAAGAATGTAGCAGTAATAACTATGCCACCTGCCCTTGTACGTAACCGGTAACGTATACAGCTTTGAGAAACCCTGCGATAGAGCTAATAGAGCCTCCCCGGGCACCATTAAGCACAGACGATGGAGTTTCTTCAGTCAATTTCCTGTGATGATCGAAATTGTAAAGAATTTTTGATTTAGAGCAAAAAAGTGGTTGCGTCGGCAAGTTTTTGGGGTAATTTATAAGAAGGATTACAGATTCAGTGAAATAGTTTATTGATTTTTCAACATATGACGTCTGTTAGTATATACTCTTAAATCGAAGCGAAAAATTAAGATCATTGAGCTTGGGCAGGGACTTGAACCCGCACCTCCTGGGCTATCCGGGCCGTACAGGCGTACTTCCAAATTGTACCACCAAGCCTCCGTACATTTTGTAGATATTTTTAATGTAGCGGCATCTGTTTTCTCTGTTCAATGGACTAAATTAAAGAAACTGACCGAAGAATCTGTCACGAAACTGACCCGTGATACTTTTGTTCCGAGGATATGCTCATATGATATGAGGTAGCAGTTTTGTATCCATATATATAACTCTACAATTTCATTTATTTGTGTGTACAACTAAATTAGATTGTAAAAGTAAGCACGCCCTCGTGTACTACCATTGAAATGTACTGCTAACTGTACCTTTGTTTTTTTTTGGATACAATAAAGAATCTATAATAATTCGGATAATTTTAGCGCTTTGAAGAGAAAAGATAGATATGAAAATATTATATGTTTTGAAAATTAAGCGCTTTGAACAGACGAGCTCAAGTTACAAATAAAAAACAAGTAAATAAACATAAACATCTAAATAATCGCAAATGATTTTATTCTGATGCAGCGCAGCACTACGTTGATACGTAATAAAAACTTCATTAATAACTATACATCGAAACTAAAATCCTATAAAATACCGTTCCACATTCAAACAGCAGTTCTATTTGATTTATCCCTGTTTGAAACAGTCGGTAATAACGCAGAGGTTAGCAGCTGAAGGGTGGAACAACGTTGTCGGTCTCTCCGGACGATTTCCAGCTCAAGCCTTCTTTCCTTTGAGGAAACGCGCTTTGTTTTGCCCCTATTGTTCTCGGCTTGTTTTTTTAACCTTTTTGTCTGTGCTATTCATTAGTGGCGGAAGTGTTGGGAAGTAAGTGGCGGGACCTTATGTTGGCATTACCCTAATGGCGCTTTAATTTGACGGGCATTTCTTGTTGAGAACCCTTTTAACCTCTAATTTTGTGTGAAGTGTGAGCGGGATTTCTCATGTCGAATGGGAGTACAAGCTTGAAGTATGAGGCCGATTTACAGAATAATGTAGGGGTTTAAAACATTATACTATGTACAGTGGCCAGCCATGCAGTTGTGTGGCTAGGCAATCGCATTGGGAAATTCGCCCCTACTGATACGAAAAAACGACACTTTCAATGTCAAAATTGTCCAGCCGCATGCCGGCTACTGTACAGAAACTAGCACATGCGGATGGAAACTGGCATTAAGAAATTTGCCCCTACTGCTACGAAATAACGACGCTTTCAAGATCCAAGTGTCGAGTCATATGTGCTGGATACTGTACATTCAAACTGCTTGAATGTTTGTTTACAAAAGGTTCTATAGATACGGCTAAAAGCAGACCTAGCAGGATCTAGTTTTGCGGCAATTTTTAAGAAATACCTTTGTTCGGAAGACATTTGCTATAGTCACGTCTTTGAATTTACACTGTGGAGTAATAGGGAGGGGTTGAGACCACTTATCATGAAAGTACCGGCCTTCTTATATGCAAAATCATTTCGCATATAGCCGGTCTGTTTATAAGGTATGGTTCGCCCCAGTTGCCTAGATAACGCGTGCGCTTATTACAATGAACTGCCACAATAAAGCTTTCCGTTGGAGGTCTATTCCCAACTCGACCCATTCTCTACTACACTTAAAAAAACATCGACTTACGTTTTCTATATTCGATCCGAAAAGTGGGTGCAATCACAAAAAAATACAGCAGTAAATAATATTAAGTTGTAGAACCTTTCTACATAGCTTATCGCTTAACATTATTTTAATTCGAAATGATATATTTACTTGCGAGTTTTACTGTAAAACTATTAATATACAAAGACAAATTCGCTCGTCCTGTACACACATTTCAAGATTTTTTAGCACAAACGATTCGTCATGAAATCATTTAAACAATAATCTATTTCTAGTGCTAATAATAATAATAATAATAATAATATGTGGGACATCTCACACACGGCCATCTGACCCCAAACTAGGCAGAGCCTGTACTATGAGTGCCAGACAGCTGATATACATACATATATAAATATACAACATCCAGACACAGGGCAAACACAAGTGCTCATCACACGAATGTTTGCCCTGGGCGGGATTCGAACCCGCGACCCTGTGCTCAGTAGGCAGACGTACTATTAACTAGGCTACGGGGCCGTCATAAATAAATAAAATAAAAATAAATAATTTGGAATTACAGAAAAATATAAATAAATTAATATATTATTACAATAAACTTTTCAAAGTTAAGCTTAACTATTTAAGCTCTTTTTAGCTTATACACCGTTTTAAATCATAATAGCTATCATTACAAATTTATCATTCAAAGGTATTTTAAATTTATTTTTACGAGGTTTTAAATTATTTCATTATAAGAAAATCTGCCATGTGTTTTTGTTGGTCGTCTTGCGAACGGAACGAGCGGCGATTAAGTTTCCGCAAGCTAGATTGCCCGCTAACTCTGAAATATCAGCGCTGTTTGCATGCGAGGCCGTACTTTAGCTTTTTGCTCGCCGCCGCCAGACCTTACATCAATTGATATGTTTGTTTACGGCTTATTGCTTCAAGTGTCACGGAAGGCAATCTAGGTCGAGTCGTTTTAAGTCGGAATAGGAATCAATTGGGTGTCTGGATTTTATGCGAGTAACCCGTCGCTTTAATGTGCAGGTGTTTTGGAACAAAATTCTGTAAACCGCATGTACTTTATGAATAAATAAATCAGAGTTAACAAAAAAGGTCTAGTGATGCATCTTTTTTTTTATCAAAAACATTTCTCGTTTCAAGCATTGTTTAAGAATAGAACAGACGCTAGACTCACAGTAATAAGTATGGATTTATTATTATTTATTATTATTATAAAGAGCTCTTTAGCCTTTCACTTTACGGTGAAGGAAACATAGTAAGGAAACCTGCAAACAACTACGAAGAAATTCAAATGTGTGCGAAGCAGACCAACCCTGGGCTATGTGGGCAATTCACCCTAATTCGGGGTAGGCTTCAAGTCCTAGAACGGAAGATCACTACATAGTATAAAACAAAGTCGCTTTCTCTGTCCCTATATCCCTATGTATGCTTAAATCTTTAAAACTACGCAACGGATTTTGATGCGGTTTCTTATAATAGATAGAGTGATTCTAGAAGGTTTATATGTATAATACATGCATAATATACTTAGGGATAACCCACAATAACTATTTTCCAGGGGAACAGATTGCGCCATTTCTGTTGCGGAGTACTGGGCAAAACAAATATGACCATTACAAATACAAATACAAATATTCTTTATTGACACCAAGAAACACAGACATATAACACATACAAAGAAAACATTAGGTAGGACCATTGACTCGAAGAGGAAGACCATTTTCCTGTGCGAAGCCGGGGCGGGTCGCTAACATATATAAGCTGTTAACGATCTTTCCGCTCTTTCAAAAGCCCATACTGATTCTCTGGTGTAGGTAAAAAAAAAACAACAAACTTGAATAAAATCCCGCACAATAATATTTGAGGGGTGTTATTTTGAGTTATTCATATGATCGTGCGCTATTAGCTCGAGCACTCGATAACCCTCGCAGGCGATAGAAAACCAATTTGTTCGCGTTCCAAGTCGACCGCTCGAATGATGCATCGCATTCACTTGCACCCTGACCTTTTCCGATAAATGTGTCGGTTATTCGTTCAGCTTCGTAGGAAAATACGTTAAATACTTAGATTTAAGGAGGGGAATTCAATAATGTTATGTTTCTATCCTGAATTTTTATCATCTGATGTAGTTTTATTTGGGTTATTAGCAGAGATCGGAAAGTAGGGGGCGCTATTATCAAAACTCCATAGTTTTATATGCCCTTGAATTTTCGGTATTTAGTTTTTCGGTAATACCGGGAATCGTCTTTATTATATACATATTTTTTATCTTAACAATATTCTTAACTTCGGAGAAAGGAAAATTAAAAGAAAATATTGGTGCATAGAACAATAGGTTAGAAATATGCTGTCATATAATAGATAGATAGATAGAACGTTTATTGCCACAATAATACACAAACAATTAAAAAAAGATTACAAAATAAATCAATAAAGATATTGTGGCAATAGGGCTACTCTCAGCTTAAATACTGTTCCAGAACATAGTCTGGAGCAGTGCTGTTTTTCAGAGCGTCCCTTTTACCACGTGCACCCATGCTACATTTTATTAAAAATATGAAAAACAAAAAAACAAAAATAATATTAATGTGGCCGGTCACGTGACTAAAGTTTACATGAAAAGTTGAATATTATTTTTGAGAATTCAATCTATGTTCCTTAGGGAAAGTTGTTTAGTTTCATGTGTACTACCACGGTGTTGCGAATAATAACTAGTAAAATTTCCCGGTGTATAAGGGTAGGTTTTTAAGTAGGTAGTGTTGTTATCATAATGGTTTATTTACGACTGTAATTTAAAGTGTCTTGAAAACAAATGAATATTGTAATTCCTATGGTACATTCTCTTAATTTGTGATCAGAATGCCGTGTGAGTTTCGCATGCATTGCATTTTTTATTTAGGTTAACAAATAGTAACACAATATGAAATTACTTAAATAATTTAATAGAAAAAGAAATTATAAATGTGAGCCCAACGACATTAACCCCCAATTACTAAAGATGATTGACTTTGAAAGTGTCAAACAATGCGAAGATGATAAACAATATTGTTATTAACATATAAATATACAGTAATTTATTAAGCTAATTGAAATACGACGACGACGATGGCGAGACGAGCTAGACGCCTTTAGCGAAACATGGCAGGAAGAGGCACAGGAAAGGGAGGCAAGGAGAGAGCGGAAAGAGGCCTTGGCCCAGCAGTGGGACACATAAGGCTAATTAAGATAAGATAAGATAAGAATTGAAATAGTCACAAAGAAAAAGAAACACTAAGTTCACTAATCAGTGTCACACAAAACCTCTGTGAAACAAAATATATATAAACGAACGCTACAGTCTAATAGTCAATACAACGTCTCCAAGAATCTTGCTCAAAATGGCGGATGTTCTGCACTCTTGAATGAGTCTCTTTAACACTTTACGGCGTATAAACATCACGAAAGCTAAAGCAACTGCATATGGGATTTCAGGTAATACTCGTATGCGATATAGGAAACCGCAACTTTGTTAGTTTTGTTGCGAGCGAGATAGCTAGATATCAATATTCATGAGTGAAACAGCAAAAGTTTGTTAGATATTTGAGAGCTGTGATGAGGCTGTTATATAGGTTAATATAAATCAAAAAGTCGCAAGTACAAACGTTTAGTAGGTAAAGACATTCACAGCACAATTTGATGGATCTGATTATCTTTCCAATTTTTTTTCCTAGAAATTAGAAAAAAGTGAAAAAATCGGGTCTGGTCCGATTAAAATAACTTGTGTTTAGAAGCCCGGAATTTATTTTCGTTTTTAATAAAATATGAATTACATACAACAATATGAAATCAACCCCAAAAATAAGAATAGATTATTTCCAGTTGAAATTACTAGTTAAATAAAAGGCAACAAAGTAACATAACTTACCAAAGAAAACATAAAAGCAAAGTGCAGGGCAAGATGGTAAGTATATGGTGACATTAAAAATGTTACACCAACTTTAGGAGTCATATCGAGGTATGTACGACGAAGTGGATAGTTAAACAGAATAATGACATGCAGTTACTTCAGAACATTAAAACTATATGGTTTTACATACAAGGATGTCAAAACCTAGAGATTAACTGTTCAGAATTTGTTATTCTTAAATAAATGATGAACAAATTTTTATTATGACTGAAAATACAAATATTTGATGACCGATTATTAGATTATCATGCGTGCGGGATCATTGGAGAACCTTTAGTATCAGAAATGTAAAGATTGTTGGATCGAAAGTAGCAATGGGGACCTATAGATATTGAAAAAAGGAGAAATAGGATTCTATTGAATCGAAAATCTGTAGAATTGGAATTCTGTAGAAATGGGATTCTGTTGAATTCAAAATCTGTACGATTATGAATATGTAGAATTTGGTCGAAACGTGCAGGGGGGCTAGCATGAGGTTTCATGCGTGACAGGCATAGTTTTTTCGTGCGTATAGGTACTCTTATTCTATTGGAGGATATTCCAATATGGCGGGTTTCCCGCAGCTTTTTGACAGTAAAATGTGACATAATCGCTTGTCATAGTGTTTCATGCCATGCTCACTGTAGATATTTTAATTTAGGACATGTATTAATTAGTTTTCATTGGATTAATCGCTCAAAGATATATATAGGGAATGCAATCTGGCGAGATTCAATCAATGGAAAAATACATATTCACAGCTCACATATGTCCCTAAACATGTCCCCATATGTCATGTATGCAGGGGGAACTGGAAGAATCTCTTGAAGGCCCTATGTATCCCCTGCCTGGGTACCTTAGGATTCCAACAACAACAACAACAGCAACATATGTCCCCATCTAGGGCTCAAGTCTACTCGCGTACTTCAATGCAAGAATACATATTAATATTAACATAGAGTTGAACTTGGTTTGTGGCATCTAGAACAAACCAGAAAAAAACTACTTGTATTCCATCCCGTATGTATAAGGTAACGTCGTGAACGCGTCTATGAATGTTTATTATGCAGAGAGACTCACGAACGCTGTGGCAAGGAGAATAGAGCCGTGACAAGATTCTCTGCTTAACATAAACAATATTACTTCAAAACACTGCTTGGAAAAGGTACGCCAATATGAGCGAGAATCTGCGAGACTGTTTTGTTGAGATTTCAGGGAAATACTTAGAATGAAATAGAAGGTGAACCACGGGTTTAAAGCGAAGAGAAGATACTTTCGGACCTAAGGACACCAATACAAACATCAATAAATATCTAGATGCCTATGTAGGCAGTCTTATACCTTAAGGTAGTAATTTTAGAAAAGCAACCTTACTTGAATATGCCGAAATAGTTTTATTCAGAATGTTGTCACTATTTTCTCACTAGCTGTATGCCTTGCGGCTTCGCCCGCCTGGTTATTTATCCGAGATAAAATGCACCCTATGTTTAAATCTAGGTCGTACCAAACATATATTAATTTAGATTCAAACAAGAATCAAGTTAAAAAACTGGGTCGGACAGAAGGATTGGAACATAATTGTAAGAATTTCAGTGTTGTAGGCAACATTTAAAAGGACTTAATTGAGTATTTAGGTCCTAACACTAACCAATAATCCTTGTATCTTTTCTAAAGATACCCTTAACTAAGGTCTACGGACATTCGCTTCCAGAATTTCTTAAGCTTAAGGTTTTATTTACCTCAGCATAATACTTGAAAAGGCTTTCTGAATATTTTACTCTTGTAACCTACACGTACCTACACGTGGCTAACACTCCCATTCGTTAAATGATTCACCAAAAAAGGTGCAGTCGTTCGCAGGTCAAAATTCGCGAAATAGATCTCCTAACTACAAGTACATAATCTTTCACTGATAATTTTTTTTAAACAGATCAAAGTTTGTGTTCTAAAAAAATTTACTCGTATTGCGTGAAGTCCGGTGGTGGTTTTGTGACACAAACATGGGTGCTTTTCCACCAGATATGCGCTATGCTACGTTGCTATGGATGCGTTTGATATCCACCAATCATATTCATTGGTGCACATAGCACAGCACTGGTGGAAACGGATTCAGCAAAGATGCGTTTTTATATGAAAGGATGCGTGTTATGGATGCGTGCGTATGAATGTATGCTATGGATGTATGCCCTCGCCGCTTCCCTACTATACATACCTAGATACATTGCATAGCTCCAGTTGCGCATCTTGATAGCATAACATCATCAGTGGAAACGGTCACGAAGTTTTACAGCTTAGCTATCCTCGCAGAATAGCTCAGTAGTTATATCTTTGGTGGCAAAGCACCTTAAGTCATATAGGTATGCGTGATTTTCACGGTTGTAAAGTACCGACGGGAAATTTTTCCTTTTTTTTTTTTCATTCTTTTTTGTTCCTGCAGCGTACCCACCGCTCTGCCGTCATCATGAAAAAATCAGTAAGTTCAATTCAAAATTAAATCGCGCAGATAACCTGTAAAAATATCCGTTAGTGTAATCGTAACTCAATTATTAAGCTTTTTCTGTTCTAAGTTCAAAAGGTATACCTAAAACATTCCCTTATCACTGCCGATGCCTTTTTGTTATTTTATTTTAAACTTATTTATTAACGGTGAGCAAGAAGGAATTTATTGTTGAATGGGTGGTGTTGCCAAAATCGCAAAGTTGGTTTGGATCATGGTCCAAGAAAACAAGGTCTTGCAATTAGACCACGTGACTGACACGAGCCTACGTCATTTTGCGCTGTTCATCCCTGTCTATTTTAAAATATAAAAGATATATATTTTAGACACAATGGACCTCAAACTGAATTTTTAACTTGTCAGTTGTATTGTGAAAAAGGGTCACAGGACAGAGTACTAAAATTCAGTCCACCCACTTTAAAAATAGCAACTAGAGTCATCAAATGCAAATACTTCGCTCCAATTGGAATATTCGTTTCAAACCACAAGTAATTTTACAATGGAGATGCGATTCACAATGGAACTCGAAATAGGCAGTTATTTTGCACGCGAATGTATTTTTCGTGTACACTGTCAGGTTCGCTTTGTGTTTATAAATATCAAGTGTCTAGGTTCGTGAATGTCACAGGCAACATTAGGTATAGAAGACGCGACGGCATGTAGAGCGTATCAAAACAATACAAATATATATTATTGGCTACAATACATTGAAACTAAATACGTCAATCAGCACAAGAAAATCAAGATTTATAAATAAACCGGCGAATTTAAACATGTACTCGCCCAATCAAAATCTCATTCCCTGAGGTATGTCTTAACTTTGGCGTCAATACGCGACTCAGTATTTTTCCAGTAGCGACCAACTTTGACACCTTATTGCCTCTCATGCAATATGCATGGTAATACCACCCTTCCCGTAATATCCCCCTACCCTCCCCGCCTCACCGCCTCCGCCGTAATTGGTGAAAATCAAGAGTGAAGAAGTCTCGTTCTTCAAAAAAAATACACCCGGAAGAAAGTAGAATATTTTTTTATATACTCACTCCCATACAATATACCGGAAGAAAGTATATTAATCTCTTACGAACATTTTTTTAATACTCACTAGTATTAAAAAAAAAATTCGTAAGAGATTAAATTAGTAGCAAAATGCTTTTCAAGACATGGTTTTTTCGAATGACTGAAGTTATTATCTTCAAATATAGGTAAAAACACGAGATAAACTAACATTTTAAACAGAAAAATAGTCGATA
This sequence comes from Teleiodes luculella, assembly GCA_948473455.1. Taxonomy (NCBI): domain Eukaryota; kingdom Metazoa; phylum Arthropoda; class Insecta; order Lepidoptera; family Gelechiidae; genus Teleiodes; species Teleiodes luculella. Next base: position 11,637,536 of record OX419593.1, read on the forward strand.
AAAAAAACGGTTAATTTGTTCGGGAGCTACAGACAGACAGATAACACACGTCAAACATAATACCCCTCTTTTTACGTCCTGGGTTACAAATATCCAATTCGGCACACTTTTGGAACCATATCGGACTTAGTATCATTTCATTATCTGTTTAGTAAGTAACGAGTATTTAGTGAAATTATCATATTACTATCCTAATTAATCGAAATTGGTCAATCATTTTTATCCAGTACGGGTAGTATAACGAACTCGGAATAAACTGTTTTTATTCTTTTTAAGCTGAAGATGAAAATAAACAAACCAATGAATTATAAATTTAAAACTTAATTTGTCTAAGCTGCACAATCATGTGTCTACTAATTTGTCTAAACTGGAAACGTGTGTATAGTATTTTAAAGTTTTGTATTGTAACTAAGCAGAAAAATAAAATTTATGGTAGTGATTAAAAAAAACTGGCACTAAAAACGTGAATACACTTCGTTGGCAAATTACAGTGTTTCAGTAGCCCACCTGACCATTCCCAGACATAGCACGTAGGTCAAAGAGACCAATTACGCAACGGAACGCCACGTAACTAAACATTTTCATCCAGTTCAAGGCTGAAGCAAGGTCAATATGTAGACCGGCTCATTAACGATTCATTCCACGCATACATAAAGAGACTTAGCAAAGCGATCAATGACGTAAAGTATTTGCACGATAAATGCGATGATCTGAGATGCCATGCCATCGCCTACTCAAGTCCGGTGAAGCTTAATTGATCGTACTTTTTTGACACAAGCATAGGTAAATAAAAAAAAAACCTTATTTGTACGAAATATAAGTATTTATTTCTTTTGTGCTCTGTGGATGGACAGAGCGCGAACTAAACATTTATCTTTCTCAATTTAAAACATATAACTAAATTTTAAATTATATTGTAGAAAATTAAATTCGGAAATTAATAAATATTACCTGTTACTTTGCCTTAGCAACTCTAGTATAATCGAAGTTCTAAAATAGAGTCACACAATCAAGCAAGTATTTTATAACCAATTCTAATTTATGTTTTTTTATTGTAAGGGGAAGCTAGTCTAGAAACACAGACGTCATTGTAAGCAATCGAACGAACCATTCGGAGCGGTTGTGACCTGGATACCATAAAACAGAACGTATTTTCGGAACGACCTGTAATTTTCCAATTATTCAGCGGCAACATTTCTACATTTCATCAACGTTTCGGGGAAAATTGTAAGTGTGGGTTTTATCACGCGATTGCTTTCTTCATTGTTCAGTATTTACAGCGTTTAAGAAACTTAACTGCACGTACTATACTGTAACTACTGGTTCATAAAAATTGTAGCAATGCCCCCAGTAATGAACTGGTTTATACTAGATATTTTTTAATACACTCGATTTTCAGCCCGCCGCCATTTTTAAATTAGTGCTTTAGTAAAAACTGTAAGTTTGGAAGAAATTGATCGTAAGTTATGTTAATTATGATTTTTATGTTTATGCTATTATTTTCTTCTATGGTTACGCTACGAAAACTTTAATAGACGAAAAGTACCTAATATCAAACATAAAATTCAACAAAATTTACATACAAAAAAGAAAGCCATTTTTTATTAGATTAGGATGGTCACAGAAAATATGAAAAATTAATAAAAACAATATTTTTGCAGTTGTAGGTATCATAACTTCTTCCTTTTTGCAATAGCATCTGTCTGAAGTCACTCACGCCCATTTTCCTAGTTACACAATCAACTAATTAGGCACTTAGCTGCGCGCGATGTTCGTGCTCAAGTATTCTCCTTATGGGGATAAAAATAATGGAAGATTCTTCATCTAGGCCTGGTGGAATGATGAAAGATGATTTATGGTCCCCACACGTTGCGAGGGTGTGGCCTAGAGATGGGCTGATTGATATGACTCACTGAATCAATGAGTCGCAACAACTACGTGTACGTATTTGAATATGCATAGGTATTAATTAATCCCACTATTTCATAGTTAATTAATCTGCAAATTCAATTCTTATATGTAATTTTTACGGTACCTACTAAAATTGGCTCAAGTCTAGTAGTAACTAGTACAAACTGAAAACTATATTAGTCTATTTTCGTCACTTTTATCCAATTATTTTCACTTTTTAGTGCCGTAATATAAAGTACAAAGAATAATTCGTTATAAACTGAATTCAGATTTTTATATAGTCATTATACGTAAAATAAGAAATAATTGTTGATTCATGCTTCCTGAACTTCTGTCGTCATTGTTCCAAATAAACCTATAGTGAATAAAGACGTTGACTTTGACGAACACAAGAAAAAAGGAAATATCACAGTAAAACGTTAAATTTTACAGCTTACATTAAAAATAAACCTTGAAAAGGCTTGATTAAAGTATCCGTGTCACAACAGCATGAGGCATAAATCAGTTACGAAAAATACGAGTTGACTCTTTTTTTGCAAATGTCGTTCCTCTCCCTATAAGATATAATTAGATTCTCCGAGCGTCACGGAGGAAGAGTAAACACCTTGCAGGCATCAGGTGGCTGTAGCCTCCTACTCCCACTCGCTACATTCTTAAACAACCACAAATATAATGTAAAATGATAGGCCACAAAAGAAAATTTCGCATAGGAAAATACAAAAATGTTTATTTTAAACTCGGGGCCTTTTTAAGTAGAGTGAATAGGTACGTTGGATGTTTTGCTGGCGAGCTCAGGGAACATAGAGTATCAGATTTCAATATTGTGTAATTTATTAAAGCATTTTATGTTTTTTGTTTGTAAATTCTTACATAACATACTTTAAAATTATGTCGTGTTGCGATTCTACGTTAAAAATAAAAGGTAATAAAAAAAAAAAAAACATGGCGGGTATTGCCAGCCAAAAGATGCCGGTTCGGTTCTCGCTATATTCAGATAATTTCTAATTACATTCGGACCTCGTCGAATCCATGTTCTAAAGGTAAAAGAAATCATTTTGCGAAAATGCTTCTTAAGAAATACACTTACAAAAGGTCAACCATTCGAATCGAACAAGCAGGTACAATTTTTTTATTTTTTTATTTTGGTTATCTATCAATATCACAACGAAATATTAACAAAAAACGTATCCAAATAATACTTCATCATTGTGACACCAGCACCGATAACCACAGATTACTAAAATAACATAGTAGTAAGCAACTAATTTCTGTTCAATACATAGTAAAGAGATAAAGAAGAGATAAGTAATGTATTTTTACTATAGACTAGAAATAGAAAAAAATAATCACTCAATCCTATAAAAATAGCTCAATTTAAATAAAAGTCATCATAATCTCGTCACCTAAACACATTTTGTTAGCAGTGTCTATTGAACACACATAAAAATGGCCGACAAAATTTCTCCATCGCCCATTGTTTCCCGCGGCACAAAAACCCTAGATTTATGTGATCGAAGACATTTTAATATTACCTCGTTGGGAGATGGTATAATCGAATCAAATGGCCCTTTGAAACGTGCCAATGAAAAAGGGTTATTTAGTAAAGCTAAAGTAAATGTTTTTATTTCAATTTCGATGGCTGTTATAGCAATTTATCATACTTATATTAAAAATAACAAATTATTAACGTTTATTTCATTATGTTTTTAGTTTTTACTCTAATAACTAAACGGATTTGGATACAATTTCATAGATTTCGTCTGGGATTATTTCTTACTTTTTTACTGCAGGAAGTATCTTATCCACCTGCGAAAAATCGAAACAGAACCTGAGCAAAGCCGTAAGTAGAGTGATATAAATAAAATTTACGAGTAAGTACTGTACAATGAAAATTTTAATATTCGCAATAATACTTAAAATAAATTAAACAATAAGCTAAGCTATAAACATAACATATCTATTAAACAATGAAATATTTATGTATATAATTCAAAAAAATAAGTCTAAAGTCATGACATTACGGCAATAACTGCAAGGGCATTTTAATAACCTTACCCTTTTACGGAAAGAACCCTAAAAACGGACAATAAATAACTTTAGAGCCCCGTCCTGCTCTAATGAGTTAAAATTTGGCCAGAGAAAGAACGGACAGCGTATTAAAACAAAAAGCACTATTTAAAATTGATATTCTCTCTTTTCCGGCAACCACTAATAAGTTGGGCGCAGGTGCATTACCAAAAAAGTTTTTCAAAGAAACTCAAAGGTTGTGATAAGGCTTTTAACATTGGGCCAGCGTGGTTGACTTATGCCTGAAATTGTGGTAAGAATGTAAGGGTTCGGCCTAATAGAACGTGACCGCGTGATCATCGCGCGAACGCACGGTCGTACGATCGTGAATTTTTCGTGCTATCGCGCGATCGTCTATTAGGTCACCTATTTGACATCTGTAAGTTTGATCGCACGAACACGCGACGATGGTCGCGTATTAGTATTCTTTTAGGACGATGCCTAACAGGCATCTAACAGGCTATAACAGCAATGGACTAATACAGCGCAGCAACAACGCTTGCTCACCCTTCAGGTAGCAACGCCCATACCAAAATCAAAATTGATAATTAAAGACGGAGCCCCCCAGGCGTCGTCTTCTTCACGTTGTTTTTCAATATCAACGCGCTAGGCCGTGGTCCGAGGCTCCCTCTTGCCGCCCCTAGACGTGTTGGTATATGACTTTTTTGGGGTAGAGTCTTCCGCTCCCCCGTAAGTCCGGTGAAGCTCGATTGGTCGTACTTTTTCGACACAAGCATAGGTCAATAAAAAATAAAGCTTGCTTCTCCACTACTCTTATGAAATCGCGTCGCTTCCCGCTGTTGTCAGTGCCACAGACTTAGAAAGAAGGCCGGGGCAAAATTGAAACCGGTTCCTTCAATAAACCATTTGTATTCAAACGGCCGCCGACCACCCGCATTTTAATTTACTTACTTGAATTAAAACTGCGCGTGATTCGAATTCGATCCATTTTTACTCCGGCACTTTATTTTTATAGTTGATTGAAGATGCTCTCTCATTATTTCGGCTTTTGAGTCATTTTCAAAGTAGAAACCGGTATAATTTAAACGAAGATAGGGTTTATTTGGAATCACTTTTCACTACGAGTAGAAGAGTTATTCCAAGAATTAAAAGAGGTCGCTCTTGTAAGCTATTTCATTTTAATTTTATTGAGCTTTCATTTTCAAAATATGACATAGTATTGGTTTCTTTGAACACAAAGATATGACCGATAGCTTTAAAGGGATTATAAAGTATTTAACGGGTCTTATATATGAGTTATATTTTTTATAGGTATGTTTTGCAGGATTGCCATTATACATATATATTAATTTACACAAAATATTCATTAACAGTCCGAAAAAAACGGAGCTTACAACTTTGTTAGTCTTTAGACATCTAATATAAGATCTAATATATACTTATTATTCACAAATAGAAAATCTTGAAAAAAAAACTAGTATCTACTCGAATAGTAGCTATCTACCCACTTAGTATTCAATAGGGTGCGCTGTGCCATATTTTACAAATCACTTTGCCTTGTCACCAATCGTTTGTTCTTTCAATTAGTTGACAAGGTGGAGTTTTTTTCGAGCCTTTCTCTTGTTATAGAAGGGTAGATGTTGTTTGATGTAGGCTTTTGTCTTATCCTGAAATATTTTCGTTGGACGTACTACAAAACGAACTGAAAATTGTGGGTCAGAATAGTCAAAAGCGTGTTCGTCATTTCTCATGAAGTATGGTCTGTGTTCAAACAAAACTAACATAATTATTTATTTATTCCTCTATTAATTTAATTCAAATTGCAAACTCTTTCGGAAAACTAATACAACTAGCTATTGTCTTGTGGTCAAGTAAATTTATAATGTTAAATTATTACTATATCCATCCCTTAGCCCTCCTAAGCCTTCTAGATAATAGACCAAGTTTTCTTGATCAACTTGCTTTACGCTCTTTATTTTAAAATCTAGCGCTGTTCCCGCTGGATGACCTTGTGTGTATTGCTCGTATTTGCACAGGCCCAAACAGCGCTGCCGGCGCTTTGTTGTGGTAATTCCATTAGACGCGGTCTCTGGCTTGCTGAATATTAATTGCAAGTTTGCTGCCACTTTTGCTCCGGTCCGTAGGTATAGGGTAAGAGCCGCCGGAATTTACATCGTGTCATAAATAAATGAAAATTGTGATATGCACTAGTATTTCATGACAGCTATATTAAAAATGATGCCTTGTTTATTTGTAGTAAGTCTGATCAATTAACCGAGTTTTGTCTAATTCATTTTCTATTAAATAAGGCTAAAACGAAAGATACGGCGTTTCTTCTTTACTTGCTACGGCACTACACTATGTAAAAGAGAACGAAAACATAAATAGATCACTAACTGAAAAAAAAAAACATAACCTTTGGCTCAGGTTTCATAACAAGCTAAATAAAAAATAACGCTATGATCATCGCATTAAAATAATTTGGAGAGTACTTTTTTTTGGAACAACTTGCAACATTGTCTATTTACACCGTGTTATTTAAGGTTTTTAATTCCTTGTAATTCTTTGGCATTTTCCTATTTGTATAACTAATAAGCTTCAATATTGAGCAGCGAGCTCTTCGCCTACCAGTGCGAGTTCGCGGCCCGCTGCTCCGTGATTGTCAGCTAATTAGATTGTTTTGTTGTCGGCGTTTTTTCGCCATTTTGATTGATGTTCCCAATTCCGCCGCGAACAATTGACGCCTTATTGACGCGCAGTTTTATTGAAAGCAGCCTAATTTGCTCCCGCTCGCCACTTTTTTTTAAGAATTTTTTGGTCTTCACTTAAATGTTTTCTTTGTGTGAACTTCAAGGAAAAGTCCTTAATTAAAAAAAATAGAGACAAAGTTTATTATAATACATTTTTACTTGAGAACTTTTACAAATTTTATATTGACGGCACATTCAAAAGTTTCTTAGAAAAGAATAAAGAGCGTAATACAATAAGTACGTATCCCTTATGTACGTTTAGACAAACAACTATTTAAAATTTACCTTCAGCTAAACTACACAGAACCTCTTATATTAATGCGCATGGAAAAACAAGTTATATAATAACTCGCACTGGATATCTCGTATCAAAGAAAAACATCCGATTCGGCCCGTGAAATCGTTATACCCCTGTTTTTGGCAAAGGGTTTACCATCAAAGAGAGCATCGTATGCTTCAAACGCATCGAATGACGTCACACGGAAAAAGGTTAAGGAAAACACACGCGAACAAACACCGGGAAAGAACATATTTTCGTTTTCTTATTTTTAAAACGCTAGAGTCAATAAATAGTAATGTAAAGAAACGTTAGGAAATGTATTGTACAATGCATCCGCTGTAGCCAGATGGTTCGTAGCAATTTGCTACGGCATAGCTACTTCGTAGACTAAGTGATGGTGCCATGAAAACAAGACAACGATAATCTTATATTTACTTTAGAATTTTTTTCTTATGATTTTTAACCATATTAAAGTGAAATTCATGAAAAATCGTTTTACTTTTCTACAATATTGTAGTTTTTTTTTTAATATTATTGTATTTTCAATATGATTTCGCCAATTTCGATTTTTTCCAAAGCAGTCATATTGTTGTCGTATCTCCACAGCGACACGAGAGTTGTCAACAGTAGGGGAGTATTGGGCATTCTAAAACAGTTTTCGGATCATCGTTCACTGGCACTCCGTTCATCTCGCCTCGCTATCGCTCCGCTCGTTTCACTACGCTTAGTGAACAATGATTCGAAAACAGTTTTAGAACACCCAATACTCCGTTATGAACGCAACAGGTGTAGAAAGTGATCAGTGTAAACGAGTCGTGTTAAATACTCACCAGAAGTTTTCTAAAACTCTCTCACACACATCACATCACATCACATCACTGAGGGTTCTGGATTGCTAAGAGTGCTCCCTCGACACTGACATCGGTTGATTGGCTGTAGTTCGCTGAATTTAAAGAATTATAAGTTTCGTTCATTATCAGCAGAGCCTGGCTGGGATTCGTCTTGGTATACAAAACTGACTTGGACCATCATCCGTTGATTGGCTGAAGTTCAGAAAACTTCCTTCAACTTCAGTAGTGACAAGTCAAGTTCTGGACCAAAACAAAATTCCCGACAATGACATCAAATGAGTGGTTGAAACTTATAGAAGAACTACTTTCAACCTCAGCAGTGTATGGTTGAGGGTCTTAGATTGAAAAAACTTCCCCCGTCTAGTGGTGATGAAAGAATAATGAACAATACGTCAGTATCTCACCACGACAACTTGAAAAGTACAAAACTGCTTACAGTAACATCAATCTTTACCCTAAGTATAAACTGTAAGCGATTAGCGGAAAAACTGACAGCCTTAGTAGCATCTTCCAGCCGACCTTAGAACAAGAAGAATACATATATGCAGTGATTTATTTATTATATTTATTGGGTGTTGAATTTTTATAAATTTACTGTATAGTTCCATACTCTAAACAAGTGACAAATACAGCAGTAGGTAAAGGATGAAACACATGATAAATAACAACAATTTAATAATTTAAAAAGCTTTCATTTAAATTTATTAATTAAGTTATTATTATTATTCCATGACAATTTATTTGTCACATGTATTATTTCTTAAAATATTTCGTAAATGACATAATGAATTGAGGAAAAAGTGATTTCAAAGATCTTCTGATGAGGTCTGATGAATAAGTTTCTTGTTTACATTAAAACCAAAATTGCTTTTTACGTTTTACCATGCCAAACATAGATTTCGTTTATTAGAGTTCTAACCGGCCCTCAGTGAACGGAGCGTGATAACATATCCGCTATAAGGCAATAACTTAAACCCAATACCTTTAATAAAGTTCGAATTGAATTGATGGGATCCGTACAAAATAAACATAGAATTACATTCTACGAACAGGTTTTTTTTATGCTTATAATTTAAATGTAAGTAAGACGTATATAAATATTTGAATTAAGAAAATAAGTCGTCACGTACCTTACTCTCTTAATTATAGTTATTGTTGTTGTTGTTGTTGTTGTTGCTATTACGAGAACGAAAAATCTCGTTGAATATTTGTCATTGTTTAAATTTCAGATATTTATAACAAAATCGTGGTGTATTAAGAATAAGAAACATTTATTTGCAGGACATTCTCATCTACCGAACTATAGTTACAAAATATTTAGCCTTAGAATAAAAATAACTTTCTCTCTATCATAGCATAAATAAAAGAAAACTATTTAGAAAATATTACTTAGGTATCATACTGTTGAATGTAGGTCACGTTCCCACGCTATGAAGTATAAATGCAATTCCTAAAGAACCCTAAAGCATCAATGCAACGCGAACATGCTGACGATGACTCGTTCCGCGAAGCTAGGACTTTTGCTGACGACGACGCTAGCCTAGTGCTCAACAAGCCGGTTCCTTTTTTAAAAAAATAACCCTATCATTGTAGAAATAATAAAGTGTGGGTCTCGGTGATAAAATGTTTTTTTTTTTTTTCATTATGAGGTTTTCCAATTACAAGTATATTTGCGATAGGTCATTAAATTTTTTTCGAAACGAGTTAAAAAAATGTTTTTGAAATCAATCAACCTTTATTGTACCTATTGTTGGTTCCACCTATTATCGTTTCAAAGTCGGTTAAAAATTAAGGTAGATTCATATGAGCACGGTTTTGACTATGTAGAGTTTAGAGGTATAAATATTAAAACTCGTATAAATAATAAAATAAAACAGTTAATATATAATAATATGAGTATAATGTACAAGTTAAAAGTAAAGTTTTGCTTATCTGTAAAATCTAAGTCTGTACCTATAGGTTGATATATTTCATCGTTGTTGTGACAACCTCCGTGGTCGAGTGGTAAAACGCTCACCACATTACGGAGGTTCCGGGTTCGAAACCCGGCACGGTCGACCTTGGAATCTGGAATGATTCTGTGCGTCGGAAGGCACGTAAAACCTGGTCCCGGCTACTATCTTCGGATATAGTCGTTTTTTATTTTTATTTTATTTGTAATAATCAGGTAACAAGGCTTGTAGATAGAATAATAATATAATTTAAAACTTTTAAAATATTATACATACACTGAATTAAATAAAAAATATGCAACTTAAAAAACTTATTGACACCAAGTTGTTCTATCGTTGTGAACTTACCTTTATATATTTTCGCTGTTGTCGTCAGATTTTGGTTCCAATTTCAATTAAATCAGAATCATTTTTCTGCAAATTATGCGACTTTAGCGTGTGAAATAATTTCATTGAATTTTGCTTGCTTAGGATTTTTAAAATATAAAAGCGGATATGTGTCGTGAATATTTTACATTCTGTGCTCGACGCTCAAGCTGAAAATCAGGACTTCCACTGTGGTTCCGACGACTGCTCACGTCACCCAGTCACCTCGAGCTGCTTTATACCCGTCACCCTGAGGCATCATTGTATCGCGATCATGTGCGTAAGTTTTACATACATTTATATATTGTCCCTGCAGTTTCATTTTCTTTAACATGATAAATATCATTTAAACTACCTATCTTGTGGCAGTATATTTTTGTTTCCTGATTCTCTAGGGAATAAATAGTACCATGAATGATTAATATAATTTGAATAAATTTAATTTCAGGTCTGAACAAAATTATCGCAAAGTGCAGAAGAAGAGGGCAGGGGAAAAATTCCTGGATAGTGACGAGGAGGAATTAGTAAGGTAGTGTATATTTTCTCACATTAAAAAACATTTAATCAAATAAATTAAAAAATCAATATGATACTTTGACCTGTACGTACCCATTTATAAATACAATCTAAACTAAAGTTTTTTTTTTTCAACTTTGATTATAAAATACTTACGGATAATAGACATAACCTAATCTAAACATTAAACTTATTTTAAACTTACTTCCTAAATTTATTGTTTTTATTTTAATGAAATTAATCATTCTCATTTAATTACAGTGTGAAGAAGAAGGTGAAGCCTGCACCCAAAAAAGCAGGCAGGGGAAAACCTGCTCACAGCAAGGACGAGACCCCCAGCGCGCAGGCGTGGTTGTTCTCCGACGAGGACGAGGACGGCGACCAGGTGCGCTCGAAGCAGGACCCCCCGAACTGCGTATTCTCTAGGCGCGTCGCCGGCGGCTCCGTGCGCCGGCAGGCTACCTTGTCGGGGGACCTGTTAGCGGAGGTCCGCATTTATAACCCGGAGGAGGTTCGTAACCTAGACGGCTACGAACGATGTGACAAGGCCGCAGTTTGGATCAGATATCAGGGGGATTCTCATTCCCCTGAAATGCACGATTTAAGGAAATTTGTTAAAGGCGCAAAGACATACTTTACCGAGGAGGGTAAATTCTTTGCCTCCAAATATAACAAGTGATTTTGTTATTAGTATTATGTATTAGATAGATGTTTATCATATTTTTACTAGGTAGTTTGCTTACATGGAATACGAGTAAGATAGAAAATACCTATATTTTGATATAAGTAAAAACTAATATATTTTTTTCTTATTTTATAGAGTAAACATTCCACTAAAATAATTAAAATATTATTATTACCTATAATAAAAGTTAAAACTAATAAACTTGTACTTTTGATTTAATTCCTTATAGGTAATATTGAATACTTATTACTTGATTAATATTTCACATTAATATCTTAATAATTTACCTAAAAGTACTTAGTAAAGCGTGTATAAAACATGGTTCGATCAATATTTTGCACAGTTTGCGATATATCAGTTAAAAGTAACGCCTTTTCAGCTCATTTGAAGTCTATCTTACACAAAAACAATACTGCAGTTACCGAATGTGATGGCATTGAAAAAATCAATAGCGCATTCCGAAGTCGCATTGCATCTTATCGCGTGTCGTGTGAGGCAGCCGCGAGCGGGAGCGATGATGGCAGCGTCTCGGCTGAGGCACTTCCCCCTTCGCAGTTCCTAGCGCGGCTGCGATCACGCGTCCGCGCCTTACTCTCTGCGCGTATGCTAGCTCATGATAGTGTGAAGGTCAATTTCGAATTGTTTTCAGAGTTTTTTTTGCCAAAAGATAATTCTATGTCTATTAAATCTTTTTCTACAGAAAATATTGTTCTTCATCAGAGTTATAACTTTGAAGACGTATTTTCTAGAGTTCTTCAGATAATAAATAAAAAAATTGAAGAATTTGAGCAAAAAGATAGCGGGTGGGCATTTATGCGAAACCTGTATCTTGAAGTAAATATAAACAAGTATAATCCTATGAGAGCTTCAAGTTATATTGATCTACCAAAGTGTATTAAATACAAACGCGCCTGCATCAATATTCAAAACAATGATAATTTTTGTTTTTTGTGGTGTATAATGGCAGCTTTGTTTCCAGCAAAAAATAATGCCCAGCGAACATCTGCTTATCCCCATTTTAAAACTATACTTAATACAAAAGACATGACATTTCCAGTAGGACTAACAGACATCAAGGTTTTTGAAAAAAATAACCCAAACATTAGCGTTAACGTATATGGACTTCAAAACAAATCAAAAGTTGTTGGGCCATTGTATAAGAGTGAATGTCGTAAGAAGCATCACGCGAATTTACTATTTTTGGAAAATAATGATAAATCGCACTATTGTCTAATTAAAAATTTATCAAAATTACTTCGCCAACAGTTAACTAAACATCATTCGAAAATCTTCCTATGTGAAGAGTGTATGATATTTTTTGATAGTGAAGATAAACTCCAGTCGCACATTTGCAGCGGTGTTAAAACTATTTTACCTAATGAAGGCACTACAATTCAATTTGATCATTACGAAAGAATGCAAAACATGCCTTTCGTTATTTACGCTGACTTTGAATCTTTATTGAAACCTGTTACCACAAAATGTGATAGTGTTGATACCAACACTTTGACTTTACAACAACACGTGCCAGCTGCATTTGCTTACTACGTAGTATGTTCGTATGATAGTTCCCTGAACAAATATATTTCGTATCGCGGTCTGGATTGTGTAGAAAAGTTTTTAAAATATCTTCTACGTGATATAATACAAATAACTTCAGTATTTAATTCACCTGTGCCAATTAAACTGACAGCTGAGGATAAAAAAAACTTTTTGGATGCAAAATTATGTTTTCTTTGTAAGAATCCGTTGTTTGATGATAAAGTTCGAGATCATTGCCATCTCACAGGAGTCTATCGAGGAGCAGCTCATTCTTATTGCAATCTTAAGTTTCGGTTGCCAAATTTTGTGCCCGTATTTTTCCATAATCTATCTGGTTATGATAGTCATCTTTTTATTCGGCATTTAGGTGAAATGCCTGGTGGAATAAAAGTAATAGCGAAGAATAAAGAAAATTACATTTCATTTACCAAGTTTTTCAATATTGATGATAAAGACTGTTTGCCTGTTCGTTTCGTGGATTCTTTTAAATTTTTAGGAACAAGTTTAGAAAAACTAGTAGCAGGCCTAAATAATAACGAATTTATGCACTTATCTCGTTTTTTCCATGCTGTAGATCAATTAAACTTGTTAAGACGAAAAGGAGTCTATCCTTATGAATACATGACTAATTGGAACAAATATAATGAAACTGAACTACCACCCATAGATTGTTTTTATAGCAAATTGACTGGTTCTATCATTTCAGAATTAGATTACAGGCACGCGCTTAAAGTTTGGGATGCTTTTGGTTTAAAAAATCTCGGGGATTATACTGATTTATATTTAAAAACAGATGTTTTACTACTAGCGGATGTTTTTGAGAATTTCCGAAAGACCTGTTTACTGTATTACAAGTTAGATCCAGCCTTTTACTTAACAGCTCCAAGCTTAAGTTGGGATGCGATGTTATTGAAAACGGGTATTAAATTAGAATTAATAAATGAATTGGAAATCATAAGAATGATTCAAAAAGGTATACGTGGTGGTATATGTTTATGTTCTTGTAGATATTCAAAAGCTAATAATAAATACTTAAATAACTATAATCCAAACCTGAAAGAAAACTTTTTGATATACATAGATTGTGTTAATTTATATGGTTACGCTATGTGTGGTTTTTTACCATACTCTAATTTTAAATTACTAAAGCAACATGACATTGAACATATAGACTTTAATAGTTTACCCTCGGATGGTGACTATGGATATATTTTGGAAGTAGATCTTGAATATCCAGAAGACTTACATAGTCTTCATAATGATTTACCATTCTGTGCTGAGAAATTTGCACCTCCTGGTTCTAAATATCCTAAATTAATACCAAATTTATATGACAAATACTATTACGTTATTCATTTCGTTCATCTTCAGACTTGCTTAAGACATGGATTAAAACTCAGAAAAATACACCGAGTTTTACAATTTAAACAAAAGCCTTTTTTGAAACAGTATATTGACATGAACACTGAGCTTAGAAAAAAGGCTAAGTCTGAGTTCGAACAAGATTTATTTAAATTATTTAATAATAGTGTATTCGGTAAAACTTTAGAAGATAATGAAAAAAGAATTGATGTCAAAATGGTAAACGTATGGAGAGATGATAAAAATAAAACGAAGAAAAAAATGTCTGCAGAACAACTTATAGCAAGACCGAATTTTCATAGTGCAACGATATTTACAGAAAATTTTGTTGGAGTTCAAATGAAACCTGAATCTGTTATTCTTGACAAACCTATTTATATTGGATTTTCGGTTTTAGAACTGTCAAAGAGTCATATGTTCAATTTCCATTATTCCGTAATGAAACCTTATTATCATGATAAACTAAGGCTTTGTTATACAGACACCGACAGTTTTCTTTACTCTATTCAAACGAAAGATTTTTACAATGATTTGAAATTAAATTTTCAGTCATATTTTGATACAAGTAATTATTCCGAAGACAACCAGCATGATATTTTAATTCGGAATAAAAAGGTACCTGGCTTTTTTAAAGACGAGATGGGAGGACAAATTATTACGGAGTTTGTAGGACTTAGGTCGAAGCTTTATTGTATTAAAACGGAAGGACAAGAGTTTAAAAAAGCAAAAGGCGTACAAAAACGTGAAATAAAAAAAATTGGATTGAAGGATTATTACAAAGTATTAATGGAAAATAAAATAATACGCAAAAAGAACATAATTTTTAAATCTCTTAAACATGAAATTTTTACACAGGAGCAAAACAAAGTCGCATTTTCCGCTAATGACGACAAACGTATCATTCAAAAAGATAAAATTTCTACTATATCTTGGGGTCACTGCGATAGTTTCTTTTAGTCTGTCGTTGATATTGGTCTAACCATGTGCGAAGGTTACTTATTTGATTGTGTTGTATCCATGAGAATATATAAACATTCAAATGGTATACATATAAAAACTGGTCTTTGGGTTGAAAATGACTTTCTGCCTCAATTAGAGATTAATAATTCACAAGAAACAGTTTTTTTATCTTTGGACGAATGGGAAAATATATATCAAGATTTTAAACATTCAGTACCTAACAACAAGAAAAATATCGACGATATGTATTTATATAAGCTCATTTATTGTGATAAACGATGTACAGTGGAGTTTATAAATTTAATATTGGACGCTATCGTCACTTATGGTATTTGTATAAATTTAAGATTTGAAGAACTTAAAATTGAATATAAATCTGTTATGCTAATTGTTAATAAAATATTAGATTATTCTTCATTAAAAAGTCTATCATGTTTCCAAAACCTACCAAATAATTTAATCAAATTTGCAAATCCTTGTTCTATAACAGAATTAGAAGTTATTAATTTAGGTAGTGCATATTTTTTGAAATGTCTTAATTTGTAGATAAATGTAACTTTGTTGTAATAAAATAAATAAGTAATGAAACCTATCAATTTAAGAAATTGTATCTAGTAAAATAAGAAAGTAAATAATGTAAGAATCATTGTAATTTTAAATTAAATCTAAGAAATAAAAATATGATACCTACTACATGTACTTAAATAAATATTTTGTTTCATTTTTAATTACTTTATAGTTCCTGTACAATACCAATTTTAATAAAACTTATAAAGTGTTGGCACAAAATCAAGTTATGACATGTACAGTCAAAGGCAAGGTTAGCTGAACACGCACACCGCTGATCTATCTTATATTCATTCAATGAATATAAAAACGATGTAAAGTCCAAAGTGCTCTGCTTAGCTTGCTTTTGACCGTACCAGTGTCATAATATGCTGATGTTGTATATCCGCAATAGGAAGAAAGGCATGTTAAGACTTGTCGGTCGAAATGATTGCAGCGCGGGGCGGTGCGGGGTCAGGTGGATCACGTGGATGGTGTCTTATTATCATTACATACATACGTAAATCTATTGAGTTGTGATATAGTCACCAGACGTTCTTCATTTGTTTCCTTGCAATCATTGCGTTCGGTTCACTACAATTCCTAAAATGTCAGAATCTCGAACAAGTAACATGCAAACTAGTTACCTTGCTGTGAGTGACGATGAAATTCCTAAATACATAGTGCGCATCGAACTTTTAAAGTGTATAGAAAGTGAAATAGATGTGAATGTGGTAGCAAATTCAAAAGCTCAATATGTTGTGTATAGAGACGAAGATAATATACTGTATAAGACAACACAGTTACTGTGGCAGATCGGTGCGGAGCTTGGTCTACGGAACGAGAGATCGTGCAATATAGATATAACAAGGTATGTTTTAGGTGATAAAAATAAGTCATACTTATTTTTAAACAGTTCCTTGTATAGTTTTGGCTAATGTAAGTATTATTTTGTTATAGACAGGTGTGATTGAAAGGTGGAGGGAGTGTTCGGAACGTCAGACTCACGCGACGATGCGGCCGCCTTCGACGAAGATGACGGCTGCGCTAGCAGCAGCGGAAGAGCAGCGAACCGAACGCAATGAACATTAGTTTAAGAATTTATTATATAATGAAATTATTTTATAAAAATAAACAACAAACAATATTTTTGTCTTTTATTATATTTAAATAATAATAACATTTTTACACTGAGTTAAACAAAAAAGTAACAATTAATTACTAAATTCTTAAAAAAAATCTACATTTGCAAGCTTATCACTTTTACTAAAAAATTTGAACTGATACATATGATTATCAAAAAACCATTTTTGTAAGCAAATACAATTTTTAAGAGCACATTGATTTTTATGAATAAAACAGTTCAATTCACAAGTTTTATATTTTTCTTGTAAAGTTTTCAAATTTGGACAGCCCTTTTCTCCAAGATCTACAATATCACAATTTTCACATATTTTTTTAACCCATTTTTCTTTTTCACTTCCTTTTACGAAAATACTCTTATTTTGTAAATAAAACGGAATTAATCGTTTAAATTCTCTGTAGTCAATGAAGCCATCACTCCAAAGTATTCCTCTGTTTCTTTCTAACCAATTCACTTGCTTTTTCTCTTCCTTTGTTAACGTAGAGTACGCATAAGGTGGTTTTACAATAAACACTTGTGTCCAGTCAATAGTAGCTATGGCAAACTCTTTAACGATAAAATCATTTTTGGAATTTTTGAATCCTTGTACATCAACAAATATAGTTTGAGGTTTCATTATGATATTTTCCTTATAATATTGCTTAAAGGTCTGTACTCAAAAATGCAATCATTAAGTATAAGACAATAAGCTGAAGTTTTGTCAGGTATGTCTCGATCTGCTTCAATTTCTAGCCTCACGTCGACCGAACCCTTAAGAGATTCTTGTTGACGACAGCAATCAATAACAAACAAAGGCGCTATATCTTTAAATTCCTTTAAACTCAACAACGGTGCTGCTCGGCGTCCGTAATAAGACTGTTGAAATCTACAGTATTGTTCATATAATAAGGAAATTTTTTGGTCTGAGAAACTAACGTTCAAATTTTCATAAGGAAAGTACACAGAATTTAGAAATACTTTTACTTCTGTTAAACTGCAATGATCAAATACAGACATAGAGCTCTTTGCATTTTGTTTTCGATCAGTTTGCAAACCTACAATAATAAAACGAGGTTTTTCTATCTGAGAAGATGTCTTAATAGACCAAGTATGTTTTCTTGTTTTTGGAAGTAAAGGATATTCATATAAATCCCAATTTCTGAACGCTAAAGTTATAGCTCGATCTCTTTCTAAATTTTTTAGAAGACCAACCTTTTCACGGTCTGATACTTTGATGTGTGGTACTCGCCAAACAATTTTGTTTATAGTTATATCTTCTAGTACTTCTTTTTCACCTAGTATCAAAGCATTTAAGTTCGTATTACTTCTTAATAAAACTAATTCATGCTTGCAGTTCATAATTATTTTTCTATAATCTTCAGCAAAACCTAGAATTTTATCCAGTGGTATAGATACAGAAAATATGCCGTTGTTCTTTATAGAACTACCATTTAAAGACCAACCCCAAACATTTGCAGGTTTTGATTCACTCTCTGTCATTGACAAATATGATTTCATTGTCGTTGTAATACCAGCGTTTTTTATCTTATCTATTTCGATTCCATTTAATTCATAACGAATTTCTTGAAAAAGGAATAAAATAGGATTGTTAACAAAATTAGTCGTTTCTACATATGTTTTAGTTTCACTGTTGTAAATTTTCACCCTTCCTTCTAGGTATAAAGTACTAGCAGAAGGTAGGATGTATAAATCTTGTTGGTTAATAGGTATTCGAATTTCATCATTCTTGTTGAAACTTGTCACATACGGTTTGTAGGAATGCAATTCGAAGCTCTCTATGCTGTTATCAGACACTGGTGGCTCCAAAACGTTTAAAATACTCATTTTAACAGGCCTATTAATTTAAGGAATTCTTTATTTGCTTTAGTTAATTTTTTAATATTTTTGATGTGTGCTTGTTTTACAGTAGCAACTTTTATACTGGCACTTTTTTGAGATTTGTTTCCAGTTTTATTGAAGTCTATCATTCTTTCTCAGATGAAGGTACAGCTGTATTTCTTCTCCACGTAGATTTATAAGATTATTATTAGAGTCTAATAATCGAATATTTATTTCACTTATTGATTCTTGATTAACAGGAAAGTAGATCAAATTTTTTGGTATTTCCACTATTCGGTACCCCGGTGGCACATTGGGTACAAATTCGTATATGATGTGTCTTGGTATACCGTTTACAAATGAACCACTCACAATATCACATTCTATTCGTACAATGGTTGTAGACAAAATGCTTACTGGATAGCGAGACTCGTGTGTTATATTCGCTTTTAATACCTCCTTACCAAAACCAAATAAACTTGCGCATGAGTTTTCCCTTTCAAAATGAATGTCTTTCGAACATTGTAGCGTAACCTTTAGCGTATTATTATTTGTTGATAATTTTAGTGAACAGTTTTTTACATTCGTTCTTAAAAAATCACTGATATCTTGTAGCTCATATGAGCCTTCTGGTATCTCAAGAATTTCGTGATCATTATAATGAAATTTATTATTTTTGGTATCAATGTTCGGTATTGAATTAAAAGTAGAGAAGTATATCAATGCACACTCATATCCAGTATTAAGCTCCAGAGGAGGCGAATAATGTGTTGATAACACAGAATTTTGTCCTGTTATAGACAGAGTGAAACCCATGTTTGAAATGATAGTTTTCAATGTTAACATAAGCTTTTTATTTATGAATTTTCCAAAATTTTCTAAGAAAATGTATACATAAATGTCCACAATTAACAGTATCAAAACTTTGATACTGATCGTGATTATAACTAATCGTAACACCTTTCATATACTTTATTAATTCTAAAGGAGGTTTCAAATTGCCGAAACTGTCAAAATATTCACAATACTTGTTAATTTTCGCATAAGCTACCCAATGTGTGCCTTCATTATTAGAGTTATCTAAATTTAATATAGCACATTCTTTTTTTTTTGTTTTTCTTGGTAAAGTGTCTCTCATGTATACGCCTCTAAAATAAGGAATATCATAAGTATGATTTAGTATATCGATATTGGTCAGTGCGCGTTTGGGTAGCCGCTTTCTTAGTTTTTTGAAGTGTTATTTAAAAATAGCCCTGCACCATTTTTGTATGGTTTTATGTACAATCCTTTGCCATTGCCAATAGCAATTGCCTCCATCATTTTATTGTGTCGTTCAGATTCAATAAGATTTTTTTGTGCAGTTTTAGAATCATTTACTGCTTTTGCAATTCCTGCAGCTCCTCCAGCTAATGATCCTAATGCTGACAACCCAGCAAATATAGGAATTAAGGGTAATATGCCACCAGTTTTTGGAATCGAAATGATGCGTGGTAATTTGACATTCTTATTTTTCTTGAATATCTTCTTTGCTGCAGCAAAGGCGATTTGAATAGCTTTATTTTTATCTTTACATTTAAAGTTTTTTAGCTCCGATCGAATTTTACTAATAATGCTCTTAAAAGTACGAACACCTGATCCAGCTTTTAATTTTGCTTTCATTATATTTTTTATTAACCAAGAATCAATTTTTTCTCTTTTCCCTGCATCTTTAGCTCGAAGTCTCTTGTTTGCCATATTGATTAAATCCAAATCTGCTTTATGGCGTACGTTTATATCGTTATTAGTGTATGCAATATCGTGGTACATACAAGCTGTGTCTAATTTATTAATACCCCTGTCACCTCTTAACAAACGTTTCCGTAATTTAGTTCCTGGCCCACAAAACTGATAACCAGGTAAATGTAACTCGATTGGTAAATTATTTATAAGGTTATTAAGAAGACCTGCTCCACTCATTGATAGCAGTTTAATGATTAATTAATAAAGGACATCTCAATTTATACTTCATTGAACCAGATTTTTTATATCAACCCAACTATTTTCCTTCTCAGCAAGTCCTAACCACTTTACAAATATCTTGTCATTTTTCCTTTTAATAACTTTTTCTACAAGATAAATATCAGGATATTTCGTTTTCTGTAACTCATGTTCGTAAAATGACCCAAGAATTTTTTCTTTATGCATATCTTCAATTAGGTATGTAACAGGTCTGGTTTTATTAACTTTTATTATTTTAAATATTTCTGTTGACCAATTAGGCGTATAACCCTTAGCAAATTCAGTTTTGTACTTGCTGATGCGTACTTTATCACCAAATTTGTATTTATTACCTGATGTTTTACTATTATTTATCTTTGATTTATAAATGTTTTGTTTTACAATTTGTTCATTATTAATATTTACATCAAAAGGTTTATATTTTGTAGTGCGGTGAATACTGTTATTATAGCCCCACACAATAGATTTTAGATGCTTTCCCACCCATTGATATTTACCATGCAAACTAAAATGTTTGTAAAGTTTTGTCTTTAGTGTTCTTATTACTCTTTCTACAATAGCTGCTTTTTTTGTACTAAATGTCGAATAATGATTGATCTTGCATTGTTTCATTAAATTAAGAAACAGAGTATTATAAAATTCCTTTCCCAAATCCGTTTGTAAGTTTTTAGGACAACGACCAGACTCTGTTAAAATTTGTTTCATGGCTTTAACTGTTTCTTCCTTTGTTTTCGCTTTCACTGGTACTGTCCATATAAATTTGGAAAAAGTATCAATTACTACAAGTATATACTTAAAATTATTATTCTCTTCAGAATATTTTTGCATATCGATAAGGTCAGCTTGCCAGAGATCATCAATTCCTTTAACAATCGTTAACCGTCGTTTAAAATTTTTTCTGGCTGGCTTATGAAGTTCGTTAACTAGACAAAGCTTATTACTCATTTTTAGATAAGTTAACACGAATCTTGAACAATTGATTAATTTCAGGTTTTGTGTAGTAATTTGCAGCAGTAACTATATCAAGTTTTTGTTTGAATTGTTGTAAAGATGAGTCAACTATATTTTTTACAAATATATCTAGTTCCTTTTTAACACAAAATTCTTTTAAAGTTTGATGTAAATATTGTTTATTTACCGCTTCGTCGTCATATACTGGCGTCTGTAAGCCAAGCAGTCTGTTTTGTTTCAAATCATAATGTCCTGTGTCCGATTTTAATAATGCTTCGTTATATATGTCTAAATAATCTGGTAAACGTAAACGTTTATGCACATGGTGACCAAATTTATCAACGTTCATTTTTCATAAGTTCTGTGTAAGTAGTTGTTTCCTTTATGAAATTTGAATATCAACTAAAGTGCATTCTATTCGTTATTATATTTATTTACTTAATAATTTTTGCTTCCCGTAACTCTTCAATGATAGATATTATCTCATTATCGAGACCGGTGTTGCCGGCATCTCTTGAAGCGATCAATAGTTTTAATCTCTCTACTAATTCGTTCGGATCATCCCAATATATGAAGTCTGTATTTTCTAGAACTTTCTTTAGCTTTGGTAGACCTGTTCCTTGTGCTAAACTTTCAGTACTAGTTGTAGGGCATTTAGAAAATTTGAATAATGGTTTAACAATAAAGTTATATTTTATACCTTTATTACTCTTAATAGGTTTTTTTGGATCAAAATCTCTTCGGTGAGCATTTGTGTCCATTAATATTTGTTTATAATTTTGTTTATCACTTTCAGTTATCAATTTTAAATCCGGTGCATTTCGAGTCAACAGTTCCATTATTCCTGGGGTTTTCTTGTAAGATTTCCCACCAATGTCAATATGATCATCTCCATCATATACTCTTACATTGCCTATCATAAGCTTTCCTCGCTCTGAACGAAGTCCGAAAGTTATGTGATGTATAACATCAGAAGATAGAGACCACGATAATGTCTTTCTCGATGGACTTGATTCAGAATCAAGAGATTTAAAAGAAGCCATACTTGAGTCATTTTGATTCGTAGGCGTGCTAACCATAGTAGTTTCATCCTCTGAATCATCCTCAATTTCATAATCCTCACTGGACATATCATCATCATCAGCATTAACAGAAAAGTTACTGCTTTTTGGTGTCTTAGTTTCATTGGTTAATTTAGTTTCTATGCTCTGCTCATTTATTCTTTTTAAAGGTTCTGTTATGGGTTTAAATATAGATTCTAATACCTCATTACTGTTATTTTTCATGTCTTTCATAAGTTTTACTTTCTTTTTAATATTTGTTGCTGATTTTATTATCTGTTTTTTTATTTCTTTTTCCATTTTTTTATTGTCATCTGACCTACTTCGTTGTTAATATATTACTGACGATTATAACAATGCATCGCTTCATATAAATAATTCATTGATCAAAAACAATATAAGTATCAAAGTTCTTTCTATAACAACCATTATTTTTTTTACAGTCTTTATTAATTACTACGTAACTGAATGGATCTCTCCACACTTCAAAACACATATTTCTAAACTGAGACCAAGACATATCAGAACAGGCATGCTCATCATAAACATGTTTCAGATTGATATCATCCTGTTTGAATAAAATTATTAAGTTTGAATTATCTCTTATTAGTTGCTTAGGAATCTTAGAGTAAGTTTGATTTAAATAAAAGCAATCTATATTTTTATGTCTTCCCATCGCAAAAAAATCGCGAGTATTATTTTGATTTTCACATGCAACATCGTCAAATATTATTATGGAGTTTGGTTTAGCTTCACTAGATGATATGACTTCATCATTTTCAAGATATTTGTTGAATGAAACTCCTGGCACCATATCAATCACCTTTTCTAAGAAAATGTATTTTGGTTGATACAAAGACTTAGAATATACGTATAGATTATTGTATCTTAACCCATTTTCATGTAACAAAAGTCCTATGATCAAATTAGTTTTTCCACAGTTAGAAGGACCACAAATTACACATCGTATTGTATTAGGTAATAATTTTCCATGTCGCGAAACATTTTTTTTTTCTACTGAACATATGGCATCAAGCTCTAACGTGTCATTCTGTTTTACAAATTTCATGATTGAATAGAATGTCAAATCAATAAAGTAGACCTTAACAGAGTGAGTCGATTTTCAAGCTACACTACATAATATACTAAAAATAACGTAATGTGTATGTGTGTGTGTGTGTGTGGGAGAGAGTTTTAGAAAACTTCTGGTGAGTATTCAACACGACTCGTTTACACTGATCACTTTCTACACCCGTTCCGTTCATAACGGAGTATTGGGTGTTCTAAAACTGTTTTCGAATCATTGTTCACTAAGCGTAGTGAAACGAGCGGAGCGATAGCGAGGCGAGATGAACGGAGTGCCAGTGAACGATGATCCGAAAACTGTTTTAGAATGCCCAATACTCCCCTACTGTCAACATTTACTTGTAAAGTTTGGGAACAACTCTGGCGGGAACTTTTTCTCCAACTTGGTCCTAATTAATTCCCTCGTTCGTTAATCGTGAACTTTTAATCCGGCACGGATCCGGTTTTAACCGCCTAAATCTGGATCTCAGTATTCAAAGCAGAATGCCTTACGAAGATTACATTTTTGTAATTTTGTGAGCCTTTCTATTGGTGGTTTGGAATTAATAATTAGTTATTACTTTTGTTAGGTTCTACTAAACAGTTTACCCAAAATATTTTGAAAGGATGCAATGCCTGTGGAGTTTTCCCGGCGAGTTCTTCTCCACAGAGGACAGCCAAATTGTTAACTCGCCTCGACGTCGAGAAGTGATTTGTAAAATCTTTTTTCGAATAAAAACTTTTTGACTTTGACTTAGACCCTTTCTTAACGTTTGATATAAAATATTGACATTTAATCATTCGTTAAATTCAAATACAAAAACCACTAAGCCAAATGCAACAATAAAAAATACTAATTAAATGTGAAAAGTAAAATATCCATAAATTTTATTTGTCTAAAATAGAAGTTTTAAAATAACTCTTAAGTCTCATTTTCAACTAAACATTTCCATCTACCCTCACAGCAATAGATCCTACTGAAACACCCTTAATGCTGTAACAAAGCGCAGAACTCATGATTCGGCCATTCTTTTTAATTCACGATCCTTTTTAATTTTCCTTTTATATTCCTAAACGACGTCTTAAAAGTCTTAAATGGATTGTCTCGACTTTGCTCACTCAATTCTGCGTTGACAATCCCTTGACGTGTTTTATGTCTTACTTTAAATTGCCTTTCCCGCAGTGCTGCCAGATAGAATAATTTAAAATTACCATAAAATCGTAGAGCGGAAAACATTTAAGTCTTTATTTTTTTATTATTATTCCAATCATCACGAATTTTAACAAAAGTGCAAAGATTTTAAAGAAATAAAATAATTATCTATTGTTATGATTGTTTGTGTCAACTGAGCCGCTCAACGCGAGCTGTTTTTTTTATTCTGTTCCTGTTGAGAACAAGGCAGGCAGGCAGAGGCGTTAGGCCATGCAGCGTCGTGTTTAGTTATTTCTTGCATAAAATATCCGAGATTGAAAATTAAGTGGGTCCTGTGAAAAACGATACAACTCAAAAACGCTACTTTTCAGTACCCCTACCATGAGTTGATAACCAAAGTAAACGCGCTCGATAGCGAGAGCGTAAACGCGATTTTGTATGGAATTAAAACTACGCCATCTATTGACAGTTATCTGAAGTAAAATTTCTCCATACTAAATGCACGTTTACGTTGTCGATATCGAGCGCGTTAAGTTTCGTTAGCAACTCATGGTAGGGGTACTGGAGAGTGTTTCGTTTTTGGGACTGGATTAAAAAAAAACTATTTTTTATTTTGATATAACTTTTAAATTAATGCAAAAAGTGTAAAAAAATTTGCAACAAAACTTATATAGGTATAATCTTTCATTATTTTAACACAAAAAAAAAATGATTGAAAAGACCAATTTATTGAACCGCAGGCGGTTAGTTTTCCCTAACCTGAAGGTATCTCACACAGGGTTCCTTGGCCTGCATAACCGACGTAAGTGCAGATCCCGTACTATATTGACAATATTGACAACATTTATAATGTTCCATATTTTTCGA
Source organism: Teleiodes luculella (assembly GCA_948473455.1). Taxonomy (NCBI): domain Eukaryota; kingdom Metazoa; phylum Arthropoda; class Insecta; order Lepidoptera; family Gelechiidae; genus Teleiodes; species Teleiodes luculella. The sequence goes on from OX419593.1 coordinate 11,663,342, forward strand.
ATGAAAATAAAGTATTACATATTCAGATTGCACGCGAAATTGGGTGGGATTAAGATCTTTTAACTACTAAACCTTAATTCAAAAATTGTCTCATATTGATAAATGAATCAAAATCTCTCGGAATTTCCAAATTAACTTTCCTGAGTCTATCAAAAGCGTAACTGATTTTTTTTAACCGACTTCAAAAAAGGAGGAGGTTCTCAATTCGTCGCGTATTTTTTTTTTGTGTGTTTGTTATAAGATATCTCCGCCAATTGTGAACCGATTTTCAAAATTCTTTTTTAATCGACTAGGTATACTTGCAGGGTGGTCCCATAAAAATTACGCTAAGATCGGACGATTAAATTTGAAGATATGAGGAAATAACTCCTCAATTGACGATGCCGTTATACCCGATCGGTAAATTGTTTTGGCAATATCTCGGCTTCTAATCAATCGATTTCAATATTTTTTTGCTTTATAGATAGAACTTGTACTCAAAATTGTTCCATATAAATTTGGATTATATCTGATGGCGGAGTAGAAGACTAAAACAAAAACTCTTCAAAAAACAACAGCACACTCATTGCGTTGCTTTTGTTATAATTGAAACAACAAGAAATATGCAGTTTTGGTTAATATATTCTGTAAACTAATCATAGATTAAAGATTTGAAAACCCCAACTGAAGATAACAACTTAAGAATTTTTCCGTGGACTAAACGGGCGAGCGTCGTCGTCGTCGGTATCGTAGTGGTTTGGTCAGTTGTTCGCCATTCGGAAAACTTAGGTTACAGTCCAATCAAGCAATGTTTTAGAATTTAAAATGAAAACGTAAGACTGTAAAGGAAACATAGTGAGAAAATCTGCATATAATTATGTACTAAACAAAACAAATAAAAGTTTTGTGTGAGTAACTTGTCATGGTAAATTTTCACTAAAAAGGGTAAAATAAAAAGATAATTTAAAAAATATATAAAACCGCCTTCAAAGTTAAAAATAAAGTATAAATCTAGCTGAAAGCATAGAAATTTAATATGGCTATTAATATTCCTTATTTACATAAATTGTAACATCATATCAACATGTGTAGACATTGTTATACACTTCATCTTGGAGTCGGTGCCAGCTAATATCATCACCATCATTTCGACCAAAAGACTTCTACTGCTAGCAGTCATCTATAGTGGGCTCAGTACCTAGTACTCTGACCGCGTCCTCTAATATTTTATATTCAACGATCTGTGTTTTTGAGATCAGATGTGGTTCCGATTAAATAGCTAGCCTCAAATGGCACCGACTCCAAGGTGAAGTGTATAACAATGTCTACACATGTTTATATGATGTTACAATTTATGTAAATAAGGAATATTAATAGCCATATTAAATTTATATGCCTTCAGCTAGATTTATACTTTATTTTTAAATTTGAAGGCGGTTTTATATATTTTTTAAATTATCTTTTTATTTAATAAACTAATTCAGGAGTCAATCCAATATTAGTTATATCACCGCACCACACACAATTCAATATTCAAATTTCGAATGCCGAGATAGGAAACTAAAATTTGACGTTGGTTGCCATTTGTTTTTATTCTCATCCCACGATTTTGCTTTCATCCTTCTCTGTCTTTCTGCATAGGAGTAAATAAATGGAATATCTTTAGAATTTCACTCGCTTTGAATAGCGAGCGAGCGTAAAACTTTATTAACGTTGACGTCTAGAATAGAACACGTATTGGAGAATAAACGAAATTGATCTTTTATCGAATTGAAAATCAGGCGGAAACAAACGTAATTCCAATTTTAAATAAAGAATCATACGTCGGCGAATCGGTCTGCGAGTTTATGGAGCACGTTTTAGCGAATTGAACTTGTCGAAATCTTTCTGGGAAAATCAGGAAATCTCAAGTTGGTTACTAGTTAATGTATATGAAAATAGATTCTACTGGCTTTTGGCGACTTTAGGTACAGTTGGATTAACCAAACTTTTTCTGAGAATGGCGCATTCAAAGCGAAAAACGGTTCATAGCCCAGGTACAGCTAGGCAGCAGCATTGATTTGTAAAAATTATCATCCCCTATCTACCTGGGTTGGGATCATTGGCAAGAGTGGGGACTGGGGATTATGCTATATTCAGCAGTGGACTATTGAAGGAGACTGTAGTGGTAATAAAAGACGTTGTTAAGGAGCGTGTGTTCTCGAATTGTACGTATAGAATATTTGCTGTTTGTTTTGGAGCCTTTCGTGCTTTGGATTAGTCAGTACACATAACAAAGAAAATGAAAATGTAAATGAAAAATGTTTTATTCGAAGTAACATTTTACAAATCACTTTTCGACGTCGAAAGTATTTTAAGATTGTTTAATATCGTTTATTTTAAGACTATTAAAAATACTTTTTTATGTACAATGTGGCATATAATATGTACAATTTGGTCGCCTGGAAGAAATTGCTACTTTAGCAATAAAGCCGCCTATTGGCTCATTGTTTCACACTTATGAAAATTGTAACTGTCCTATTTATTTCTGGTGTCGATAAAGAATATTTGTTGTTGTTTAAACCTATTCCATAATTAGTACGTAAATCTACTGAGCTATAAAACCTCTAAATTAACATATTATTTTTGTTTTTCGTAATTTATATGCGAGCCACGAAACTCTGAATTAAGAAAAGTAATGTCGGCCATCTAACAAAAGAAACAAGAAACACGCATAGAAAATTAAAACATGTTATTTTCCTCCGCCCGAGGGGGAACAATGTTATTTAACATTCAACAAATTCAAAAGCAATCTAAGAGTAATTATTTGAACAATCACACAAGTTTTTGATGTAGCTAATTTCTCATTAATGTAAATTTTTTCGACTTTGCTCGGAGCTATTCTAGAATTGGAAAACTGAGGTAGTAGATTTATTTTCAGATTTTATCAATAGTGAAATTTTGACTTTTTTTCAGTTATGGCATTTTTAAAATACAGTTTTGCTATTGAATGAAATGCAGCAATAATATTGGAAACAGTTGGTTCAGAATTTATTTTTAAAACTTAATAGTCAAACGCTGCCGCAAAAAAACACACTTTCACACCGACATCGCAAAGCCAAAAATTTTATTGTTATTGGAATGCGGCATTGAAAGCACTTGACCATTAACAAAATAATAATAAAAAAGAAACAAAACTTTTTCATTTGTTTCACAGCAGCTAAGTGGAAACCACCAGGGAGCACAATTAAGCTTAATGAACAACTTCAGTTAAGCACAGCTTGTAATTGGAGTCAAAAACTTAAATTGTTGGTACTTGGGTGCCCTAATTAAGGGCGAAGCTAAGTTTCGACTTCCCACTTGTGATCACATATTCATGAAGGAGAATTATGGTAGCATTTCACAGTTCAATGTGGCGGCGAAAGAATCGCGTACATTGCGGCATTGGTTGGTTTTATTTAATCGAACTCACTCCAAGTCCGGTGAAGCTCGATTGGTCGTACTTTTTCGACACAAGCATAGGTCAATTAAAAAAAAAACTCACTCGTTAAATGCCCATATAATGTCTCCACGGAGGGGCTCGAGCTTACCCAGAAATCAGAGTGAGTAGACCTTAGTCGACCACGCTGGTCCAGTGCGGGTTGGTCAACTTCACACACAACCTTTGAATTACTTCGCAGGTGTGTGCAGGTTTCCTCACGATGTTTTCCTTCACATGAATTCTAAAATCGAAAACACTTTGGTACGTGTTGAGGCTCGAACCCGCGAACTTCCGAATGGAAGTCAACGGCCCTAGCCACTTGGTCACCGACGCTCTTTGATCCACGAGTAACTACAGTATTGTATTACTCTCGCATGGAATGTAAAGATAGCCGCATATGTTGGGCAGTGGATAGAGCATCGTTGCGCTACAACGTTGATAAATTGGGTACCTAATTTTATGTTTATGGATGAATCTGAAATTAATGTTAATTAATCATTTATTGTTGCATAAAGTAAACTACAATAATACTGTTTTTTCAGATAAGCTCCATTGCCCGATATTAAAATAAAAAAGTTAAATATGAAAGAAATATGAATAATACGAATCAAATGACAGAAAAGGTCCGTAGTTAATAACGATAACTGATAGAACTTGATTTTTGTAATTCAGCACTGATTACGAGTTAAAACAGAAAAGCTAATCTTATTTTATTAAGAATAAAGCAAAAAAAAGAACGTTCTAAGTATCTTGTTCCATGAATTACAAGTAAAGGTTTTTATTAGCTCGAGTACCAAAAATACGCGTGCGAGTAGAAATAAATTTATGTAAGTAATTCCTTCCTCTGTCTGGTTTCTAAGAACTTCTCAATTTATTTTGTAGAATTTTGTGGCTTCATTACGTTCCTGTATAATACAGTTGGGTTTCCTTTTGATAATGTTCCAGAATTTTAGACTTACTAGCTCTTTATGCCTGAGGACCACCTGAGGACATCCTTCGAAGTCGAGTAGTAAAAGTTCCGGGTTCGAATCTTGGTTCAGCAAAACATCACTTCGTAAGACTTTCTATAGTTTAATCGGAACATTGCAGGCATCACCCGATTGTTCTAAAAATGTTATGATTCCCTGTTTGGCGCTACTGAAGCTACACTATTTACAAAGGCTATATTTTATTTTTAAAAAAAGGCCTCAAACAGGCAGACCCTGTACTAAGGGTTTCAGACAGCTCATATACATACATAAATAAATACTTATACTTGTTATTGTTTTCTTTTGTGTGCAATAAAGTGTTTTTACTTACATAAATATACAACATCCAGACACAAGGCAAACACAAGTGCTCACTACACGAATGTTTACCCTGGGCGGGTTTCGAACCCGCGGCCCTGTGTTTCGGAGGTAGTCGCACTACCAACTAGGTGTAGTTTTACAATTCGCTAAGAAATACGGCGACGTTAAAACGACAAGGCGACAATCCCACATAACGCAAGTTAGACAAAGCACCGCAACTATCCGATTTAATTAAACTCCAAGTGGCACGGAACGCGACGCAGATTTGCAGGTCGGTTCCACTTGCTGCCAAACTTACCTAACCACTTTTTTCAATGACTGTTCTTTTGTTGAATTGTTAAAACGAACCACCAATTAAAATAGTTTCGGAGGAAATTTTCGCAGCGAACGCTCGGACATGCAGACACACAAGTGATCCTATACGGTATCCGCTTTTTCTTTTTGAGTGTGAAACCATAAAAATAAAAAATAGAAAAAATATCAGTTGTAAAATACTAGCTTCCCGCCCTGCGGCTCCGCCTACGTTAACAGTTTTTCCCCCGGGAATGAGGTATTTTCCTGCAGTAAAAGGTAGGTAGTCTATGTCCTTCCAAGTTTTATCAAAATTAGTTCAGTGGTTTTGGCCTGAAAGCGTAACAAACAGACAAATAGACAGACAAAGTTAATTTTGCATTTATAAATATTGGTAGGAATTTAACAAAATAATTTCTAACCGTTATTCAATCAAGGAACTTAAAAGTAACTAAAAAGTTCACGCAAATATGTTCAATTGCTTTTGCTAACTAACCTACCAAATTGAATGGCATTGAATTAAAACCTGTATAAATGAGGTTAATAAACAAAATTGTTCTCATATTTAGAGTTACATTACACTAGCATCATGTGGAACATGACAAATTCCATGGATGAGTCGGCATACCTCCAGAATTTACAGCCTGCTCTAAAATTAGAAGCGTTTAAGACCATCGCAACTAAACTTTATGTCCCCAAACCACAGATCACTTAAACTGTTTTACTGCTGCAGTAAAACTGGACATCTTTGCCGCACCACCTGGCAAAGGAAGAGATATTAAGATCTACCATTATTATTAATGCGTGCAATATATGTCGAAGACCCCAGCTAGGAACAACCAGAGACGCGACGCGGGTTACAAATAAAAAATTTTTGTTAAAAAATACTTAAAAAACACGCTTTCGTCTTTGATGTCCCCGTAGCTTTGTTGGTAGTGCGTCTGCCTACGAAGCACAGGGTCGCGGATTCGAATCCCGCCCAAGGCCAACATTCGTGTGATGAGCACTTGTGTTTGCCTTGTGTCTGGATGTTGTATATTTTGTATATCATCGATGTGACACCCATAGTACAGGCTCTGCCTACTTTGGGGTCAGATGGCCGTGTGTGAGATGTCCCAAATTTTTTTTTTTTTCTAGTCAAGACAAATTAAATTAGTCCAAACGGCCGTTATAAACCATCTGGCACTCAACTATTGAAGATTTAATTCATTCCGTTTTTTTAACAATAATAAATTAATTTACAGTATTTGTACCAAGTAAATTGTGTGTCACCGTCATAGCCCGAAGAATCGCTAAACTTATGTGGCAATGGTCTGGGCACATTGCGAGTAGAACCGACGGCCGTTGGGGCAGAAAGGTTCTTGAATGGCGGCCGCGCGCCGGTAGACGTAGTGTGGGCAGGCCTCCCCCGAGGTGAGGTGATCTGGATGCGGGCAGCGCAGGACCGATCATTGTGGAGATCCTTGGGGGAGGTCTTTGTCCAGCAGTGGACGTCTTTCAGCTGAGATGATGATGATGATGATATTGTGTATGAATACAAATAGCAATAATTAATAGTTATTTTCATTCCATCCTCGTCTGATTTTATTTTAGGTTAATATATTATAGAAACCAGCCAGAAGGACGTAAAAAGAAAAACATTCTTAAAACTTCTCTCTCGTCTTAAAAACTTCTTTATGAGTAAACTTACATCTGAGATCGGAATGAATTGGTAAAGGATTGATTAAACTTGTGAAGAAACCTAAACCGTTTTAGTTAATTATGACTACTTATAAGATATTAAACATTTTTTATTTGACAAACGTTCACTTAGTTTAAAATTATTTGAAAAGTATTACTTCGAATAAAAACCTTTTCAATTGATATGATTTGATATTAAAATATTATTTTTTTATAAATAATTTAAACACACATTAAATAATTTATATATACAGTAGCCAGTTCACGAAATTCACCCCCACTGCTATGAAATAAAGGTGCTCTTAAGGTCAAAGTATCCCGCCGCATAATCAGCACATGCGGCTGGACTGTACATGTGAATATTTGATATTTTCGTGTACTGTCTGGCGTCTCGATTTAAATATAGTAAGTAACAAAAAAGTATTAGGTGACTTAAGGTAATTTTAGTTTACTCAGTAGACACATTTAACTCAATACAACGTACTAGTGTTGACGACTACGTTGTGTTGAAACAAAATTAATTTACTGTATAGTGACGTCAGCTTACGGTTTAAACAGTTGTGACGTCACATCACAAGTGGCGTGCAAATAGGAAACGGGTTTGGAAGCGTACGTAGGTATTATATGATAAACTACGATATTCTTTGTATGTCGTGCGAGAGTTTAAAATGTTTTTTATTTTTTATTTAGTTCAATAAATAGCTCATTAATTATTGTCGAGCTGTCTGTACTTCTGCCGTAAGGCGAATCTGTCATAAAGCGATTCTGCCCTAAAGCGAATCTGCCATAAAGCGAATCTGTCCTAAAGCGAATGAGGGGTATGGTTTTTTTAATAGACACTGTACAGTACTTACTTCTCTGAATTGGAAAGAAAAAAAAAGAGTTTAGAACCATTATTTAAATTCCGATTCTGATTAGATATGTTTTGAATTCCATTTACTTAGTTTTCCAAGAACTCTACCAGTAATCAACTTTCGAAACTTTTATCGAAAGATTCTCAAAGTTGGGCAAAATATCAAGATAGATAAGAGTAGCGAACTTCAATTTGGTAAATATTGATTAGTCATACTTCATATCATACTAATCATACTTATATTATAAAGAGGGAAGAGTTGTATTTTGTGTGTGTGTGTGTGTGTGTGTGTGTGTATGTTTGTATTTAATAAACTCATAAACTACTGAACCGATTTAAAAAATTCTTTCACCATTAGAAAGCTACATTCACCCTGAGTAACATATGCTACCTTTTACTGCAGGAAAATGTCTCATACCCAGGGGAAAAACTGTTAACGCGTGCGGAGCCGCAGCGGAAAGCTAGTACTATATATAAGTGAACGGTCGTTCTGAAGATCTTTGGGGAAGATCTTTGTCCAGCAGTGGACGCCTTACGGTTGGAATGATGATAGTGAACTGAATCTCTTTTCAATCGTATTCAGTATTCTGTTTGATATGATATATTTAACAATACCTGTCTACTAAAATTGCTAGTGCATTAAAAAAAAAAAATTATCGATGATTATTTGTTTCGTCAGTTTTTTACGCTAAATAAAAAAAAGCGATATAACTTTTAATAAACTTGTAAAGTGTTTTTTTCATGGCGTACTTTTTGAATTTTATATCTAGTTCTAGATACGTTGCTAAAATTAAGAGACCAATATTCAAGTTGAAAAAATCTCATTGCCACGGGAAATGTGAATATAACATTTTTCCAGAAATTGGTACGGTCAACTGCGAGTCCAAAATGTTTCGTTTACCTGCTCTTGACTATACAACGCTCCATTTTCAATTTGTTTCTTTTTTTACAAAGTATAAAGAAAAAATAAAATATTTGTATACGTGAGATTACCAGTTTGAGAAACTCAAAACGGAACGAAATACTATAGAACCGGAATTTAATTCAGGAGTTGACGGTACTTGGAGCTTTTATTTGCCCGCAGAGCATTGTCGCCGGCGCTTACGCAAATTAAAGGTAAACTAATTCCGCCAATGGACGAGAGCGAGATTTGAGGCATTTGCGGATTGGTATTTACGTAATTAATACGAATAAGTGTACGAGAGTCTCGTTTTGATGTCACGTTTATGATTTTGTTCTGAAAGAGATGGGCGTGGGTGCTAGCTTTTAGTAAAATTGCTTTAATTGAAAAGCATATAATCACTTTTAATAAAAGGCGTATTTTTTTAATGTAATTAAGCTCGCCAATTACAGTCAAGTTTGCCTGACTGATATCTTGTACTTGATGCAACTACTTATTTACCTGCGGAATGATGTTATTCAAATGGTTTATCTTTTTTTTTTTTTCACGACATATGTTATAAAAGCTTTGCTTAAAAAATAAGAGCGGATGTAAAATAAGAGCGGAATATAAAATTGTGTATAAATGAAAAGGGCTATCCTTACATGGTCTGTTATAAAACTAATACAATATATCCGGCTGCAGATACGTAGAGATAAGTTTTCCAAGTGTATTGTATATTTCACAAACCGGAGTGTAACAAAAAAGCGACGAACTCATAAAACAAAGACACATATTGAAAAGGGCAGAAAAACTTCGCGGTACTTTTTTATTTCCTTCTATGAAAGTTTGGTCGATGCCAAAAGGAAAGTTGTTTCATACAAGGGTGGATAGACAATATTATTTACAGTTGTCCTAGTTTCAGTTTATATTTATTGTGATACTGGTAAGTTTTTGATGAAACATACTTTAGTGCCGCTGCGTGACGTAAAAAAGTTTGAAATCATACTTATAGATTTTACTGCTGCATAAGATAGATATTTGTAGGCAACCTTGTTATAACTTACGGAATACAAAGATACGTTTTATAAGCTGGAAAAACGAAGAAGCTATTAGAAAAGAATTATGAAAATCCTACAGGATTCTCGTTAGAAGCTGACTAAATTGAAGGTAGTTAATGAAAAAGACAAAAGAAAATAACTATGACTCAGACTTTTCTCTACATTTTATTAAAAATGGATAATAGCTGTATTTTATATATTAATAAAAATATATTTTTATCACAAGATAGAGTTACGAAACAGAAAACATGTATCGCGATAATTATAAAATTAATTGAAAATGACTTGAGCGAATATACATACATAGTTGTACATACATAGTTTTGTCCCTACACAAAAATATCCGCAAAGCAATAACATACTTAACCTAATAAACATAAATACTCAAACGCCATAACTAAACTTTCGCGCAAAGACAAAGGAGCCCAGAACAGCCGTATATTCACATATCGAACGCAAATAACACCTATTGGGGACTACCCACAATCCACATTATCTGGTTGAAATATTGCACCGGATTTGGGGGTTCGGTGCAAAGTTCGACGCCACTCTATTTGTCCCGTGTTTCGATAACGCGATTGTTGCTTCTGTTAGTTACGGTTTAGAAACTGTAGGAAATACCATTGATGTATAAATGACCTGTATCTAAATATATTAAGCCTTATTTTTGAGTAAATTTAAACAAATTTGACATATCATGTTAAAACAGTTACTGAGCTGCATTTTTTTTTACTTAATTTGATAAATTGAATTTAGTACGAAAGAATATTCAACTTTACAAGCCATACTACTTTAAATGCTCAAAAAATATGCGTTATTTTTGATGAACTTTGTCCGTCAAAAATTCTGGGAATATGTATGAAGTATGACAATTTTCTATAAAGTTTTTTGTAGAAATAACATACAAAAATGTCCGTTGGTATTGGAGAAAATGTTAAACAAACTGCAGGTAAGTACATTTGTTATCCTTTTCTTTGCAAAGTTTATAAAGGATATGATAACAAAATGGAGCAAATTATAAATAAAATGTTTTCTAGTAGATGGCGCTCTAAGTTAAGTTAGAGTTCAGTTTTATAGGAAAAAGAGTCAGATCAGACAGGACCAGAGGTTGTGAAAGTTATAAGAGATGGTCCCCACAATTTAAAGTTCATGATAAATAAAAAGGTTAGGTAGGTTCATAAAAAAGAAACATAGATTGCGAAAAAGAAGGCAATATAATAAAACATATTAACAAACTTTCGGAAGGCTTCGTATAATTGAAATCTGTATCCAGCAGTGGATGATGAAATGTTGATGATGATTTTATACTTTTTGTAGGTACGAGTTTAATAGTTTTTTTTAGTTTAACTATTATTTTTATAGCTACTTTTATTAAAATAAAAAGATTGTCACTGCCTTATTGCCTAAAAAGTTATATTCAATTCATCAAGAAATAATAAAAAAACGTTTTCTTTTTACTTGTTTTAATAAAAGTATTTTGTTTTTTAAATTGAGAGCGCCGTCGTCAGGAAAAGCTTTGAGAACCACTGTTTTAATCCAGCTAGTTCAAAGAGATAACGCCTGTGTTGCTCTTTTCCGCGGGCAATGTTGCCAACTAGTAAAAGTGCAAGTTGTTCAGAACTTCGGCCAGGATGGCTGATGCTGCTGGTTAACTTTGTAGCTCATGTTCAGGTAAGGGAATCTGTCGGCTAATTTCTGTAACCGATATTGGAAAGTTTGTTTGAGCTATGGGTTGAACGAAACATGGACAGTATTGTGTCTATGTTTCCAGAAGAAATATTTTTAACTTATTTTTGAAATTTAGATCGTGAAATTAGCGGGAGCAAAGTAGTCATAGACCAACGAGCGAAAGAAAAGTGATTTATAAAATCTTACTTCGAATAAAAAACTTTGACTTTTGACTTTTTGACTTGATGAGCCCCAAATCACGACCTAGTGCGTTGATACGGAAAGCATAATGAAAAAAACTTGAATTGGGAATCGCCTGATGGCCGCAACCGCAGGTATTAATATACCTGCAGGGTAATCATTACCAGAAGGGTATTTACTACCAGAAGGGCATTCACTACCAGAAGGGAATTTACTACCAGAAGGGCATTTACTACCAGAACGGCATTCACTAACAGAAGGACATTCTGCTAGTGTGAATCTTCGGCTACTTTAACCATATCTGTGATCCAATTGTCCAGGTTGGTTGGTTGGTTGGGTTGGTATGTTAGGCGAGGCGTTATAACCGTGTGTCAGGATATTCTAAACACCGTAGCATGGCAACCATACTAAACCGTGTCGATGTAAATCCCTGTATCGTTCAAAATAAACTCTATAACCATGGAAAATTGCACAAAATTAGTATATTCAAAGCAGCCGTCAGTAAGAATAAGCGGGGTATTTCCATAATTGAGCGAGAGCCGAGCTGTTTGTTCCGTATAAAACAAATTTATGATCGCGATTTATGCCGCGTTCCTTCCTTATCGCTAATCGCGCACAAGCTGCTAGGAATGCTTTTTGGTGTGATAAAAAAAACAATAATATTTTAACAAAATAAACTACATGGAAACAATTTTCGAAGCATCTTATTTTCTGCTGTAATTTACGAGGCTGTGATGCGCGACAGTTTGTCAATTTTACCTAGTTACTTAAAGTGCCAAGCCAACCAACATTTTACAATAATTCTCGTCTTTATTACCACTAAATATAGACTATTTTAAGAATTTAAGTTATTTATTATTCAACCTCTTTAGTTAGTGTCCGAAATATCAAGTCATCTAAATCTTCTCGCCACAGATGCAATAACAAACAATTACAAAAACAATGTCGACTTCGACTGCTTCGTAATTTTGTAATTTATAAAAAAACACACGTTGAAATTCATAAGCGTTTGTGGAATAATAAACTCGCCGAAAATATTCACCCCAAAGGCGGCGTACCCATAAAACAGAATCACATACGGGAGGTAATACAAAGAAACACGATGGAGGACCTTAGAGACCTCACACATTAACCACTCCGGCAAAGACAAGTTGGAATTTCATTTCAATTACGAGAACGCGAATTCACTACGACTGAATTTAAATAGATTTGGAGAGCAAATGTACCTTCAGTCTGGTTTATTGGCGACCCGGATATGTTTAAGGTACATCGCAGTTTTGATTTTATTACCGTAGGAATACTTTTTGAAGTCCTATTTTAGATAATATTCTACAGGCTATACCTAGTGAATGTAAATGAGGCGTGATTTTATGTATGTATGTAATCAGTTGTCATAGTATAGTATAGTGTGGTTTATGTTCCAATGGATAGTAGGATTCACACTTGTGTTACCAATAGCATTTGCAAGTTTCATTGGCGAGCTTTTCTCTACAGAAGACACCGCACATGTTGCTTTGCTGAACTTCCTATTAAATTAAAATGTTTCTTTGACGTCATCAAGTATTTTAACCCGTACGCTGTCAATTCCGAGATATCAATTATCTTGAAGAAGGTCAAATGGCTAAGTTATAAAGAATAAATCGATTTTATGTTTTTCCCCTCCTCCTCCTGTCACGTCCCCCTGAAGTGTGGCATGACAACCTATAACTTGGCGAAGAAAATAATTTAATGCTATTGTCTCTCGACTAAAGCAGAGCTGTCATGAGTTACCTAATTAGGCAAAACCTGGATTCAATACTTGTACCATAGTACTTATTAAATCCATGACCTAAAAGCACTGTTGACATTTGACCTTGACTTTGATATCTATCAAATATTTAAAAACAAAGGAAACAGCAACGTATATAAAATAACCACTGCTACCAAAACTCTAAAAGAGGCCTTTGATGTACCCATTTCCGTAATCCGCGTTTTCTTTCTTGGCAAAATCTGAGGGTAATCCGTTTGGGAGCGATCTCGGTATCGCTTGCTGTACTTTGTTCGGCAAACAGCGGCTGAGTGCGTTAATGGCGGATTTAATAATGAATAAGGAATATGATATTCGAATTTCAAAACATTTTTCTTTTGTTTTGTGGCCATGGCTTATAGAGCTTTTTTAAATTTAGAAATGTTTTTTTACAGGTTGTTAGTCAAATTAATTACTTATATCTAGAAATAACGGGGAATTTTATGGCGTTACACTACTTTTATCTAGGTATCGTAGGAATAACTTGGTTTACCCAGCGAATTGTTTATCATATTGAAAAAGCATACTTTTGGCGAACTTTATATAGACTTAAAATAAAAAAAATTTTTTCTTATCTATCGTCTACCGACGCAGCATGATTCTCAACTTTAAAAACATCTGTTCTAAGTATTATAAAAAAACTACAAATTCAACAATATTTACCATCCTATAGAAAACAAAAACTTTCATGAAAATGTCTCTAACTAAATCTCGTAAACTGGGAAAGCGTAGGTGCAGGTCTCGTGTTGCTTAGACTTAGACCTTTTTAAACCCACGCAGTTGACGTAGAACAAAACCTATTTCACAACAGCATTTATACAACAACTTTTTAGGCATATAAATCATTTTATTATTATTATTAACAGCTTTTACGTCTTATTCCACCACTTGACTTGTGGACTAAGATCATTCACCTGAAAGGGTTTTTGCCTAAGTTCTAGTTTTGTAGAGGTTAGGGATCGCGATTGCTGTTAGGTACATAGGTGAATGATATTTGCTATTTTGCTAGTACAAGTATAAAAAACTAGCTTCCAGCCCCGCGGCTCCGCCCACGTTAAAAGCTTTTCCCGTGGGAATGAGGATTTTTTCCGCGGTAAAAGGTACCCCAAGGTCTATTTTATCTCTATACCAAGTTTTATAAAAATTGGTTCAGTAGTTTCGGAGCCTATTACATGTAAACAAACAAGCAAACAATCAAGGAATAATCCTATGAACGAACACTGGATTAAAAGAGACAAATGAGATTGAATGATGACATCTGAGAGGTGGCGGGTAGCAACTTGATCCTTATTTTTTGAGAAGATGAATAATAAATAATTCTATAAAAAGGTCTGTTGGGTTGGACAACTATACTAAGCCGTCATAGCTTTAATTCACAGTAATTTATATTGTAAATAACATTATCCGAAGCTTTACGTCCTGAGTCACAATTTTTTTGCGATCGAAGATGAAAAATTACGCTAAATAACTTTTTACTTAGTTATCCCCAATTTCCATAAATTTTCTTTGCCGGCTCTAAATATAAAATAATTATGACTGACTTTGACATGACCAATTAATGTTAATTTATATTACAACTGAAAATAACATTTTCTTCAGTACATCTATACAATTATTATATAAAACCTATTTATGAATTACTCATGAGAAAAAGTTGGCTCAGGTATTTGTCTGCTACGAAGAATGGTCGGCTCCTGTGTTTGGAAACTTTAGATTAGAACGGTTTTCTTTTCCTTACCAATTCATGCGTGATTGTATGAGGAGGCACCCGGTATGTATTTTTAGACTATTTAACGAGTATAAAAACCGCACATAACAGAGTTAGGTACTACATATTTATTCTGTGGCATTACTGAGTACAAAACCGAGGTGAATTCAGTGAAATTGCCCCGAGTTCCGGGCAACCACGCTCAGGCATGTAAGGGTGAATAATTAAGTAATAAATCTGCCAAAACATCGGCCAATTAGTTCAGTCCATTACCAGTTTACAGTTTTCTTTTGTAAACCATTAGTGCCTTGTTAATCTTCATTAGGGTGCATCTAATCTGGGAACCTTTTTACCTCTTCCTCGCTTTTCCTGTACATGTCAAGGTGCGGACGAATAATAAATGAATGAGCTGTTTTATTATTCTTGCTGTTCATTCCTACTTTAAATACGTGAACTAACGTTTAAAAAGAAGTTCTGTTTTACATTTGATTTTTTAGAAATTTGGTATTTGCTTTAATTTCTTCAATTCTCAGTCTGATATAGCTTGTTATAGAGTTCTCAAGTCGGTTATCAGCTCAACATGCCACTTTATGTCGAAGTCGACCAAGTTTACCACGTGCGGTTTGATCCATGATTTTTGAAAATCCTAAATTCTACATGATGTGCCTCAACAAAATGCTTCTTGGAAAGGAAGCGATTAATTTAGAATTTACACCACATACGTTTTCAAAATGGTTCGTACAAAAATATATTTTTGGTCAAATTGGGCTTCAATTCTTGCAATATCTTTTAACTTCTGATTCCATTTTAGATACTTATACCACATATTATACATAGTTAATTAGTTCATCGGGCTGTTATCCGCAACTCGACGTCAAACGCGCCTATTTTGCGTATTAACACCACATATACATAGGTACATACAGTCACGCCTCTTTCCCGGATGACCACGTCAATCGATTTCATATTTTATTCTCTTCTGTCTTACATCTTGTAAATTTTCTGAATAATGAACAAGATAGACATAAGCCAGATAAATAAAATCGAATAATCTACATTTACGGCGTAGCTGTCAGTTTTAGGAAAGCTCGGCTAAGCTTCTTTAGTATCGGTTTAGTTTTAAATGTATTTTGTTGGCCACCAAGGTAATGTTTGTCTTCATTAAGGTGCATACACAATCTGAGGACGCTTTTAGCCGCGCTCGCCTTAAGGGCCTGCTGAATAAAATATAAAAAGGGCTCTCACTGTCCGCCGAATATCTCTAGATTTGTGGTCACAAAATGCTTCGAAAATTTCAAGTAGGTACTCGAGCGTCATTTACGCACTTCCTCCGATACGTTAGAGATCCGAATTCGAGAAATTATATTTGTATAAAGAACCAACAAACTAAACCTAACTCGACCGACGGATTCGTATGAGGTAATAGAACAAATAGTACTACCGATACCTCACACCGGATTCGGAGCGAAAACGGATCGGAAGCAGTGCGTAATCACTGTCTTTAAATCTATAGTCTCGGAAGTATTGCCTTTCAGGTAATGAATAAGATGAAGGAATAATGTTCTGATCTGAATGAGAGACAACCCTAAATTAGGATTGAGGCTGTCACTGTCAAATTTAAAAAAATAATCTTTTTTTTAATTGACCTATGCTCGTGGCGCAAAGTACGATGAATCAAGCTTCACCGGACTTGAAAAAATAACCATACAGATATAGAATTTGATATCTTAGCAGCTGGTCCGAAGTGGAAGCTACACATACTTAATTTAAGAAAAAAAATGTAGAACGTCATAAAATATTTTATGAAAATATTAAGGTGTTCCTAATTTGAAATAACGGTGATACTAGTTATGAACGGGTTTCCCTTCGATTAAACTATTGAACACCACAGCACAAAGACTCGGCTGTAACCGTTTAATTGAATAAGTATCAATCGTTTAGTTTAGATCACGCAGACAATATTCCTCTACCCACCGAAATTTCTACTAAGGTGATATTGGTTTAAATGACAGGGCCGGACTAGGTCGGGGCACCATGCAAATTAGATAAACTATTCACTGGACGAATATTTCATCATTTACTAAAATGATAAAATAGGCTACATAGAGGAAATTAATATCAATACATTACTTCTTCTTCTCCATTTTCAATAAGCTTGGCATCAGAAAAAAATAACTCCATTGTTTATTAAAGAGAGGTGGAAGCCGCGCTTTCGTTATTCCTGAGGTCTACTAAGTTTCGTTGACAGTAATATACAATTCGTCCAACCAAAAAGAGTTTAATATAATTGAAACTCTTTAAAAATAAATTATAGTTACCACAAAACAATATATATTTACATAATTACAAAGAAAATAAAAACAAACATGTACTTGACAAAGAAATCCTGTGTAATCGTAACCTCCTTAACACAGCACATATAATATGTATATCAGCACATGTATATGTCACCGTAAGATTATAAATACCGTTAGATTACAATCTATCTAGCGAGATTGTAAACTATCGAAAAATTGTGAACCAAACATACTGATCACTATTTAACAGATAATTTTTCGATAGATTATAATCTATCGAAATTAAACCGTCAAATTGTGAAATAGTATAGGATGGAACGCATCTCGCGCGCTGATTGGTTGATCGTCATATGCTCTGCGCCGCCATATTTGTTTCTTTTTTCGTTTATTATCTAATGTAAACAATCTGTGTTTAGGTGAATTTCAATTAATTTCGTGTTGATAATAACTCACTGTTTTTTAATAATTTCTATGAAATTATTGTGGAAGTAAAATGAATCCATGATTAATCGAAGAATAGAAGTTTGAATGATAAATGTGTCAGTGTAAGTGTCCAAAAATATACCATAATAATGATGTCAAATTTACTGATAATCTACTGAATAATAGATAAATACTTGATGTCACAATTCTTAAAGTGCATTAATTTTATTCAACTGACGCCTGTGTTTCATTTTCAACTGTATGGACATAGAACGGCCTGCTGTAAGACCGACCAATCAGGAACAGCCTTTGGACAGTTGACAATTTAACGCGCGACAGATTGTGATTTAACAGTTTCATTTCGATAGATTACAATCTACCCAAAATTAATACGTTCAATTGTAATCAGTACGTTTAGTTCACAATCTTTCGACAGTTTACAATCACGCGAGTTAAATTGTAATCTAACGGTATTTACAATTTTACGGTGACATATATAAAGCCTGACCAAAGAAATAAGAAGCCTCGCCATATTGCGAAATTTCAATGGAACTAATTTTATAAGGGAAATTGTTGCCATAGTTGTAAAAATATACACGTGGCGCCCCTGGAATAGGCTTCTTATTTCTTTGGTCAGGCTTTATACAATATTTTCTGTACCCTTTACATAGAACCACCCCTGGGCCGAAGCACCAACCGGAGTGAAACTTATTTAAATTTAATTGGGCGCTCTTGCGCCAATATTTGCCATCGGTTGCGATTCGGGAAAGCGGCCGGAATCTATAGTCAACGATACGTAAATGTATTCCCGGAAGATATATATATTAAATGTTACATATTTTAACACACACGCAATGGTCTGGTATGGTAAATAATTACTTATGTTGCTGGTAGAAATTGCTACCTTTAGCAATAAGCCCACCTGCATCTAGTTACCCTATTAGCTATAGATTATGTTTGTTTTAGTGTCTTTGTGTGCAATAAAGTTTACTCTATTCTATCCTCACTTTTATTTCAGCTGTAGAATTAAGCCTCATAATGGGAATTTATATTAGTTAATAAAACTGCGTTTTCAATAATATGAGTTAAAAGACCACGAATAAGATGAATAAGAAAGAAATAAAGACATAAATGAACAGAAAATATGCGGACATGGTGAATTTTTATCTTACAAAGAAACTATGAATACTTTATATACCTACTTAATTTATTTACTTACTTACTCCACTGGCTGAGTGATCCAAAGTAAATCTTGGCCTCCGAAACGAGAACACGCCACTTGTTCCTAATGCTTTTTATAAATGCTTTTTATTATGAAACGTGTAATTGTTTATTCTATGGCAGAAGTTGTAAGTGTTGTTGTGTGCTGTAAGTTGTTGTCTATATACCGTTCTTATTATTATTACCGACTTTTTATAATTACTAATTACTTACTAATTCAAATTGAAATTCAAATTATTTTTATTTGCAAGAATACAGTACAAAAGATCTTAAAGTAATTATGTCCAGACAATGTATTCAGCCTGCATGCAAGCGTGCAAATATTTATTGCTAAATAAAAATTTCAATCAAAGAAAAAAAATTAAAACACAAACAAACAAACACTAGGGTAGGGACTCGAACCCGCAAATCTTTGGCTGTCGCCTTATTATAGTCAACTGTAACCGTGTAGCTTTATAAGCTACTTCAAAATCGCTTCATCGAACAGGGCATCAGTTTAGAGGCACAACAAAATTCATTCCTGAAATATTTAGGCAGCCGACCGCATTGAAAATTCCCGGCCCTTAACGAGAGGTGATGAGGCCCCACAATTACCGTAATAGGTGTAGTAACAGGGCCCAGCCAGGACCATCATGGACCCAAGGGTCTGTTTTTGATTTCCAAGATTTAAATGTTTTAGTGAAGTAATTAAATTTGCTTTTTATAAATCTTTTATGATATTGTTATGTAACTGGTGTTTGAGTCAGTGGGTAAAAAGATAACTGTATTTAGTTTACACAACAACGTTAAGATTTAGACTTTTGTAAGATGATGGCTATTTGTTTGTAATGGTTTGTTTTATTTTTATATTGCCTTTTTTTTCGTAGTCAGCACATAGAGTTCTACGAGGTTTGAGCCTACGTTGAACTAGCCTGTACATTAGTGTACATCTGTGTGTGCGTAAATGTAGGACCAGATGCAAGGTGGTCAATTTGACGAATAAATGACTTGAATTTCATCACAAGTGCACATAAGAGAAATATAAGAGCGCCGAATAACCATACATTATAATAATTATATGAATTTGTAAATTGAACTACAGGGGGGTCAAAAGTAGGTCGAAACGGTTCGTGTAAATAGTGCACGGCATGCGCGCGGCTTGTTGCTGGAACTTGGCCTGCGCACTCCCGTGCGCTTAGATTTCAGTATGTTGAAAGTAGTTGAAGGCGCTACAATACTGACGTAACAGAGATGCACAGCGTGTACTTATAATTACAAATATGGGAGAAAACACGGAAACTATTAAATTTCAATCCGCGCATGGAGTGGGATATTAATTAGTTGGGGCAACGATTACACAGAATTAATTGGGTAATCCAGTATGAATTTAACGGGAAATTCAATATGAGTTTAACGGGTCCCGGCTGCGGATCCGTTTCGCCCAACTGTTTGCCGAATGGGTTTCCGTGTTGCCAATTGTTTTTTGTCGCTCATTACCGAGCTCATTAATTTAAATTTGTTGAACCCTTAACAAGTGGCTGGTTTAACTGATTATTTGCTATTTGACGCTTGGAAACGCGGTTTGGTCTTTTAGGGTCGCTGTGAAAGGTAATCTTTTCAATTAATACAACCAAATGTAAAAAAACATTGAGTTTTCAATTAAACAAAAATACATAATTTACAAAATATGCATTTAAAGTGTAATGATTTATCTATAACCTTATCACTAAGCCAAAACTATTGTTATATGCTTCTAATAATAATTAATATTATTTTCAATTGAACATAGTTTTTCAAATATCAATACTCTTGCTTGCTCTATGCTCTTTGTAAGCATTATATAGAATATGTAGAATGTTGGATGTTGTTGATGTTAGTTATTTGCAGCAAAAAAACTACCTCTGTGATTGTAAATGTCATTCAACATTACATAAATAATTTTCAATCAAGAGAAAAAGAATATTATAATAATTTCATGAATTTTGGTATTGGAGTAACAGCACAGAGCAACGCCATTTAATATCAATGCTTAGTTTATGCTTTTTTTTAAACAATCACACTGTCAACACATTCAAATGATCCAAATCGCATAAAGCGTCAATAACCAAAACAGAAAGTCTATTTTCGCATACTCTTCAGAACCTAGACATTGTATCCGAGTGCACGTCACTCCTACTCCCAAGTGCTTCTCTCAATATGCACAAGACCGGGTAACAAAGAACTTGGTGCACAAACAAAACTAGACTTTGTCGCTTAGACAGAAATGACAATTCTGAATAAAAGTAGTCCACTTTCTAAATAGTTAAAGAATAGAGCACCGTGGCAGTGCAGAATATAGAAATGTAGAGACATGTTCTCAGGAGAGCAGAGACGTTTGAAAGCTTGATAACGCCATCTTAGTTTTACGATTGTCTGGATTTTACTCCTACATCTCTTAGATAATCTGTTTCTTATTGTTATCTTGCAACTTTTATACGTATGTTAGGGAATTTTCTTATCTTAAGATTCTTGAAGATATAAGTTTACAGGATCCTTGCTCTAATATTATGAATACAACATGTATAATATGAATAAACACATAATTTCTACTGAATGAGGTCGATGACTGATTTGTTAAAGGTCAAAATAACAGAAACCATAAATAAACTAGTATGTCATTTAATCCTTTATTTTATCCATTAAGTGAAGTCTACGGAACCTAGTTCACACCTAAAACCAAACGACTAAGAGAAAGGAAAAATCACGCTTCTCTTTATCGTTATTCCGAGACAAACAACGACATCACTAGAAAATTTAGTCCAGTTACAAAACAAGCAATAGATTTAGTTTAACAAAACAAGCAATAGTTTAGTATAGAATAGACATCCCCTAAAACGTCTCAATTTGAGTAGAACATCGCTTCTCATATCACCGGGAGAGTTGAAGTAGACATTTCGCAACCCGCACTGCATCTTAACAAGCGCAGTGCACACTGGTGACATAAACTTTGTTATAAAAGCACCTTTACGGCTACGGACGGGCCTGCTCTGTATGCCGAAACGATGCTGTTTCTTTGTTCTTATCGAGCTGATGGTTTTTGGTCTACAAGGCTAGTTGTTACCACCTTATTTCAAGTAAACGATGTACGAAATATAATTTGAATTTGATAAAACGAGTCCTAGAATCTACAGGCGGACTATGTGCGTGCAGTCATATCACGTACTCTAACTGATATTTAACTCATGATAATTTTCCTAAAATTACGTTTTAATATTTTGTGTTACGAACGCAGTGTATGGGTACTTACAAATTTACACATTTTTACATTTTTATTATTATATATATTTATTAATATAAAAAATCACGTGAAACAACTTACAGGATGAAACTCAAGTTCTAGAGCACTTTTGGTCTAAAATGAACCGGACTATCACTGAAGGTCGGTCCGTCAGAAAACCACATTCAAAAAAACATTCAAAAAACTGAATAATTCGAACAATACCGCAGAAAGAGCTTATCACGGCAGTTGGCAATACTTGTACATAAGCAGAATAGAAGCACATTCCAATCAGAAACGAAAAATATGGAACACCAATTAAACTGTAGCCTTTTGGAACCGTCGCAAACATACAGTTAGGCCGCTCGGATTGAAACAAATCGCGTCAAAGCTGCGTCCAGCCCGGGTTATTTATCAACTACGTCAGGCAGAAAACTCCTGCTAGAAAACTAGTAGGTAAAATAAAACCCAATTTTACTTTGGGGATATTAGACAGGTATTTTTTGATCCGCTGGAAATATTTACATCACTTCATACATAGTATAAAACAAAGTCGCTTTCTCTGTCCCTATGTCCATATGTATGCTTAAATCTTTAAAACTACGCAACGGATGTTGATGCGGTTTTTTTAAATAGACAGAGTAATGAGGAAGTGTCCTAAAAAAATCTAATTAGTCCGTCAGTTAGATTACTAAAAAATAATGTACACGTATTATTTTTTTCGTCTGGCAAACGAAAAATGCCGACGATACAGCACTTTCCAGTACAGAAATTTCCAGTAACGACACGCCGCCATACAAATTGTACGAAACAAGTGACGTCATAGTACCCTTCTCATACATTTTGATTCGGTAAATCTTCGTCAAATTGAAAAAAAAAAAATACGTGTTAAATTTTTTTCGATAATCTAACAAAGGGATTAGTTAGAATCGATTACTTTTTTCCGAGGACACTTCCCTATTCAAGAGGAAGATTTATATGTATAATACATGTATAATATACTTAAGGATAACCCACAATAACCATTTTCCCGTGCGGAGCCGGGGCGGGTCGCTAGTTAACTACAAACAAACAAATATTCTATATTGAATACATTACTTTTTCAGCGCATTCCCGCTTTCCCCATTCTCGTTTTAGAACTTTAAAAAAGAAATTATAAATGTTCCGTGTACTCATTTCCAGCCAGTAACTCTTCATAAGGCGGGGCCATAGATTTATATATTGATGAGGTAGACGTCGCACATTAATGTAACTTCCAGATGCACTAAATAATTCAGATACGAGTTCACTGTACTCGCTCGAGTGAAGCCGGGGCGCGTGGAGATAGCTCACAAATAAACAGCACAGCGGTTCTCAAACATTGTTGTAAATCGCACTTTGAATATACTCGTAGTATGCACAGGCCTGGGTTATGTACGAGTATATATCTTTTATGAGTTTGAAATCTGACCGCGACAGATCAAAATCATTAATCACTGTTATTATTTTATTTACTCATTTCTATTAAGACAAATTATTTATTAATTTAAATATACTAGTGACGGATGTAGTCGTTATACGAACTATGTCAGAAGCCTTAGGCGGTTAAATAATTCAGACACCAGAGTTTATTAGGCAGAGTAAACTCAAACAAAACCCATAAGATAAGCAGGCAATTAAGATACGATTTTTCTGAGTTTCTTTAAACTATTTATGATTTATTTTCTAACCTAATAAAGTTTGAGTACCTCAGCACTGTTCGGATGTTACAGTCTGCTAGCGATATCGAACTTCGAGACTAAGTTATGAATTATTTACCTTGCTAGAGTATCTGATCGCTAGTTTCAGACGTAAATTTAAAAGTTTCAGGCACACTTGTTCTGTATATTAAGTATTTGTGTACACTGGAATTCGACTATGTTACGCTTTTATATATTATAAGCACTAAAATTGATAAAATAGCTTGTAAATTAGGCCATAGCTGGACCCCTTTATCGGAAGATGTTACAATTAATGATTTTTATACTATGGCAGGTATTTCACTGGCGACAAAAGACGAAAGGGACGCAGTTATGCGCAAGAGTGAGCACGGTGTATTTGTATCTCATTCTAACGCATAACTGCGTCCCTGTCGTCTTTTGTCTTCTGTCGCCAGTGAAATAGGTGCCTATGCAGATCCGCATGGTATAATAACATACTGTACCAGGTGGAACAAGCTTGCGACATCAAAAATTTACACAATTCAAACAATCAGGCTATCCTGCTTTCCCGTGTGTTTATTTGTATATTTTGCTCTTCTTCTATCACACTAATATTATAAAAACGAAAGCTTGTGAGTGTGTGAGTGTGTATGTTTGTTACTTCTTCACGTCTAAACGGCTGGAGCGATTTTAATAAAATTATGTATGGAGTTAGCTGACACCCTGGATTAACACATAGGCTACTTTTTACCACGGGAATATGACTCATTCCCACGGGAAAAACGCTTAACGCGGGCAGAGCCGCTGCGCGGAAAGCTAGTTTCTGAATAATGACGTAGGCGTGTTCTAAACATACAAGAACTTATCTTTTTAAACCATGCTGCCGGGGAAAGTACAATGATTTCAGGAAAATCTACTTCAAAATTGATTTTCACAAAGTCACAGAAGAAAATAATAGTACTAACCTGTACAGAAAGGACACTCACCTCCCCGCGCTAAAATGAGTTCCCCGCCCGTAATAGCGCCCCACGCCCCTCACCCCACAGGCGCCGCGGGACTCTGCCAAGGGTGTACGGGGGTGTTTTACATAGCGCCTAGCGCCATTGACTTGTAGTTGATATTCAGTTGTTATTCAAAACGAAGTAGCTTGTCAAAGCGCGTTTTCTGTATGGAGTGACCGCCCAGTGACAAAGTTCAGTTTATATTAATCAGTAACATTAATTATGAAGTCAGTAAACAGTGTGGTCGATTCCGCATCAGCTGACTAATAGCGGTGCGGTAAATACTAAACAAATATTGATAGAATCTCTCAGTTTGTTGTGGGACGAAAGCAAACAAACATTTTAGTCGATATAGAGGAAATATCAGGATATAAAGTACCATTAGTAACAAACAGTAGAAATATAATACGCGATGTTTTATTTTTCCTGAGGTAAAAATAGGTTTAAATTAACTAAGCGACTTAAAATTTTCGCGTTAAAAATGACAAACACCGAGATATAAAACTTGCAGTTTATAAATACTTTTACTGTGAGGTTATTATATTCTAATAGAGAATATTGGACTGTAAATAAGAAAATTAATAATATTTAATTCAATATGATTTTCCTTCACCAAAACATTATAAGCCGAAGTATATAAGAAAATATAGTATATAAGAATATAAAAACGTAGAAGTCTTAAATGTGTACTTGCTTGTTTGTCGAGGGGTTTCGAGGTTAACCTACCTCACAAACCCTGTAAGCCTACTATATAAGTAGCGACAGGCTCGAGAAGCTGTCAAACGCGACATAGTGACATTAGAGCCCTAGCAGTTTTGTCAATATGTGTTTACAGCTTGATGCGTTTGACAGCTTCTCGAGCCTGTCGCTACTTAGATAGTAGGCCTACTGGTGTCGGAATTATAGAACCGCCTTAGGCTTCCGACATGGCTCCTATAACGACTACATCCGTAGATAGTAGCCGGGACCAACGGCTTAATGTGCCTTCCGAAGCACGGAATCCTCTTTCTTTTCGGACAATCAGGTGATACAGCCTGCAATGCCCTAACCAAACCGAGGAAAGTCTCACAAAGTGATATTTAATGTGAAGACCTTAATCACGATACAAACTCACATTGAAAGGAATCTTTCAAAACTCCACTCGGAGTTGTGAAAGCTGTGTACATAAGGGGAAATCTGAAAGTAGTATTTATTATTTATGCAGTAAGTCATAAATCACTTCGGCACGTGTGTACGGCACGGGAGGAGCATCGCGAGTGATGGTAGACGCCTATAAAAACAACCTAGTACGCTTATAGGGTTGCCAAATTATCGATATTTCGCCTATACAGGGCGTCCCACGGCTATGCCACATGGAGGGAAAGTACCCTAAATATTGTAGTTAGAACATTTTACTGGAAGAAGACTTTATTTTATTTCTTAAAACTATCAAAACTGCATTCATATTTTTTTTAATAATTACATGGTTGAACCGGAAATCGAACCCGCTACACGAGAAAAAAAAACACCCTGTAGTTTTATCATACTAATCGAACGGCTTCATCATAAGGATTATTTTTTGCTAAATAACATGGTGTCAGAAATAAAAAGAAGACTATGAAATTTAACATTTGATGTGGCCGCCGAGATCACCAGATCTAACCCCGTTTGATTTTTCTATGCGGTTATGTAAAAAAATTAGTTTACAAGAACCGATCTAAAGTGTCCACGAGCTACAAACAGAACTTATTTAAATATCCACCACAATAAGATAAAAATATCGAGGGAGTGAAATAATCAAAAGAGTGCGACTTTGTATTCAACAGCTTGGGGGTGGGTCATCTTGAGCATTTGATAAAATTGATAAATTTTGTATTAAAAATGTTAAAATACATAGTCTTCATTTTATTTCTGACACTATGTTATTTAGCAAAAAATAACCCTTATGATAAAGCCTTTCGATCGGTATGATAAAACTACAGGATATATCTTTTTCTCGTATAGCGGGTTCGATTCTCGGTTCAACCATGTAATTATTAAAAATATATGAATGCAGTTTTAATAGTTTTTAGAAATAAAATAAAGTCTTCTTTCAGTAAAATGTTCTACCTACAATATTTAAGGTACTTTCCCTCCATGTGGCATAGCCGTGGGACGCCCTGTATATATTGATAGAGTTGAATAAATCCATGAATATTGAAAACTGCTTGTCACGATTGCAATAGTTTTTATGGAAAGGATACAAGGATTTTTTTTCTGTATGTATATGTTACGGCTAATACCCGAAGTGCGGCTACACCTAGTTTTAGCCGGTTAGAAATAGGTGTAGCCACTTACTCTTGGTTAAACCTAGTACGAGCCGATTGTTTTCGGGTATAACTAGGTCTATCCTTCATCATGCCGGGTACAACTAGGTCCGGCCATTCCCTGTTGGATAAAACTAGGTCTATCCAATATCATTCCGGCTAGAACTAGGTCTAGACAATCCATGTTGGATAAAACTTAGATGGGTGTCACGCCACGCCTTCCTTCCGCCCCGCGTCACACTCATGACTCACAGCATCTGCAGCAGCGGTTTGGGGTGAAGTGCATAGCGAGGCACGCGCCTCTGCAGGTCGAGAGCGCCAGGTGCTGCTGATCTACTGCAGGTCTACTAGCGAGTGTGACTCACTGTCTGCAGCAGCAGCGCGTGTCTTAGTTTTATCCAACAGGGATTGGCTGTACATAGTTGTAGCCAGCATGCTATCGGCAGAGCTTTTTTTAGATATTAAAAAAACATCCAATAATAAGAAACGTAGAGAGTTTTTTTATTATTATAAATCGCGCAAAGGCAAACGCGGGTGTACGGGTGGCGGGCGGCAGGGGCGCGCGAATCGCGTGAGCCAGGCGCCTGATACTTGTTTCAACTTGTTTGCATCTAGTTTTATCCAACAGGGATAGTCTGGACCTAGTTCTAGCCGGAATGATATCGGATAGATCTAGTTTTATCCAACAAGGAATGGAGGGACCTAGTTGTAGCCGGCATGATGAAGGATAGACCTAGTTTTACCCGAAAACAATTGGCTCGTACTAGGTTTAACCAAGAATAAGTGGCTACACCTAGTTCTAACCAGCTAAAACTAGGTGTAGCCGCACTTCGGGCTTTAGCCGTAACATATATATTGGTAAAGCCTGACCAAAAAAATAAAAAACCTGATCTGGGAGCGCCACGTGTATAATTTCATGTTATGGCAACAATTTCCATTATAAAATTAGTTCCATTGAAATTCCGCAATATGGCGAGGTTTTTTATTTTCTGGTCGGGCTATAAACAAATATTATACTATTGTAAAAATAATTAATATTAGTCACATAATGAAAAAGAAAAAATAAAAGAAAGATTTTTAAAAAATAATATTTATTCTATAGGCCACATTGCTAACACATTGATTACCCTCAACAATGGATACTTTATCGATAAGTTACTGGATGTTGCCTTATCGATTGGCAGCACTATACAAAACATTTTTTACACTATGTTTATATTTACCCATTTTTATATTACGTTTCCCGGGTGCAAAGTAACGGGCTAAGAGATATGAGTCGGGCACAATATAAACTAGGGATGATATACCGCGGCTATATGAAGAAGACAATTTTCAAGTATTATTTATCGGAACCCGTATTGGTCTAAAGAAGTTTTATTTTAAGTTAAGAAGGAATTTTATGGGACACCACTTTGTTTTGAAACATGACAACATTAAAAAACACGCGTATGATGACTTATTCTGCCGGGTTCGAAACTCAAAGATTGGAATTTAACACTTTCTGTGCATGTACGACCTAAATAAATGCATAAGCCAGAAATGGTCAGTGTTAATTTTAGAATAGAATAGAATAGAATAGAATATACTTTATTGCACACAAGAGAATACAACAAACATAATTAAAACAACACAGGTGTACAAAAGGCGGCCTTATTGCTAAGGTAGCAATTTCTACCAGGCAACCCTTTTATCATAATAAATAAATACATAGGCATATCCTGGACTTTGGATGTCAAGCATTTGGTAAATAATATAGATACGTAGATAAACAAATACATAATACTATGTATAAATATACAATATGTAGTCAACAGGCAATCACAAGGAATGACAGGAATGTTTGCCCTGGGTGGAATCCGAACCCGCTATGATTAGCAGGGCCGTCCAAATGTTCCCCTATTGCGCTCGAAATTGCGATGCAGAATCCGTCCGAAATAAAAACCCTTTCAATGAATTTCCTCTAACAAACCCTTCATGTTAAAGACAGTGACGATATGAACAATATCTACCAGGAGCATAGAAGAGACTCCCGTAGGAATAGTATCAATAACCGGAAGAAGAGAAAGGAATATCGGTCAGTTCATACTTCGCTCTAAAAGGCTCAGTTTCACGAACTTACAATTCACAGATAATAACAATTCGTATGGACATTGCGTGGCTGATAATATGACAATCCTCAGCGGCCGAGTGGAAAATCTCTTGCCTCAAGTTACGGAAGTTCCGGGTTCAAATCCCAGTCGAAAAAATATCACTTTGTGAGACTTACCCCAGTTTGATTATAACACTTCAGGCCGAATCACTTGATTGTCCGAAAATATCCCGATTACTGTATTCTCAAGTAGTCGTTATAGCCATGTCAGAAAGCTTTATACGGGCTACACACGTCTGCCTTGTATGCCGAACCAAGCGAGACGCAGTTATGCGCTAGAGTGAGCGCGGTGATTTGTATCTCATTCTAACGCATAACTGCGTCTCGCTCTGTTTGGCAAATACGGCACGCATGTGGACCCGGCTTTAGACGGCTGAATAATACCGACAGGTTTAAGAGGTAGGTTAACATCCAAATCCGCACGATAAACATGCCAAAAAGCATAGGGTTCATATTTGCGGCTACGCAATGAATAGCAAATTGCAGTTTTATCTTGAAAATAATAAGTTCGTGAAACAAGCCCACGGGTTGTTTGTCAATAAAAGTTTGCCAAAGTAATTTTCCTACGGGACCATCCTGTCTTTTTATAAACTTCAGAATCCCGAGGGGTTTATTGCTGGGACGTTTGATGCAAAACGAAATATATAAGTAGCCTCCTCTCTAAAGTGTCGGTGGCCAAGTGGCTAGGACCGTTGACTTTCATTCAGAAGTACGCGGGCTCAAATCTCGGCACGTACCAATGTGTTTTCGAGTTTCGAATTCGTATGTACGTTTGTCCGACGCTCTTACGGTGAAGGAAAACATCGTGAGGAAACTTGCATACACCTGCGAAGTAATTCAAAGGTTGTGTGTGAAGTTGATCAACCCGCACTGGGCCAGCGTGGTCAACTAAGGCCAGTTCACCCTAATGTCAAGGTAGGCTCGAGCCTCTTGGTGGGGACATATGTGAGCTGTTAACGAAGTAGCCTCTGTAGCAAATGTGGACGATCGAGGCGCCTAAGTCTCGATATATCGGAGTCGGAAAAGAGGAAATTATTCTTTGGAGTATAACTTCACTACATAGTATAAAACAAAGTTGCTTTCTCTGTCCCTATGTCCCTTTGTACGCTTAAACCTTTAAAACTCCGCAACGGATTTATATGCGGTTTCTTTTAATAGATAGAGGGATTCAAGAGGAAGGTTTATATGTATAATACATGCATAATATACTTAAGAATAACCCACAATGACCATTTTCCCGTGCGGAGCCGGGGCGGGTCGCTAGTGATAGATATGTAAAAAATACACGGAAAGAAAATTACCATCACTTGTTTTAGGCATTCATTTTAGCGGCAAATTATTACAATACAAGAAATATATATTTTCTATTACACATTTCTGAAGAAATATTTTTACTTCATCGCAGTTCACAAAACCAATTTCTAGTAGTGACTGAATATGTAAAAAATATAAGAGCTAAATTATGTAACTAAAATACTAACAATATGAATAATAATTAAAAACAGACATTGATTTTGATTTATCAAAACGAAATCAAGCCCTTTAGGTTCATTTGAACAACTTCCCTGTGTCAATAGGACAACAGTTTCAATTCTCCTATTTCCCAAAAGGACAACATTCCCAATTGATCTATTTCCCAAAAGGACAACTTCCTTGCTTGAAACAACGTCAAAACACAGGCGATCGGTAACCGAAGTTGAGTTCCAAACTTCTATAGCTAACGATAACAAACGCGTGACTAAATCCACTATGAAGAGGGTGGAATCGCTTGAAAAATATGTTGCTACGGCTGCTACGTAAGCCCGAACTCCGCAACAAACTAAATCGAGAATTTAGCGCGGCCACCGCGGGATTAGTCCGGGGAAAGTTCCGCCGGCCCTGGGAAGTTTTCATCTCTTGTTGATGTTGAAAAATAAAATAAAAAGTCGATGGGTAGCGAGTCTGTCTCGATGGAGAGGGTTCTTTAACGCGACGTAGTATTTGACCAAAATATGAGTAAAACATTTGGAGATGGCGGGACGAGTTTGGCAACTACATAGGTATTTAGAAATAGCTCAGAACAGGGAGCAGCGGAAGAAAAAGAGGGAGGTTTTTGCTCTGTTGTGGAGCAGTCTGGGACCCTTCAGGTAACAAAGCCCGCTGGCGGGGGCGCGGCCAAAATCAAAATTGATAATCAGAGACGGAGCCCCTCAGGCGTCGTCTCCTTCACGATGTTTTTCAGTATCAACGCGCTAGGCCGAGGTCCGAGGAACCCTCGAGCCGCCCCTAGACGCGTTGGTACATGACTACTTTGGGGTAGAGTATTCCGCTCCCCCGCAAATCCGGTGAAGCTTGATCCGTCGTACTTTTTCGACTCAAGCATAGGTCAATTCCAAAAAGAAACGGTACAGTCTGGGCTATGTAGGGTAAGAAGACAGTTAGGTATTAACTGTATTATAAAAATGACGCTTTTATAAAAGAATTGCAGTTTTTAAATAAACTGACGAGATGCCACTAAAGACCACTTACGTTTGAGACTGTTCTATAATAATAACTTAAAATTTTATCTTTGTTATTGTGGTGGTTATTACATTCTTGATTTCCGTACATTTTATAAAGGTGATGTGTTTCGGCGTGTTTTTTTTATTGACCTACTTTTGTGTCGTAGCAGTTCGACGTATCAAGCTTCACCGGAATGCAACATTGAACGTAAAATATATGTGCGTTTTGTGCCTTAGTCGAAGGAACCCCAAACACGGAACTGGAACCCAGGGGCCGTAGTAAGGGACGGGATTAGCACAGAGCCGGTCGACGTGCCGCAATGAATAACCGGCGGAAGCGAGACTATTAAAACTAATACTTTCTGAAGACAGCGATGTATCGCGTTACTAAAGGATCAAGAGAGTAACCGAACGAAATTAAAAAGTATATCCAGCGGTTTTATTTCAAAATGGAATGTTGAAGACAGCTTGCTTGAAGTACCAGCAAACATTTTTTTCCTGTTGATAGCACTAGCACAGAATAAATAATAGGCACTAGTAATTCCCACGGGAAAAACTGTAAACGCGGCGGGAGCAGCCACGGCGGAAAGATAGTAGGTAAGTAATAAAACAGTGCAGTGAATCTCCAATTCACGAACTTTCAGCCATAGAGGAATTACTTACAAGTACTAGAGAATGCGGATGCGGAGCCGCGTATGCGCAATTGAAACCTGTTTGGACGTCTTCCGTGATCACTCGGCGTACGAAGATCAGAGTATTTAACTCCAATGTCAAGTCAGTCCTCCTGTACGGATGCGAGACATGGCTCGTCAAAAATGAAGTAACCAGCAAGCTACAGGTCTTCGTGAACAAATGTTTACGGCGCATTCTGGGGATCTGCTGGCCACGAACCATCTCTAATGCAAGGCTGTGGGAATTGACTGACCAAAAACCCATCGACAAGGAGATTCTGATGAGGAAATGGCGCTGGATTGGACATGCGCTGAGAAAACCAGACGATCATCTGTCCAAACAAGGGTTAACGTGGCAAACGTATGGGAAAAGAAGGCCGGGCCGCCCCCGTATCACCTGGAGGCGTTCAGTTGAAAAAGAGGCTGCAACAACTGGGCTCGGCTGGAAGGACCTAGAAGTTGCCGCACAAGATCGAAAAAAGTGGAGATCTCTTCTGCGAGCCCTATGTCCCTGATGAGGGATTGCAGGATTTCATCATCATCATCATCACTAGAGAATGCATTCTATGCGCCAACATGGCGATAAGGCGATAAGTGATAAGTGTTAAGTGATAGATTAAGAAAAAAAAACGCAGAGATAAATCTTTATCCGTTTTACCACAAAAAAGTAAAACACATGTCATGTTTGAATGAACTGGTGTATAAAAAATCTTTTTTTAGTGGCCCTAAATGTTCACTTCACGTTCCAAACCACTCTAAGTAATGAGTACTAACGAATGTTTTAACTTGAAGTTGATTGTGAGGAGAATTATCTGGAAAATGGTATTCCAATCTCTTACCGGAATCAATCACTGAAGAGGGGGAAAAATTTGGACTGTTATCGGCGTATGGCTCTCAGCATAATTAATACGCCGCTAATGAAGGACTTTATTAAAATACCATTATGGATGAATTTGGGTCGACAAATTTATTTCTCTTACTCAAACACTCTATTAAGAGTAACGTGGAGTGTACTTACCGGAAGATAATTATAACGACCAATTCAAATTCAAATTCAAATTACGAATTCTTGAATTCGCTCATCTACTCGTACTAAGCAAAAAGCAAGTACTTGCAGGAATCTGTGAACTATGACTTGTATATACAGGCCATATTATCACAGGAGGCAGAACCAGTTAAGACAGAGTCTCTTCCCTAATACATATTGTATGTGAGAAGTTGTTCTCTTTTGGCAATACAATTTACATATTTTTTTATTGATGGCTCAACATTTAGTTATACTAACTACTACAACATATGCTGAGTCAGCGCCGACTTGATGCGCGGATGCAGGTGGCACGTCGGATGCTGTGTTCTTAAATTTTGTGTGCCTCTTTTATGTTTCCTTGTTTTGTTTTGTTATCATATTTTTCCCATGTTTTGTGTTTTAATAATTTTCTCACTGTTGTATTGTACTTACTACCTTATAGTCTTTGTGTTTGTTATGTGCTGCCTGTGTTTTGTGTATCAATAAAGTGTTTTCTATTTACGTATCTATCAACAATATCAGAGGTAGTGAATAAATAAAAACAAACACCCTTCATGTCTCTATCTACACAACCAGAAACAAATTAATATAGCGAAAGAAACAACATCTAAAAAAGGTTGTACGGGATAGGAATGAAAATGTATTAAAGCAACACTACAAAACAGTTCTTTTTTAATATCTAGTACCAACATAGAATTACATGTATGTCCTTCTCTCTTATATGATTTCAGTGTCATAAAGTGGTCACTCTACCATGAGCGAATAATGAACCGGGGTCCGTCTACATTTACATTGTTCCAATGGCTAACGTTGCGGTTGGATTTTAAAAAACATCCTCCAACTGCATGCTAATATCGCGAGTTGGCAACTGCGCGGAAAAGTGTTGCCAAGAAAAAAATATCATTGGTCAAATTCTTGTATTAAAAATCGATGTATCAAGGTATCAAGCGGTACTTACATGCACTTTTTGGACAGTCGATGGGTCACAATCAATACAATTCGAAAAATACGCATACTAATGAACGACACTGTACCTACAACTAAACGTAAACCAATATATTACGTAAAGAAGTATGGCAAAAATCAGTACCTTACACGAACATACAAACATAGAGCGTAGAAAAAGTATTAGTATCGGAGACATTAATTTTTTTATGTCTACTAAGTTAGCAACACCGTTGGAAAAATCACCGATGCGCACGGGCCTGCAATAGTGTTGTGGACGCATGCCCGCTCCAAGTGGGGGGTAATTTGTGTTGTAAAGTTTTGTGACATGTTTGTTCAAACTATTTGTTTGTTGTTTACTTAATACGCTTCATGTAATAGTTTATACACCGTGAAATTTAACTTATTGTTTATCCGCAACATAGTGGTACTCATGAACAATAAAAATAATTATTCGAAAGTAGCGTTTCGAGCCTACTTTGGATAGCTGTAGATTCAAAACTTGTAGATCAATATTTGTAAGTTATGTTTTTATCATCAGACATATCCTGAAATATACGCTAAAAATAAATTTAGCCAAACAAGCAACTTGACGCATGCGAGCATTGTAATTTTTTCTCACCTTGTAAAAATGAGAGAGAAGAAAATTTAAACACTACTACGCTTTTAGGATAATTAGTTTTCGTTTATAATGCAATACTTCGGTATTTATTACCTCACGATTTACTAGTGCCATCTGTTGAGCAATTTTGTTCTTAATTTTTTTTCTTAATTTGCTACTGGAAAACTTCCCATTAGTTTCAAGGGACCCGTTCCGGTCACGTCCTAGCCTATCTTCATAAACGAAACTTGGCAAAACAAAAGGGTTGCGGGAAACATGGTGTCTTCTCCTGATATTGGATGCTGTGCGTGACGGAAAAAACAAACTTTATGAAGCGACCGCCACCTTCTCAAAACCAACCTTATCACAGCCCCATAAAGCTCAAGTTTATGAAACGCAAGGGCTGTAAGGTCGTTTATGTTCCTGTATATATTATTGAAGGATAACGCTGCTAAGGCGAAACAATATATCTTCGTCTAGCTCAAATTTAGCAGTTAAACGGATTCTGATATAATATTGCACGTGATGTATGTTAGTAATAAAACTAGATGAAGTAGCCTTCTGGGATAACATAGATAGAATTATGGTTTATACAATAGTGGACTAATGAGTTTAGAAAAACCAGCAAAAATTAATTCTACCTCTTTGTGTGAAACAGCACCTAAAACAAGACTTTGAAAATGTTATCGGTGATTTATTTATTTATTTACATGGTTATTGACATAATGCGTACACGAAAAGTACAATTGTTACTAATTTAATGTCTGACGAACTGATATAAATAAAAAAATATTATATTCATTTTTTTAAATTCACCTATACTTGTGTCGAAAAAATACGACCAATCAAGATTCATCGGACTAATATTTATTATCAAAGAAAAAATTGCGAGAAGAATCTTTCTAAGTGACACCACGCTGGCTGGCTGAAAAGAATAAAAAAAGCACCTTTGAACATGGAACGCACAAATTGATCTTCGTTAATTAAGATACTGGCAACTCAGAATACCGCGTTCTTAAAAAAAAAAGAAACGGTTGTGAAGAGCAACTTCCACGACGTTCCATAACTCCTAATTAACTGATGAAAACAATCTTCGCCCTGAGAGATCGGCCACCGCAAAAAATGTGCCAAGGAAATTAAAACACGGTATAATTTATGGTCCCTCAATTCCCTTGGCGGTTTTTAAGGATGCTGGCTTTTTAATTTTGCCTCTTTCTAAGTTTTACAAGCTACATTTTTCTAATTTGTGTAATACTTGATGTTCATACACAACAAAGGAAAATCTTAAATAGCGTAGGTATATACATACAGGGTGTAATTTAAATGTAAGCTTAGCAGAAACACTGCGACATGCAATTGTTTCTCATTTAAGTACTTATCTGTCAAAAAGCTGCGAGAAGGCCGCCATATTCGAATATCCTCCAATATGATAAGAGTCTATAGGACATGCTAGCCATCCTATGACTAGTATGGAGTTTATCGGCGTGGCCGCTATAATCTCAAAATTGAAGTTGTTGGTCTTTTCCATTCATTTATGAATCGAAAAGTATGGGAGATGAATTAATGTAATTTTGAATGAATGATATTCAGATAAGCAGCGCAGCTGTCAAATTCAGCTTAATTTTGTCGGGATGTTTTTCATGCCTGCTAAAGGAGACGTAAAAAGTGGTTTTTTATTCGGCGAAAAATTGAACGGATAAGTAGTATACCTACTTAGAAAGCTTATGTAAGTGGGTCACGCCAAAATCAGAAAAAAAGTAAAAATATCGATTAAATCTTAATAAAAATTAAGAAAGAGACAATAGATCATTTTTATACTATGCGCTATCTCTTTCTTAAAAAGCATTCACAGCAACTACGCAACAAAAAATCGGTTTGAAAGGATTGCCAGAGGTATAATTGTATTGCCAGATTGCCAGAGTTTTTCTACTTTGACTGGTTGCCTTCCTTTAATTTCATATTTCGGCTGCACTCTTTGTTATATTAATCAAATTGTATAAAATAATAATTACCTATGTAAAAATATTTTGAAAAGATGCAACGCCTGTGGAGTTTCTTCCGGCGGGTTCTTCTCCACAGAAGACAGCCAAATTGTGAACCCGCCCTGACGTCAAAAAATGATTTGTGAAATCTTACTTTGAATAAACACTATTTGACTTTGACTTTGACTTAGATCTTAGGTTTATTTTTCTACCAACCAATATTCGAATCAATTTATAAAAAAAACGGAGCTTTCTTTATTTTTTTTCAAGTGATCCTGATTATCGTAATAATATACCCTTTTACCCTATATGCGTAGAATACCCGTTCAATTTTTGAAATAATAAAAAACCACCTCCCATACAAAATTTTACATCTCCTTTGTGCGAACTACGCGAAAAATCTATGTTTGACGTCTCTAAATTCTTAAGAACGTGAAAGGGACATGTGGTTTTTAGATTTAAGTTAGAGCGTAATACGTAGATCGGGCCCATTGGCAGTCTAGTTGCCCTTTTGACTAGTTAGGTATATACACATAGTTTGAAACTTCGAAACAGCCTCGGGAGTTGGATGACGACCACTCTATTCAAATCTAAGCGAACGTTACGAAGGAACTTTGGCACTGAACAAGTTAAAGTCAATCATGTTAATTAATAGACAATATTTGTACTCGTATAGTCTTCCTATACACAATATCAAAGACTTAAAAGCTAAAATAAATTAATGTCAATACCCTCCTTTTTGCTTCGCCGTAGTCGGGTAAAAACTACAAATAAAA
Organism: Teleiodes luculella; assembly: GCA_948473455.1. NCBI lineage: Eukaryota > Metazoa > Arthropoda > Insecta > Lepidoptera > Gelechiidae > Teleiodes > Teleiodes luculella. The sequence goes on from OX419593.1 coordinate 11,700,970, forward strand.
AACATCCTCCAGCGCGTTCCTCTGAAGAAAAATTCCCATAGAAGTCTTTCTCTGTAATAATTAAATTATCAGATAAAAATAAATTAGATTTAATTTATTCTTGATGTTAGTGGGAGGTTTAGTCCGATAACGATATTTACTTTTTTTCGAGATAGTAAAAAGACCTATTACGAATACATTGCACTGACTAACAGAGATTAGGTATTAATTCTAAAAATTGTAGCGAGCGAATCAAAATTAAAAGACAAATCAACAAAATTCCAAATAGTTTTGCAATACTAATATGAACGAATAGTTCACTAAGTGGTTCTAGTTTGGGCTCTCTGTTAGCTTACTGAAACTGATATCACCAACCATATGAACCTAAACTTGCATCCCTCTACCTCAATATCGAACAATGAAGAAAACTTCACTACGAAAGTTATTATAAACGAAGCTCGAAACTAAATAGTGTTACCAGGAGAACATAAATTAATGTATATATGTTACCGGAAATGTATGAAATCCGTCATTGTATACAATTCCTAGGAAATGTATACAATGCCTAAAGTCGCCCGGAAATGTATGAAATAAATTATATTAGACACATTTCCTAGGAAATGTATACATTTCCTAATTAGCAGTAGGAAATGTAATACATTCAAGAAATCAATGGGTAAGCGGGGAAAGCGGAGCGAGGGAAGGCTATTGCAACAGAAGTATATAATAGTACTACTCGTACAGAAGGGATATTTACCTCCCCGCACCAAAAAACGTTCCCTGCTCGATATCCCTCCACTCACTACATCCCGTTGGCGCCGCCAAACTCCGCCGGATGGTGTTGCGTGATATACGAGGAAGCATAAAGACTATTTTTCTTTGTTTTTAATTTACATCTAGTGGTTGTCTATTATAAAAATTAGAACGACGTTGGTTCTTTGGAGTGCCCGACCTGTGGTATTGCGTCACACGATCAGGCGAACGCTTGCGCTAGTGCTGCTTAAATATTCAGTGCCTATACACCAGCCATAAATAAGAATAAATACGAGTAATTCAATTTTAGAGTGTAATTATTAAAAAGCTCTATTAAATATTTTATATTTATGATTTTACATTGTGGCCTATTTACTCGTACTTAAACGATAGACTGTTTACTTATCAAATTGAAGTTTGAGCTTAACAAGCTTTATTTATAGTTTTTGTACTAGATACGCTGTAAAAAATAGTAAATAACACAAATTTTAATACACAAAAATCCTTATAAAGATATTATATATTACTGTATGATTGTTACATTATTTCAACGAGAGCCTTGAGAAAAAATTCTAATTGTCAGTTTAACAAAGTGTTTCAATTATAATATTGACAGATAACTCTGATTCTCAGTTTAACCGGGAGCTTTGTTCATTTTATTCACAGAAAGCATTAGTTTTATACATTTCCTAGTACAAGTTCGGAATTTTATACAATTCCTAGGAAATTCATACATTTCCTAGGATATGTGTGAATTAAAGTATCTTTAAACCATTATTTCATACATTTCCTAACGAGCTCCGGAATTGTATACATTTCCTAGGAATTGTATACAATTCCTGGATTTAACACATTTCCTGTAACATATATATAAACACCTCTTTTCAGGTCTGCTAAGTCCGCAACAGGCGTGTTAGCAAGCATAAGTTCCTGGCACAGCTCATGCCGTAAATCATGAGTCATGATGTCGTATAAAAGAGTCATGAAAGCACCATGAGTACTTTTCCACCGGGAATGCGATCATGGATACCTAGAGCTGAGATTCGGGAGGAATTTGGTGACAATTTTGTCTTCTGAAGACGGACAGTAATCTAAAATGGTATAAGATACATCGAATATTTCCAAGCTTCTAAACGGCTTTACTTCATAGTGAAAAATATATAAATTCTTTAAATTTTAATAGCTGTCGAATCAGTATTTTTTAAACTGCGGGTCTGTGTGATATTTTGGATAAATATAAAATGAAAATAGCCAATACAGTAAGATTAGCTTAATTAAAGGAAATTTTTGTGTTTGAGTATTTTTAATAGTTTAGTTTTATATTAAAGTCCATCTCTTTTATTTATCTTTTAATATAGGTATTCTATTTAAAAGTATCATTAATATCAAACAATGTATTGACTTATCCCCGCTACTTTAATTAATGGAAACATAATAATAATTGCATGGATGCCTGTATAAATTATACCTCAAAGGAGAGGCGAATAACTACGGATCATTAACATAAATACGTATACAATTATGGGGACGGCAACAAATTGCAGACAATATTATTACGTGCCTGTGGTGAGTAACATTTCCTCATTCACTTTTTTATATTTAATTACTCTATATTTAAAAAAAAAAATTGTACTTGGAGTGAATAAAGTCATACGATTCTTAATCGAAAAATGTTGTAATTGGTTTGTCGTTGGTTATTTTATATTCAGGTAAAATATGTATCTATCTCTATTTGCTACTTGAGACATCTACTTATACAGTAACAGATTAAGACATCAGACATTATTTGATTGCACGGACACGACTAAACATAAGAAAAAGAAGAATCATCTTTATTTAGCACAGAAAATTAGCAACAAAATATACAGGGCGTCCCACGGCTATGCCACATGGAGGGAAAGTACCTTAAATATTGTAGATAGAACATTTTACTGAAAGAAGACATTATTTTATTTCTAAAAACTATCAAAACTGCATTCATACATTTTTTTATAATTACATGTTTGAACCGGGAATCGAACCCGCTATACGAGAAAAACAAATATCCTGTAGTTTTATCATACCGATCAAAAGGCTTCATCATAAGAGTTATTTTTTGCTAAATAACATAGTGTCCGAAATAAAAGGAAGACTATGTATTTTAACATTTTTAATACAAAATTTATCAATTTTATCAAATGTTCAAAATGACCCGTTGAATACAAATCACACTCTTTATTTCAGTCCCTGTCGATTTTTTAACTTGTTGTGGTGGATATTTAGAATAATACGTCTAAGTTCTGTTTGTAGCTCGTGGACACTTTCGTACCGGTTTTTGTAAACTAAATTTTTTTTTACATAATCCCATTAAAAAAAATCTAACGGGGCTAGATCTGGCGATCTCGGCCGGCCACATCAAATGTTAAAATTCATAGTCTTCCTTTTATTTCTGACACTATGTTATTTAGCAAAAAATAATCCTTATGATGAAGCCTTTCGATTGGTATGATAAAACTACATGGTGTTTTTTTTTTCTCGTGTAGCCGGGTCGATTCCCGGTTCAACCATGTAATTATTACAAAATGTATGAATGCAGTTTTGAAAATTTTTAGAAATAAAATAATGTCTTCTTTCAGTAAAATGTTCTACCTACAATATTTAAGGTACTTTTCCTCCATGTGGCATAGCCGTGGGACGCCCTGTATATATATATATCGAAAAGTCGAATATCCGCTCCAAGTGCAAAAGACAAACTGTAATACTCACTCCTACTTACATTAACATTTCCTATCATATTCTCGGCAGCAGGAGTAAGGTCGTATGTCAGAACAAGTTATGAATTCAGGAGTGGCGTGAAAAATAGCACAGACCTCTAGGGTGAAAAATAGCAGAGACCTCAAGGCGCATTCGTCCGTATTCCGCCGACACGGTGATATGTGGGCTGGCGATAACGCCTGCTATATATTGAAAATTATTATTTTTATAGAGAAATGGCGGGTATTTTTCAACTGAATCTATGAGGATTTATTTTCGCGAGCGGAATCGTGATCGGGCGCCGCGTTCGCGCCTCTCGGCTAAGCTGGGGTTTGAACGGAAAAAATAGCGTGGAAATTAAAATGCTGTGCATATGGTACTCGCAAAACTGAAGTATGTACCATATCAGATACTTGTATCAACTATTTATACAGTGAATAGTTAGGTTTTAAAAGTGAAACGATTGGTTTTTACATGCAAAAATTTATTATCTTCTCTAATATCTAGTGTTCTTATTTCGGGAAGTATAACTATGTCTCTTTAAGTCAACTTTAGAAAAAGTATAGCCGTGTGGCTCGTGGCTTATAATTACACCAATCCAAAGCTTTTTATAAATGTCATTCATACGAGGCGGTTAAAACCTCTCGACGCATTACCATTAAAAAATATATCATATACCTATGTGTAGTCGACAGAAAATGTTTACCACATTTAGTATCACAATTGCAAACACATATTGAAGTCATAAGGTCGATATGAGTAAGTTTGACGGTTTATGTTTTATGTTTCTAATAATAGGTCGCTTTAGGACAGTGGTGCCCATACTTTTTCTTAAGGAGATCGACCTAGCAAAAAATTATGACTAAGGGATCGACATTCCAACCCTTAAACCCACCAAATATTTATCAAGAAAAAAAATTGCATGAGTAAAACTACATTAGGTGCAAAGTATCAATTTTTTATTAAATTTTTAATCACCCAATATTACAAAAATAAATTCACATATTAAATCAAAATCAAATCAAATATACTTTATTGCACAAAATAAAATAAAAAACAAACATATAGCAACAAACATATATATGTCATATTAGTGGTACAATAATAAAAATTAACGTGATGCTGATGTCGAAGCGTGACATTGGTGGTCTTCCGCGAAATGTTCGTAGTTAGGAATATTCTCAGTTAAAGCTAGACGCAAGCAGGCTGTCAGGTGGTCATTTGTGAGACGAGTACGATATTTTGATTTTATTACTCTCATATGAGAAAATGCAAACTCGCACAGATATGTCGATGCAAAGAATGCAGTTATTTGCAGTGCTATTTGCTTTATTAGCGGATATTTCATTTCGGGTATACATGACCAGAAAGGATTACATGAGAGAGAACGCCAATCAGTCAGTACATTTTTGTTTTTATACGTCGCTTTTTTCTTTAGCAAAAAGCTACAGTTTAGAGGTCGATCATTCATTTTATCATTCATCCTTGGCGATCGACTTCAAAACCTCTCGCGATCGACCGGTCGATCGCGATCGACCGTATGGGCACCTCTGCTTTAGGAGATGGACTGGCTGCTATCAAAGATTGACATTATAGAAAAAAAACTAAATTTTGATAGCACAAATAACATTTTCTTTAATTGACACTGGCATAGAAAACAGTCACTTTACAAATAAATACTATTATTGTATCCTTTATTATATTGTAATGTATCATCTTATATTATGTATAACAATATAAAAATATAATGTATGTAATGAATTTATTTCTTAAATGCACTTTATCATTTACCTCACTTCCTTTTGATTTGACTCACTTTTCCTTTATTTTCAATAATATTTAATTTTATAGTTTCCCTACCTTTACTTGACACTGGCACAAAGTATAACTAGTGCCATAAAAAAAAATTCAACATCAAAAAGAGACAATCTCTTTTGTTATAATCGAAGCTTCTTACTAAATAATAACTTCTAAAAGGTAATAAGTAACTGGTATGGTTTTTAGAGTTTCTGACCGCGATCGTACCTAGCTAACCAACAACAACAACTGTGATTCTCAATTCATCTGTCAAATAAGGGGGTTAATTCTGTTAACTACTAATAACATAGTTACTACGAGTATTATACATACAGTTGACCTTTATAGGTTGAAGTAATAGTGTTTTATTTATTTGTACTTACTAAAAAAAAGTAAAATTCCATAAACAAGAATGTTCTAACGAATATCCAGACTGATCTTTTACATTTTTGTACAAAAACCTTACCGTTACGAATAAAAATACATTTTTTATTTTGATCACAAACGTATACCGCAAGAAAAAGGGCCAGAGATATTTTCTCCTTTGTACCAATATAATCAAGTAAACGTGATTGTCCGATACATCGTGACTGCCGTGACCGGAGCGACTTTTATTTGACAAAAATAAAATGGGCCCTCTGATCTTTTTATTGAATATTTCTCTAGGGATCGTCTACATCATGCAAGTAAACTAGACTATTATTATAAAAAGAAAAGATTTGTATTTGTGTGAATGTGTATGTTTGTAATGAATAAACTCAAAAACTACTGAACTAAACTTTTACATACACCCTGAGTAACATAGGCTACCTTTTACAGCGGGAAAATGCCTCATTTCCACGGAAAGCTAGTTTACTATATAGGAGGTAATATTTTTGATCAAAATTTCGTGTTTAAACAGTATAAATGTCAGATAAAATATAGGATGCCCGGTCAGTTAGCCCAGCAAAATAAACTTATCCAAGAAAACAGCCTATTATGTGAATTTAAACTACTCTATACCCACCATTATTGCATGCATGTTCGTTTTGCCACAGTATCTAACATAAAGTAACGTGCTTTAAGAAAACTAATGAGAAGATTGAATAATGTCTGTAAACAAATAGATTAAATGAGGTAAGTGATCTTCTAAAATAAAAAAAATCAATTAAGGCAGTAAAACCATTCATGCTTAAGTTGAAATTACTTACCCACTAGTACGATGAAAAGGAGCCTTTTAGATTTTTGTAAGTGAATCTTATTTTTCTATGATTAAATGGACGTTTTATTTTCTACCAATACATTATCAACTCAAGGCGACCAATATTTTATATATTTCAATAGCAGACAAATAAAATTGCTTTTATGATGATTTAAATAAATACATGGCGAAAGTGGCGGCTCAGCAAATACTGAAAGGAAATGCTCAGTCGATGGCATTGAGCAACTTTCCAAAGAAACTTTTCTCAGAAACGATAAATGTTTTTGAGTTCTCCATAATCTCCATACAAACTGGAGGGAATGAGATATTTTCCCGCGGTAAAAAGTAGCCTATGTGTTATTCTGATGTATAAGCTATTTTATTGTAAAGTTTCAATAAAATCCATTCAGTAGTTTTCGCATGAAAGAGTAACAAACATACATCCATACTTTCTACATACAAACATACATAATTATTAATATTATAATATTAGTAGGAAGTTACTTATTAATGCAATAAAATTTTATAATAAGTGAGCAAAGATCATAGTGCGCAGGCGTCGAGGGAAGTATATTCTAAAGGCATTTTATACACTCGAAGCTTATGCAAAAGGCCAATAAACGTTAAAATATTACAGGAGGTGCGGTAAAAAGATATCGCACAATGTACTACAAATTTTTGTCGGTCGTTTTTTATTTATTGATCTCAGAAAATCGAAGTGGATGGGCTTTTTTGATATTGTTACAACGAAAATGTAGTGATATTTTTTAAATTATTAATAATACATAACGTATTTTAATTGAATATGAGCCTATTAAACAAAGTTGGATTAAAAAATGGCGTGACGCATCGTGAAAATCCTGATTTTTAAAATAACAACTGCAATTTTTTTTTAAAGAATATTATTGATGTCCATTTAAGGCGCCCAACGATAAAGAAGAATTTTAATTATATTATTTTTAAGTTTGAATACAAAAACAATATTATAGTACTAACCTCTCTTTCTTCGCTTTAGCGAGACCGTTGGCAGCTAAACGTTCCTAATGTATTCGGAAAACTTGTTTTATGAACCGCCTATAAAAACATAACGGCGTCGTAAATGTTGGAATTCGGCTGCGTATCGATGCCAGGCGAATGCAAGATAACAAGGCATATTTAGGCTTTTACTAAACATATTGTAAGCTACTGAATTGTTCCTTATCTAATTATATTTCGAGATTAACCTACCTCACAAACCCTTGTGTCAGAATCATTGAGCTGCCTAAGGCTTCTGACTTCCGTAGATAGTAACCGGGACTAACGGCTTTACGTGTCTACTGAAGCACGGAATCTACTTTTTTGGACAATCAGGTGAATCAGCTTGCAATAACCTAAGAAAACTGGAGAAAGTCTTACTAAGTGATATTTGGATTTGAACCCGGAATCTTTGTAAGGTAAACAAACGAGCGAGCAAGTGCATTATCACTCGGCCAGTGTGGGTGTCTAACCATCGTCTTCATCATAATTTACCCAGTAGATGTCCACTGCTAGGAAAAGGTCTACCTCAAAGATCTCTCCTCAATGATCGGAATACCTCAGAGACCTCAATGATCGGTCTGGCTGTGATGCTCGCATCCATCGGCTTCCCGCGACCCTCACATTTTAGGTCTAGCTGGTAATGTAGGGCCCCGTCCAAGCAAAGCTAAGCAAGCTAAGCTAAGCTTGCAGCGCCTTTCAAGAGCCTTCATGCCTTTTGGTGTACCCTCATAGAGCCCTTGGCAGCTCTATCCAGTCGAAGATTTACCTCGTCAATTAAACGAGGAACTTGACTTCCAAACTATTTATTGATGAAGTAAGTTAGAAAATAACGAAGTCTGGCTCGCAGTGAGGGCTGCGGCCGTCTCCGTGACAGCAGCCAAATTTAAACCATATTTTATTTTTAATAGCTAAAAAATGCACGAATAGACTGCCAGTACGAAAACGGCGAGCAAGCAGGACGCATCGCCACAGTACTTACTACAAAACCAGAAATTAAAAAAATACAAACAACAATACGCTTATTTGTCTATGAAATCGCATTGCGAATGCTAAAAATATTACAACCTTTATATAGCACACAAAGAACACCTTACAAGAGAGTAGAGACCACTAGGCCGCCCCAAAGAGAAATAAAACAGAAAATTTTATTGTCAGACCAGTGCCGACGAAGATTTTTATATCTAATCGTTCGGCCCACGGACCGTGGAATACAGAAAGGTATAAACTGAGATTGGAGCTCGCACAAACTGAAAAATCTGTTATTACGAGTAGTTTTTAAAAATGGTATTTTGTGAATTAAATAATTGAAAATGTTAAAACTTACAGTAATATTGTGAAATTTTATAAATTTTTTGCATCCAGTGCTTGATAATCGTTAGATTTTAAAGGTTCTTAATTACAAACCCTGATGTCAACATTTTTGATTAGATAAGCAAGCAACAAATTACACTTCAATTACCACGGCCGAACTAAAATTCATGAGTAAAAAACGGTTTAAAAGTACAATGCAACTACAGAAAATACTGTGAATATGAAAAAGCAAAGTAAGTAAAGCTCCGTCCCACGGGGTCGGTTGCACCGACACTATACAGTTATACACAGATTTGCGGCCTCGCCGACCGACCGTAAATCGAGACGTTCCTATCTGATCCTATAATAAAAAGGCACAAGTGGGCAGACACGTCATATATTCCCGGTTTATTTCAATATGCTAATTAATAAAGCTGTTAGGACATTGAGCAGTATCGCAGCGATAATAAAACCTTAAAATAAATTCAATTTTGGGTAAAATTGAGAAATTTAAAACGTATCAAGAGTCATCACAAAAAATTTCCTCAATAAAAATAATAAAAACTTTTAACTGAAAAATGATTTAATTACATAGCATTGCAGATTGTGTAAAGCGTTATAAATCTAAAATTGAGGGAAAAGGGCCGATTGCGCTAAACATAGTCATTACTTGAGAGGTCTGGTGTGCGGGAATAGGCTTGCGGTTGCGGTCACGAGCTGATGCTTGCATTGACTTATCTCCGCAATACAGGGCTGATTTCACTAATGTTACTTGTTAATTAAATTATTTAACGTAAAAATAAATCAATTTTAAGTTTTGAAACACCCAACATGCAAGCGTGAATTTAAATTAAACACCGACCGAATAAAATTAATAGTAACAGTGACTCAGTTTTGAAATACAGAACATCGCGTGATGAAATTAATTTAATTCACCTCGATACAGCTTTGTAAAACGCTGTAGGAAATAATACATAGTTTAGAAAACTAAAAAACACGCTTTCTGTCCGCCATCTTGGACGTCCGCCATATTGGATTTAAGTCCCGTGACTGTTTTTTTCGTATTCCTGACAGCAAACCCTTTCATTTGATACCCATATCATGGGTGTGGATTTCAAACAGCCAGTTCGCCATCTTAGAGAGGCCGCCATATTAGATTTGTAATGACGTTTCTTAGCTAGTCATGTATTGTCATCAAAACTCAGAGCGTGTGCAAAATTTCATCCTAATCGAAGATCGGGAAGTGGGTCAAATTAAGATTCCAAGATTTTTTTAGTAAATGTAATGGGGAGGCCGCCATATTGGATTTGTAATGACGTCTCTTAGGTAGTCATGTATTGTCATCAAAACTCAGAGCGTGTGCAAAATTTCATCCTAATCGAAGACCGGGAAGTGGGTCAAATTAAGATTCCAAGATTTTTTACGTACATGTAATGGGGAGGCCGCCATATTGGATTTGTAATGACGTTTCTTAGGTAGTCATGTATTGTCATCAGAACTCAGAGCGTGTGCAAAATTTCATCCTAATCGAAGACCGGGAAGTGGGTCAAATTAAGATTCCAAGATTTTCTTACATACATAGTTACTTACAAGTGAAGCTAATATAAAGCGTGTAAAAAAACAATGGCGGGCTTAAACGTTCCTGTCCAAAAACCATTTTCAAACTGAATTATCGCTAAATGAGCTCGCACAACGTCAATTTATGTCACATTGGGCTTTATAAAACAAAGATGCGAATTAATGGCTCTCATTCGGGGAGGTCTATTGTGAACGCCCGTCCCTTGGGTGTACCCTTCCATTTCAGAGAATTGGACGTGTACAAATACCAATATAAGTTGACCTCCCCTGCCGCCCTGATCCCTTACTGATAGACGCTAATCAAACGCAAACGCGGAAAGGTTTACGGCTCTTGATCGAGTGGATGTGTTGCAACAAACGGAATGGATACGGACCCCGTTTATTAGATTCGTCGCTTTCTTTCTTTACTTTTGACTGGGGGTTAGCATTGTCTTTTGAGGAACCCGACTTGAAGCCTTTTTCCCGAATTGAAGATGTGAAAATGATAATCGAGAATCTCATACGATTTAACGAACCAAACACAAATAAATTGGCTTCTTCAGGTTACGTGAAATATAACTGTGACGCAGACAAGCGTAAATTAATACCTAAAGCTGCTAGAAAGACACGTTCCTTTTTTGAAGAATAGCACTAAATAACTGCGCTTCCATAGAGAAAAAAATAAAAATACAAACATAGAATAACCACAGAACTTTCAGTCACCTCGAATTTAGAATCTAGAATTGCGTTTTAAATCAGAACATCGCGTGACTTTTTATTAGACTTTTTTAATACGTTTTACACACAACTTCAATAAATGTATGTTTGTTACTCTTTTACGCAAAAACTATTGAACGGATTTTAATGAAACATTGCAATAAGCTTATACATCAGAATAACACATAGGCTACCTTTTACCGTGGGAAAATTTCTCATACCCACAGGAAAAATGTTAGCAAGGGCGAAGAGGAGTGGAAAACTAGTAAAATATAAAATTTGAAAAAAAAAGAAAGATCATCATAGCTATTGAGAATTCTTAGCGGTAATACCACTTTACAGTATAATAAAACGTGACATAAAATACAGTACACGCACTAGAATGAAGTGAACGTAATACCAACCGGTGACACAAACACTCTAGAATATTTCAGGTACTTTTACGATGAAGCATAAAATATTACAGTCGATCGTAAAACGTTAAAATTTGGCCGAAAACGGTTATGTTTTAGTTGGGTTGAATAGCTTTGTATCGTTTTGATATTACCCACGATATAGATTGAAGAAAGCACGCCTTATTGTTACAGTTGTATGCCCCGTTATGGGCGCCAAGTTCAAATATGGCGCCTAGAATGGGACTAAACAGTAAAACATATAAACATTAAAAAATTGTCCAAACAGTACAATTATTAAATATCTACTTTATGTTGCTAGGCTAGCATAAAAAAGGTAAAATACTGTTACAACTAATAGTAAATTTTTATACGCCAGTAAAATATGAAATAATCGGCTTACGCGTACTGGCAAGCAAATAGAAAGAAAAAAGCAATTAAAATATGATTTGCATAAATCTCGCATGCAGCCAACTCGTCAAAGAAACAAGGAAGGAACCAATCGCATACGTGTAATTCCACTGACGTTTATTTGCAGGAACGCCGCGACTCTAGGAACAATTAAATTTCCCACTTTGTTCCTTTGCATGTTAATTAACATTATTTACGTGCCATCAGGGGCAAGACCTAATTATGTTTAACACTTTGACTTCCCGTGATTTTTAAAAGTTCGAACGTTAGTTTACTGTTAAAATAATATTTTGTATCAAGGTTTATATTTCCGAGGCTGTTTAAGTTACTTTGGTATTATTTGAAGATTTACATTTATTTGGCATTTTTTTATTAATGACAGAGGATTTGTAACTAATATATTTTTTATAAATGCGGAAAAAAAAGTATTCTGTTTGTCTGGCAGATCTAAAAGGCCGAATGAATTTCGATGCCTTAAGCTCATGAGTAATAAAGGAAAAGGGTGAACACTTATTTAAGTAGGTTTATACACCATGAAATTTAACTGGTTATTTATCCACAAAAGTGGTAGTACCATCGGTAGTACTCATTAAACTGAACAACTTGCCTAAGTTTTCTTTTTTTTGAGATTTCAACCTATTCAACCTACCACTATGTTGAGGATAAACAACCAGTTATATTTCACTGTGTATAGCAATGCTGTTACGCTCTGTAGTGTTTATCGAATAATATTAGTTTATTACATTAAGTACCTACCTATAATGTACGTCCGGCACAATGTTTGACCGAAGCAAAGTAAACCGCGTCGCGACCGTTCATTAGTGTAATTGGTAGGCGAGCAACGGGTCATTCGCGATAGTGTGTCCGTATGGATAACCACATACAGTAGTATACCCCGCTTTTTCTATTTTGATATTGCAGGGAGGTATACTCACTCACTCACGCATGTGTTTGTCTGTACTTAATAATATATTCATACATTTTATAGATCACTAGCTATCAGTCCAGCTGCTTTTCCAGCGTCACAGGTACATTTTTACTATTTTTTTATTTTTTTTTCATTTATTCGCAAACAATAAAAAATTATTTTTATTTGGGCTAGATAGGACCCGTCTTTCCCAACAAGTTCGGTGAAGTTTGAGATGTCAATTTTGCGTAGCGTAGGCCAATAAAAAAATCTAATAGGTAGGTATAGATTTTTTCCACAATAATCAGATGCGCTGTTTTTTTTACGGTGGTATATGATCTTTCTCGTGCTGGTTTCTCTTTTTCGTGATTACCCTGCCAATTTTCGTCGTAGCATGTTTATCCATTGAAATGTAAAAGGTAAATCGCCTAAATAGAATATAATTCATAATAGACAAATGTAAAACAAAAAAAAAAAAACAAATTATATACTGAATTTTAGAAGGTATTTAAAGATACAAAAACATAGATACTTAATTTTTGAAGTGGAACAGTTTTACATGCACCTTGAACTGAGGGAACCATAACTCACTCGGACGTTTTCAGGAAAAACGTTTTGCAGTTTTTACGACTACATGTCTAGCTTACAGAGCGAACGAAAATAGGTTCTAAATGTTGCCTTACTGGAAGAAGAAAATTTGGTGTAGCTCTGATATTGAAAATACATTAAAATAAAAGGTGAAATGAAGTTATGTTCGAAAGTATTGAAATGTTTGTTTAACGGGCTTCCACAATGCTAAGTGGCGCCGCCATTGTTAAAAAAATAATAACTCGGGAAATAATTAATTTTTCAAAAATCCGGACCAAATAATTTGGAGTCGGGGTGCTGTAGGATATATAGAAGCAATCACATATGATTATTATAGTTCAATAAAGTTATAATCTTGTCGTTCAGATTTTTGAAAGAAAAATTTGTCTGAGTTATTATATTTTAAAGGGTGCGGCGCCACTTTTATGTCTGTAAATGCTAGTCTTTCAATAAGATAAAACAGAATGTGAACTATGCAGTAAAATAGAAAGACATGCAATGAAAAATACTACATAACTCAATACCTTCGCCTAGTTGTGAAACGGCACAACTTTTTTTATAAAGCTTGGTATTGATTTCCAATGAGCGTCTTGCTATTTGACTGCATACTTAATATTATGTCTAATGTTATCTGAAGTGAAGTATATGTCGTAGCCAAGTGGTTAAAATAGCCGTTCAATCAAACAGCTAGCCCTTTGACTGAACATCGCCATTCAATCACACGTCTAGCTTCTTAATTGAATATTTGAGGCGCTCAAAACGTTCAACATTACAGCTGACTCAAAAGCCGCCTTTTAATTGAATTAGTTCAGCTTCCACCGCGACGGCGCTAGGTGTGTTTTGTTTTCAATATGGCGTCAACTTACCTGTGTTTGATTGTTTCAATATGTTTTTCGGAAAGAAAGTAGTAAATATAGGTACGTTACTAGTGTTGAAGAGCCAGAAATTATGGAGGCACATACGAGTGATAAGAGTGAATTAAAATTTTAAAAGTTATACGAAGAGAAATCACAGGATTATGAAATGCATCACCAAGGTATTTGAAGTTATTAAAGAACGCTAGGGTGTCCATGACTAACACGGAATGCAGGACTTCTATGTCTTATTATTGGATATCAAAATACGATTTAAAGAAAGAGTACTGATGATCCTGTGATACGCATTGTACCCCGAAAAGAGTATTTCACCATGCTAAATACTATTCATAAAGATTATGGACATGGAGGCAGAGACCAGATGGTGTATAATATTAAGAGTCAGTTTTATATAGCAAAAAAAGCTGTTAAAATTTTTGTATCGCTCTGCCCAACATGCAACAATAAAGAATATTACGATTATTAATTTGTTTTTCATGTTTACTAATTTGTTCAAACTTTTGGTCACCTCTTAAACCGTCCTAAAACTTAATCCAAGAAAAATCTCCCAAGAAATTACAAAAAGTTTTCCAATTTTTTCAAATCACATGCTAAACTTATGGTCACCCTAGTTAATTTGCCATTTAACCATTTGGCTAAGCGTCGTCAAGCTGTAGTGTTGAACGTTGCAGTCAACAAGTCGGCTAAGCGACGTACAGCCGTGTGATTGAATGGCGATGTTCAGTCAAAGGGCTAGCTGTTTAATTGAACGGCTATTTTAACCACTTGGCTACGACATATATAACAATGTCATTGACCGATCTTATAAGTTGAGCGAGGAGTAAAATTACGGACTATCTTACCATTAGTGCCATTATTTTAAAATTGTAAAAAGTAAAAAAATAACTTGTGTTTTCTGTCAATAATTATATACAACTTCGATATCTACAAAATGTCAACTAAAAACTTCAATTAAAAGTTCTAGTTTATTTCAAAGCTATTAATTGTAATTATCTTTAGAGTGGTTTGTCTTCTTTATTAATGAAGCAGTGACTAATACAAAAACTCGTAAGCACTTCTACAATGAGGTGTGTTACTTTTTTTTGTAGTAATCCAGCACCAATTATCTTATATGGAAGTTTTTGTTTTATATTTTTATTTTTTTTATTTGCTATGGGATTGCGTTTGACCACAGTCTCACCTGGTGGAAAGCAACGACTTGGCCGATGATGGAAGACGCTCACCTAGAAAATGCCTATTCACTCTCGACTTGAAGACACCTTGAGATTCCGGAAAAACAGATGCAGGGAGAGAATTCTATTCTCTGGACGTACGCATAAAAAAGGAAGACGTAAAGCGTTAAAGTTAAGATCATAAGAGATCTATTTCGTTGTTTTGTCTAAATTTACTTTAACGATTTATTTTTTATCCACTATTTACAAGTCTGTTTTGAGTGCAAGCATTTTTACTGCAAATAGGTCCGTCTGATTTTAACACATACGCCAATCTTACAATATCTGTATTCTGCTGTTGATTACGGAATGATACCCTCTCATTTCATTTTTATTAATATTCACTACTCATTTCATTTTCATAGAAAATTGGAACATTCATACTTTCATGGCCAAAGAGGATAAATCATGGCTCATGCAGAGCATACGAATAGGTCATTTGAAAGTCTAATAATTTATATTAAAACGCTAATTTTATTGTAATATTTCGATTTTATGACCTTAAACTCGGCAACTTTTGTTAAGAATTAGTATATCTCGAAATGGTTTTACATGAATAATAGCAAATAACAATTACACATACCCCATTTGGCTAAGTAGCGTAACATGTCGGTATTTTATAGTTTCTCGCCTAATTGCCTTTTTCCTAGTAAAACCTAGCGGTATATTAGTTCTGGGGAAACGTGATTGCTTCAGTAATAATATCGTTGACAAAAAGTGTATTATGAAGGCTTAATGGCGGCCATTGAGTGGAACTAATCGGCTTTATATGAAGGTAATGAAGGCATCATGTTGGATGTATTAGAGACTGTTAGTAATAAAATATAAGCATTTTCGAGAGAATAGATCAGTTAGGAATTCTGAAATAGGTATATCTATTATGCATTTAAGTTACTTCAAAAAAGGCTGCCAACAACTTTTATTTGCCGACAAATTATACTCGTACAACCGAAACAATGGGACAATGAATCGATTTTGCGACACAAGATTTAAAAAAAAGCAATGGGTCAACAGTAACTGCAAAAACATCGTTGTTTTACAAAAACTAAACTTGTTCCGTCCTCTTTTTACTATTTTTTTGAGACGCTCTCTTACAGGTTACCAACCAAGCATAGATCTGAAGCAAACAATTGTTTATTGCATTGTGACTGGCACCCCCACTTCAGTTTTTTTTTCAATACTTTCTGCAATATTTGCTTTTTAAACTGAGCGCCTGTGAACCTGTAGTTTTGAAAACCGAACCTCTATTGTAGAAAGTTCCAGAAGTAACGATACACCGTCTACGAAACGCTAATACTGTTCCTATTAAGAAAGGTTGTGCGACCCCAGGGGCCGGCCTCTCAGCAAAACCTTTTAGTAATGGATGATCTATCAAAAACAAAAAGGAACAATCAAACGGGTATAAAATTTAATAGCAAGCAGATACTCTACGTGATGGATGTCGGAGGCTGATGTGGACCTGAGGGAATACCGCGATGTTTCTCTATTTTTGCAAATCGATCGTGCTCCCGTAGCCTCCATTTTGAACGCTATTACCGTACGCTTGTTTGGTTGCGAAATTCAGCTGTTTTGTGGAGATAAAGTCAGTCGGATTTTGTTCTTTTTTTTTCTCTAACGGAACAGGCAAAGGCATTAAGCCATACAGTCTCCGGTCATTTCTTACAAATCAAAATTCGAAAAAAAATTACGTCTTCAGTTGTTTTATTTCTTATGGTACAAGTACCGAAAAGGTAGAACACAAAATGTGTACTGTTTCTTTGGTCATCTGAGGATGATGAACAAAATATCGAATGGCAAAATAAGTTATGGTACGTCACGTAAAATCTGATGTCCATAAATAAAAATGCAAAACAAATACATTTAATTGTCGGCACACAATAAATAGATAAATCAACAGATGGTCTTAAGAATTTTTAAGCTGAAACATTTTTAAGCTGACATGTAAAATTCAAAGAAGTTCTCTCTTCTCTATATTCAACGAATTACACAAAATAACCCATATAAAACTTGTCGCGTAAATGTAAACATGTTTACATTAGGAATAGAAAAAATAAATCCCTGATAAAACCTCCAACTAGTAACACGTATAAAAGAGGGTAGCGTAAAATATTCTCATTCACACGTCACTCGGCTATTCATGTAATGGTTAATAGTATCAACCCTCATCACGTTGGTTCTATGGTTAATACACCTGACTGCGCCTTATTTTGAAATAGAGAACTGTCCGCCCCTTTGCTATTTATTGGAAAAATATCAGAAGTGAATTGGAAAAATACCTAGGGACGCGAACCTACACGAGGTATAGAACATTATTTTATTTATCTCAGGTTTTCAATTATTATTTTTAATTGACCTACGCTTGTGTCGAGAAGGTACGACCAATCAAGCTTCACCGGACAAGGCATTTTTATTTTTTAACAAGTCCGTTTATTACCGTTCATAATCAATCAATTTCACCCACAATCCAGTTGTAATATAACAGTGAGATTTATGTTAATATTATCGATGCCATTTTAAACGGGTTTCATCGGATCCACGAACGTCGGTAAGGTAACTCCGCCCATTACGGCGGTGATAAAAGAAACGGCCAATGTAATGGCCACAGAGGAAAAAGAAAACGAACAGAAATGAATCTGAATGGGGGATCCCATTGTTTAAAAGACACACTCGATATAGGCGAAGACCCGTTATTTGAATAAAATAGTGTCGAAAGATGTTTTGATATGGTTCTTGAAAGAGATAGTTAAACGCAACTCACTAATGGAAATAGGATTTGATGCTCTTTTGAGGAATAATATGCTCATAATGTTCTTTATCGGTTGATGATGAGCTAGGTTCTGGGCCAAAATTATCTAAGCAATTTGTCATCGACACGATAAGAAGAAGAATGTTCTTTATATGAATATAACGCCAAATTGACGGATCAAGGACTACCAGACTTGTACGAGCAGAAAAATCATAATGTGTCAAAGACATGGATCTAAATCCATTTTTTTACTATAGGTACCTCGTTTAAGCAAAAAATGCTAGTAATTTCTACACTAAATAGATATCAAAGATCAAAGCTAAAGCTACTAGGAATTTGACAATGCATTAATGAAAAGCGTAAAGGTAAGTTTTACTGTCAATTTTTTTTTCTGTATACCGTATTATAAATTGAAAGAAAATAGGTACCTACAGAAAATCCAGCAGCTACTATTACAGTTCTTAAAAAACACCAAAAAATAACTGCTAACAAGCCACTAAATTACTACCAGTAGCATTTCGTTCTCTTTACTCTAGATCCGAAGCGTTTGTTTTTAATAACCCAAACACGGAACTTAGTCACACCTTGGTCTAGCGATATGTCTTTGTGTACGTAGAAGAAATTTCCTCAGCAAGTATTTAAATTCCAGTCCCTAAATCCCTACAGCACCAATTCGGTCATCGAACGCCTACAAAGCGAATAAAGTCAATGTTTCTAATGTAGCCCGAAGCCTGTACCTAAGTGGTTGACCGGAGGCTATTCGCTTTTATAGGCAATCGTAAAAGGCAAAAAATGGAAAAAAAACTTGTAATTGTTGCAATGTGTGCGTGAAAGAGGGGTCTGTATTACCAGTTATTACTGGAAAACTAAGGAATCAAAATAAATACCATCCTATCAAACAAAGACCCTTAGAGAAGGAAAGAATCCTATCTTTAAACTTTTGTCTTTGTCTAATAAGAAATTGAGAGGGATCAAAATACAATAACGATGAGAATAAACAGATGAACGCATTTCAATGTCAAGTCCGGTGAAGCTTGATTGGTCGTACTTTTTCGACACAAGCACAGCAAGACCAATTCGGAGTGGGTAGTCTACAGAGCAAAATGACCACGTGACTGTGGTAAAGAAAAGAAAAGAAAATTTGTGCTTAGTGTCACATAGTACTGATCTGAAAGTTTTTAATTGCATGTGATGATAACCCAAAATAGTTAATCTTGGTTTCAGAATTTTAAATCTCAACAATTGGTTTGTTTACCTCTTTAGAAATAAGAGCAACATTTTATATGATAAAGCAAGAAACTTGGATGTTTTCAGATATTATCCAAGAAAATTTTAAAATTGGAAGCCGCTGGTAAATAAACTTATAACACTATGAAACTCTTTCACTTGCATAAGTTAGCTTTTAGTATTATGCAGCGAAATTGAGGCGTCATAAAAGTCGTTATTGCCACTAACCTGGAACTACCACCTTCTGTTTATCTGCGTAGTAAAATTACAAATATCGTATGGTGGAAATTGCATGGAAAGCTTGTAAAATGGGTAGCCATCATGCGCTCGGCGTAGGGCTGTAAGCACCCAGAAAAATTGTTAAATATTTTGACACCGTTTACAAATGGGGTAAAATGATCTGAGATGGAAAACATGCCATGTGAAAACCAAGTACTATAAAGCTTGATGTTCTATATGATTGAAAATAAATTAGAAATCGCATTTTTTAAATTTAACACTTGTCATCAAAAAGTGTATACGGTATACAAATAATCAAATCTCAAGGTTTAAACAAAAAGTTCATTTGAAACAAACGTAGTGGTTAGGGTAAGAGCATTCTGCTTCTTCGCAAGCTTAGTGAAGTTACGTCGATTTTGCGACAAAAGCGTAGGTAAATAAAAAAAAAAAGAATAAAATATGTCAGTGAATCACAACCCTAGCCAAAAGCCCATTCCTTGTTATTGCAACCATGTACGAGCGGATTACAGTCATCCGCGAATATTCCGGCGGTTTTAGTCTAAAAATAAACAACATCGGCTTTGGTTTACTTCGTCAGGTATTCAAATTAATATCGATCCAAATTTTTGATTTTTTAATAGAAAAAATATAGATGTGATGAAAATATCGCAGATAGGTAGAAATATCGCAAAGAGACGATGAGTTAAAATACTTTTCGCAACTGGCTCTTCCAAATTTTTAAATACGTCAATTGCATTTTTTAATTTACCTACGCGTGTGTCTTGAAAGTCCTACTTGCGGAAAACTACCCCAGAGTGGTAATATACCAATCCATGGTCCAAGAAAACAAGGTCTTACAATTAGACCACGTGACTGACACGAGCCTTCGTCATTTTGCCTATTCATCCTTGTCGAAAGCGTGTAATAGACAAGGATGAACACCGCAAAATGACGTAGGCTCGTGTCAGTTACGTGGTCTAAATTGTAAGACCTTGTTTTCTTGGACCATGTACCAACCCGTCTAGGGGTGGTTCAAACCTCGACTCTCGGCCTAGCGCGTTTATACAGAAAACGTTGCATAGTTTAGTTATCATTTAAATAGAACTTGCCTACCAGTTACATTTGATTCATTTTTAATTTATTCCACAATCATTGAAGATGTCTATGATATTGATTAATTACAATAATATAAAATTTAAAGTAAATATCGAGCGACGACAAAATAGGTGTATCAGAAATATTAATAACTAAGTATTCAAACAGCATTCCTACAATTATAATGCCGTCGCATCGTTAACGAGAAACGTTAATTATTCACGATCCAAAAACAACTTTCCATCAGCGTAATATAAACCTCCTTTGCCCGAAAATTACAGAATACCGAAAACAAAACAAAAGGCAAAGATAACATCTAGTGGTTATTGTCAAAGGCCCTGTAACTACTAACTAAACAAGTGATTACTATTTAGTTACATTATAATGAACTAGGACATTATATAAGGCACATTACATACAAAATCATATAAAACTTACAATAGATAATACCAGGTAATCATAACAGGCGAAAGTGATATAAAAACGATGATAAGCTCACTACAGCTGTGTCATAAAGGTAGAAAGTGGTATCTCAAAAAATAATGTCTTAGAGGAATCCATTTTATTACTCCTACAGGAAATTTATAAATATTTTATGATCATTTCATATCACCATAATTTTACATGCAAATAAAACAATGAATTTTCTTAAATTCAAGTCGGAAATTTTCGCTTAACAGAAATTTTAATTCAAATATCTTCCTACCAATTAGATTATCGTATAATGTAATACTTGCACTTTTGATATATCAAAATTTTAACATAATAAAATAATTTGACTGCCAGGAAAATAACGATTTGGGAAGGAAGGAACATGACGGAGTTACTCGTACAAATACCTATGTGAATATATTTTAAAATAAGATATTATTTATGTTTAACAAATATAAAAGGAAAACGACAAAAATACTGCTACAAATAAAAAAAAAACGTTTCCCAATGCATTTCCACAAGGCATAAACCAAGGCTAGCAGCATTCAACTATAAAATCTATGTATTTCTATCTGATAGATTTGTAGAAAAAATATTAATATACGATTTTCTGTGAATTTATTTGCCCTTTACTCGATTTAGTTACTTCGCTAATGCTAGAATTGAAAAATAAGTCAACGAAAAAAATTTAGTTTTCCAGTTATGACAGTGTGACAGAGGGGCCATCGAAGCCTATTGGATTCGAAGCACGATTCTGTAATCCCCGATTGTTACCTACAGATTATTAAGCCGTTGGCGGCCATTGTTGCTATCCTATTGACGCGGAACAAAAGCAGAAAAACCTACCCGGAAATAAAAATAAACAATTGTTTGCTTTGGTTGATTAGCCGCGGAAGGTTTTTTCATAATACGAGTATTATCGGGTCACGCTAAGAAGTGATATTTGACAGTTGTTATGTTCTTAGTATTCAAATACGAAAACATTCTTTATTGCATAAAAACAATCGAATGAAAAAAAAATTGAATAAATAAATACAATCAATTCATTAATTGTTATTTACATGTTTTGGGTTATTATCGAAAAAAAGAAAGAATTCCTTACTCTATGTTATCGATATATGTATATGTTAACGGAAATGTATGAAATCCGTCATTGTATACAATTCCTAGGAAATGTATACAATGCCTAAAATCGCCCAGAAATGTATGAAATAAATTATATTAGACACATTTCCTAGGAAATGTATACATTTCCTAAATGGCAATCGGAAATGTAATACATTCAAGATGTCAGTGGGTAAGCGAGGAAAGCGGAGCGAGGAGAGGCTATCAAAATAGAAGTATATAATAGTACTACTCGTACAGAAGGGATATTTACCTCCACTCCACGCACCAAATTAAGTTCCCCGCCCGATATCCTTCCACTCACTTCATCCCATAGGCGCCGCCAAACTCCGCTGGATGGTGTTGCGTGGTATTCGATGAAGCATACAGACTATTATTCTTTGATTTTCATTTACGTATGGTGGTTGTCTGTTATAAAAATTAGAACACGTTGGTTCTTTGCCTTTACATTGTGGCGTATTAATTACTTAAACGATAGACTGTTTACTTATCAAATTAAAGTTTGAGCTTTACAAGCTTTATTTATAGTTTGCGTGCTAGATACGCTGTAAAAAATAATAAATAGCTGATTTTTTAAGTTTAATTAACAAAAAGCCTTACAAAGATATTATATTTTACCGTATGATTGTTGCATTACTTCAACGAGAGCATTGGAAAAACATTCAAATTGTCAATTTAACAGGTATTTTCACTTTTTTTTGTTCATTTTATTCACAGAAAGCATTAGTTTTATACATTTCCTAGTACAAGTTCGGAATTTTATACAATTCCTAGGAAATTCATACATTTCCTAGGATATGTGTGAATTAAATCATCTTTATTATTTCATACATTTCCTAACGAGCTCCGGAATTGTATACATTTCCTAGGAATTGTATACAATTCCTGGATTTCATACATTTCCTGTAACATATATACAAATAGACATGAGTTGCCTAGTAGAAATTGCTACCTTATCAATAAGGCCGCCCATTACAACACTACAGTTGTGGGCTGTATTTCGTGTTGTTCCTGGTGAACAATAAAATACATATATTATATTCTAATGCACGATTATCTAAAAAGGTGTACTACAAACTTCAATACAAGCTCAATAAAACATGAGATTGCCGGTATCTCCGCATTGTTACAAGCTAATATTAAGCCCACGGACAATTATGCCCTCATTTGTACGCACCCTGTATTTCGGTCAGCCCCGGTTAACTTCAAACAAACAAGTGGTAATCCTTGTCTAAACAAACACCCTATATGTACTGTCAAGTGCAAGGTAAACTGAACATGTGTACCGCGATTCAGCAAATTGCGCCCGAGTTAGCAATTTTTCCAGTGGGAATGAGGTACCTAGCCTATTCTATCTTTTGTACTCAGATTTATCAAAATCGGTTATGTGGTCTTGGCATCAAAGCGTAACAAATAGTCAAACAGACAGGCAGAGTTGCTTTCGCATACTAAGAACGATATATACGGAGCGTTAGAACTCAATAACGTGATGACATATTTCTTGCTTTTATGAAAGTAGCAAAAATTATATAATCCTTACCAAAAACAAATAGCAATTTTTTCCCTTTTAGCCATTGTTTTCGAATATGCCACCTATATGGAATGTTATTACTCAAACACTAATAGTTTGAGATACATATCGTTTGCGCCGGGCCTGGGAATATTTTGAGCATTCTCCATTCAAAATATACAGTTCAGCGTGCTCTTGACGGTACTTGTATAATACGAGATCGACAGTTAGATTTGGTTCTGATAGAAGTTAATGGAGCCGTAATAATGTTGTCTATTGATTTAGATAAGGGTAATAATATAATAAGGACAGCGGTGTTGAATATGATACTAGCCTTTGTGTGGTTTTGGGAGTTTCGAGAAGTCTTCGTATGTTGTCAGTAGCATTGGATTTTAAGCAGAAAAGCTAATAATTTAGTTCCCAAGGAGAAAACCATACAAGGTTATATTTTAATCAGTGCGCACATTTTGCGTACACAGTCGGTATCGTTACTAAATCACATTAGACAACAAAAAAAAAACATTTAAAAACAATTTTGCTACATTTTTTTAACCCGTTTAGGGGATGAATTAACAAAAGCGCCAAAATACGGGTCTATTTATTTATGACGAACAGTGTTTATACGAAGTTAAAAAAAAATTAGAGCAAATTAAATATCTTCCTATACAAAATTTAACATTAACAAAATGGAGATAATTAGATTTTTTAAATGAAATGCGATATAATCAAAATATATGGGTTTTTATTTATTAAAATAATTTCCCAGTATTTATACGAGTGTACAACGTGTAGTAAAATAACACAAAACCTCTCAGCCCATGAAACTGCCTTACTTTTGTGCTGGAACTAAGTTACGAGCACGTTCATTATTATCTTCATATCCATCAGATACAAGTAAAAAGATTTAGTAAATTAAATTGTAGAAAAGATACTCTAATTCTGGCAACTAGTGAACCTTTCCCCTCGAGGTTTGCCCCAGGGTCGCTAACCAGCCCATTCAGGCTAGCAAAATATTTTCAGCAAAATACGACTAAAGTGAACTGTAATAGTAGTTTGCAAAATATAGTGGTTATTCTGGCAGCACTCAGCGAAATTGTGTCTGATAAACGAAATCGCCCCGTATGGAGATAAACATCCAACTACGGCCTCCAAATAAAGCTATCGAGGCTTCAGTATTACTGTAGTTTCGACATAATACGACCAAACCAACACGCATGACATACCTATATATACTTACCCATTTTAAAGTTACCAAGCCAATTTCCTCCTCATTCCGACTGTCTTACCTTTAGTTTTTTAACTTGACGCGTGTGTCTGTCTGTGGCATCGTAGCTCCTAAACGGATGTCGGCCTCGTAGCCTAGTGGGTAGTACGTCTGCCTACAAAGCACAAGGTCGCGGGTTCGAATCCCGCCCAGGGCAAACATTCGTGTGATGAGCACTTGTGTTTGCCTTGTGTCTGGACGTTGTATATTTATATATGTATGTATGTATATCAGCTGTCTGACACCCATAGTACAGGCTCTGCCTAGTTTGGGGTCAGATGGCCGTGTGTGAATTGTCCCACATATTTATATTTTTTTTTATATTTTTATATTTTAATCTAGTTTTTTTGTTTGCAAGGTGTCACAATCGGAAGTGTTCTTAGCTATGATCCAATATCTTCAGCCCTTTGAAGATTATCAGCTCTTTTCTAGTTGTCGAAAGGATATTGATCCTTCCAAACGGTGTTGTGTCGGGGGTTATTAAAATTTATAATTTAATGTTATTTAATTCGTCACTATAATTTCGATTGCAGGACGGTCACAGCGATTAGTCCCACGCTGCTGCCCGCATAGAGCGGCTTCCCGCAACTCATGTACCTATCTTCAGAATAAGTAATATTAATGAAACACTGGTGTCGATTCGATGTTGGCCAATGCACTAATCTTAACTAAATTTTAACTAAAATTTAGTTTAGATGTGTCAGATGACATATTTAGCTATTCGGAACGCACGACTTAACTTAATTTTGTATGGAATCTGACAGGACTAAAAATAAGTTGAACTAACGCCATTTAGCTATTCGGGAACGACCATTCATCTGTCATTTTAAGTTCGTTATCTGTCATTTTTAGGTGTTTTGAACTTAAAATGGTCTTAATTTAGATCCGATTTTTTTGGTGTAGACTTAATATATTTTGTAAGTTTTGAGGTTAACAAACTAGGAAATCGAGTAAAAATTAAATAGTGATGAGTTGCTTCAACCAATCTCCTTTCGCTAATACTGGATAATTACTGAATCGCTCATCCTCAGTCAGGTCAGCGGGGTCGGTCGAGTCTTTCAGCTAAAAACTCTATCAATCGTACAAGCAAGAGCATGCTAAGCAGATTACTTTGGATTTTGCACCTTTCTTATGTCCATAAGGAACAGAATCGCAATCGCGTTGGCCCAGCTTAGCCTTCACTTAACAGTAGGTACGTTGTACAACAAATCGACCATTAAGTTCTATTTTGCAATTTCGTTTTTGTTTTACGCAGAAAAAATAAAAAATTCTAATTTCCGTAACTAAAACGGAACGTAACACATACTAAGTTGCGTTTCGTTGCGCGTGCGTTCGATTCACTAACGTTCACTTTATTGCAGATTAAGGTTGCATGACTTTATACCTTTGCCTTTCTCTTGAAAAAGAAACATTGCAGGGAGCGTGCACAGAGCGAGATAATGTGTATCCGAACGTTAATCGTGTCAAGATTTGTTAAGTCCTGTCAAAAATGAACTAAATTTAGTTAAGATAAGGCGGGTGCAATACCGAATTAACCCCATTGTCTTACTGAACTACACAGTCTAAGTAATTAGTTAAGGAACTTTATCCATAATAAAGATAGCTACGTTTAAATGTAGATTGTCAAAGTTTAGACTTAATTATTAATTATTTAGCGTAAAAATGACACTCTTACTAGTAGTAATAAAAACAAAATTCCAAAAGCGAGGACGTCTTTAATAGCGTACAAAAAAATCACATTTGTAATATCCTTAACATCTGCCCATCTGTGAAACACGGAAATTTATAAAGAAAAATGTGTAACGGCCAAAAAGTGGTTTGGTAAGTAAGCGGCTTATTTTGGCCGGAGAAAGATTAAAGGCGAAATAAACTTTTCTTGGTATTACGAACGACCTCGTAAATGACGGCTTTTGGTGGTATAGACAATGGAATGAAAATGGCGAGCCTTTTGTATGATCTTTTAGCGATATTTTCTGTGAAAGATAAAGATTCTATAAGTCAAGGTTTAGTGAGTGAAAAGTGACATGTATATAACCGAGTTTTAACTGAATATGAGTCTGTTTAGATAAAGAAGTCCATATACTAAATAAATTAATAAAACTTTTCTAGATTCTAGAGAAAGAAATCTCTGTTCGTAATAAGTAGCAGCACACGCGAGTAAATATGAATCTTCGCGGCAGAAAAAGGGCAGCACTTAGCGTTATTAAATCTGCGAAAAGAAAAAAAAAAGTGGGCAAGATCTGTTTCAGATTGAAGCAAGACTTACGATAGTTTTTCCCAGAAAGGATACTGATATTTCGCTGTGTAACGAAGTAGAAAATAATATCTCTTTATTGTGTTTAAACTATCTTTGTGTTAGGAAATAACTTGTAAATGCTTTGTTTCTTTTAAACGTTATTTCAAAGCAGCCGGACAGAACAGACAAACTAGATAATTGTTGGTCAAGCTAAGAATAACACTGGCAACTATTAGCCTAACTCTCAATACGCAAAATAGGCGCGTTTGACGTCGAGTTGCGGTTAACAGCCCGATAAACTAACTAACTAACTAGCCTAACCTCTGTCAAGAAAAAAAAAAGGAATCTCAAACTTGAAGATACCAATAACGCGGCTTTTTCGCACCTCCCTGGAAGATCCTCCTGTGAATTCAAAATTTCAACCAAATATAAAACATTGCAAGCAGTGGTTCGTGTTCGTTCCAAAATTAAAGAAAACACTGGCCGAAACCAAAACACACAAACTCTCAAACCTGCGCTAGCTGGCTGCAATCCTGATCAAACATTGGTCAAACTTCGGCGGACTGTTTAAAATGTTCGTCCAACTATGGGCAGGTACCGTTGCGGCGGTCTAGTTGCTTGCTTGTTCTATAACTCTTTAGATACACAGCGAAGTGTTCAGATCTGTAGAGCTTGTAGCTAATAGAGGCGCTTGAACTAGACGGTCAGTTATTTTGGAGCGACTGAGATCCATAGACTAGTAGCTGAAAGCTCTTATACTGGACTGCCAGTTATTTTGGGGAGATTTCTGAGCTGGATTGTATGTTAACTTCTTAGGCTGGTGTTGCTATCTCAGATAGCATAACCACGAGCAAGTTTAGGGTTTAGATTTTGATATATTATAGTTATTTAATTAAGCATAAAATAAAATACACTACATAAAAGCAGCAACAGAAACATACGAGTAGATACAGGAAATTTTAAGGAATTTTTAATTGGTATATAAAATTTTGTATTTTATGAAATAACCAGCTGGGAGCATTGCTTGTTAAGTAAGTTATTTTGGGGTAATTTTCAACAGGTATGAATCGTGAAACATTATCGTGGAGTTACCATCAGTCTCCGAAATAATATAATATTTTATATATAAATAATTAATAACAATAGACTTTAAGAGATTACAAATACATACGAGACTTTGACCAACATATGTAAATAATGTTAGTACAAAAGTTCATCGAGATTTTGGCCTGATCTCGCTCGCCTCTCGGTGTTTAGAATAATTTAGTTCTAGGATATGTTGCGGGGAACCTAGACTTAGTATTATTACACTAAACATGTTACAATATACCAACAAGCTATGTTATCCTGTTTTGAAGTTGAATCTATAACATACTTGTGTTACTTTGGGTTTGAAACATTGTGGTATAACATATTGAAGTGTTGATCGTAACCTTCGAAGTAAGTAGTATTGTACGTGAAGAGAATTTATTTCATGAATTGATAATGCTCTTTTATATAGTAGTAGTACAAGTACAAGTATAGTAGTACAAGTTTGTAAGTGCAGTCATGTCACGTGTTTTTCTACTTTCTTATTCTTAGTTTTGTGTGATTCGTATACAATGTACGGGACTTAACATTTTACATCGAATTATAATGTCCTGAATGCTTATGGAAAAAAAGTTAACTTAAAGTATAGAAGCACGTGATATGACTGGACTTATGAACTTGTACTGTAACTCAATGGACGGAACACTAACTCAATGAAATAATGAATTTTATACGCGGAAGCCACTTTTGGGCGGTAAATTAATTATACTAGAAAAAAAAGTTTAACAATCTATATCGTGTGACATGTTATGTTATGTGTGTTTGTTGCAAATATGTAAAATAAAAATTTTGTATTTTTCTTTTGATAAATCGTTTTGAAGTTATTTAAGAAAATAAGCGAAAATTTACTATACCCTCCTTTATCTCTAAACTACATTTTTGTAGGTTTAGTCTAAATTATGTATAAGGCTTCAAAAGCACGAAAACCTAACCAATAATGTTTAGATCAAAAACAATGCCACTTAACATACATTCAGACAACCCCTGAACTCAGCATTAACAAAGAGGTGATGATTGCTTATAAATCTGAGTCCCGGCCGCATTCACAGTCCCGTAAACAATGGGTCCCGTAAACGGTGAGACAGCGCGATTGTCCCGGAATCTCACAATTTGTTTGCGGGTCCCGCCGGCGGCTCTAAGATCGAAAATATCGAATACGGTAGATATGTTATATTCTTCATCGTTGTAATTTTTAAATAAGACGTACGCTTTTTTACTTAATAACTGTTTTATCTGTGTATCTTAAGTTCTACTCGTAAAATGTAAAGTTGTTAGGCAAACTGTTTTCTTTTTCATAAAATAGGTATTCATAATAACCTTAACCTAATGTAGTCGCCAAACACAATACGAATCACACTAGATTTTTGCTTTCAATGAAGTCAGTTGTACCTAATTGATAGTCTCTTATTTATTAAACTTTTTTCTGAGTACAATCTCCACTCACCTCATCTACAGTGCCACCAACTTATCTGTGGAACGGCCAAAAGCGGAACTACTAAAAACGTCCTATGATGTCGAGCAACGCGGGCCTTTCCGGAAGACCCGCGTCACAGAAGAAAATAATAGTACTAACCCGTACAGAAAGGACACTCACCCCCCGCGCCAAAATGAGTTTCCGCCCGATATAGCGCCCCACGCCCAGCACCCCGCAGGCGCCGCGGGACTCCGCCGGTGGTGTTCGGGGGTGTTTTACATAGCGCCTAGCGCCATTGACTTGTAGTTGATATTCAAAAAGAAGTAGCTTGTCAAAACGCGTTTTCTCTATGGAGTGACCGCCCAGTGCCCGCGTTGCTCTAAGTATGATGTCGTTGACGTTGTCAGTCGATGTAATAACAACCAGTAGTAGCAACCCTCTTCGATCGTGGCGCCTCGCTTCATTCTACAGATAAGTTGGTGGCACTGTACTTCTCTTTTTCATGTATTCACCTGTTTTTTTTTTTGTTTTATAATGTGTGACATGTCTCTAGTGTTTGTTACACTACCAAATAGGTAGTATTTCCAGCCATCTACGCACCTACAGGAATGCAATGACGTCACCACAATAATTCCATCCCCAGATTTATAAGCAAAGCAATTCGCTTAAGTACTCGTACATTCACTATGGGATTGTTTTAAAACCTTATATTATTCTTATAACAAGTTCGGATTGTAGTTAAAACTGTTTAATTGTTCAAACCCTAGTAGGATTATTAAAAAAAAAGGAGTTTAGTAAGATTTTTCCAATTTGGCTTAATCATGTAAGCATTTCATTTCAGATACAAAAACTTTAGTTTTTGCTATTTTGTTATTTATTTCTTAGTTCAGACAAGACACTATTCAGAGTTTACTTTCGACTAGCAAAGAACAGCTATTACATTTGTTCAACGAAGAAATTGCAGCTTCGGAAAATTAAGTATTGGTGTTGGTAGAGTTGCCCCGTGAATTAAATAGCAGTTCCTTATTTAAACAAGTATTTACCAGAAGAACTACTAGGAACTCGTTGTAGAAGGAATCATTATGTAGGCATAAATTCTTGGTCTTACGTTAATTATTATTCAATTATCGATGGGTAGACGCTAATTTAGTACCTCTTATTAACCTAGGTTAAAGCTTGTCATCAGTAGTACGATTTTAAAAATCCGAAATAATCCCCATAATATGTCGCTGTAAGTTATAAATTTATATAGGCATGGTTTTCTTTACGAATGCATAGTACATGTGCTTCGTTATAAATGAATACATCAATTTATACAGACATATCTACGAGAAATATTCAAAAGTCATCTAATGTTTAACCTTTTAAAAATTGATTATCTATAAAAAAATAACAGGTAAGATCTAGAGACACCGCTACGGGATACCAGTTACAAAAATACTCGCACGGTCCAGCCCTAACAGCCTCCAAGAAGCCGGCCAGTGGATCGATCTCATCAATCATCAGCTCTCACTGATAGATGTTGCTGAGATTGCGTCGGCTCCCCTTGACGTATCAATTTATAAGACAAAGAATGAACTGTCAATCGCCAGGGGGATTAGCCTTAAACATTCACAATTGGCGCTGTGCCGTGGCGGCCCCGGATTGGCTCTTGACACTCTACTTAAAATCGGTGCGGCCAAGTGACTAGGGCTGTTGACTTCCATTCGGAAGTTCACGGCTTCAAGCCTCAATACGGCATCAATGTGTCATCGACGTTTTTTGATAGGTCAACTTCACACACATCCTTTAAATTACTTCTTAGGTGTGTGCAGGTTTCCTCACGATGTTTTCCTTTACCGTAAGAGGCTACATACCGAGGCTTGAACCAGCGAACTTCTGAATGGAAGTTATCGGCCCTAACCACTTGGTCATCAACGCTTTCGTGCACGCACGAGTCGATATTGTATATGTTTAATTAAATTTTATCCATCTAGATCAAATTCAAAGCAATAATAAATCAATAGCATGCCCGCTAAGCCCTGTCTGACGCTTTGGGCGGTAAAGGGCTTTGCAATCTAGCTAGATTGAACTCTTCAACGCAAATTAGGGATTTCGGTTGGAGCAATCAACCGAAATGTAGCCAAATGAAAACGGAGGTTCAAGGCCGGGTGAATAGACTATACATTATTCTGTTCCTCTAAAGTTTTGAGTCGCTCGGTTCATTATTAATGAGAAAGTCTGGTTTGTATGTTTATTATCACATGAAGACAGTAGTACCTACGCTTACGCAATTGGTAAAATTGAGAGTAGACAATAACTCAAAACGAAAGTTTTATTAGTTGTAATAATTTTTACATGAAATATTATATTTAATGAAAATAACAGAGACAATTTTGTTCAATTGGCGGTATTATTGCTTGGGTAGCAATTTCTTTCAGGCAAGCAGAATCCTAATACATTTATAAGACTGGTTAAAAAATAATAGGCAGAGTACTTTCTTATAAATTTAAAAAATAATTACGATGAATGACTTATTCATTATAATAAGATTTATAAAGAGATTTCAGGCGGTGCTTTTGGCGTTAGTTTTAAGCCACTACCTAATAACTTCTACCTTCTTTAAAATGTCCTCTTGACTGATTGGTGGTACATTTTTGGAGTATTTCTTTAGAAACCATCTCGATCGATCCACGAATAGGAGAAATGCCGACATTCGATAACGGGAATTACCGAAAGGTAAACATCACGCGATCGCATATTTAAGGAATCAATTACTCTGTTGGCGGTGGAAAATTTGTATTTACACAAAACATCTTAAAATAACCTCTTTTAAACAAAATGAATTGATTATGAACTCAACTTGACTTAATTTGTTTGAAAGTACAAAGTGAAAAACCTGATCATTATTTTTGTAAGAAATAGTATTGTATATATTCATAATCTCCTGATTTGAGTTCAAAGACAAAGTCAAATAAATACAGGTATTACTACAGTTTTGAAGGATAAATTACATTGTTCAATGTTAAATCGCAAACATTTTTTTTCCAGATATTTTAGCTCTTGCTAAATGCTGAAATGTCTGGTGAACTGGCAGGGTTATTTTATTCCACGAACTGAAAAATGTTCGCCAAATAAAAAACATATAAATATTTTTCTACACAAAAATGTAGTCTGGCTTGCTGAAAATGCGATAATGTATTTGGTTTATGAATCGTGAATTTTAACGGTATTTCTTTCGATTCAATTCAGCTTTGTACGTTTTTTTTTTAATATAATTTACTCAATAGCATTGAAATGTGTGTGCGGGATGGAAAAAACAGAATATTGGTGCTAAAACTTACTGTCACAACTCGAATTGTTAAAAAACTGAAACGTTAGTCAATGGGGCACATTACCCATGGGCATATTATAAGATTCAATAGTCGAAGCCTTCTATAGCGTTTCTTCGCAAAATGTCCCTAGGTAGCAAAATGTCTAATTCGCAAAATGTCTTCTTCGCAAAACGTCCCTTTCGCAAAATCTCCCTTTAATGAAAATTTCTTAGCCATACATGTGTAAGTAGTTTAAAAAAAACCTTAATGAAAGGCAATCAAGAGTAGCTGTGTAAAGAGATAATATCACAAAAGCATTAAGTATTCTTTTAAATAAACTATGTACTTCCATAATATACCTACGCCGATATCTCTGATTCAACTTCACAAAAGAATTTCCTAAATATTTCGTTCAGTTTAAAAGTTCAGTAACTTAAGATTTACAGCACAAGTAGATATGAATGGAATCCATATTGAATCAAGCATACTTTGTAAATTCTCTCTTGTAAGTCAAACTCACAAAGAACAGTGCGATGGAGAGGCGACCTCACTTCAGAAACTCTTTCAATTTCACGTTACTGAACCAAAGAAAATAAGGTTTTGCAACAGTATTTCCAACATTCGTCTTTGATACGATCAACGTAACCGAGATTCCACTAATTTTGTTAAAGTTCGGTTTGTGCATGCTACAATAACAATAAAACGTCAGATATAGGCTATGATCATGATTAATATTTGGCTTTTATTTTTATCAACAATAACTTAAATGAGTCTTATCATCAGCCGAAAGGCGTCCAAAGCTAAACAAGGGAAGCCTTTCATTTTATTAATACCAATCTATATATAGACAACAAAAATATATTTTTTAATAATTTCTTGGTAATATATCGTAATAATAACAAACAGCAACAAAGCCCCGTAATAGAACTTACATTGAACAGTATTAATTATCACACGAATTTCCTTTCATGTCCAATGGCGCTTTACATCTAGTCCTAAGTATAATTGATCTCTTATACGAGGCAATGGCTCAAGAACGAAAGTCGTCGTAAGAATTGTGTGCGTGTTGTTGCGTGACGAAATAGAGCACAATCAGAATAGGTGCCGCCCGATCGATATCAACCTTGATGTTAGAATTGGAACGAAAGCATGTTAGTATGTATTGGTAAACCTCAATATTTTTCTTGCTTAGTTGATACTTATCTAGGTACAACAGATATTATGACATAGGTACTAGTTTTGGCCTTAAAATACATACAACATGTCAGCGACGGCTTTAATGATCTAGAACTTTATTTAGAAGCTTATTTAAAGAAGCGTCTTGACCAGCAATAAATCTTCATACTAATATTATAAAGAGAAAAGATGTATGATTTGTGTTTGTGGTTGTATGTTTTAATGAATATACTCAAAAACGACTGTGCCGATTTAAAAAATTCTGTCACCATTAGAAAGCTAAGTCAAACATAGGCTACCTTTTACCACAGGAAAATGCCTCATTTCCACGGGAAAAACTGTTAACGCGGGCGGAGCCGCGGCGGAAAGCTAGTTAATAAAACAAAACAACATGCATCTTTTTATGATTTTGTTCCATTTATAGTTTCATATATTACGATGAGAGTTGAACAATTTACTTGATGACGAAATAATTCAAAAATAACATATTGTATTTTACATTTCAATACAACATTCCATTACAAAAATTAACACAATTACTCGAAGCTGTTGACCGAGTTGAATACAGGTGCTTGACACATAATTTATACAGTTTACCCACTAACTACCTCTCTTTGTGAATATACAATACAATACAATACAGATATTCTTTATTTCTTTGTTTGACACAAAGAAATACAGACAGAAAACACAAACAAAGAAAACAATAGGAATATAAATGATTGGTACACTAATATTACAAAGTAGAAATATTTGATTGTTTGTTTGTTCGCATTGAATAGGCTCCGAAACTATTTAACCAATTTTAACGACGCTTGGTATAAAGATAGAATAGACCTTTAAGGAGTAACATAGACTACTTTTTACCTATGGGAAATTCCTCATTCCCACGGGAAAAACTGTCAACGCGGTCGGAGCGGCGCGGCGAAAAGTTAGTATGCCACATTAGAAATACTTTTGAAATACCGATCCTCTTTATAAGAAAGAACATGGTCAATCAACTTTGAGCAACTTTACCAAAGAAACTTTCCGTAAACGAAAAAAAAAAACAATTCCGTACAAAGTAGTAATTTTAATTGAACCATTTCCTGACAGTTTGTATGGAGAATATTTTTTCTTTTTCGGGATGTTTTGCTATAGAAAAGTTGATTAGATATATTGACTGAGTATGTTTTTTTTTCAGTTTTTGCTGAGACTGTATAAGCTATGGCGCCGGCGCACGGCGCTCTTCGGTAAATTATCGGCAGATGAGTTATCGTCTAATCCAATAATGTATACTATCTAGGTGAAGCTCCAACCAAAGGTGATAGGATATTACCACAGATATTACATTTGAGACGAAAATAATAATACAAATTTGGAAGCATCTAGATCCAAAATAATAATGGAAAAAGTGCTATCACGATACAGACGTATTCCAAATGAAAGTGTAGAATATAGTCATTAAACATGCTCAAGGCAAATGCCTTCTATGATTTGATATTTGTAGAGCATCTATCATCATCATCATTATCATCCCATAGTGAATAAAAAAAAGTAGTAAAATCAGTTCTAAACCGAATCGGATTTAAGAATATTTTCCTGTTATTGTAAACTAGAAAAATATAGACAAGCTTTAACTAAGTATTAAAGACATATAATGCAACTCACGTTAACAAAACATAATAAATAATTCAAAACGATTTGGAAACAAGACAATTTGTCGTTGAGAATAAAGTGATAGCGTCTAAACCTTCCTCCAAATTACCCCATAAAATAATCCACTACCTTAATTAACCAAGTACTTGGCTTCATAAACTTTTCAAAAGTATTTTCACAGCTACACCCTCATGACAAGGCAAGGTATGTAAATTACGGGGTACATTAATAAAAAACCCCTTATCGGGGTGGTTGGGGAATTTTATCGCTCATAAAGGATATAATGTTTCGTTGTAACGGCACTTCCGCAAGCTTCTGTACTGTGTCATAATTTGTGCTGTGGCGTACAGCTCAGCTGATTGGTTATTTACTTTTACTTTTTGACATTTAATAAATAAATAAAATATGTGGGACATCTCACACACGCCCATATTCTGACCCCAAACTAGGCAGAGTCTGTACTATGGGTGTCAGATAGCTGATATACATACATAATATATAAATATACAACTTCCAGACACAAGGCAAACACAAGTGGTCATCACACGAATGTTTGCCCTGGGCGGGATTCGAACCCGCGACCTTGTGCTTCGTAGGCAGACGTACTACCAACTAGGCCTGGATCTGGGATTGAAAGTAAGCAAGCAAGCAATTTGACGTTGACTTGGTATTTTGTTACTTACATCTTTAAAAATTATCTTGCGATCTGGGCCTATTACACAATGGGATCGATTCTACATATTATAACCTTTTATTATATATTAACCTTAAATTTAAAAACTATACGCTTAGTTCACATATGTTTAGCAGGCATGCCAAAACATCCCACTTAAAATAAGAGCGCAGCTGTCAAATTCAGTTTAATTTTAATTATTGTTCAGTCAAAAATAGATTCATTCATCTCCCATCCTTTTCGTTTCTCATATGAATGAAAAAGACCAAGAACTTAAATTTAGATAGCCCTATTATCTTATAATAGTAACCTAAAGCTTGTGTCGCAAAATTTAGGAATAAAGCTTCATTTTACTCGTTGAGGAGCAAAGGGATATAGTCTACCTCAATGTCAGTCATATACCAAGAAATCTAGGGGCGGCTCGAGAGAGCCTCGGACCATAAGCCTAGTAGGTTGGTACAAAATACCGTGAATACACTATTTCAGACCAAATGCTCGAGGAAACGAAAATGACACAGACAAAAAAATATTTTTTTTATCGCTCAATACCATTCAAAGAATTAATTATTAGTTTATTACTTTTTCAATAGATATTTACTATCTATAAATTGAAGCGAAAGATGAAAATCATTAAGCTTTGGCAGGGACCTCAACCCGCATCAATGATTTTTATTTTTCGCTTTAATCCTAAAAGAATTCGTGTCAAATTTTTTTCAAAAATACTAATTCTAAAACAAAAACAAACGCGCAACAGCTAAGCCCTTCGTGGCCTTGTTAAAACGATGACGTGCTTAAGTAAATACCTACACACGGAATAAGCCCCCAAAGCATTGTTTTCTTCTCGGAATTTTATTTCCCTCTCGGGTGCTGATTTCGTGTATTTTGGAGGATCAGAATAGAAGCTTGCCATGACTTCTAATTTGAAAAGAGGAAATAGGGTTTTTAAAGGTTGTATTTTCACAAAATATCCCCCAGTCTAACGAAGTAGTAGTGTATCACTTGGAAAAAAAAAGTACCGTTTACTCTTGCTTCGATCGTTGAAAATTCTATGACCAATTTTCAACAAACTAATCAAATTGACTCTATAAAAAATGAATTAATCGCCTCTATAATATTGAAAATCAATACGAACAAAGATATACAGAGAGACCCTGAGCTTCAAATCGAAATTCCCACGCCTATTAAACATGCATTTTAAAACTCCTCATTATAATGTCCTAAATTGAAGCACGATTTAGCAGTTCAATCGAGGCTTAACCTGAATTTAAAGGAAAACTTTTCCAACAAGTACTGTGCGTGGATTTGGGGGGTAACTTTTAATTGGCTTATAGGTGGCCCGTTTGTAATGTAACGAAGTGTACTCGGACACAATGGGCACGTAATCAATTGCTGGATTGTAATCGAGTTCGGTTTTCAATTGGATTGGGTGTTAATAGTAAGGAAACGATTCATTACGTATTCATTTTCTTTTTTTTTCCTTATTCCAAATGAATATCAGCTGTTACCATTATAATAAATGCATGTGCAGAAGCATGTATGTACCTATGTAAATTTGTGAAAAGATTTATTAAATATCAGATACTAGTAA
Source organism: Teleiodes luculella (assembly GCA_948473455.1). Taxonomy (NCBI): domain Eukaryota; kingdom Metazoa; phylum Arthropoda; class Insecta; order Lepidoptera; family Gelechiidae; genus Teleiodes; species Teleiodes luculella. The sequence continues at coordinate 11,739,102 of OX419593.1, forward strand.
ATTCTTCACTAATGGTGTTTTAGTTGCAAAATCATCTTTTTCGTCCACTATTAGACAATACGATTCATCACCTACGAAAAGTTCTTTTTTTTTACTGAGTTTTTTACATTTTCGTGCAAATCACTTCCAGCTTCAACGTCGAAAACTGGTTTTGCAAAATCTTACTTTTTGACTTTCTTTTTTTTATTTGATTTGGGTTCGTGATTGGCTGTAGTCTAAGCTGATTTCCTTATTCAGTAAAATGGCATTCCAAACCCCGTCTCTTTTAAATCTAGCACCATCAAACCCAAATTTTGGTCGGATTCTGAACTTTATTTACAAAAACACTGCTGCCGCATTTTCAAATGAGGTGCCTTATTCAGCCTTGTCACGTAAAAGCGATTGATGCTATCTCTTTTATCAAATTGCGAAATTGATTGGACAATCCACAATTGAATTTGCAAGCCCCTTTTCTTTCAGTTCTGTTATTTGTTTTGTTTCTTATTTTCTTTACTTTGGGCTTTTCCTCCTTTTCTACAATTTAACTTTTATGCCGAGTTGCTTCATTTGCGAATTACGACCCGGATTTTGTAAGGAGAAATGCTTTCGAGGCTTTTTACTTATAAGTTAAACGCCATGAACTTTTGAATATGAAAATAAAACGGCCCACAGTTCAGTTGTAGATTGTTTATGAAAATCAAAATCAATTAGAAGAGTAGTATATAATGGTGGTAAATTCGAGGTAGTTTTCTTTCAATATGGGAACCGAAAAGGATAAAAGATGAATGAAACAAATTTTGTTACGATGGCATAATTACAATTGAATATTTTTTCAAGCAACATAAGCTAGTACCAAAGAGATTGGAAGAGCCAGCTTCGCTTTAGAAAAGCGAAGCTGGCTCTTCCAATCTCTTTGGCTAGTACGATCGACGACGCGGTAAATCGATGTGAGACAAACGTGTGAACAATAGATTTTAATTACCCACAAGGTTTCCCTATATCTAGCCTATTTGATGTCTGCTTTAATATTTATAATAATATGCAATGTTATGTTTTTTCATTTTGTCTTTATGTGCAATAAAGTATATCCTATTCTCTTACTTAGTAAAAAAAAGTATTGATTAATATTTAAGTTTCGAAAGCAGTTTTTAGCTTAGCTTCTGTTGCCGATTGAATATTTCTAGAGGGAGCTATGAGTAAATTGCGAAGCATCGATCACACACAACCTTCGCTCCTGGTGCTTGGATATGAAGAACGATGGATGACTGGAGATTGAACACTTTCCTGCGAAGTGGCAAGTCATTCCTATGATGGGCCTTCATATTTGGACATCTTATTAGATTTTTTAGCTAGGTCACGAGACCAACGAATTTTCTTCTTTTTATAAAGTGTTAATTTGTTAGAACCTAACTATAATAAGGATTAGTGTGTAGTGGTGGTAGTGCTACTTGTATTTCGTTTATTTATTCAGTTTAAATATTATTTTAGGTTTCAAAGAGATTAACATTCCCTTTTTATTACCCTATTTATTACAACAAAGATATCTAATCTAGTGTTGCTTAAACTCTTCATTTTGTCTTAATGTATTTTCATAATCTGTATTTCAAATTGTTCACAAGTGAAGTTGCGAGCCATTCCTACCACAAGTATCCTCTGGATTACTTTCTGGGAAGTCTCCGCCTATGTAATCTGTGCAAATCATGGAAATAAATACACTTTTTTATCTATTGGTACTTTATTATTTTAAATGTCTCCTACTAGGCAAGCATCAAGAAAAATCTTGTTAGTTTTTCAACAGCGCTCTTATTGGCTGAATTAAATATAGAAATCCAATTTTAAGTTGATGAACATTACCCAGCTGTACCAGGAAAGCAGATGTTGGAGGAATTTCACACTCTCTCAGCTGCGAGTTTACGGTTACGATGAGGTTGGTTTACTGCCACTGCCGTATACTGCACTTATATCATCATACTTCCTTTTATCTACGGGTTTATATCGCCTATTGACTTTAATAAAGAACAAAGGCGTTTGATCCGGAGTTTCTCCTTTACCTACATTTTTATCTATTACATTAATAAGTTCGCACCTATCATTGAAAGTAACTAAGGTGAGATTTTTTTAAGTCGATAAATTGCAAATACAAAAAAATGGCAGAAGTTTTTCAAATACGCGTTCAAAGGCTTCTAATAAAACCAAACGAGGAAAAGTACTTCATTTTATATTTTTACTTTATGAAATCAATGTGCCAGACGCCATTATCGACGAGTTTTATGTACGTAAGTAGTAACGATTAGATAAATTACGTGGGTGATATTATATTACGAAGCGCGTTACTACGCTCAAATTTAATTTAAAATGTGTCTTTTTTAATATAATATTAGCTAATTTACCAAAGCTCTATAAAATAATGAAATAATCATACTTTTTTTCTTTAAATAATGTAGGCCAGGTACACTGGTACAGTAGCCAACACATCCAGCTGAACACTTTGAACTGAACACTTAGTTCGACTATCCAACAGCATGTGCTAGCTACTGTACACATCATTCCGCCCTAGTATCATGCAGTAAGTAGTAAACTGGAAAACAAAGCTACGAGACACGATTGTATCTAGTTTCAAACCCAAGATAACAATAATATGTCAATGCAAATACACAGAGCACTCACTGGAAATCTAGGATGTAGCTAGCAAGATAAACCATCTTGTTGATTTTACAGCGAGCCAACAACTGTAAACAACAGTTGCAATTAATAAACCATTCTAATTAGTGGCGCAAAGCATAGTTGTTGCACCGCAAACAGTATGGGACAGCGTTGCTTGTGTAAACTATACGCTATCGTGTAATTGCTAGAGGCCTTGATCTATATCATACGTAATAATAAATTGAAAAAATAAACCAACTATAAACCGTCCCCCCAAGCATGTTCACGCATGACATAATAATATATATTTGTCGCGCTTATATTCTTATCTCTTCTTATTGGAGGATCCTACTAATAATGGAATGAGGATGAATGTTTGTTACTCTCTCACGAAAAAAGTAGTGAATGGATTTTAATGAAACTTTACAATAATATGGGTTATACATCACAAAAACATACAATCTATAAATTATAAAGATATTGTGTAAATAGTCCGAAATATATCACGATACTTCATTTAAATTACAATGTTTAATATTGTTTTGACGTGGTTATGTCATGTTGGTAATAAGAATTTAGCAATAAGAAGTTTTTTACCGTGAGCGGAGCAGCGGGGCAAAAAGCTAGTATTACAATATGGCGGATTACTCATGGTACTTTGACAACTAGGTAAAGTATGTGTAGTTTGTTACAGTTTCTGTAAAGCTGTACTGATTTTTAACACGCTTTTATTAGCTTCACTTGTAACTATATGTGAGAAAATCTTGGAATCTTAATTTGACCCACTTCCCGGTCTTCGATTAGGATGAAATTTTGCACACGCTCTGAGTTCTGATGACAATACATGACTAGCTAAGAAACGTTATTACAAATCCAATATGGCGGCCTCCTCAAGATGGCAGACTGGCTGTTAGAAATCCACCGCCATGTCTATCAAATGAAAGGTTTTGCTGTCAGGAATACGAAAAAAATAGTCACGTGACTTAAATCCAATATGGCGGACGTCCAAGATAACGGACAGGAAGCATGTTTTTTAAACTATTATAAGTTTTATTTTCTTGCGTTTAAGTGCTGCGAATACTATAAAAATACTCTATTTGGGAGCAGCCATTCCGCAAACTAAACAAGTATTTAAATGAGCGTACAGTGAACAGAACAAGCTGGACTATAAATTACTTTTTTTTTATTTAAGATCCATGTGTGCGTTTTATTTTTGGATAGAGATGAATTACTAATGATCAGCTGTCTTTTTCCTCTTTGTCAAAGCAGTAACTTTCAATATGTTTAAAAAAAACAAGACACCGCACTGCCATGACGTCACTAAACACGAGGATAATAATTTAATTGATATGTGTGTATGTGTGTTTCATTGATGTGTGTTTTCGGTGACCAAATTCGAGTATATTTGTATGCACAATATAGTACAGAACATATATGTATTATAGACACATACACTATGATTCCTTTTTGAAACGCCTAAAAAAACAAATGTGAGTAAGTTCATATAGATCCATGAAATCCTAAGTCATAAGAAACTTAATTTTTTTTATCATTATAACGATTTTCCTTTTGAACATTCTTAGATTTTCGCGGTTGTTAATTGTACTAACACACATTTTTACGGGTTTTCTCCACGATCCAGTTTTTAAATTCGATTTTCCTTTTGTTAATATTCTCTCTAAAACTGAAACTACACAGGTCTTTCCGTGCACTTAGCAACGTAAGTACTGTAGCAGTGTTGCTTATTTCTGTGCAGCTTTCGTAACGTAATTACATACCGTCTGGCACAAAAACCTACCACATTTCGTTGTAGATTTCTTTCCGTTGCGGCTAAGTTTGTCACATATTGTGCGCGAGTTTTTGCCACGACCGCGACGCGGCGAGAGTCTTATGATCTTTTCATAACGCGGAAAGATGGAAAATATATTTTATTCGGTGTATTCAGTACTTTATTATGGCGCATAAGTTAAGTGGTTTTTCGAGGTTCTTTGAGGGTAAAGATTTATTGAATAATAGTGTTTACTCTGTAGATCCAGTTGCAGATAAAGATATTTTTTTTATGGGAATGCGACTTTTTTCTATGGGAAAAATCTTTATGTATAGGCAATCATATAGATAGATATAAAATTTGAGTGCAAAAACGAATGTATTATAGCGATAAGGAATCAATCATTTATCAAAAGAAGTTACATAATTAAGTATGAAAAATAAAATTAATCGTGCTGCGTTTTCCACAAAAAAAAAACAGAAGTGAAGAGAAAGATGATGTTGATGATAAAAGAAAGCAAGCACATTTTCGTGGTCTTTAACCAATCTAATATATGTCCCCACAGAGGGGCAAATATACTTTTACAAAAGATATAGCAGTAGTAACAGAATTCACATAAAATTAACAATGAAGAGTATAATTACAAAATGCTGCTTTGAACACAAGATATACGTTTAAGTTGTAAACTAGATGTAACTATGAAGCTGTGAAACAAGGTTCATTATCTGTGTTATTCAGCAAGCAAGCGTTAATATTCACGCCATATTTCATTGTAGTTTACTTCATCACAGTACTGCCCTGCACAGACAACGATGCTCTATGTACATTTTAAATGATTTAGCACTATACAAACTAACATTATGCTCTAAAACATACACCGACTACAAGACAAGTTATCTTTATAGACCTACTAGCTTACTGCCCCACGGCTCCGTCCGCGCTAACAGTTTTTCCCGTGGGAATGAGGATATTTCCCTCGGTGAAAGGAAGCCTTTGTCCTTCTCCAAGGTCTATTCTCTCTATTTACCAAGTTTCATAAAAATTGGTTCAGTAGTTTCGGAGCCTATTCAATCCAAACAAACAATCACATCTTTCATCTTTATAATATTCGTATAGAATAGCTGTTCGTCAGTGGCTACGACCGCGTATTTTTCGACCTTTCCCGTGGGAATGAGATATTATTTCACTTTCAAAAGAAACATATGTGACTCTCTAGCTCTTAAAGTACCTTTGTGCAAAATAATATAAGTTTTCTTAATTTCATTGTGAAAGGAAGATAAAGAAACTTTCGCATTTATAACATAGAAAATATTTTTTTTAAGATACAGCTTATAATCAACGAAAAAGAATTCTTAAGTAAAAAAAAAACAAGGATCAAATTAAAATACAATATTTCCCAAACATGTATTCCACGAATAAATTCGATAGTCACATGTACATTTAATCAATTTCAATGAATGTGAGATGTGCAAAAGGCTGGAGTTAGCAATACGCGTCTCCTCTTGTTTATGTTAGAAGTAGAACAATTCAAGTAGTTAGTAGCTATTATATTAATGTAACAGTCTACTAGGCAAAGATCAGTCCCGTAAAAGATGGACAAAATTCATTTTTTTTTATTGATTTTAGATCTTAAATCATATAAAAGTTTATTTGGAAAAGTTCATGAGATTTTCGATTTAACAAAGCCTTTTAGTTTTCCAAATATGTCACTTACAATCTGTCTGTTGTCAAAAAATAATAAAAGAACATTGGATAACACACAAGTCTTTATTAAACTACCTACATGAATTATAACTTCCTACATATTAAAACACCTCCAAAGCCGTTATAATTTTACTGGTCATTCCGAAATTACGACCCGGCATATCAAGATTAAGATAAAGTAGAAAAAGAGGACCATTTTTTAATTAACTTAGAGGATATCACACCTGAGCCCAACCTGGGTTGGTTAAGTAAGAGACATGTTTGAACACACACAAGAGAACAGGAAATTTGATAACAGAGTATCATACTTCATACTATTATATAATAAAGAAGAAAGATTTGTATTTTTGTGTGTATGTTTGTAATGAATAAACTCAAAAACTACTGAACCGATTTCAAAAATTCTTTCACCATTAGAAAGCTACATTCACCCTGAGTAACATAGGCTACCGCGGGAAAATGCCTCATTCCCACGGGAAAAACTGTTAACGCGGGCGGGCCCGCGGCGGAAAGCTAGTAATTTATAAAATGAACCTTTTGACGGCCCCGTAGCCTAGTTGGTAGTACGTCTGCTTTCGAAGCACAGGGTATAGGTGTAGTATCCCGCCCAGGGCAAACATTTTTGTTGAGCACTTGTGTTTGCCTTGTGTCTGGAATAGTCTGGATGTTTTATATTTATATATGTACCTATGTCCTATGTGTGTCAGCTGTCTGACACCTATAGTACAGGTTGTGCCTAGTTTGGGGTCAGATGGTCGTGTGTGAGATGTCTATAATAATTGTTATAAATTATATAATAATTGTTATAAATTATTTTTATAATTGTTATAAATTATTATTAGAATTGGTAAAAAACTCGCCTCACACCTACGGAGGTTTCGGGTTTAAATTCCTGTAGAGCATCGTTAAAAAAAAGAGATTTGTGAGATACTTCTTCCAATTTGGTTAGATCATTGCAGCAAGTACCTAATTGTCCGAAAATGATTCCGCGTGGCACGTTGAGCTGTTGATCTCGACGACTGCTAAATACAGATATCGTAACACGAGCCATGGAAGTCAAAAAGGGCTTTGTGAATATCATTAAGGGTCAAATTGGATTAATTCTTTTTCTAGCTAAGATGTTGTCACATATTGTTGATGAATTGTTTTAAGCAGGCATACCTAGTAAACATTGAAGCAACAGAATCAAATAAATCAAATGTACCTATATGATGATAGCTACTTATTAATTTCACGTAGTCAAATATTTTGCCATACTTCTACCAGCTAATACACACACAATCATAAAAAGTATACATGCGTGGTACGGTCAATCGCCAGGCGAGTTAGGCTAGAAAGAGTTGCGTGTGAAGTCAACCTGTATTAAAAATGTATATCAGAAGCTGTAGCCGGTTGTACCATTTCCTCGTAAAAATAATAAAGCTTTATAATAAAGGGGGAGAGAGATAAGACCGCGCGAAAGAACGTGTCTGCGTTTACAATAGATTGGCTTCGCGAGATCGTTTTACGAGGATTCGGGGTACAATATTTGTACTGCAACTTTTTTTATTGACTTACGTAGGAGTGACGCGTTTGCGACCGTTCGATATTACTCCACGTATCAAGCTTCAATGAACTTGTGATCGTAACTTTGTGGTTCAAGTGGTTGATTTTCAGTTTTATAAGAAATGGCACGGTAGAATTTAGTAGTAACTACGTACAGAATAATAAGTAGGTAAAGGAAGTTACTTTCATTTCTAAAATTAAGTCAGTGATTTGTTTATAGCATTAAAATATTGTTACCCATCAGGACCTCGAAATACGAATGAAATCGTGCAAGTTAATTCACGGAGAATCCGCTCTTTTGGAGAATTTGATGTTTTGCACTAATGAAATATTTTTTCCGGTGTCAACTCACCTCACAACCACGCAACCCGCGGACAAAATTGACAACTTTCGTTACAGAAAAACTAAAATGGTCAACTGAGATCACAGGCTCAGTGGACTGTGTGTGGGCGAATTGTAAATTTTGCTACGTCCACAGCAGATGACACAACAAACTACAAGGTGACATGGCATCAAGCCTGTCAAAGGTCAACCACAACCCGGTTAACCTAAATCTTTTTTTTAATTACAGTTGCGTGCTCGCCCCTTTCGTGACGTGAAGCGTTTGAGCAGCCCAGCTCTAGACGATGGGGAAATTGTTTTAAAACAGTGTTCATTTGAAATATCTCTATAGGAACTTCCATAAATCTAAGGAACACTTTTAGAACAGCTTTGATAGATAAATCGGTGAGTTCTTTTGTAATGTCATCTATTATCAAAACTAAATCATTGTTACATTAAAAATACGAACCGCAAAAACTATTTTCTACTTAAAAAATAAACTCTTAATTTTCGGCCAGGCCAAAGTATCATCAAAACCTTAGAACGAAGCGTCTTCAAGAAGAATATTCCGTTTCACGACCTAACAAAAATACAAAAATATTTCGGCTATACAAAGAACACCTAGTTTCCGGCCAAATAAACTATCATCAACAACTTAGAAGCATTTTCAAGAAGGATATTCCGTCTAACCATTTGTTCCTCGACTTTAAACCAAGTGTCCTTGCGTCCAGTAACTCCTGAGTTTCTAAGCCGTACATAAACAGTGTATGGCGCGACATAAATAATTACATGGGCCGGAGAGCACGGGCCGAGTTATTAGCCTGAACGAGGTCCTCTTTGTTACCTGCGTCCCGGTCACGGCAAATGTACACGTCATAGCGGGTCCCAAAGTAATAAAAAAGTTCGCGTCATGTCAAAAGAAAGCAACGATCGATCGTTGTGGAGATCTTTGGGGGAGGCCTTTGTCCAGCAGTGGACGTCTACTGGCTGAAATGATGATGATGACGAAAAAGAACGCTGGAGAAAGTGGTGGGGGTATGCAAATCGCCTACTGCGCGCTAGACTGCCAGCGTTCTTTTTACGTGACGCGAATTATACCTGGCGACATCTCACACACGGCCACCTGACCTCGAACTAGACAGAGATAATAGCTCGATTTTTATAGCCAGTCTCTTCGAGCTGTTACAATCGTCAACTTGACGGCATTGAATTCACTTGCCTGCTACCCGCTCGCTTGCAGTTTTTTAACTTGAAGATATTTTGATGTTGATAAGTGACCGGCTACTAGTTAGAAAATCTTACATAGCATTCGACGACGTCCACTGCTGTCAGGGTAGCATAAAGTTCCACGCGTCACAAGACTTTTGTTGTGTTAATACGGCTGGCGCCTTTTGTATAAGATTTTTGACAGTTAAACGTGAATTAACCTCTTATCACAGTGCTTCACGCTACAGGGGTTAGACTAAAGTTTTCCCGAAATTTCTACAACGGTCCTGTGCTATCCCCATACAGTTTAGTTTAATGAAACAAAGCAAGCAGATTCTTTACAAAAACAAAATAAAGCGACAAAAACTCACTAAGATCCTGTATATCTACGCAGGTACACAAAATATACTCCTCAAGTTGGGGTGACACAGTTTGGATTTAAACAGCCCGTGTTTATTAGACGCATGAACTTTGTTTAAACGCACTACAACTTTGTTTAAACGCACTACACTTTGGTACAGGACACAATTTTAGTTAGGACGGTCACTTGGTTTTGTAAACAGGTGTTTTGCCATCACGAAATTTGTGCTGCAAGGAGGTATATTGTTTTAAAGTGTTTTTGTTTGTAAGCTTTCCTTTTTATGATACTCGTAATAGCGAAATATACAATTTTGTGATTAGATTGAACGAAATAAAAGAATTTGTGTGACCGATGAACATACCATGACGCATGCATACTTTTTACCGTATGTAAAATATTAATTTCATTAAAACGGAAGAAGGCAGGTAAAAATACGTAATATATAATCTGTTTGCACTGGTATTATATATAACGAATAGCATTTTTCAAATCAATTATGTTATGTATGTATGATCGATCACACAAAATTTTGTTCAAAAGTAAGAATGTCAATGATCATAAAAATGCTGACAAATAAGTACTCAGAAATCTAAGCACAGAGATTGGTATTGGTATCTGCAACCATTGTAAAATTATTTGGCCGTCAACTTATCGCTACAGAGAAGTTGGATTCAATTCCTGAGATTCGAAAGTACGTGAAAGTACGTTACAAGGAACCGACATTAGTGCAATTTATAAAGTGCTCGGCGGGAGCGGGCGCAATTTTTAGTGCCATACGATATTGCCCTCAATAAATGGTAGAGGTTAGTTTAAGGCGACAAGTAGTCCTGATTTTAGTGCTCTCGTTTCTCCGAGATTTCTGAAGTAATACACAGAAAATTTTTAAGTAGTTTTCGTCTTAATCAATCACTTATTTATAACAGGTGCTATTGATTTAAAACATTTTTTTGTACGTTGAAATGAGAAAGCTTAAAGATAAATGGAAGTACGATTTACTATTAGTAAAAAAGCGTAGCTTTTAAGCTACGCGCGCGCACTCTAACTTTTAAGTTAGAGTACATGACGGTCACCGCGTAGGAATGGTCTAGCTAGGTGTACGAAGGCGCCAATTGAGTCCATAGCGCGAAGCTCGTAGCCCGTAGCCCGTAGAGCGTAACGTATAGTTTATGGTTAATAATATTCTTCCAAACAAAAATGGCTACTTTACCTCACGAAAACGCAAACGCTTCCGCGTAGCGTTTCCAGGTTCCGGTAAAATACTAATCTTTTTTGTATTTAGCTAGATCTAAGAGGTGAGATAAGTTCATTTTGAATATAATATTGTTTCTTTAGAGGCTCACGTGGCTTAATAATGCAACGGAGTTAAACTAAAAAGAATCTTCATAAAGTATCTATACCTTCTTTTATTCGTGACCAAAACTCTTCAAACTAAGCTCGGTCCGTATAAAATATACCACGGTCACAGTAACTTCGATTTGACCCCAAAATTGTCGGCCGTAACTGCGCTCCCGGGCAATAACGGACCCCTATATCTGTGACTTAATAAAAACTCCATACTGAAGGGTCGGATTCTGGTTTTTACAGGGGTGGAATATTTCGAATGGACTTTTAATTATTTAATCGCATGGCTTACAGAGATTTCAATTTCATTGGTCATTTCTGAGGAAAAACATGTTGATTTAATATTTGGAAGAGTTGAAAGCGTTCGACTATATATTGTACACTAACTTACAAGTTTAATATTGTTTAATTATCTATCTATTGATATATGTTTATACCTATTGTGGTCCGTGTAAAAATTGTTTAGTTTCGTAGTTTTATACAAAATCGCTGTATATTTTCTTTCATTTCAGGAATTACCGACCCAAATCAATTTTCGATGTTTCGGCAAGTTTCGCCTTTAGCACCCTTTAAATTCCAGGGGAACTTGGCCTACTTTTACAAGTTTGCGCTAAGCTTGACTGGCGTTTCGAACTTTTAAGATGACGACGGTGGAAAGAGCAAGATATTTAAGCCTTAAATTACGCAACTGACGCGCGCCTAAGTGCGTAATCTACTGTTTTCTTGGTACAGGTTGGGTTTCACTGAGAGCGGATTTGTGAGGTACAGTCAAGTTCATAAGTGCAGTCATATCACGTGTTTTTATGTTTTCAAATAACTTTTTTCCCAAAGGCTTGGTATTGTTTTTATTTTATGTTACTTATACAGTGTAAGAGACTCAATATCTTGCTTTAAATGATATGTCCTGAATGCTTTAGAAAAAAAAGTTAATTTAAAGTATAGGTGCACATGACATGTATGGATTTATGAACGTGACTGTACCTAGGTTAACTTCGAAACCCACAACATAAGCAAGCAACTCAGAGCGGGGGCAGTCGATCGCACTACTTCAACATATACGATACGAATATGAATTACGTGTTTACAGAAAGATAATATTACTTTGATTGAATCGACCACCAAATCGCATCATTTTTACCTGCGCTATTTTCATACCCAAAGGTTGCTGGGTACATAATATCTTAGCAATAAGGCCACCTGTTAGATTTTTAGTTTTACTTATTTCGTGTATTATGCGTTTTATGGCGTCAATGAAGAATATTGTATTGTTTGTACACAGATAATAATCACGTTTGGCGAATTGTCCTAATTCAGATGCTTTACTAACACAATGAAAAAAAAAAGAACTTAAATTATTTTATAATTAAATAATTATATCAGTGCTTCATCGTACCAGCAATATTAGCAACGCAAAAAGGCCTTTGTCGCCGAGTTGCTGAAACAGGCCCGCTAATACCAAATTAATATTCGCTACTTTCACTGCATCTAGTCTAGTTTGAATATCGCTAGTCATCCCGCTTATAAGCTCGCTATCAACGGCGCCTTACCCTACATGTTTCGACCGAGGGTGAACCGGGGCGAGATGGGTAAGAAGAGTAATCTCGACAATATTTCACGATGATCCATATCCTCTATTAAGGAAGAATGTTGAACGCAACTCGAGACGTTATACGATATTGTATAATCTTCAGCAGAGTTTAATAAACGTTGCGCTTCGTAACGGACTCGCTAACTGTCGAACTTGGCACATTTTTTTAATATGCGTGTTCATTCAATGGTCTATTATGGCCGATGAGTTTTGGTTATTTGTTTAACAAAATTTAGATTTGAGAAATTCTTTTAAGAAATTTATATGGTCATGACATGGTAAGATTTATTTTGTGGTCAATATGGAAAGAAATACGTATGCCTAATTATTACGATCTATTTTACAAAAATATGTGTCGTTTCTCTGTTTGTGATTGTCCTTTGTCTGCCTATTTGAGTTTATTGAAATAAAATTTACATTATCTCATCTTATGTGTACAATAAACCGTTAAATAAATATACTTACATAAATAAAGAAAAATATCTAAAACAGTAACAAAAACATCCTACTATACAAATATATTCCTAATTCACTACAAACACCACAGAACAACCTATATCATAATGGAGATACGCGAAACAATTACAAGAGTAATCTTGTCCACTATTGCTACCTACAAGAACTTTACTACTACAACTAAAGCACCTGAACTTCGAGACATCGTAAAGACGAGCAAGAAGCGTCCGAATCCAGGTAAGTTGTAAAGAACTTGGACTCTACGAAGCATCACTGAGTTTATGGTCTGTACGGAATTACTTATTCTTTGTCCGGAGTACCTGAATAACTTTTCGACCAATTTAAGAACTTTCTTTAAAAGGATTTTACGTCGAAAGGTATTTAGGAGATATTGCTAGTTCATTCTTTTTTTGTTAATGATGAAATTGGTGCATTGATGGTCCTGTATCTACAGGACTAGGAGCTTATAGAAGAATTAAGATCTTTAAGACGTTTTTTATAGTTCTTTAAAAGGATTTTACATCGAAAGGTATTTAGGAGACATTGTAAGTTCATTCTTTTTTTGTTAATGATGAAATCGGTGCATCGATGAGATACAGGACTAGAATCTTATAGAAGAATTAAGATCTTTAGGACGTTTTTTAACGTTATTTAACTTAATTAGCTTTACAATAGTTTTTTTTTACACATGCAAGCACCCGTCGCAATTTTTCACAACGTTTGTACGACATAAAAAGTAAAGTAAACACTATTTTTTTTGTATGACTACAGCGAAGCTAAAAAGGGATTTACAATTTTAACCGAATATATAAATCTATTTTTAATGTTTAGGTAAGTAAGTTTGTTTCGATAGTCCTTTTTATGCTAAGATAGGAAATTGAGGTTTTTTTTTATAATAAAGTTTTTTTTATTTGCCAAAAGCAGGAAGTTTTCTGCTGATATGCTCTATATTATATAATGATGTTGAAACAAACGTATAATCGACTAACCTAATTTGACTATTAAATATAAAATACAATAGCAGCTTTGTGGTTACGTATTACAATCTCTAAAGTTCATATATCTAACGTCGTAATGCCTACGGACGAAAGGCCTAAATTTCAAAACACCTATGGTCAGAAGGCCTAATTTTAAAACATCTAATAGTCGTTATAGCTAACTTTTGTTATACCTAAATTTATAATGTCTAAGTTTAAGTAATCTAATGGACGAAAAGCTTAATATTATAATATCTAATAGTCGTTAACTATAAGTAGGCGACCGGGTATTTTAAATAAAACAATAGGTATATAATGTGTTTTAATCATAATGTTTATGTCAAAGGTGCAATTTACCTAAATTAAACATTTCAAAATTATTTTTTTGAATTAATACTTTTAATTGAAAAATTATTAAGAAATAAATAAGAAAAAATGCCCCCCTTTTTTGTTTTAATATTATTTTAATATGGAATTCAATATAAAAAAAATTGGCGACCTTTTTTAATTATTTTTATTAATATTTTTATTTGCCCCACTTTTTCATTGTTTTATTAATATTTTTTATTTATAAAAAATAAATTAAACGCCCCCTTTTATATTATTATTTAATATTAATTTAAATATGGATTTTTTATTAAAATGAAATAAATTGCCCCCTTTTTTAAATTTGTTTATTAATATTTTTAATTGAAAAATAATTAAAAAATAAATAAAAATAAAATAAAATGCCACCCTTTTTATTTTTTAATATAATATTAAATGTGGAAAAAATATTTCAAAAAAATGGCGCCCCTTCTTCATTTTTATTATTTTATTACAAAAAAATAAGAAGGGGTGCTTTACTATATTTTTTTTAAATATTATCAATTAATGAAGTAAAATTAATATAAAGGGGGGCATCATAGTTTATTTATTTTTATATTATTTAATTTTTCACAAAAAAAAGAGTACCAATATTTTAAAAACAAGAATGTTCGGTGATTCACCAGAAAGCTGAATTCTAAGTGAAATGTAATAAGAATTGATACGAATCGGCTCGCCGTTCTCTTAGAATTCAATTTATAAATCCTTTCGCAGTTCACTTTTCTTAAATGGCGCTTTTAGGCCCCCAGAATTATCAGCTGTCAGTTATTAAGTCGATAAAATATTTTTTTTTTCTTTTTTTGTGTTTGTGTATTGGTAATTTTAGTTATTCACAACCACTTTGCTTTAAAATTAACTCTTTCAAAGTCTTTCGTTTATGAGGTTATTTAACTTTAGGCGTTGGAAACGTAGGTCTTATAAAGTTTAGACCAAACAATGCTTAGTTGTTTTAAAATTAGATTTTCTGTCCATAGGTGTTTTACACTTTAGGCCTTTCGTCCAATAGGTGTTTTAAATTTTAGGCCTTTCGTCCGTAGGCATTACAAAGTTAGATATATGAACTTTAGAGATTGTAATACGTAACCAGCTTTGTACTATAATGCTGTATTTGCTACTGCTACGTTCATAATACGAGTATGTAGTGATTTGTAAAATCTTACTTCGAGTAAAATCTTTTTGAACTTTTAACTTTGATGTATTGAATAGTGTTGAACATAAGCCAATAGCTGTTGCTTGTTTGCTTATCGTGTGGGTTTCGAGGTTTACCTATCTCACAAACCCTGGTGTCGGAATTATTAAGCCGCATGGGGCTTCCATATGACTCGTGAACGACTACATCACTAGATAGTACCCGGGACCAATGGCTATACGTGCCTTTCGAAGTACGAAAACATCTTTCTTTTTATACAATCAGGTGATTCAGCTCAGCCTGCAAAGACTTAATAAAAGAAGGAAAAGTCTTAAAAAGTGAGTTCGGCAAGCGCCCCACAGGGATTCAAACCAAACCTTCTCCACCACTTCTTTACCACTCAGCTATGGACGCTGTTAACAAATATTTGCAAAAGAGTGTATCTACCAACATGATGGAAATGTTTCAAATTTCTCCTTTACAAAAACCCTCTCACCCATCTTATTCTACCGCTAAATGTCCAACACACTCAAGATAAGGCCCCTTTCGCTACTGCCATTAACTTTGGCAAAGCAGGCATCGTCTAAACTATGCAACATCGTGTATGTGCATCTCTTTTCATGTTATGGAGATATCATGTTTGCATCTCCTTTCAACGCTGCCCAAGCTTCACACTATGGTAAATGGGAAGCTTCAAAGAGCGTTTGCTTGCTTTGCTCTAGACACAATCTTTAGTACTTACCTAGATTCTTGTGCTTCGATTTTTGAAAAAGAGAAATAAAAACATATTGAAAGGAAAAAAAATTCAATACTCTTTGGAATTAAAACAACGTTATGTTTTAATTTCAGAGGAAATTCTTCATTAATTATGTATCTATATTATAAATCGAATGTTAATATTTTATTGTCTACTGAAGGTCAAAGTTTAAAATAATCATCTTTACTTTTACAACCGAAATAAACATAAAAACGTGATAAATAAAAATAAAATTGACTACCAGTTTCGAATTTCGATGTTCAAACAGCCTAATAAAATAAATTGCTTTGAGAATGGACCCAGAATTACAAGATCCCATATTACCATTACAAAGGTCCTGTAGCGAGGCGGCCCATTCTGTAACCCTATCGTCGTCGTCCATTAGTTAGTGGGGTTAATAAGGTTCTTTGTTGTCTCCTAAGCTTTCACAATTTCGCCTTGAATGCAGCTTATCTCCGCTTGTTTGCTTACGCTAAGCAAAGGCCTTGTATGCCCTTTACACGACAGATTTTTTTACCGGACAATTTTTTCCCCTACTCTTTCGCCCTAGTTGCTACCAAGTTGAAGCATTGAGTAACTTCTATGAGAAACCTGTCATATTGAATTTTCCCCAAATAGAATTAGAGTATAAACAAGACAAAACGATGTTAGTGTCCTTGTGTTGACCCTAATAACCAAGGGCAAAGGATGCGGGATTCCTTGTCTGAGCTCAATGTTTTATATCTTCGCTTCTATTTGAAATGGATAGTTTTTTTTTTTGAAAGTAGTTTGTACAAACGTTTTTACACCAAAAAAGCGTTCCATTGCAACGAAAAAAAAAAAAGGAAGCCGCAGCTCTTACTCATTCAATATATAAAAAAGTAATAGATACAGAAGCCAGCACATGCGGTTGCACATTCGCACTACTATGCAAATTCACCCCTACCGCTACGGAATACGGGCGCTCTAAAAGTCAACATGTCCAGCTGAATGTGCTGGCTGTAAATATTCCTCAATTTCCAGAAACAATGCAATTTAAATTACCACCAGCCCCCGTAGCCCGTAGCACATAGCAAGTGTGTCACACATTTAAACCCGCCATATATATCTCCAATAGGATAAGAGTATGACATGTGACAAAATTATGTCTCTCACGCGTAAAACCTCAAGCTAACCCGGCTGCATCAACACGAGAATGTTTCTCGAGGAGTGTAAAGTGCGCTCAAAAACCTCAGCCCGCCAATTTTTGCAGCGTTAGTTAGGGATTATGAACGCAACACGCGACACGGTGCTGCCGCCGCGCCGGCGCCGTCTGACGCTTTTTGATGGAACTCTTTGTGCGAACTACCGACTAAAGTAGTTATTATATACAGTAATATCATAAAAAGAAAATGCGGGTGCTGAAACTCATGTCGTTAGTCGTACAAAGGGTCTCTTGGATGTAAGCATGCCTATTAGGTATGTTTAAAATTCTTAGTGGAAAATGTTTTGTATTTTTCATTAGTAGCATACATCTTTCTTAGCTAGGTATCTTCACTCTGTTGCAATTAAATTGATATACAAAAAATTACAAAAAAAGTATATTACATAAAAAAAATTGTCTCTTTAAATTACTATACAAAGGTACAACTGAATCCCGCATTTTTGAGACCTGACCTCGCTACTCGCTTGAGAGTAAATTTAAAATTGGTGTCACACCTAAATTTAACCTTTTTTTTCTATCTGTTTAACAGCTGAGGGTACCGGTGACCGTTCTTAAAAAAGGAGACAGTTTTTTAGCAGATGGACAGCCGGAGATTACTTTTATTAATCAGACATAATGCTTGTCCTGCAAAATCAGTCGGTTATGCGGGGGAGTGTAGGGTTTGTACCTAAAAGTAATTCTGCTAAGAGGGCCTAAAATGTCTGGCTGAACCAACCGAGTCATTCATTTCATCTACTAGATGAGCAAAGAAATTATTCAATCCTGTATTACTTCATATTTTTATGAATTCCAGTACGTACGAATATTTACGCTTTGCAGCACTTTATGACCGAAAAGTCTATAAATGACATGGCCTTATAATAAGTTATCTAAGGGACTCGTCGCTCAAAATCCATGGGCTCAGCCTCTCAATAGCGATTTTGGAGGGAAATGGAAAATTAATGGCACGGAAGTAAAATTCTGAGGATAAAAGGGAGACAACAGACGACGAACTAAAGGATTTGAAACAATCTTGTGTGGGACTTTGTATTTAACGTTCATATTTTCTAGCAAAAATGGAACGTGAAACACGTGATCTGTAGTATAGTTTATTTATAATAATAAGTAATATTTATTCGCTCTCATAATCTTTCTTAAAACTAATTGTACAATAATTATAGTGAACTCAGCACCAGAATATGAGAGCCTGGTGTCCGTACTAGGGAATGAATACCTGTGTGACGGATCGCCAGGCCCCATAGTTTATTTATAGTTTTCCTGTGTCGTTGAAAAAAAGAGTAACCGAGATGGATTCGTGGAATTTTGTGTTCGTAATGTTTCATCTTTGGGTGCTAAGTTTGGGTGTAATGATGGTCTAAAAAAACAAGGTCTAACAAGAAGACCACGTGACTTGACACAAGCCTACGTCACAAATTACGTATAGCGGCGGCGCGCTTTGTGCCTACGTCTTCTGCTGTTTATCCTTGTCGAATAATACGCAATCGACAAGGATGAACAGCAGATGACGTAGGCTTGTGTCAAGTTTGACTGTCCGATTGTTAGACCTTGTTTTTTTAACATCATGTGTGTAATTTAGGTACCAGCACCTACGTCGAATAACCTGTCTAGGCAATGCTTATTTTGAAGTAAGTGAAAATAAATATCTTAATAAAGACAGTTCATAAAAATTGCATACAAAAATACAAATTGCTGATGATCAATTAAATATTTTTGAGAATAGTCGACCAACTTGCACTGACTGGGACGTGGTCGTTTGAACAAAAGAATTTGCTTCAGAGCTGGCTGAAAACAAACGACATTTAAATATCGAATTTCGATTCGACTTTTTTTTTTTGTATGCTATTTCTTTTTTGTTTTTGTTTTGACGGTAGGATATTTTTGTGCCAGTATGAACTTTTTCATAGCTTTTTAAATTCCCACCCCCTTTACCGCCAAACCCGTACAGCCCCTAATGAAAAACTTATCACCCATCATCCCTACAAGTACTCGTATACTAATGAGCCCTATTCACTTACCCAACCCGAGTTTATAGCCGGCCTAATTTGGGGGGCCGCTTTACGACGCAGGTACATTCGAGAATAACAGCACTTACCGGTGTCGAATTTCAAACAGGCATTTAAATGAACAATTTTTTAACCAATGTCGAAATTACATCAGATTTTTTGTATAGACGTCATCATCATCATAAGTTCAGTCGAATCTTCTGAAGGATAAAGGCTACTTCATATTCTCCTCCTCGAGAAGATTTCATATTTTACATAATAATATTTACATTACCTATGGAAGAATATTTTACTAAAATCCGTTCCAAATCTAATTCATCTAATTCTAATAATTAATATGAAACAAATAAATGAAACAGCCGATAATTACCACCTCTATTTGTCGTCAAAATACACGCTCGACTAAACAATTCAAATGAAAATGGGATACCAGCAACTGCAAAGAAAAGCTGCAGTGATCGTTAGGTTTAGTTATAGTTCGATACGCAATGTTAGAGAATTATACTTATTGTGTTGCTTGTCTGTAGTTGTCTTTATTAAAAGCGCGTTTTCAATCAATTTTTTTATTTAAATCAGCCTGTTCTGTTCACTCTCCAAAGAAAGAGAAGAAAATGTGTGCATTTATAGAGCTGCCAAATAAGTAGTTCTTTATGATAAAAAATTACATAATTTGAAATTTTCGGCCGTGACGATCTTCGTGAATAAAGTTTTGCTAAATAGAGAGCTCTATTCCTTGTTTATAGATAGTGGCCGTCCAGTCATGTAACTAGAAAAACGTACAAGTGAAAAACTTCCATTTATAAAAATTAAATTACTTTGCAATAAAATTCCCTCAACGAGTTATTGCATTCCACATTTAAAATCAATAGCGCGCAAACCACTTCAAAACGCAATTTTATTTCCTTTTTTTGAAATAAGAACTCAACGTTTGCGTTCGTAATTCGAAACAATCGTACATTGCGGTCACGTTGGCCACCCTCCTTCGGCTAAAACGTTATTAAACTTAAATAGCGCGTTCGGCCATGCAGAAACTTCCTATTACTAGGGGATCGGGGAAATCGCTTATCACAAGCGATTATTGGCCGAGGATTAATATCTATCCGTCCGGAGCCGCAAGATGGGATTTTTACGCGATAAAACCTACCCCTACCTGTGCTATCGGCGTCTTTGTTTTTCATTGTTATAAAGCTGGTGTGAAATAATTTTATAGGGTGCAAGCACGGTCTTGCGAGTGTGTTTTATACTTAACGGATGACGTCATATCATTCTGATCAAATTTTTAAACATGACTTTTTTTGATTCCACTAAAATATTATGTAGGTACTGTGCTATCGGTGCATTAAAATTCGATATCTGGGAGGAGGAATAACTTCGTAGTTTTGATATTATTACTATTAGCTAGATATCGACAGTTGTCTTTTTTGCATTTAAAATATATGTACCTAAATGAAAATGTAAATAAAAATATCAATTTCCAGACCTCTCTTTTCGTAGAGACCTCTCTTCTCTTTTCGTATTTTCGCCTCGACGTCGAAAAGTGATTTGTAAAATCTTACTTCGAATAAAACATATTTCATTTCATTAGAACAACAGTTGACTTTTTTTACCATTGTGATTTCAAAACATAAGGTCAAAAATATCATAAACATTGAGTCACTTATGAGAATTTAAATAAGGCAAGGACCTAGTTATAGGTAACCCAGTTATAGGTATATAAATTATATGCTCATTATATTATAGCACTTTTGTCTTTGTCTTTATGATCAAAAACAAAAGGGCCTCACATTCTTTACGCCGAATGCGGATCATATTTTGCTAACTCGTTACTCTTTGTCGTTCGTTACTGAGAATACCCTACTTTCAAAACCCTTTGTTCCCAGGTATTTTGATTACACGACTTTATGCCAATAAGGATTCATATTTAGTGCGTCCCTTATTCAGCATTCCTAGTATAAACCGTCAAATTCAATAAACTTCATCGGAATATAACGAACAATCGATGTAGCGGGCTTCGGTATTCGAAATAATAGCACTTATCTTTGCGAATTCGAGATATCCATATTCATAAAGCTCGAGTAGGGATGTGCCGAAGTTGCTATTGTTATTGTATACTAACTGTTGCCCGCGGTGTCGCTCGCATGGTTATCACATTTTTCCGAGATAAAAGGTATCCTATCTTTGATAACCTAGGTATTAAAGCTATAAACATACCGAACAGCCAAATTGTGAACTCGCCTCGACGTAGAAAAGTGATTTGTAAAATCTTACTTCGAATAAAAACTTTTTGACTTTTGACTTTTAATTTTTTGATTTTCATTCCATTCCTTTGTTGCGAAATTGAATAACAAACATCTAAACTTTGACATTAACAATACATATTAATAATATGAAAATGCTTTGATATAATTCGATTAGTAGGTTTCATTGTTTTACTCGCATCTTTCTGTACTTTCTCCAATGGGAATGTTAATATTTGGATTATATCTATTTTTTTTTATTCTTATTTTTTTAGTTATATCCTAAAATACATAACACATTTAAATGATAACCATTGATGTTAACGAAAAATGTAGACCAAAAATATGGTCTACGGTGAGGTGGTCTACTTTTTTACTTTTTTTTTAATGGCTCTAGATAGTTACTTTGTGCGTGGTCTACTTTTAGTTAATATATTTTAGAACAAAATATATACTATTAGTAAAATTTACTACTATTAAATTTTTTTTACTAAAATGTATTTCCATAACAATGTTATAATTTTTGTTTAAACACAATTCGTCAAGCAAACTCTAAAGCCAACTTTAAAGCTTCGGGCGTTTTCACTTATATTTTGGTGATGAATAATTATAATTCAAAGAGAAATTGTTTAGAATTTGCAGACTTGGGGAGATGTCGTAGATATTATTCGGAGAATTGAGATTTAGATGAGACAAGGATGACGATATGCTTATCTATCTCTTTTGCTATGTTTATTGATGGGTATCGTTTTGGTCTGTTTTATTTATTTGTATGTAATTGGTCTTTGAAGATTCGATTGATCAGAGCCGTGACTAATTTTTATGCTAAAATTAGTCACGGCACTTTTTATTCTCTTCTCGCATATGCATAATGCATATAATATAGTACATTTGTATATAGATAATCAGCGAGAAGCTGACTTTATATTAATTATTAGAATTAGATGAATTAGATTTAGAAGGATGATTCTAGAATTAAAAAAAAACTCATGTAAGAATCGAGCTCTTTGGTGGTGACGTAGATATACCCTCCTCCGCACCCTGTATTCCCGTAAACGTAACAACTTTATAGTTTTGACAAAAATTGGGACGATTGGATGGTTATTGCGTCACAATTCTTATTTAATCCTTTCTTACGCTACAATCCAGTGCTACAATCTATACTGAAATGTCATTGTAATTTATAGTTGTCTCTGGTTACGAATTATGGAAATCACTAGGTACTTCTTTTTTTCCAAAATTATTACAACTTACTACCATTACACTTACAAAAATATGTAAAAATGTGTACCACAACACTGAACATTGCAAAGTAAAATAAATAAATAGCAACACTTTTACAAAATTTGTGCTACCTGCAATGTGGCAGTCAGCTGTAAAATAATAAAGCGATTACTCAGTTCAGCTACTTCTTAATTCGCCATCAACAATTTTATCACGCGCCGAAGAAACGGTGGCGAAAATGTTTTATAACCCCCACCATATTGGAATAAGTAAAAAAAAACGTATTAGATGCCTTTACGACACCCGAGAAATATATTACAGACGTGACTATATGTCGCACCCGATTACTGGCTCGGAATCGGTCGAGTAAAAAATTGGGCAAGTGTAAGTGAACTTAAGCTTAGAGGGTTCATTCCATATTTGTTGAATGTAAATCTCCATAATATTCTACTCGCATAATTTTGTTAATCTATCTCCTATCTATTTATACTATGATAAAACTGAAGAATCGGCGTGTCTGTGATTGCAGGTGATAAAGAGAGTGTAAATGGACACAAAAATACAAGATTTGAAAAAAAAAAATCCGTCTGTCTGTCTGTTTGTACACACTAATCTCTGGAACCGTTGGACAGATTTAAATGAAATTTTGCATGGTGGTACCTTTTATCCCTGGTAACATCTTAAATACTTTTTACAAAAAGAAATAAAAATAACAGCGCGGGCGGGTTTATTATATTGATCGTGTGAATATGCGCATTTTTTATTGCTTCCATTATTTACCTATATGAAAATACTCAGAACACATTAATTCAAGTACGAGTATGATCAGATCTTATATAAAGATATTTTTTTGCACGGTACCCTAAAAAGGAGGGGAAAGAGAGAGGGCGTTCTTTGATTTGCATTTTAATACGCACAAGGGGGTCGACTAAGCTGTCAGTGCGGCTTTGTTATCAACTATGAAGGTGAAGTGTCGTATGTAAACAGTAGTAGGTAAGCAGTGAGTTATACATATTTTCAATTAGCGACCCGCCCCGGCTCCGCACGGGAAAATGGTTATTGTGGGACATCCTTAAGTATATTATGCATGTATCATACATATAAACCTTCCTCTTGAATCACTCTATCTATTAAAAAAAACCGTATCGAAATCCGTTGCGTAGTTTAAAAGATTTAAGCATACATAGGGACATAGGGATGTGACACCCGCGGCTCGCCAGATATGGGCGAGCCAGCGAGCGCGCACAAGAAGTGAATAACACGATGAAAAGTAGATGAAAACACAAAAGCACAGACGATAAATATGTATTATATGTATATAGGTAAAGGTTGACAACTGCTTGTCGACAAGGCTAGATTAAAAATGATTAGACGTTTACACAGAAATTTGGAACTCGGCCGGCATGGCCGAGGGGTAAGCGAAAAGTGACTAGAAAAATGGACGAAATGACGGATGACTGTTGACTGAATTCCAAAATTAAATATATTCGAATTTAGACGAGAATGGTAAATGAGGTGAGAATGAGGCAACGAGGTGGCATGGTAATGCACCACGTTACAGTACCGGGGGGGGCCGGGTGAAAAAAGGCTTGAAAAGGCTTTTTTCTAAAAGGTGAAGGTGAAAATATACTTAAAACTAAAATAAAACTAAGTATGGGATGTGAAAAGGTAATTTAGAAGGTGTGGGTATGTACACTAAGCCAGTTCACCCATTTATCCTTCATGTCTATCCTTCCATTCTTTCATGCTTCAACTTTCAATGTCTTGTTCCGGAATTGGAAAGCAAGACCCTTTCAAATTGAGGAAACTTATATACATAAATAAGTGTTTCTCAATGAACTGTACTTAGGATAGTGTAGGCTTATTTTACTAGTCACAACCCGCTAGTGTGAAAGATGAAAAGGTAAAGTATATGTACAAGTATGTGCCATTGGGCTAAACGCATTGTAATGCGAAGGGTAGGAAGGGAATGGGGAAATATGATAGAGGCTTATTTAACGTGTTATCAACCGCACGATAGGAATATGATATAGGCTTATTTAACGTGTTATCAACCGCACGAGATGAGATAAGAGATAAGAGATAAGAGAATATATATACAGATATGATAAAGGCTTCTTTAACGTGTTATCAACCGCACGAGATTAGAGGATACTCTAATTAGGGAAATATTAACAAATGAATGATAACAACAGTTAAACTAAATGACTCCGAAAAGAAAAATGAGGTGCGTATTTATAAACAAAAGAATGATAAGACAAGGGAAGGGTAGAATATAGATGACGTGATAATGTCAAATTAATAAACAAATAAACAATGGTAACTATGGTAGCGAAGGTGGTGTCATAGTTTGACATGAAGTACAATGTAAGGGTGTAGGTATGTAATGTACAGTGAAAGAAGTATTTATGGGAGAAGAACAAAGGATAAAAAGATTATAAAGGTGTGAGGAGGTTAAGAATAGTAAAAGGGATAAAGGATAGGAGTAAGGAGATTAAGAATAAAAAGGGTAAGATTTTAAAGTTTTTAAATCCCTTTTGGGAAAGGTATAGGGTTCGAATCCCATAAAGCCTAGTCTTAAGTAGGTAGAGCAAGAAACTTTTTAGTAAGAAGAAAGGAGAATATAATGTGTAGTAGGTTATAGTTGGAAAAAATTGTTCTACTCTTTGGTCCGAAAAAGAAAAAGTGTCAAAAATGATTAAAATTTTGAAGTTGACGTAACTGACAATTAAATTATCTAAATAGGTAAGTAAAAGGAGATAGGACCTAAGTTTCTTGAAAAGGGTAGTACCTACCTACATAGTTTGAACCTCTGTTTGTTCTACACAGAAGATTCCATGGAGTTACGTAAGGAGAATGGTATTAAGAAGAAATGGGTTTGTGACTATGGTAGGGTGAGATGATTTATGTCAGAATTTGAGTAGTGTCAGAATTTGACTATATTAGATAAATAATAAACATAATATATTACGATATTTCTAAGAAAAATTGTAGTGAAAAATTTGTCTTTTCGAGAAAGTTACTTTTCGAAAATTTGTTCTTAAGCCGTGTATCGACTGCGCGCGGCAAACCATCGAACACTGGCTCGCGCGACGGCCGCGCAATATGGGGACGGGTCCGCCGCGCGCGGCAGCTTGAAAATTACGCAGGTTTGGCGCGGTCGAACATGGCTCGCGCGGCAGCCGCGCGCAGTCGATACACGGCTTTATGCGAACAAATATAGAATACTAAACGTTGTTAAAATGATGGTACCTATTTTAAGATGCGATAGTCGGCCTCTAGAGCCTAGCATCTTAGTGAATGTATTTCCGCCGTTACAAGGGTATTAGTATCAGTCACATTTGTGACCAACCCAAGTAACGTGGATGTGTTTGTGTCTGTAAAATGTGAGTAGAGTGCTTGTAAAGTAATAATATGTTTGTGTTGCAGGTGAAATAAATAATAAATATAATAAATGGGAGATGGAAATGAAGATGAAAATCTGTTAGTGATGATGATTGAAATAAGGACACAAATAAAGCAGATAAACACAACAAACCCTACCTAATACAGTTTAAAATTAATAAAACTTTAATAAACGTTTTAGTGTGTAGTTTTTCTTTCTTCTTTCTTCTTCATATCCGGGTGTAGGCATCCGGCAGTAGGCAGTAGGCAGCTAGGCTTCTCACTGCGACGTCAGGATCTTCCAGCGGGCACAGCAGCAGCTGCAGCCGTCCGCTGTCAGGCAGCCGTCGTCGCCGACCTGAAGAGTGCTGTGGGGTGCTTGAGGGGTCCGGGCTGCTACATCAACCGCGGGCTGTTCTGTCCGGCGGTTTTTACGCCAATGAAGAAGAGATTTATTACCTCCAGGGCGTAGAGTTTTTATCCGTTGGCGCCATTGTGGCCTTTCTGCCAGCGGTTTTTTCCATCTGGAACTTACAAAATGGGTCGAGGAGCACGTAGGGGCGCCATTGTGACACCCGCGGCTCGCCAGATATGGGCGAGCCAGCGAGCGCGCACAAGAAGTGAATAACACGATGAAAAGTAGATGAAAACACAAAAGCACAGACGATAAATATGTATTATATGTATATAGGTAAAGGTTGAAAACTGCTTGTCGACAAGGCTAGATTAAAAATGATTAGACGTTTACACAGAAATTTGGAACTCGGCCGGCATGGCCGAGGGGTAAGCGAAAAGTGACTAGAAAAATGGACGAAATGACGGATGACTGTTGACTGAATTCCAAAATTAAATATATTCGAATTTAGACGAGAATGGTAAATGAGGTGAGAATGAGGCAACGAGGTGGCATGGTAATGCACCACGTTACAGGGAAATAGGGACAGAGAAAACGACTTTGTTTTATACTATGTAGTGATTTGAAAGGATTGCAATGCATTAGCATGAACCGTGCTTTATAAAATTACTTTATTATTTCTTGTGTTTAGTGATTTTTACATGGTAATACATGGTTTGGGATTTAAGTGTTTTACAGGACACCTGAAGTATTTTTTGTTATACCTACAGTTTATCACAATTGAACTCTCTGAATATAATAATAAAATAAATATGAATAAATTCAATGCTACATCGACAATTTTTGTTAAACGCACAAAAACATATATTTTTCGTATCGGGCACCAAAATAGCCGATAATCATAAAATAATTGTTTGTAATTATTTCTCAGCTTTCCCAAGGCGACGCTGGCGCCACATGTCACGCGCGAGATAATCTAAATGCTAATATATCTACGTCACGGCGCCCGTGTGGGAGAGGATTTTGACGCGACATTTTGCGTCCGTATTGACGGAACCCTAATTTATAGAATAAAGTTACGTAGTATTATTTTATTACAGAATGCATGGAAGATGGCTTGGATTTTGAAAAAAGAAAGTTAAGATTCGTCATTTAAAATTTGTTTTTTTTTTTATATAATGGCACTAGATAGTTACTTTGTCGTGTAAAGTAAAGTGTCCCAGTGTCGAGTAAAGAAATCTGGTATTCAGTGAGTATTAACACTACGAGTGGAGTACAAGTCACGTGGGAGTAGTTTTTATTTTTTTGAGAAAGAGCTTGGGTAGTACTTGAGTAAATAGAAAATTACAAATTACCCACCATTTTTATTGTTGGTAATGCAAAAGGAGGGTTTTTTAATCATAATCAGTGCATTGAAATTTATAATTTTTGGACGTAAATATTGTAAATCTATCGCTAATACTCGTATTCTGTCACCTTGAGTAGAAAAATATACAGATTTTTTTTTAATTTTCGTACCCTAAATGAAAACTGCTAGCAACCCAATTCAGTTCGAAAACAGAATGCCTAACAGAAGTAAAAATTGTGTTTTTTTTTTCATTTCTCCTTTGTTTTGCGGCCAGAGATATTAATCTGGGAGGCGCGTGTTTTACTTCTTAAATTGTTATAATGCCAGCATTACTCGCAGGCGGCGCGAGTGATTAGCATAAGCGGCGGCTGGCGCGGCGATAAAACCGCGCATCTCGTGGCCTCAATTAATGTGGCCGGTGATACGGGCCTTTTATAAACCCTTTACATTATGCGGGGACAGGTTTAGGTATAAGGTATAGAGTTTAATTCGGTATTATGTATCTACGCAGTACTAGAAAATTATCTCGAGTAGGCACTCCTAATATTTTACGCTAAGCTTGTCCGCATCTAAGCCCATTCTATTTTATTTCTCGACGTTTTCAGCTAAAATACGATTTTATCGGGGTGAAAAGTACTGTGCTGCCATTCGATTCATTAATTTTGTACCTACTAAATATTGGAACTCATTCAGAATTTTCAGTATCTAAGTGGAACATATAAACCAGATTTTAAAACCTAGGTAAGTATTGCCTAAACATGTAAAAACTGAGTAATAAAAAAAAAATTGAACATTATATTATCAACACAAGCTTCTCTGCAGAGACGAAATCGAGAGTCTGCATTAAAACATTTTAACCATTTTTCCTTCCAATTTTCATAAAACATTGTAAACCTCATTATTCGGGAAGGGTCTGGTAGACCCTTCTGGCGCGATTTTTGGCACAATTTTATGCAAATTTAGGAACGCCATATGTTAATGGCAGAATATGAGAACGCATTCACACGAAACCACTATTTAACCCTTACGTACCCGCGCGAACATAATTACATGCCTACCGAGTATGGAATACTGTGCGAAATGAGGTCGTGCTTATTTGGTGCACTGTATGGTGTAGCCACGCGAACACAGTCCCGGCTAAATGTCGTTGATTTTACTACAAAATGCGGGCCCACTCGTGTACTGCGGCGCATACGAGTAGCTTGTTACCGACAGTAGACCACACAAGAACGGCACTTGACATATACGTTTTCCCATCGAAATGTAGCTAGACTTGTGTAGAGCATCGTACGCCTTATACCATATCCTCGGAACGCAGCTGCGTCCTTTATTTCCCTACAAAATGTAGTGTACTGAATAAGTGGTTCCGTCCGTATCCTTGCAAAAGCAGAAATCTGTTCATAAGGGTTGATTTCCCTACAAAATGTAGTCCGACTGCGACTTCGTACCTCGCGAACGCAGTGAAGTACCTTTCATCCACATAATTTGCTTGCAAAATGAGGCTTTTGCGTCGCGGTCGGTTGTACGGTAGAGTCCGCATAATTATGAAACGCCTGTATGTTAATTATGTTTTTCCGAGTTACGAGGTTTGAAGGCGCGCCCTGATTGAGTAACTGATATTTTTTTACGCAAATTGACCTTTTTGAATTTGGCTTTTGAACATTTTCTGTTTGGCTTCACGATGAAAGAGCCTTCGCTTGTTTTTCGCTATTGTCTTACTTTCATTATTTCATCGTAATGAATTAAAAATATTTAGTGTACTTGCTGGACCATTATAAATACATATTTTATACGTCAAAACGTACAATTCTATATGTACGTTATTATATTTCTCGGAATCCAGGGATTTTGATTCCGAACATTATATTATTTTGGCAATGTCTTTTTGTCTGTAGTTTACCGTATTTTCCTATACGTTTGTATATTTCGCCAATGTATTAATGCCGCTAAAGGCCATGAGTAAAATTAAATAAAACATTGTGCAATTTTCCAAAACTGTATATTCCACATTTTATGTGAATTAAGTGTAAGTGAGTTCGATAAACAGAATAAAGTTTAAAAAATATCTTTAAAATATATATATATGTAAAAATATAACTGCGTTAATGATGTCACATAAAATTAAAAAGGCATAAAATCTCGTAAGTCTTATAAAATTCTACCTACTTAGTTTCTTTCTAAATGGTTTCCAGTACTAATTATCAAAAGAAAACCCCTGTAATTCGACTAGTGACCCGTCAGAAGTAAATTATTACAGTCGCGTGACGACAGCATGACTGAATAGTCACTTCCAATTATTTGTATAGAGACGAAGATAGATCGCAGACTATATATAAAAACGCCTTATTACGAATATAACTTATTAGACTTTCCGATAGTCAGACATTTTGCTACTGAAGACTTTCTTAAGGAAAAAATATTTCCAATGGTAAAATCTATAATATGCAACGCAAGAGTATGGACGGGTGTTATTTCATAATATAGAAACTTTTTTTACCAACAGTTTTGAAAAACTTTATGCGTAATTTTAAGATATTCACACGGTTTTATAGTTTTATTTCATATACATACCAACTTATTTTTTTATAATTTGAAATTAACTACAAAAACTTATCAAAATAATCGGTTTCACTTTAACCATAGATACGTAGGTATATAGTCCTTTTTATTTGTTTTATATAAAGATTTGATAAGTTCCTTGTTATAATTCTATGATTTAATCTACAGTCTACAGTCATCCGTAACAATTTTCCTTCAGTTTACAGCGATATCGTGAAAATTCAGTCTCAATTTAGTTTCTCAAACACTCCTGTAATTTCTTTGTATATAATTAAATCTGTGTATATTACATAATTATGTACTAGATTTAATATGCTGTTACATCGTCAAGTTATAATTATAGACTTAAATTAACATGCGAGTGTGAAATCTCATTTGTTTTGCAATTTTTAATAAAAATATACAAATCGATCAGTAAATGTGTCAAAGTGAAGGTAGACTAACGAATATTCAGGCTGGATGATTTGTCCATTCCTTTTCGTTACTTTTAATATAAGTTATTCGATTTATGAAATTCAACCGTTAATATTTAGTTTCAAACATTCGATTTAGAACTCTACAAGCTGTACCGTTTCCGGGTTCTCGAAGTATCATGAACTTTTAATATAACTTCCACATTCTGAAGTACTGGAATATATTCCTCACATCCACTTCAGCTTCCTACGTGAGAGCCAAAATTTATGACTTTACAATGTTACCGTTTGGAGCTGCGCCAATCGCCGTAAAAGACACCTTTTCCAGGCTTCGAGGAAGCTTATTAAATATGAGCTTTTATGATTAAATTATGAAACTGTTTTATGAGTTGAAACTTGAAATTGTTTGGTTGCGACAACAGTTTTAAATACTCTAAAAACAAAGCCAAAAATATCTTGATCGATTTGCTGAAATATGAATCGGAGTCGAAATATTATTCGAGGATATGTAAACGAACCACAAAACAAATGAGAGTTGTGAAGCTAAAAAAGTACGCGACTTACCGGAGGCGTCGACTTGAGAGGTGAGGAAGAGGAGGCAGGCAAACAGCAGAGCGGCGGTGCGATGGAGCGAGCGGCGCCCCTCTCGCATTTTACTGGCGCCGGACCGCGCCTGCGCCTGCGCCAAAACACACGTGACAGCTCTGCGCACACCCCCCGCGCCCCGCGCCCACCATCACCCCCCGAGCGACGACAAGATGGCGCCGCACACAAGATGGCGGCCCCTCAAACTTTGGCGCGAACGCCACTACACATACTTACTATATTAAACCTTATACACTATACACATCACAACCGAGTTTTGCCACTTTTATATAAGATAAAATTTGAAAAACCCTTAATATCTAGACAAAATTTTAATTTTATCACAAAAATACGACAACCGCTTCGATGATTAAAAATTTCGAAATATTTTATTATTTTAATTATAAAGATACACGTAGACAACGACGACGATTTTAGATTTAAACTAATATGTACACCGATTGATTTAAATTTATTGAATGTAGAGTGTTTTTCGTTCGTATAGATTAAACTACTTTGAAGCGTTGTTTATACTGCGCGGGAGCATTTAGGAAGCACAGTTCGTCCTTCAACCATATTCCATTGTCGTTCACTGGTTCTTCACTCAACTGGACTGTTTTAAGCTCACACACAGACGCGTTCGTTTCAATACACTGACACAGATTATCTCAATGAAACACATTTTTTAATTATTGCAGCCAGAATCATGTGTCACTTTCCTCTCTGCACACCTGTGAACAGATTACCTATATTGTTGTATGTTTGCATGAAATCAAACATGAATCATGCGAACGAACAACTGTTTTGAAGAAAACGGATTTGGAATGCGCATCGTTTTTAAAGGAAGAGTTATGTGGTAAGAGAAAAAAAAATAATGCTAAACAAAACCAATGATAAATAGTATTTGTGAGGTCAATAGCCGTCATTTAACTTTGTCTCAATTTTATGTAACTTTTTTGCTTTACATGAAAATTCTTTCAACAAGTCGTGGCTCTATATAAAGCCCATTTTATTGATCACACCATTATGTTAATAAAAGGAAAAACCTTAACAAAAAACAGGCCCAACAACAGACGTCCTTCCTAAAACTTTGAAACTCGAACTTCCAAAAGAAACTCGAGAACTGCTGCTTCAAATTCAATAAACGGCGAATTGTAGGATAGGATGAGTGAAAGAGATAGAAGATATTATTATATACGACGCCGAGTGATAGAGAGCAGGACAGTTGGCGGCAGTTTGCACAACTTATAACTTCAATAAGGATGGCCCAGGTGTGACCGACCGATAGAGTCATTTGCATGGACCTCCTCGAATCGGTTCCCAGTTCTGATATTATAATATCCAGTTAAACTGGTATCGGACAGCGCACTGACCGAAGGACTATTTATGAAGCAATAGTGGAAACCAATGTTTGAATTGAGAACTAGTAAATACGGTTTGGAACATAATTGGCCCAAAATACGTTGCGATTTTAGAAAATGTTAAATTCTATACCGAAACATATCTGCCCCTAGCAGAGGTATTAATAGTAGTGATGAATAACTATTTACGTACTGAAAATGAATTCATATCATCGTTTTAAACCAGATATTTGGTAATCGTCTATGGTTTCAGCGCTTATAAGTTTTTTTTTTTTTGCACTCTTTGGATAATTATACTCGTAGTTCAATGGAATTTTGCTTTTTTGGGGCAATAATAGTATTCTATATGTTTGCGGATAGATACTTTTTAGGTAACTTATTCCGAGACCTGTG
The DNA here is from genome assembly GCA_948473455.1 of Teleiodes luculella. Lineage (NCBI taxonomy): Eukaryota > Metazoa > Arthropoda > Insecta > Lepidoptera > Gelechiidae > Teleiodes > Teleiodes luculella. Next base: position 11,772,288 of record OX419593.1, read on the forward strand.
TAAATGTACAATAAGGTATAGTATCGTAAAACATACCTATTTAAAATTATCGCGTTAAAACCCGTAAATATACAAAATAATGTACTTACAGTAAAATTCGAAAGTGTAACAAACCTTTCTACTCCAGTTCAAACAAAGAACTAAAAAAATTGAGATTTAGTTAAGTGTTTCAGTTATATAATTTAGTTTGCGTTATGGTCGGCTAAGCGCAATTCGACAACAGTACTTTTTGTTTGCGACTTTCCATTCGAATTCCGAAAATAAAATAAAGGAAACGAATTCCGAAAAGTTTTAAATCCGGCGCAAATCTCACTCCACACACAAACCGACTAAAAAAATACCAATTAGGGGGTGTATTCTAAAATGCTTTGTGTTGTGTGGGCGCGCGAATTCACACGCTCGCATTTCGAGCCGTAATAAACAAAGCCGAGCGCAGGTTGATGGCAGCGCGAGTGGCAATTTCGGTTGACAACCTATGGACATTCCATGAATCACGGGTGTTTAATTCGAGATCGTGGGAACTCTCCGACGCTGAGCTGAGAGATAAAAGGAGATTGTGGTGATGATACGAAAGTGTAGTGAAAAGTATTGATTATAATTTTAATGTCCTTCTTTTAGTGAAGGTAGTCAGATAATTTTAACGTCATTAAGCCATTAATTTGTAAAAAGTGTAGAGACAAAGTTATAAAATGAGTTGACTAAAAATTTTTTTCATTATTTTGTGGATAAATAAATAATATGAATGTAATTTCATAACTGAACTTGTGAACTTTTATCATCTGATTTACCTAAATATTGGTAATGTGTACGTTTAACTCAAACCTAACTAACTTCGAAAATAAAATAACAACTTTTTACCTCCTTGTTCATAAACTGTGTTTGAGTTAAATTATAAATTCTGTCTCTTTTCAACAATTGAACGTTTATGAGGTTTCCTAGACATTCAAATTTCTGAACAGAATTATGGTTTAACTTTAAGCAAGATCCATGGGCGTATCCATGCTATTACCAATGTTTGTCACAGCCATTCCGATCCCCGGTAATAAAGCAGAGGCGCGCGGATTAGCCGCGCGGTGACAGCGCCCAACATTTGTCCCGCGCGAAACAAATTTAGTTTTGTACGGATGTGACGTGACTGTCGCCGGGACGACCGGGAAGAGGGCTTTGCATTGCCCGAGTTTTTCCTTTTTTATTTTATTAATGTATACGAAGAAAATTGTTTTCCACCTTTACAGTGAAGGGTTAAGCATAGCTGAAATGGACAATGAGGGTAAACAACATTTATTTTGATACGGTCGCTAAAACAGAAAACAACCTATATATAGGCATGATACAATAAGGGGTACAGATCAACATAATATTCTGTGTGCGTTATTATACGTATGAATTCTATGCTACGATGCTTCGTAGCAATTCGTAGCCGTAGCCGAAGCGTAGCAAAATCGTAGCCGTGCTACGCCACCGTCGTTTTTGTGCGTAGAGACTGGTCGTTTAATTAAGTCCACACGTTTTATGATTTTCCTGTGGAAATAAAGTATTTTCCTCTGGTAAAATTTCATCCAAGTAGGCACAAAAGCGTATCAGACTGACCAACAAACAGATGTAGTTACTTTAGAATTACCTAATTTAATTTATATATGTAATAAAACTGTAGAGGTCGAAAATATTATAACGAAACCGTACTAGGTCGAAAATTCGTACATAGAAGAAAAAATGCTAAAAAACCGAGTCAGGGGGATGTAAGAAGTGATATAGAACATAACCAGATTCTTTTTTAAATTTTATGTTTCTCTGTTTTTCTGTGTGTACGGACTAATCTCCGAAACTGTTGAACTGATTTGAATGAAATTTTGTATGTTGGTACTGGTACCTTATATTTTCGGTCAACATCTTAGATAGGTTTTAGCGAGGAAAAATATGTCATTCCTACGGGAGACTGCACGGAAAAGTCAAAAATAAAACGCGGGCGTAGCTGCAGGCATCAAGCTAGTTTTATTAATAAAATGATGAGATCAGATTAAATTATGTAGATAAACCCAACTATTTACAAGCAATTTACAATTTAAAGCGCGCCTAAAACTATTAACACCTTTATTAATTAGTGAAATCAAATTAGATCGCGGACGCGCCGTGCCGCGCCATTCCGACCATCTATCACTGCGTACAAAAACGTACCTACGTACTAAAATGTAAAACATTCGGGGTGCGTGACAAACGGCTCGCTATTCAACGCACAGACTAACAAAAATGTACAGACATGACTTTACATACATATGCTCATTAGTGTCATTGAGGTCAGTACTGAACGTTCAATGGCAGGAGTCAAACGTCAGCCACCATTATTTGCGAGAAAATAGCGAAATACGGTCATTTCATTATGCTATTCGATGCTATTATTCAGAATATTAGAATGGGTATCACCCAATGTGATAAAGCCTGTTTCTTACTCAACTGTCCTATTTTCTGTATTACTAAATAAATAATTTAAATAATTTGGAGAGAAAAGGAATGAAAGTGAATGTAAGTAAGACGAAAGTATTGGTGTTTGAAAGAGAGGAAAATGTGACTAAGTGTGATATTAGGATAAAAGATGAACAATTACAGCAAGTGAATGAGTTCGTATATTTGGGATCGTTGTTTACTAGGGATGGAAAACATGAAAGTGACATTGAAAGGAGAGTGAATGCTGGTAATAAGGTGAACGGGGCGCTGTGCGCCTTTATGAACAGTCAGAAGGTTTCTAAAAAGGCACGTGTGGCTGTTCATATGGGGGTACTGCTTCCGACTCTAATGTATGGGAGCGAAAGCTGGGTATGGCAGAAAAAACATGAAAGTAGAATATGTGCTGTAGAAATGAGAGCATTGAGAGGTATGATTGGCGTTAAATTGTGTGATAGGATTAGGAACAGTGTGATAAGGGAGAAATGTGGAGTAAAAGAAGATGTTGTGACGAGAATTGAGAAAGGGATGCTAAATTGGTTTGGTCACGTGGAGAGAATGAATGAAGAGAGATTGACTAAACAGGTTTATAAGGCGAGAGTGGAAGGAAGCGTTGGAAGGGGAAGACCAAGACGAACGTTCCAAAACCAAATCGGGGACGTTCTGACAAAAGGTCGGGTCAAGAGTACTCTAAACCGACGAGCATGTATGAGGAGATTAATGAGTGTGGATCAAGCGAAAGAAGTATGTTTGGATCGTAGCAAGTGGAAGGAAGTGGTCTCTGCCTACCCCTCCGGGAAAGAGGCGTGAGTTTATGTATGTATGTAATTTGTTGCTTTTCAACAAGTGCTGTCTAATTCGTATTGGAGACAGTTTTGAGTATTTTAATTTTAACTTAAAAATAATAATACCCCTTACCCCTTAAGGAATAAAGAGAGAGAGGGAGAAGGAAGAAACCAAGATAAAGCTGTGACCTATTCTAAGATCATCAAAAGTACATCTAAAAGTTGCGAGATCAAATACATCAATAAAAACATCTAAAGATGTGAATCACAGTAGTGAAAAGGCGCTTAGCCGCAGAGAAGTTAATATAATACCTATTGCAACGACTGAAATATCTAAGGGTTATCAAGTCTGTGGCATAGGAGCAGTAAAATGTACTCGCCCGTATGCGTGATGGAACGCTGCTGACGTGGCTCGTCACCGAGCGACCTGATTCGTTGACGGCTTTCAAACATTGTGATTTCAGCGAATGGAGATCGTGGTCTCTAAAGAAACCGAACATAGCCTGATACGCCATTTCCAGATCTGTGATTGGATAGGAATATTGCCATAGTTTGAACCAGCTCCTGGTTTCTCAAAGAAAGTAACTCAGAAATTTATACGTACACAATTTTCAGATAATACAAGACATACTTAGAGATACCTATGTCAATATTACTACGTCCACGCAATTATTAGCTTGTATACCCTATTTTCTGAACCAATAAAGATATAAATGATGCCGTAACAAATTACACAGTAAGTGGTGGCATTTGTATGCCTAAAAGAAGACTTCTGCATTAAATACCATGAAATGTTATCCATTAAAAAAACTATGAAAGAAATAAACTATTTTTTATTTTTTAGAGTGGTATTTCGGTTTTTTAACTTGCAATACATCAGAAAATATCACTTTGACTGAAATGGTATAAATCAAGGATTTTATAAGTACTACCGTACAGCCCATGGTCTAAGAAAACAAGGTCTTGCATTCGGACCACGTGACTTGACACAAGCCTACGTCATCATGCTGTTCATCCTCGTCATCGGCATCTAATCGAGTGTTAGGTAAGCTGGTGATTTTTCTTGAATATCAGTCAAAGTTTTGTCAGCCCACCCGTCACTTACCCCCTACATCACAAAAAATACATGTCGAAGTGATGTAACAGGAAAACGCGTAGTAGCTAAATGGCCCCGCGCGTAAATCAAGCGTTGATTCTGCAGCGCGGCGCCGCGTCAGCGAATCATTGCGCGCGGAAATGGCGGCAGCGGCCGTGATAGGCCAAATCTATTTCGGTGTTGCCGCTGTAAAATATGCGAGGGTTTCGGTAGGATTATTATTGAGTCCTGATTTTGCATTATCAAACTGATAGGTGAGTTGAAGTTAGGTATTTACCATTTCTATACAGGTTTTTGAGCATGATTAGTACATATTTTTTGAGTTGAGGAGATAATTGTCACTGTAAGAAAGACATTTTTTTTTGCATTTGAAGCAAACGGGTTTGTAAAGTTTCAATCACTATAAAATTACGAGTTGTAATAAATTATGTTTTACAATTAGACTAAAATTCTACAAAATAAAATGATAAAGCCCAATACACACGTAGCTATAATCTATATTAATATGCCCAGCTCTAACATATTACATCTCGCCACCACACACGGTAGCTGTATTGAAATATATATTTTCACCCTTACTGCGTCCACTTACGGAATACCCATAATATGTCGAGATTTATATTAATATACCGAGATTTATATTAATATGCCTTGCTATATCGGTCGACATATTTTGGTGACGTCACAGCAAGCGACCGATATAGCACGGTATATTAATATAAATCTCGACATATTATAGGTATTCCGTAAGTGGACGCAGTAAGGGTGAAAATATATATTTCAACACAGCTACCGTGTGTGGTGGCGAGATGTAATATAAGTTAGAGCTGGGCATATTAATATAGATTATAGCTACGTGTGTATTGGGCTTAACGGTTTTATTACCGTACCTAACAAGTAAAAAAAAACTTCGTATTAGAACCACTAATTGCACAAACGCGACCCGCGTTTTTCCATCCAAATGGAAAGTGGGAGGTTTGGTACAGATACTCGAGCAATCGAAAATATCGACAATTTCCAGTGATAATGGCGCGTATAAAATGTAACGAGCAGCATTAGCCGGGTGCGCTTGTATATTTTAACATACGAGCGACCTAAATTACTTGAAAATTACCCCTAGGTGTTCTATTATATAGGAAATTAACTCTCTGTTTAGGTTTTAACCCTTTGTTAGCCTAGATTTATTCTAACACGTTTATGGACAGCGTCTGAAATAAATATATGTATTTTGTTTTTAGTTTTAAAATTTGACAGGCAAAAATAAAAAGCGGGTCGTATCCGTCCATCTGTATGTTACAGTCAACTTCCTCTGAAAGAACTGGCTATTTCAAAAAGTTATTTATTCTTTGATATATTTGGGATTATTTTTGGGTTATATTTTTGAGATTGTCACAGTTTAGTCGCACTTGATGTTCTATTTTTTTTTCTAATATAGTTTTATGGCAACACAATTTAAAATTCACATTTATCTTTGGTTCACGCACGGATAAATAAACAAATAAATACGTGCCAAATTTCAACCGAATTGGTTCTCAATTTCGTTTCGACTGATGGTGATGAATGCTCTTCGTTTGTATGAAAGCTTCTACAAGCACTCGCACTAGTCCGGTTGCTTTCAAATTAATTCTGCGTTAGATTTTAAACAATAGTGCTTTTGTTAAATTCAATTTGCATTCGTACCATCAATAAATTTGAAAGTTTCATTTTAAAGCCGGTCAGGGAAAACGCATTGTTTGAAGCAAACCGCAGACATTCGCATGTCATCACTGTTCGCTTTTCAATCGATATCATTTTAGTCGGAAACAATTTCAACAATTTGAACGTAAACACAACTGTTTAGCAATGCCGCGGACTTTAATAGAATTCAATATTGATGATAATTGCGGAAATAATTGATTGAAATGTTCTACATTTAAGTGCAATTAGATCAACCAAACTACGAATAATAAAGTCCCTGTACAAAGATTAACAAGACCCAGAAGCATGAGACATAGCAACACAATGAAATTTCTTCCATTAGGATAAAAGTACCTATATGAATGGATCTCAATGTAGCTGATTCAATTTATTACGCTCTAATCTAAACTCTTAACGTCCTTTTCATGTTTTTAAGAATAAAAAGGGATAGGAGGTTCTCAATTTAGTTTTAGAGACGGCAACATCTATCTAACGCGACTATCGCAACTATTTACAGCCTGTCCAAAAAGAGAAGAAATTAAAAAGTAAATAAACACCGTAGTGTCGTCTCATTTTCACCATTAAATGGTTGGAAACAATTTACCACCACAGTCACCAGTCCTAAATAAAACAGGTTTAGGTTTCATTTTCATTTTTAACGTTTGATACATTAAAGGGTGGTGCGTACGCCAGCTATGATCAAACTGATATAGCATCGCCTCTTTTAAATTGTTTGATCTCTATTTTATTGCTTAGACTTGTACATTTGTTTGAGACGAGAGCCGGGCTTGGTTAAACTTCTGATACAATGTCATTAAGTTTTTTAAAAAACCTATGATAAATAAAACATATATTTTTTTACGGCCTACCAATGGCCGGGTGTAGATATCTATATTTATATAGAAGTCTCGTTAATGCAAATCGAATCAGGCGATGCATTAATTTCCTGTCGTGTCCCGAGCCGAACGATAAATAAAAACGGAGTTCCAATAACAAACGATCTGTATGAAAATTCAATATCCGCCAAGAACGAATGCAGCGGGAATACAATTCAATGAATTGAGATTTATTTCAGAGACAATCTGGGAGTAAGTATTGAAAGCGACGATGCTTGTGAAGTATAAGTGTATTATACAAAGCAAAAACGAAGTACATTGCAAAAGCTTCAATTTTAAACTTCGATTTTCTGATATTCATTTACATCCACATCATCATTATATTTAACAGCTCTTAGATGTCCCCAAAGCTGTTCACTAACGCGCTGGAGGACGTTTTTAAGACCCTTGACTGGACAGGACGAGGCATTAATGTAAATGGCGAGTATATCTCACACCTTCGATTTGCCGACGACATAGTTATAATGGCTAAGTCGCTGCAGGAGCTCCAGATCATGCTGACCGGCCTAAATGAGCCCTCTCGACGAGTTGGTCTCTGTATGAACTTGGACAAGACGAAAGTCATGTTCAACGCGCATATCATACCTGGATCAATTATCGTTGATGGAATACCTCTTGAAGTTGTCGATCATTATGTCTACCTTGGACAAAGTATCCAGTTGGGTAGAAACAACTTCGAGAGGGAAGCCGACAGGAGGATTCAATTGGGCTGGGCAGCTTTCCGGAGGCTGCGCCACGTTTTATCGTTGCCCATACCGCAGAGCCTAAAGACGAAAGTCTTTGATCAGTGCGTCCTACCCGTCATGACATACGGTGCCGAAACGTGGACACTGACTGTGGGACTAGTCCACAAATTTAAAGTTGCTCAGCGAGCTATGGAGAGGACTATGCTCGGAGTCTCTCTGATGGATAAAATCGGAAACGAGGAAATCCGTCGGAGAACCAATGTAACCGACATAGCCACTCGAATAAGCAAGCTGAAGTGGCAGTGGGCTGGTCACATTTGTCGCAGAACCGATAATCGCTGGAGTAAGCGGGTTCTGCAGTGGAGACCACGTCTAGGTAAACGAAGTGTAGGACGCCCCCCGGCTAGATGGAGTGACGATCTGCGAAATGTGGCTGGCAGCAGGTGGATGCGTGCGGCCGAAGACCGGGCCAAATGGCGCGCCTTGGGATAGGCCTATGTCCAGCAGTGGACTGCCGCAGGCTGTTAATGATGATGATGATGATGAGATGTCCCTACCGAAGGGCTCGAGCCTACCCTGAATCAGGGTGAATAGGCCTTAATTGACCACGCTGGCCCAGTGCGGGTTGGTCAACTTAACACACAACTAGCAGGTGTGTGCAGGTTGCCTTACGATGTTTTCTTTCACCGCAGGAGCGTCGAATAAACGTACATATAAATTCTAAAAACAAAAACACATTGGTACGTGCCGAGGCATGAATCCGCGAACTTCTCAATGGAAATCAACGGCCCTAACCACTTGGCCATCGACGCCTACATAAAAGGGTAAAAATCTCAAACAGCTAGTTTAAATATAAACATTTCGAAATCGTTTGAGCTTGTAAATTAACCTTCAAATCTGTACAGTGTGTTAAAAATACAACTAATAAATCAAAACTAATGTCGAAATTATACGAAATATATGTGAAGAAAATTGCCAATTAAATTAAAAATTAAAGCTTTAAAAAGTCACATAAAAACTAATCACGCATATAAAATATTTAAACATATTATCCCAGGTACCACCCACACGTACCTCTATACTACATTCGAAGTATCTGTAAAATAAAGCTTTTAACAGTAAAATTATTTTACTAAGGTACTGTGCCCACAATTTAATTCGCTATTTTACTACTCTATAGCAATAAACAAGAGGGATACCATTTTACGTTCAATTTTGCAGAAATTTATGATTTGATATGTTCCAAATGTATTTTAGATCCATTACGATGTCTAGACGTAACAAAACACTACGTAATGGCGTATTTGATGAGATTTATGGCCTACAAACATTTTGCTTATAAATATGATATGTGCAGTAGCGAAAGCGTCGGTAGCCAAGTGACTTGGGCCGTTGACTTCCATTTGAAAGTTTACGGCCTCAGCTCGCGACATGTTAAAAGAACGCTGAAGAAAGTGGTGTATGCAAATCGCCTACTGCGCGCTAGACTGCCAGCGTTCTTTTTACGTGACGCGACTTATACTAATGTGTTTTAGATTTTAGAATTCATATATACGTTTCCGACGCTCTTACAAAAACATCTTGAAGACCCTCACACACCTGCGAAATAATTCAAAAGTTGTGTGGGAAGTTGACCAGCATACACTGGGCCAGCGTGGTCGAATAAGGCCTTTTCACCCTGATTTCAAAGTAGGCTCAAGCCCTTCGGTGGGGTCATAATAGGGGCTGTTACCGTGCAGCTGACAATCCTCATGTAGGTGTACGGTTTATTTCCCGTACCCTACCACGCGGCTTCGCCATCGTCCCAAACATGTCTTTTCCAATCTAGACGACGAGATCACAGTTCCCGTTAAAGCAGCCAAAAAGTTCAGGTTACACCTTATAGAATGCCCTTCTGGTAATCATTACCCTACAGGTATCAATGCCCGCACCCGTCGGCGAGGATGTGGCCCTATTCAATATAGTTTTAGAGGCACAGCCTCTTAGGCGACGTCTCCTTCACGATGTTTTCCGTATCAACGTGCTAGGTCGAGGTTATCTTAGACCCTAGATGCGCTGGTATATGACTACTTTGGGGTAGATAGAGCCCTCAGCTCCCTTACAAGTCCGGCGAATCTTGATACTTCGATTTTGCGAAACAAGCATAAGTCAGTTTAAAAAAACGACGGGTGCGTCGAAATTCATGCGTACCGTGACTTCGCCGAACGAATTACACCCGGATATGAGCATAACAAATAGCGATACGTCGCGGAAGGCCTCACGCGAATCACGACAACTGGGGCCCCTCACTCACCCAAATCGCACTCATTTACAACCGGGGCCCTGACTTCACCAGAGCCGGTTCCGATTCGTCCCACGCGCTGACGGCTCAGGACGAAACGGGAATTTGTAAATTCAGATCGGTTTATTTTTTCTCCAGGTAACAAATCAAATCAAATCAAATAAAAAAATAAACCAAAAAAAAAAATTAAAAAACTCAAAAAACAAACACACAACCGTTAAAACTAAAAAAAAATCTGAAACTGAAATTTTAACTTCTGTACAATCAGAAGCAGAAAAAAGGTTGAGATTTTTTGAAATTATGTCGTAATAAAAAATAAAACTTCAGTAGGCACTAAAATCTACAATAAACAAATTTTCAAAAATAAACCTTTTGGCATTCTTTTTATAGCTGACTGTTCTGTCCCAAATGAGACGTTATCGCGTGGGACGAATCGTGAACGACTCTTTGACATTATTATCTACTATGTCTCAAGTTCCATGTAATGAAATTCAGGTAAGACTCGACTACTGACGTTCATTTTTTTATCGTACTGCAGCGTAATGTACACTATCGAATTAAGAAGACCCGAAGGAAACTAAAAAAAATCTCATAAATAATAATCATCATCGAAAAGTTCATATTATTAAGTTTTTTTTGACTAAAATTTTTACAGGTAGTTTGTTCAAAACTGTTGCCTGACACCCTCTCTTTATTATGCCAACACATTAGTACAAAACAGATCTAAATAAGTATAATAATAATAAATACGTAGGTATAATATAAATCTATTAATTCGTGTTCAAGCAAGAACCACTACCTAAATTAATTTATTAGTAGTTCCCGTTACGTCGAAGTTTAGACATCTACAACACAAATGGTAATGTTGACTGAGAATCCAACGGGGAATCGAACCTCACCCCCTCGTGTTTGCATATGAATGTCGCGCGACTCATTAAAATGACAAAGATCCCGTCTGCGGGTGACTTAATTAATCATTGTTTACCGTCGTGAACCGGAACTCGGCTAGTTAGCAGATTTGCATCCTGATGGAATAGTTAAGTTCCAGATGTTGGCGTGACAGGTAGGGGGTGCTTACGCTTAGGGTATATCCAACTTTTAAGGACCACATAATGGGGTTTTTGAAAAGCGAATAAAGCATCATTTTAGGTAATATTAATCACTTGCCATGCCACAATGGGCCCGAATCTACATATTAAAATTATTTCTGGTTGATTTTATTTTTTGCACATATTTGAGGATATTTCTGATGATAAGAATGTATTTTATTAAATATTAATTCAGAAGTTTTCAATCTACAGCTATGCAAAGTATGCTCGAAACGCCCCTTTCGAAAATTTATTTTTTAAATAACATTGAATAGGAAGGGCGGATATAGCAACATGTTATATATTTGCAATCTACTCATTATACCCTTTTATTTGATACCCCACACGGTTATATTTTAATTTTTTTTTTTCGTCATATATATGAGGTTTGGGGATGCTCGGCTAGAACGGAAACCTAACACGCTCGCTCGTGGCAACATGTAGTTTTATATAGCTAAGGTTCTCTAGAACAACACAAATCAATTAACAGTTGGCGGTACGCAAATTTTTTAAACGAATCTCCTCTGAAAGTCCGCTCTATTACGCTCTAACTTAAAATTAAAAATTATATGTCAGGTGACAGGTGATTGCCAACCTACATTTTTTTGTCAAACATCGATTTTACGCGTAGTTTAGCAGGCATTCAATACTTCTGACACCAACGTTTGTGAAGTAGGTTAACCTCTAAACCCACATGATAATAATTTTTAGTATTTATAGATATTTGTAGCAATTTCTTTCAAATTTGCTACGGTTTGGCTGGAAGTGATATCTATTTAGAAATAAGCTCGCTCCTACTACCGCTTAAAGGACATCATTCACGTTTCGTACAATGTTGGACCAAAAAAGTGAAAATGCCGGCCAAGGAAAAAAAGTGTAATTTTCGGATAGAACATGTCGTAGTTTCTATATTGTTTTACTATTTTTAAATATATTCTTTATTTTTTTTAGTTTTTTTTTTTGAATGATCAAATAATATTTTCATAATATATTTTTCAATTATATTAAACGAATACATACTTAATCAAAGTGGGCCCCTGTTATAAAAATAAAAATAAAATATTAAACTACATAAAATAAATAAAATAAAATATATTCAATACAATATGACTACATGCGTCAAAATAATACTTTCATAACATTTTTATATAATTAATAGCTTCTAACAATACAACCATGGGGTGCACAGGATTGGTGTCATAGTAAAAGAATACAGGAATTGTATGTTGTACCCGAAAGTTATACTTTTTTTTTGCTGACCGGCACTTTTACTTTTTTGTCCAAAATGAATGATACTCTTTACTGCCTTGTGTTTTTGCGTACAATAAAGAATCTATTAAGAAAGAGATAGCAGATCGCATTCATTTGGTTCCTCTGATCACGTCTACCTTTCTCCCATGGTCTGCTTCTGTCCCGGACACCTGTCTCCGTCTCCCAGCGAGCTTCACGGGACGCTGACAGTTGTGTCATGTGAGAAATGCAACGTGCATTGCGGCCAAGTCATTGTTTTATATGGAATTAAAAAGTTTTATAAGTTACAGCGCAAGTAAACCGATTCAAATCGTATTTACTGACTCGGAGAGAACCGAATATTTTTTGAAAATTTGAAATAGTATACAATTGGGATCTAACAATATTAAAAGTACGACTAATATGTGTAAACTATTTCTGAAATGGCACGATAAATTATAATAAAAGTCAAAAAACAACGCGGGCGTAGCCGCGGGCGGACAGCTAGTGTAAGCATAAAAAAATAGAGTTGAGGGAAGAATTTCTTGTTTGCGTGCATAAAGTAGGTATTTGTATTGTATTGAATTGAAGAATTTTCTCTGTTTGGCATATCAAGTCCTTTGTACTTACAACTTTTTTATGATGATTACATCTGAACCAATTACTATGTTCTTGAGTTGAGCTATCTTAGGAAATGACAAAACCTGTTTAACAAAATATTTGTCTAAGAAAGATCAACAAAATTAAATGCAACAGAATATACGATTTACACCTTATATCTTTAACGTTCCATTTGCATATTTGCATTACAGCACACACAATAACAGCCACCCGGCACAATGCCAAGACAAATGCCTTCTCCAATACAGAAGCATTTCATCTTAGTTACATCGCGTCCCCAAAGAGTACGCAAGCACTAAACACACTTGGGCTTCCAAGTGCGCTTGCACTTAATGGATAAAAATGCGCTCGAAACATCTGGAGCCTTCTAGAATATTCTATGACGTAAAAGCCGTTTATGAAGGAGACAAACGTGTAGGCAAGTTTATAGGTTTGAAAGGTGACACGAGTTAGTGCTTTTATAGTATATGGGTTATCAGGTGAGTATACTATCATACAATATACCTATATGAAGTCCATAAAAAGTTGAACAAAACATAAATTATAACGAATTATTAGTGCCGTGTCGTTACGAAAAACTATAAACCGTAGATATTCAACATATGAATGACACACCAGATTTTATTATAAGGCTAATTAAATATTATATTTTTAAAACTGAATATTTGGAACCAAGAAGTTAGTAAAGTATGGCAAGTTTTTTTAAAAGAAATACCTACTGTGTTATTATTTGGTCCAGCGATAATGTTTACTTTTCATTTTTGTTTATTACAAATCAACTCAGTAAAGGCGATGGATTTATTTCTCACCTTGCAATGAAACAACAATCGAAATTAGGTACTAATAAATCATTGAACACAAAACGTAAATAACTAATGGCTTAACAAGTACAACAACAAGATCCTAATACAAAGTTAAAGAGGACGAAAAGCAAACAAACAGGATGGTGAAAGAAAAACGATCAGGTGAAACCGTAACTAGTCGTTCTTATTTCGTCCCAAGTACCACGGGTTGGGGCTGACCTATGGCCTATATGGGACGAAAAGGAACATCGAATATTTACCTATTTAATCCCATCCAAACGGTGTATGCCCAGCGGTGGACGAAATAATGCTGTTGAAGAGAAGAAAGATTTCATTTCATTGCTTTTTAATTATATTTTGGATTGCTTGCTAATCGTGTGGGTTTCGAGGTAAAAACCTTACAAACCCTGGTGGTAAAATTACTCAATTGCGTTAAGCTTCTAATATGGCTCAGATTTGATTATATTATCATATAAAATTAATTATATTTTGTGTCAGTTTAGAACTGCTAAACCAAATGTTATTTTATTTTCGTTGTGTTGTGCGCCAGGACAGTATTAGCTGGTATTAATAATAGAGAAAAAGTATAAAATAATAACAGTTTTAAAGCACTTGCGTGTCCTTACTTTAGGTACATCTTAAAATCGCAAGAGCAAATAAAATATTATTAAGTTGAAATTCCTTATTCGTCCCAAATGGGCCGTGAATGCATGGGACGAAGTGCAAACCCCTGACCGTACCAGGCTGCCGCCATAAATAGAGAGTTGCGAACTCCAGCCCGCAACTTCGGGTAAAACAAAACATTCGCGATAAAATACCTAAAACGAATGTAGCCCAACCAGTTACATTTCACAGAAACAAAGGCTATGACGTAATATTTGAGCTATAATAATAACATGATATTTTACTCAGTAAGCTAATATTGGAACACCCAAAATCTACGCTCAGTGATTTTATATGTGGACGACTATGTTCCATATTCGGTACAGTTTTTGAAACCGCAATGAAATATAAACTCAAGTTAATGATTAAAGAGAAAGCAAATCTAGTAGGATTATAAAAAAATATATACCTATGTGAGTTCTATTAAATTACAGTGACAAATATTTTAGACATGAAATAATTAGTACATTTAAAGATAAACATCATCGGTAATACAAACAACAGATAATGAATAAAGCAGGAAATTTATACAAATATCATAAAGAGGAAAGGTCTGATTGTTTGTTTGTTTGTTTGCATCGAATAAGCTCCGAAACTACTTAATCGATTTCTTCTTTTTTTTCACCATTAAGACTACCTACATGATCCCTGCCTGAGTAACATTACACACAAGCTATATTTTATTTTTTTTAAATAGGGAACGTAAAAAATCCTAAAATATTGCTAATTATTGAATAGGCTCCGAAACTACCGAACCGATTTTGGTGAAACTTGTCACAAAGATAGAATAGATCTTGGGAAAGAACATAGGTTACGATTTTTGAGAAAATTTGTCTTTACCACGGGAAAAACTATTAACGCGGGTGGAGCCGCGGCGAGAAGCTAGTGAACAATAAAGAGCTTTATTTCATGAATGTGCAACCAACATTTTTAATTTCAAATTATATTGCCAATTGCCATCGATACTCGAACACATTTCGTTTAACTGCTCCGATTTCCTTTGTCGATAATAAGCACATTCAAAAAATCATTTCATTCAGTCCATATTTTACTATAGTCTCTTTCACCACCCTTATCCTTTTTCGATTTGAATAAATCCTTTGTGCAATTGTGCATATCATTATTGTTACGGTCTTTCGAACTCACCACCTTCCGCTCAATTAAACAATATTTAGGTTCGCTATTGTTGTTTTGTCTCGGTCTTCATCGGAATAAAGGATAGGGAGAGTGAATTTACCCTCTTTGCCTTTTGTTATGGCACTTTGGTCGTTTCATATTTCCCTTTATATATTCTTCAAAATCGTTGAGCTTATTGGTTCTGTGGCGTGTGGATTTTAGAATTGGACAAACACAACTTACAGTCTGACAAAAAAGAGTAGAAATTAAAAAGCAGCAACATTGTAGTGTCGTCCCTTTTCAACAAATTAATCGTGAAAATGAGACGACACTATAGTGTTGCTACTTTTTAATTTGTACTCTTTTTTGTCAAACTGTACCTGTGGGTGCGAACAAGACTACATACCATTGTCAAACCTGCCGCTACCAAAAGCGGTGTTAAAGCGCTCGGTGTGAACATTTTCATAGAAACTCAAAGAATACAAACAAGTCCAGACTTCGCCACGTTTTTGCAAATGGTGTATTGTACCTGTGTATCCTGAAAACAATGTGCTCTAAAGGTGGGCATTATCGAAACATACCTACTTATTATAGAGCTCTTGCTTAAGCAGCGGACTTTTATTTGGCTTTAAGGATAGACGAGAAAATTTTTTCTAAAAGAGTGGTCCGTATTAAATTCCGGACGCTACCTGCCTCTTTCACTCATTACTATTGGGTAGCTACTCGTAATAGCTATAGGTAACACCAGCCGCGGGAGCTGGCGAGGAGCCAAATTTTGCTTGAAATCATTATACCAACTACACCACTATCTTTTTCTTAAATATTTTTTGAAATGTTAATAACATCATTGGATATAATACGATAATATTCCTGCTTAAGAACTTTTTATTTTAAATGAATAAGTTATGGTTACAGCTACAGCAACGAGGCAACTAAACGCGCGTTGTGATTGATATAATTTATACTAATGTTATTAAGAGGAAATATTTGTATTTGTGTGTGTGTGCATGTTTATAATAAATAAACTCAAAAACTACTGAACCAATTTCAAAAATTCTTTCTCCATTAGAAAGCTACATTTACCCTGAGTAACAAAGGCTACCGTTTACCGCGGGGAAATGCCTCATTCCCACGGGAAAAATTGTTAACGCAGGCGCAGCCGCGGCGGAAAGCTAGTTATGTTTATGTGTACATAAGTAGGTGACGGTCATATTTACAAGATTTTTTATAAAGGGTAAGCCAATTAATCACGTTAATATTGTGATTTGCTTTTGGGCTGCTTTATACTTATTTTTTGACAAATTTTTAAATTGTGAAAGCAAAACTTGAATTGTCAAGTGTCCATTTTAACATCGTATTTTCATATGCTTAAGTAAAAATGTAAATTCTAAGCTACGAGTATGTTAATAAAATTAAAACTGCGATGCCATTTCCCACACCAATCAAAATCATTTCGTCACAAGAAAAGTATCAAATACAATACTATTATATTTTAAGAATAGTGTAATTTAAAAAGTTCGAATGCGGGTACCTGTTTCTAATTACAAAATGAAGCTATAACACTTCCGGAAACGGTGGAACTGAGCCAAATTCGCCGTACGCTCTCGAACTATTATTCCATCCACACTTTTCAGTATCTACGTGAGAATGAAATTGGAATGGTTAGTAAAAAACTTACTCCAACACTTCCTGTATTTTGTTTCCCTATTTTAGTCTTTGACTATTGGCTTGGAAGCTAAGAAGATGAAAACAGCTTAAAAACAATATAACCTAAAAATCACAAATCTGTTAACTGCCTAAACATAAATAACAAAAAAATATTGTACATTTAATCATGTTTAAGATCAATAAAAACAACCCTCTTTTAAAAAAAAAGGAGCGTTAATTTTCTTTACACTGCTTCTATGTTCCTTTTTTTTGTGATATCCCCATTTCCATTATGCTATATACGCGAGTCTAATTTGGCTAATTGAAGTACACTGTTATTACGCTAGCTACAAAAAAAAAACACCGCTAAAAAGATTTTATAGTATTCGGAGTTCAAATAAAAGTTCCAGCTTCCTTTTTTGTTTCTATATTCATAAAACAAAAGAAAAATGGCCTGTAATTACAAATTACTCGTGAACAATGGAAAATTTTTGTTTGTGGCTGGAACGAGGAATCTTTTTTTCTAATTAAAAGTAAACCCTTCGATCAATATTTACATTATGGTCCTCAGATTGATTCAAGGTAATACAGGAATGTACTACAGCAGTATTTTTAAAACTTAAACAACAGTTACAGTTTCTTCCAAGGGCAAAATAGAATTCCAGAACTTGCAGATTGCTCCCTCCAACGTTAAATTTTCAGCGCCATTTACTAGCAACTTAATTTACAAAACTTGTTCATATATTACAAACTATTCCACCTCGGTCTAAATATACCGTTTCGCGCGAAGTTAGCGCATCCAAATGCGCCAAAAAGCGTTTTACCGTCTTCCTTCGGCGATCCAACTAGGGTTCAACTATAGTCGGACTGGGAACAAAGTTTTTGAAAGTTTTGATACGGTTTCCTATTCCGCCTCCATGCTGTTTGTGGTTCCAGTTATGATCGTGTGGGAATGTTGGTTCTTTGTTATAGGAGACTTTTGGCGATATTGTTACTGGTATCGCTTAGTCAAGTGTACCTAGTCTATGTTTTTTTTTAGAATGTCGTCTGGCTGACGTGTAATCGCACTTTGTACCTAAGTGTGTTTTAAGTTTTTAATTTCTATAATACAAACAACATTAAAACGATAACTAGTCAAAACAACGATTTTTACAGGTTATTATTAAAATAATAAGTTATGTTCACAAACATCGATTTATAGGGTACTCAATTCACACTCAGGTACTTAGTGTAAATTATCAAATTCGAATATTTTAATCGATGACCTATAGCTGACAAAGTAAGGGAACCGAATGCCCATTTTGCTATCCTTTTTTACCATTTGAAGCCATGTTTTTATTAGTAGACATAACTAAAGACATACACAGATAAATAAATAAACTTATATTATCCGAAATATAACATAATTTCTTGAGAAATGGTTGTACCGTTCCGTAACATGTTTGAATAAAACAAAAAATGTCGAAACACCGCCGCTAGGCATAGAAAATACAAGTTGGGTAAACGACTATGTATATTTTTGTATTATTATGTAAGTAAATTTCTGATCTGAAGGATATTTTTACGTTTGAGCAGTTTGAAAGCATTCGCGTCAGTGGCGCAGTGGACCGATTTTAACTATCCGGAAGGAGCCGGTTTGATCCAGGCCGCGTATAATGGTTTTTTTATGCTTGGTTCTACGACTCTCTTGCGGTAAAGAAAACATTACGAGAAAACCCGCACACCAGTAAATTCCGAAGATACGACAAACAGAAAATAAGAGAAGAGATATGTGAACAAACAGAAAGGAAATTACCCGAAATATAAACTGTTAAAGATTTGACATGAAAGCGGACGTCTTTCAAAAAGGCACAGAATCAAAAGTTGCTCTCGAAACAGTATTTATATAGACGACTTGTTCCAAACCAGCGGGTCAGAATGACACTGCGTCATCGCTAATTCGCTTGATGTTCACGTATCACATTTCGTATCAGTGCGCTTTGCTGTAACCCCTTTGATCACGGCTGGGATCATGGGATCACGACACGTCACCGCCTGTGACGAGCTTTATTTTTTTTATGTTTGTCTAGCTGTCTTTTTTTTTACTTCCCGTGGTAAAAAGTCTAAGTTGTTGACCGGGGATATTAGATACCACCATGCAAAATTTCATTTACGTCGATCTAACGGTCCCTGAGCGTGTACAAACAAACAGACAGACGGTTTTTTTTAACTAGTTTTTTTGTGTTCAGCTACACTCCCTTTAATAACGCCTACAATCAGTTTTTTTTTTTTAAACAAATCAATGTACAGACACGCTGATTCCTCAGTTGTATTATAGTATAGAAGATAGAAGAAGATAGATAGACTGGCTTGCGCTGAAGCGATGAAACAAGTCATGTTTTACGTTGCGATTAAATATCCATTTTGAATTTGAATATTATAGAACGTTTTATTCGTATAATGCTCTTAATTTGACAAGAAATTGCTAAAGGTACAAATAACTAAAGTTACAAACAAACTGTAAACGTAAAAAACAATCACAATCAATAACAATTTCAATTGGTAAACGTACGTTACAGTTTTGGTTGTTCTTAAACGTGCAAGTAAAGTAAGTAACTAAAACTGGCACCTGTTAAATAAAAATTAGTCAAAGAATACTTAGTAGTTTTTTTTTATGGCACTAGCATAGCTTGTTTTGTGCCAGTGTCAAGTTTACTAGTTTTAAAAAAGTAGGGAAACTAAAGTCAGCAAAAACGGTTTCGTCTAGGCTACAGGGTCAGCGAATGCGAATTAGAACTATTGTCTATCTATATAATACGGCCGTGTTATATTGCTGCCCCAGGGCTCCGTTTCATACGGCGAAGTTCTACAATTAATGGGTGAAGCCATACGAACGAGGTTTGACTCGGAATTATTCGGTCGGATGGGCCGAGTGCACAGTGCGAGTTACTATGTGTTTACTTGGACAAATTTACTTAAAGGCTACTTACTCTATTCATCCATTTGTGTGTTTAGCTCGCCGGCACAGGCGGAAAGTGTCTCGCGCAAAATAACCAACGGAATTTGAAATTTGAAAATAACTGCCAGGTGTAAATGAAAATCAGAGGAAAATAGTTTTGATGTCTCTCTTTTTTTAATTGACCTTTCCAACTTTTGCTTACAATTTATCTGTACTTACTTACTTTTTTTGATATTTGCATATTCCTGTGCCTACTCTGCAATCCTGTTTTTTACCACCATGTAGGTTAGCCGTAAGAGATCTCTTATAGAGAGAAGCTCGCTTTAAAGATGACATTGATGTTTATATTATAACATACAGAAAAAAAAAATCGTATTTGTATTTAATTCTAGCATTCCTTGCACCTAGTAGGTATAACATATAATTACTTCATTATTAATGAACCATTTTCGACAAAGGCGGGTTAAGACAAATTAATACCTATTCTCCCATAAAAGCTGCTATATTCCAAAGGTAAATATGCTCAAGCGCCTATTATCAGGAAACTAATCAATATGAATAACTCAAACACAGCAGGTATCAAATTAACAAACATATTTGACGTTGACACACTGGAAATTATGACGTCACAGATCGTTAGTATTAATATTACACAGTTATAAGGTAATTGACTTCTCTAAATGGTTATTTGGTAGACATGCACAAAACAGTAGGTACGTTATAATGCCATATCACATTACTCATTACATTCGAAAAGGTGATATCACCCCGTACTATTTATTACACATCACCCTAAATATTGCCCATCGAAATATTGAATGAAATTTATCACTTAAGTACGAAGAAATGCTTTGTACTGTTGCGTACCATACCATAGCAAAACATACTGGTGTACTGGTGTACTGGTTACAATACTCGCGTAATGTGTGATATTACATTACCTTTTAGGGTGATATTACTTTTGTGATATCATACACATTACCTACACATCTCTATTATTTGGTACTATTACCGATCATAGTTGTGCAAAATAGTTACTCAATATCTCAACCATTGCAAGTTGGGTTTTCTCTATAGATATCAACAACGGTAGTTTAAATTGGTTCTTCGTGCTATAACAATAAGTACTCTAATTAAAACAACGTCATCAACAGAGCGAGCTCATGGCAGCACAAAAGATGGAAATAACCAGACGCCATAGGGAATGGCGGTAAAAACCAATTAGTATTACAAACGGAACGAGCCTTATTCAGCAGAAGAACAATGTAACAACTATAATTGACTTATAGGTGCAACAATGTAACAAGTATTTGACTTATAGGTTGGTTTTCCCCATTCGTTTTGGGGAACAACGAACTATTGCGATTGTATTTATCTAGAAGGATTATTACATACCTTGGTTATTTTATACAGATGGGATCTTATGAAGTGTTTCGCCGTCTATACTGTATAAAATGAATTAAAGTTTTAAACAAAATCGGAAGTTTTAAAGTTAATGCCTTGAAGATATTATACGCGTAACTAGCTTTCCGCCCGTTCCTACCAGTTTTCCTGTGGGAATGAAGCATTTCCCCGCAGTGAAAGGTAGCCTATGTCATTTCCGAAGTTCTGTTCTTGCTCTGTATTAAGTTTCATTAAATTCGTTTCAGTGGTTTTGGCGTGAAAGCATAACAAACAGACAGACAGAGTTACTTTGGCGTTTGTAATATTTGTAGGAATGTTGTCGAAAACTGGGAGATATATTAAAAAAAATAATCCACATGAAAAATACTGCAGTATTTACGCGCCTAACTGTATTATAAAAGATATTACTATTTAGTAAAGCCGTCAAAGAAAATACTCTTTAAGAAAACAATATTCTTCCATTTATTTGTGAAAGAAAAATATAGGAAATCTAAGTGGATAACAAACCACAGCCACCGCATAAACCACAGACTGCCAGACCATCTAATAGATTAAACGAGAGCTGGAGGCACCATGATTTTATGGGCTTTCAGGACTGTCCGCACATTAACCACACGTCCGGCGATAATTAGGATAAACGCATTTATTGCCCGAATAGTTTTGCTGATGATATTGTGTGACAATGATACATAATCTCACGGAGGAAAAGTAAAAGATGAAAGTAATGATAGATCTTGAAATTAAAGCATTACAATTTAAAACAAGAGCGTTTTTATTTTACGACGTTTTTTTGACCACAAAGTTTACAGAAATGAAGATATGAAGAAAAACAAATAAATGGCAATACCACAACAATAATGTGTCATAATATGTATTTGTGTGACGTGGTAATAAAAACGAATTTAATTATCATAGTATACGAAGTTAGCAATACTTACATTAGGATATATTTTTCAAAAAAGAAAACGATTAATTTATTACTGTAAGTCAGTAATAGCTATCCACATGATAGAAGACTGAAAGTGACTACGATATTATTATAGAAAAATATGTTTCTCCGGTAAACATACACTGAAGCATGTTACGCAAGCTAAAAACTTGCACGGTGATTCTCTCCCTTATTCAACGGACATAAGTCCAAAGTGTTCAGCTTAGCATGCTCATGAATGTACTCGATGTGTATGAAAGCACAATATCACAAGTGATCAGTAGCATAAGTACGCACACAGTAAACAGCAATAAAGATAGCCGTATCGAGCCTGTCGCCGCAACTCTTGACAGATCATAGCAATAAATATAAACTTCGGCAATTTAACGGCGCTCGAGTGAGCCCCAAGCGAAAATTATAAACGTCCCCTTAATTAAATTAAAACTTAAGTTACGGCGAAAGAAATTGCGATTCTGGCTTAGCCGCGTTGTCACCAAACTTGACGTCAGTTTAATTAGAGTAGGACTGCATTTGGGTATGTCTAATTTTTTAGTCATTTCAAGATATACTAACTCTCTTTGCCAAGTTTTAGGGTCATTTAAAACCAAAAGATTGCAATTTTTTGAGCGTTTTCAATCAATTTAGATTAATCTCTAAATGACCTGTTTGAACGTTTTGTACTCCAATATTGAATAAATACAGTCAACAATTTAAGAAGTAGTTACGTTTGAATGTTAATCTACTGTGGTCAACTGTCAGAACACAGAATAGATATTATTATAATGCGTCAGAATCGACCTTTATGCGTTGAAATGAAAATCCTAAATTAAGATTCAAAACGGATTAGAAAAATGAGAAGTAGAATTTAAAAATATATATATGTAGGGACATCAAATCATGAACGAAATTAAACTTAAAATGTGCCAAATTTTCAGAAAAACATATTTATTTGATAGGTACTTAAAAAAATTGACATTCCCAATAGTAGGGGATGGTGGCGCTTAAGCCGCGCCGCGGAATGGTTTGTTTGCAAAAGGAGCGAATGAGATTGCATTGCTAGAGTTGGTAAATGCTTGCCGCGGATTAAACCCGGAAATTCGTTTTCCGTTATGAGAACTGTTGGTATGTGGCAAATGGTTTTTCTGACTTCCACTTTGATGCTTGAGTACTTATATTTTAAATAGATTCGAAGTTTCCCCACCGCGCATTACTGGCAGGCTCGAAGTGTGCTCTAAATTGGCGCAAACAGTTAGGCAAAATTGTTGTCTTAGTTGCATCGGAATGTTTTCGTACGCTGCAAAAAATATAAACAATATAATGTGCATGTGAAAAAGTACCGTAATGTATAGAACATTGTATCGCAAATTTTCAAAAAAAAAAAACATAACTAATTTTAGAAGAATTTAAGCCGTTAAAGGCCGTAAGATATACCTACATACTTACTAACTTTCACATTTCCTAATATGTAGGTACCTAAATCATAAATAAAAACAAATTTCCATTTCAAAATGTAAATTGTTCGAGAATTTGATGAGAGTTTAATGAGAAAGAACTAACAAGCCAGCTCGAAGGATTTTATTAATCCAATTTTGCAGTCTGTAATAATGGGTTAAATTATTCAGTATCGGCAAAGCTTTTAGCGGAGTTTATTCGAAGTTTGTATGGCACCGGTAATGAAACGACTGGGATGGCTAATGTTTTTCGAATAGGGCTGCGCGTTGGGATCGGATATCTAGATACTATTTATCAGCATTACTCGGTACTAAATTAAGATTAGATTATTGTTGTTCCATTATTTATTAAAGTAAAAAAAAATTTACTCATCAGTCGATTTAAAAAAATATTATTAATTGTCTACTGATTCTCGGCTTGAGTTTTTGGTCAATTAATAGTTTTTTATAACACGAACAACAAGTAGTATTTTTTCCAAAATATTTTATAATACGTACTTATGCGAATCATTTGAGTTGTAGGATAAAACTACGGTATTGTTAAACTAGGTATAAATCGATCAAGTATATAGACTAGACTGTCAGATCAGAATCATTCAATATTTTTTCTATTTATACTCTAAGCGTTCAATTATTTTGATCATGACATAACATTTAATTGTTGGACACATAAGTATACAACGATTAAAAACAATACAATATTCAATATTCTAATATATAAAAACCTTACTTAATACAATCAATTATTATTAGTGGCCTGGTACATTTTGCTACCTTAGCAATAATGCCGCCCATTAGTACCTACATATTTATGGTTGTGAACTGTATTTCTTTTAATTTATTACTGGTGTGCAATAAAGTATATTCTATTATTATCGATAATATATATAGAGTCCCATCACTAATCCTTTCCGTCCGTCCGGATCGTCTGAGTTATTCATATCAGATTCATTAAAGGGTCAGTTGGACCCCCAATTAGCATTATCTATTTACAAAGTCCCTTCGATTTTAAAATCAATCTTTTTTTTTATTTATTTGGTAAATAAACGAGTTGAAAAACATTATTTTAGACACTGCCCCGCAAAGAATCCGGCGGCGTAGTCCTTCATAATAAAAAAAAACAGACATGTAAATTAAAAAGTGTTACACATCATGTTAGATTAGAAAATATGACTTTTAAAGTTAAGTGCATAATATGATGTTTTTTCAAAACCATACTTTCGGTTTCTTAATGTCGTAAAACGTAAGTATAAGAAAATAATAATAATAAAAAAGTGTTCATTCAATTCGAAGTTCAGAAGCCAGCACATGCAGTTGGACATTCGCACTACGAAATTCACCCCTACCGCCGCGGAATACGGGCGCTTTTAAGGTCGACATGTCCAGCCGCATGTGCTGCCTACTGTACATTTTAATCAAACGTTGTAAGTCACACACAAACTAGGGTTACATTTAAAAAAAAAACAGCAGTAGCATATAATAGCGCTAGTGATACTTAATCAAATGAAACTCTATAACTTATAGACAGCCGTGGCAAAAGAGGGTAGCTGGCACAATAAAATTGATATTTCCAACCCTTTGGGCACCGGTGCGGTTTATTAAAACAAATACTTCCATAAAATTCAGTAACACACACCTCCCATACTGACCGGAATGCTAATAGCCCGGAGCGCGATCGAGAGCTGGCCAAGTAACTTTTTTTCAAATGTCGATTAAATTATAAGAGTAGCGAGTATTAGCTAGTATTACGTACTACTACTTGGTATTCTGTGCTAGTATTAATATTTCATAAACGGGTTCTGCTGGAACAGTCTAAATCTATAAGATTATATTATGTGTCATAAGAAAGAGGTTATCGAAAATAAATCCAAAAAACCCTATGTATTTTGTGCATTGCGTGCGTATGTCCCTCTACTTTTAATAGTGTTTTGTAAGATCATGTACCTACACGCTGCTGAGGTAAAAAAGAAGAAAAAGAATAATCTACTCTGTGTTTGTTAAATACGATTCGTCGCCTATTACGGCTTATTAAACCCGAACAAAGTTTTTTTTTTAATTTTGTGATCTGTTACTTTCGATCAAGATTCTAAAATACACTACCAGTAAAAAAATATTAAATTATATAAAAAAATTTTACCTCAGTATTACATGAAAGTGAAAGTTTGTATTTTTGGATGTCCGTGCACTCGTTAGAAAAAGTATTATACATTTTTAATAAATTATTTCTGAAACAAAATAAGTCAAAACATTCAATTAAGATTTCTGATTAGGCAGATGCTAATGAAGTAACTGTTACAAAAATACTTCGGCGCAGCACTATTCTACTTTCTTATTCTATCGGCTTTTCACTATTCGGCCGATAGCACCGGTGCGCTACTGTTATATTTTTCACATACGACCACTTTCTGACACTCAATGATATTGCTGTAAAGATAACACTACTCCAAGCAGAGGACGAGCCATTTTCCATTAGTGATGGCCGCATTTGTTTTCGTATACGATAAATTGAAGTAGAGTTGGCTACTAAGGGAGATTTTGTTAAAAATAGCAATCTACCTACACATAAAGGTAATGTGAGTAGAATCTTTCTTCATTGCTCATTTATGACTACTTTTAGGTTGTTTGGTTGACGATTGATGTCAGAAAACTCTTATGTTAGATAGCAGAAGTGGTTGAGGCAAATATGTATTTCCGTACAAACGGAGTCAACTACTCATCGTGTTACCCGGAAACATGAAGTGGTATTGTTTTTAGTAAATCATGCTGGTTTTGTGACAGCAACTTCTCAAACTTGTACTAGCCCCCATTGCATTTACGCGTGATTTTGTCGAGCGAATACTGTAATACTGTAATACTGTTATCCTATTGGCGGATACTTTTATTTAGCGGGCTTATCATGGTATTATATATATTTTGTCACAGTGGTCATGCTAGAGAGGCGGGTATCTCTTTATAGCTGATGAAATAAGTCATAGAGACGGTAGACAAAAAATACGACACTAAGTAAATTGTTATCCGAAAAGCGTATCCGGAACAACCCTAGCACTCGAATCCGGTATCTTTTAATTGCGGGCCTGCCTCTAATTACGTAAGCAAATACGGCCAGAATAAGTGTCCTGTTAGACGGAGACAGTGCAAACATTTACTGGCACGTCAGCGCCGTAAGATACACACACACACTCCGGGCTCGATTGAATCTCTCTTTGCGGACCTCAATCCGCCCCCTATCAAGCGAAGGGGGCGGATGTATCGATGACTTTCTGATTGATAGTTTATATTTTATGGCATCATTCTGATCTTTTTTTTGTGGAACGAGAATGTAACTTTTGTTTTTTTTTTCGCTAATTGGTGCATTAGTGGCCAGTATTTTTGTATACAGGTTTATCTTTAGGCTACGGAAGTTGTACTCATAGGTCTTCTAATTGCGAAACGGGTGATAAGAAAAAAAATGTTGAGTGAATTTTTCTGGTAATAAAGTTGAAGATATTCTAAGATATATAAGATAAGATAAAGGACAATCTAATCGATTTGATCACATGAGATTAAAAAGAAAAACATCCATTGTGGTCAAACCATGATTTTCCAAGCTCAGTTATAAAAAAATGCATTATCTTCACTATAAAAAAAAGTCTAAAGGAAACGAAATCAAAACCCGAAGCATTTTACCGGTGCTTCCACACTATAGATTATCTATCGACCAGCTATAACCCTCCCCCGTCTCACCGCACCCCCCGGCCCGCAGCCCTAACACAGCTTGAATTCAAATGGCAAATATCAATTATTGGACGAACATTGCACGGCGAAGAGGCAGTTTTTAAGCTACACTTTTTGCTTTTAGTATTTCGTGCCAGAGTGAATTCGAATAGTTTTTCGATTTAGAGTTTTATACGCACAGAATATAGTGCTCGTAGGAAGTTAGTGTAGGTTTTGGGGGTGTAGCAATGAAGTGGTTATAAATTTTTAATTTATGATGAAATGAGAATTGGCAACTAAAAATAAGCCTTTAACTACGAGAGAAGAGTACAATTAACAAGTTGCTAAGATAAAGTGACTAATCATAAACGTCTTCACGCATATCGTTACTTTTGAATAATGCCTTTCGCATAATGTAATTATTTTTTTCGAAATCATTAAAACAGACATGAAATGCCTTTTGTTTCTTTCTTATCGTTTGAGATGACAGTTAGTTAAGTTAAAAATCGGTCTTAATAGTTGAGTCCATATTTGTAATGACTATATTCGTCGTTGAAAGCTAAGTACTATGAACTTCCAATCAAATTAATTCTAATTCCTACATTTTTTTTACTTATTGTCAGTCTGCAAATAAGCATAGGTATGACCTGTCTCAAGTAAGAGTGCGCACGATTACCAAGTTTATTTGCATCCAAGAGCGCACCCATTCCAAACACTGCGATAGAAAATAAGGCAATCGAAGCGGCAAAAATACCTTTGTATTACAAAGTTGTTTTGCTGCCGAAAAATACAAGATCTCGACGAAGACTCGTGTAAATTAGATACTAAAAATTTTATTTTGCAGGTAAATATCAATTTGAAAAAAAAAACATAAAACAAGCGCAAAAAACTTGGTAATTGTGCGCACTTTGGTTGAGACTGGTCATATACTATTATTAGTAAATGCTATTGTATCTTATCTCCTTCGTCCATCCAATAAATTGAAAAATGGCAAGCTAGAGATCACTTAGTAGCTAATAACAGTAAACCTCCGAACTTCAATCTTTTAGAACAACATCAGATTGGGCCGAGTGGGCGCAGTGCAAGATCACTGTTTAACTAGTGCTTTCCAGTGCTATTCAGTGCAATGTCACGTCGACGACGTAGGGCTGCCATCATGGAATTTATTGTGTCCAGGTAAATAAAAAACATAGTGACGTACATAACTTAAATACTAGAAATAAAGACAAATTGGCTTTTTATAATAGTAGACTGCAGAAAATTAAACATTCTTTCAAGGGCAACTGTATACGCTACAATAGAGTCCCAACTAATATACAAAATTTAACACTAGAGAAATTCAAAATTATTGTTAAGGAGAAATTGATTAAGAAAGCCTATTATAAAATAACAGATTACTTAGAGGATAAACATCCATGGGAATAGTTGCTTGGGTGACAGGATTTTTCAATCGTACTTTACAAAACATTTGTTATTAGTAATTATTATCATAATAATTGTAAAAATATGTTTAAAAGATGCAACGCCTGTGGAGTTTCTTCGGCGAGCTCTTCTCCACAGAAGACAGCAAAGTTTTTGAACTCGCCAGAAAAGATAATTTAAATGACTTAACTAAGTGATGTAACATCCAAAAGTTAAAAAATAAATTCTTTGAACTCTTTGAGGTAAAAACCGGTCTACAAAAAATCCGGGTTTATTATTTTATCCAGTTGTCAGTGAATAGTATAAGTATTGATATGTCCGGGGTGAAAGCTCTCAAATCTTACGCTTCCAGTACTGGGGTGCAGATCTTAGAGATGGCAGCCCTACGTCCGCGTAATCTGCTAATGCACTGGTCGGGTGGACTTTACGACTTGGTTTGCGGATTTCGACGGTCGTTTTGTCGTACATACAGGGTTCAGTTTGGCCCGGCAGGTAAGGCGTAATGATTTGTAAGTTTTGGGATGTCGGACGCCATATCTGATTTCACGCGGATTTCAGATGAATAGCAGAGTTGTAGATTGAATTAAAAATTATATCGAATTAATCTTTCATTCACCAACTGAACTTATATGTTTTTAAATGCAATTCAATCGAAGTTCAGCACTAATAAGGGCCCAACTCATACAAAAGAAAAAATACACAACACTAAAAAAACAAGAGTAATATGCGAACTGTGATGGATGGATACTGAATCATTAATATTTCGATTCAATTAAAGCAAATTGTAAGCGGTTGGAACTATGGCGGTGATGGTCTCTGCCTGCCCCGCAGGCAAAGAGGCGTGATTTTATGTATGTGTATGACAGTATATAATGTATGTATGTAAGTAAATGGTAAACAAAGATAGTTTTTTGTCTCGGTTAAACTTATTGATAACAATTCATTGTTAAATTATTACTTTAGTTTGCTAGGTAAGTCACTTTAAGGATATTATCAAATATCCGTAAAGTTACTGAACATTATTTAGGTCAACCACAACAGTCTTTCTACAATAGGCTATTTGACTGGTTTTTAAAATATATTTTTTATTATTCAGTAGAGTTTGTGGATCCCAGTAATAGTTGTATTTTTTAAGTCTGGTACATATTTCCTGAAAAATATTAAAATAAAAATTCAATATTTAAGTAGCGCGCCAAAACGCTACTTTGAAAATATGGCGTCGCAATGGCATCGGTGACGTCACTAGCCAGTACTACTACTACAAGTTGCTTAAGTAGAAAACGATGTTTACTGGCTAGTGACATATGTCCTATACCCGACCAAACAGGAGCGTTTTGAGTCACGTGACAAACGCCAAAAAAAACACATTTTTATTTACGGATTTTTACATAAATTAATTATTATTTTCAACTTCCCATAGTAAATATCCATTTTTAAACTTACATTACATACTGATTACAGTAATTAACACTTTATTTTTCGCATTGTCAAATAGCCTATTAAGGTTTCATAGCCGTAAACGGCGCCATTCATAACTATTCAAGTACTTAAAGCATTTATAAGACACACTAAACATAATGCATTTAATTTTCTTAGAATTTTACTAATAATATCTAAAATAAGAAATAATTAGTAATTAAAATGCATACTTCCATATATTCATTAAAGATTTCGAAATGACTACTATGACCAAAAATATAAACATGTCGTGTGATGGGGCATTACAATAGGATCATTCCATGTTTCCATATTGTATGTGTCGTGGCCGCATCGTAGAATTGCCCATTTCATGAAATGATCGGCCATTTAATGAAATGGTTGCATTTCATGAAATATTTCACTGTCCATTGGCCATATCATGATGTGCCCAGACCAGATCAATGATAAGAAATCGTTTGACGATAGGGCCAGCTGGACGCACTGCTATTTCATGAAATAATAAATCTTAATCGATCATATCGTGGAATTGTTTCATTGACTACCGGTAGAGGCGCTGTAAGCGCCTAAGCGCTTTGTTTGTGTCAAGATGGCGGTCCTTGTAAGCGAAGTTACCTATATTTTTTATAAATAATATAAGAGTTACCTAATTAGTAAGTATGCGATGAAGACTCAGGTAAAGAAACATTCCTACCAAAAACTTGAGATACCTATAAAACTCTAGTGCGCGCCAAAGATGTCACGTGTGGTTCAGTGCGTGTGAGCGCGTCCGTCCATGTGCCTTTTTAGATTAAGTAAGTTTGTTATACTTATTTTAAAATTATTTTAATATTCCATAGTAAATTTAAACAACTAAAAATAAACAAGTACGTAACAAAATTGTTCTGAGTTTTCATTAAATATTGTATGGTTACCCTATTTTCACGATATGGTCAAACGTGGGTGACCAAATCGCTAAACGTTTGTCGTTTAATGATTTGGTTACCATTAGTTGGCCACTTCATGAAACGTGAACACTTCACGAAATGGTCAACCATTTCATGAAATGATCAATTCAGCGATTTGGCCACGACATATGTATGTAGAAGATTATTAATTACAGGAAATCGGCTGTTTGTCGGTTCGGCGTCTTTAACCCTTTCCGTTTATGTCAAAATTGTCAATCTAGTGCTAGCGAATCGTTCTAGATAAATACATTATAATAATAATAATACTAACTAAATTGAATTTCCGAACAAAACTCAAGAAAATATTCAATTAAAAAGCGTAAAGCGTGTTCAGAACGTCGAGATGAAGCTAATTTCATGATACGAACGGATCCTAGTTTCAGCTCCACTATGATTCGGAACCATCTTGGATTTTACTTATTTCATCTCAGCGGCACGTCGTCATGAGAGATTTTATTCATGAAAGTTGAAATTTCGCGCCCGTCTCACTTTTCAAGCGGGAATTTTATGTTTCCAAACCGAACTCGGAATAGTTACTGTTTAACTTCTACGACTATGCAGCTTTATGATATATAGCATTCTTAGGAATCATAATCAAAACGGTTTTGTGTTGGTTCTTGTTAAACAACGAACAACTAAATCCTTCTACATAGTAGTACCTAGTACCAACATTCGTCATACTAAATTTCTACGAATTAGAATGAATCACATGATGTACGGCAAACATTTGACACATTCGATGAAATGAATAAATGAATACGGCTGAAAGGACTTGGATCCAGGCCAGAAAAAACTATTAAAAAATAATAATTAGAAGACGTAAAAGAAAAGAACTGAAAGAACAAGAAATAGAAGAACGAATGTAGAAACTATACAAAAAAAAAGCAAAAGAAAGACATCACTGGATGCCAAGAAATATATCGCTCTGATCGAACGAACAAAGTTCAAAAGATTAAAAGTCATAATGATAAACCAAAGAAAAAATATTTCAACAATCTCTAAGTAGATACACAAGGGATGAAATGCCCCGGCAAAGAAATATCGAAGGCGAAATAAACAAACTTGGCGAAGAACTGACCCGAGTTACAGAACTCAGACATCAAGGGGCTATAATTAAAGGAGCCAAAAGATGCCCTAATAACTTCAAAAGCCTTACTAATAAAAAACTATACGGCGGCCAATAAAGTGAATTATGAATTAGGTAGGATATTAAAATACAAAATGATCTAATATGTATTTTGGTTTAGTTCAAAAAGATCTTAAGAGGATATTTTGTAACTCGCTACTTAGAATGTTTATAATTTACTTTAAAACAACTTTTTATGAATTTTACTTATTTCTTCGACTTTAAAATCCACACAATAAATTTTATTTAAAAAGAATATAGGTATCCTTATCTATCCTAAACTTGACGTATTCTTTTACCACGTAAATTCTTGTTTACGCACGAGATAATAGCAGACATATTGCATCAGAATAACGGCCTGTGTGTGTTCCAAAATATTCGAAGCGAGTAATGACGTCATCAACCGCATTCGACGTCCAGTAGTTTAATGCGAATCCATCGAGAACGCGGTTTGTCTTCACGCCTCGCCGGTCTCTAAGTGGAGGAATCAACAAGCTGACCCGAGGTCGCCAGGAACAACCAACAGTAGCTCGGCCGTTGATTGGCGGATACAGGTTTGGCTTGCGTGCGCCAGCTCTGTGATTGGCGGATCCTTGTTTGAGTTGTGTTTTGTCTATCGACAATTAGCCGGTGTGCAAATAGAGGAATAGGATCGCGTTACCGCAGTCAATAGAGAGAATAATTTACAGGAATGTTAATTTGGTAGGTACGTTGTGGATAGAATTTGCTGTTTTGTGTAGTAAATGTATATCTCGAATTATTCACATCCAGTAATGACTTCTTGCAACTTCTCGCTGGCACGAGATTGTCTACAGAAAAAGCTTTACTACATCCAAGGCCGATTCTTGTCTCAAATGAATAAACAAATCCAAACAACAATAAATAATTTAATAGTCGAAGAAAGAGAGAGCAATAGTCTTCTGTGATCCATATCTGCCCCAGCGGCCATCTTAAAAGCAAGCAAAGTGCCTCGCCCATTATTTGTTCATATTATGTAAACAAAAAAAAAAGTATGATTACAAAAACAGTTTCCTAATGTCTATGATACGGAGCAAAGGAAGCCAGATTATCATGCAAAACTAAAACCGATCTTTTTATGTCGAAACTACTTTTGTAAACAGAGACCAAACAAGAAAATAATCGAGTTACATTAACATATTCATACCACTTCCTTTTAGCTTGAAAGAAAAACTTTGTGTACTACAGAATACAAAAGAATACTAATAGGTTTTATAAGAGCATTATTATTCATGTTATACAGCATGATACCGTGTATAATGAGAATGGTGTATGAAATGGAACTGTGATGTATGTGGCGTAACATTTGTTCTTAATTGTATAGGTGGATGTTAATTGTGTCAAGGCAAAAACAATGCGAGGCACATAAACCAGTGTACCAAACTCTGGAGCTAATTATATTATTAGAGACACTGACTTACTCGTACAGACACTTCAGTTTTCACTGAAGGAAGACTGAAGACACTTTTAAGACTGAATCCATACTTGAAAAGGAAGATGATTCAGTACTTTGGAAGAGCCGTGAAGCCTTTGGTCCCGGCTACTATCTATGGATGGTGGTCGTTACACAAGCTACATCAGAAGCCTTAGGCAACACAGTAATTCTTATACAAGGATTAATGAAGTAAGACGGTTTATTGATCCCTACTTTACAAACCGAAGAAGCAATATATTTCACTCTACTTAAGAAAGAAAAACAAGTATCCGTATTTATAAAGAAGTAAAACCTCGATTTCTCAGAAAAGTGAAACTATTCGATCCTTTAATAAGGTTGGACTGCAAACAGGACAAAATAGGGTATTCTTAAATCGTACCTAATACCATAGAGGTAGAATTCATTTTTGTCTATGCCTAATACCTATTAAAAATTATCGCCCTATTCTTCAAACCCGCTTACGCTATAACATTTTATATTCTATCGACAGATGTTATACGAATACGCAGGTAGAGTAGGGGCAAAGCCGTTTATCAATTAGCAGGATCCCCCGTCAATACGGACACGTCGTTTGAATAATATCATCGTAGTTCAAAGTGCTCGCTCCTATCTCGTCAGGGTGTCACCGGAATTTATGGGACAAAAATATACGATGCCAAATTTAGATGGTTTTGATTAGATCGCGTTTGGCTTTTGTTTTGAGTGAGATATGACTCGGATGGTTTGATTCATGTTTGAATAAGTTTGTGTAGGTAGCTACATTCTATAAATCTTCGCTGAGTTTTATGACCAAACAATAATGTTTAACATTATGGTAAACGCATGTCTAAAATGACTCGTAAGCAAAATATTATGAAGACGCGCGCTAAACGCGTGTTCAAATAATTTTGTTGTAGAGTTGGAGTTTCTTAGGCAAAGTCATCTTCAGAATATTTTTTGTTGTTCATCGAGAAAAAATATGACCTACCTTATTCATTCATACCTAAGAATATGTAATTTAATCAATGCAAAATTAAAGTTATAATAACCAAATATAAACCATGACAAAATTACGCCATCTCTGTAAAACTCATTAAATATTTAAACTACATCTTTCAAACACAACTTCAGTTTAAAAACAAACCCTTAAAAAATACAACACCAAACTAATTTGCATTACAATGCGCAAGTACAACTACGGGTCCGGAAATCAAGCATTTAGTACGCGTCGATGTACAACGTTTAATCTAACTTTGCCCGGAAAGTGGTCTCTTACGATACGACAAGTTGGACTGGCTTGCATTAATTATTAGTCTTGGGGGGAAGGGGGAAAGACCTCGCCATTATGGGCGGATATTCGTGTTGAGAAATTAATATTGTGGTGCCAAGATACGATTCCCCAATGGGATTAAATGGGAATCTTCTGGTATGTGAAGATAGCCATTAGAATACACTTACAGGTAAAGTTACAATGTTGGTCCTAGTCTCTATAACTTAACTTTATAATAAAAGGGAAACATACATCATCTATGTACAAATCCAAGTTTTAAATTTTATTTTACGGAAAAGATTTCACCAACTCAGCTGCTTTGAATCCAAAAAGTTACTTAATTAAAATGCATATTTTTCTGCGCTTAGCTTTACAAAACTTATTTAACTCTTTCAGTTCAAGATTTATACAAATGTTCAGAAATGTTAAATTATTTATTCATTCAAGCAACAATACTGCGCAAGGAATGAAAGAACCAACTAAAGTGAGGCAATGTAAAAAGCTACGTTTAATGTACTTAAACTTTAATTTAATCTCAGAAACACGTTTCATACGAACGAAATGGAAATGTTTTTTAATTAATTTTTAATTTGTGAAAAGTTTGTAGTTAACATTTTGCATGGAACTAATTATCTAGTTGGACCATTGCGGCGTTTTGTCGGAGACGCGGTAAGAAAAAAGCCAGTAATTTACTATGCTGTGTTTGTTTATATGCCTGATGAAATTTTAATTAGAAATATGCTAGTAACATATACATTTTTGCCTCTTGTAATTCCATAAGCTCAGTACCTTATTTGAAAACACATTTCTATATTTTTACTTACATGTAAAAAAAAAAAACAAATCTCTAATTATTTTTTAAACCGGTACGGATCACAGAACGTTATTAAGAATTTTATTCATACTAGCCATTTTGCTAAACAATGAATTAATTAAGTAAAAGAAACATCAAGGTGACTTACGAAAAAATACTTGGATAGCCATCATTACCGTTCCGTTGCCATGAAACCAATACTACTTTAAAAATATATTATTATAAATACACGTGGACGTCTTTCGGCTGAGATGATGAGATGATGAAATACATAAAATGAAAGTGTCGAGAATGACCTTTTTTAGCAGAATAATGCCTGTATATTGCTACACCTTAATTAACTTATTTTTTGCATAGATTGATATCTAAGTAAAAGTTTTGAATGGCCTTTAAAAAGCCAAAAGAAGAAATTAAAATCAAGGTATTTCCACGTCGCGCCGTCGCTTACACTAGTATAAAAAACTAAATAAATTCCGTCCAAGTCCCGCGTGCACTGGCCACTGTAATCAAAATTTACTTGAGGAGCTCGAACGAACTTTTTTAGATGCTCATGAATAAGTTACAGGGCGCGACACGCCTCACTTGTTATGTTCAAAAGTTTTTTTATTTTCTTCTCCATTAAAAGGCGGGCAGGCTGACGATTTAGCGACGGCCCGATGAATAATTACAAAGTATTTCTTGCCTGTCACGTCGCTAATGAATATTAGAGCAGGCTCGTACCCGGGACCGAAATTCTTAGAAAAAAAAAGTGGAGAAATCTGCGGTCAAGAGAAGAATCCCTTTCATTACCAGCTTCAGAGATAAATAAGTCACTAAGCACAAATTTGTCCATCCATCGTGTTTTTGCCGCGTGTTTCTACTAAGTTACTTAGTTGGTAGAGATGGAGTAAGTTTTGTGAGTCAGTGACTTGACTCAGAAGATTGTCCTGGTGTAATGCTGATTGCGGAATGTAGCAAGGTACAGTGTCCTGAATGTAACGTGTAGAAACATGCAAAACAACAAGCAAAGCAACATACATTTCTGAACAGTTTCATCAACAGTTAGACTGTACAGAAGATATCGCAAGTTTTTTCCACTATTACATTCTTACTACCTACACATTTCGAACTTTCATAAAGAAAACATAAAAGCCGATGAGACAAGTCTGTGTAGTTCACAGATGGATATCCTCCCGACGAATAATAATTTTTGGCGTGCCAAGAACAACGTTTTTCGTGCTTTACAGCTGTTTTATATTTAAGACCAAATCCAGAACCTGCAAATTTACCCTTATAAAAAAAGGATAATCATAAAAGAACAAATTACAGCTCTAAATATTACCAAAAAGATCTAATATAAAATATCATTGACAAATTAAATAATATTTATGAATAACCGATTCACCCCGAAGCGGTGCAACACTATTGTTGATTCCCTGACCCTAATAGTTATTGGGCCATTTTTTCCGCGCCCGGATGAATTACTCGAGTCGTCTCGTGCGTGGATACCGCCGGAATAGCCTATTTATGTTCTTTTGTGGCCCAACCTTGTCGAATAAACAATACCTTTTATGTACCGGTTCGCCCTTACCGGTGATTGAGGGAAACAATGTAGCGCAGTCGTGAGAGGCTATAGGTGGAACATTCTTGAAACTTCGTTTGAACGTGATACATGTTTTGTCAGAGAGCATTTATAGAAATAGTTCCGGAGGTCATTGTGTACTTCTTAAAGGAATTCGAAAAGTTGGAAGCTAGTGTAATCTATTGTTTGGTTTACTAAAGGTAAAGAAGAAGAAAGAACCAGACCAATTTTATTTCGAAAACATGTTTTAAAAAAATATTAACTATTATCATCAAACGAAATGTGATTAAAAATACTAAGAATGTGTAGTGAGATAAATACCGAACAATTCCTGATTAAGGGCAATTATCATTTAGTGAATGTAAGTATAGACTACACCAACTAAATACTTTAAACTGAGGTGTAGTGAGATAAATACCGAACAATTCCTGATTAAGGGCAATTATCATTTAGTGTAATGTAAGTATAAGTATAGACTACACCAACTAAATACTTTAAACTGAGTAAACATAACTGTAACAATAAATATAAGTTTCATGACTGGCTTACTGCCAAAGCCAAGTATGCAAATAGAAGCGCTCTTGCAAGAAAAAAAGAATCACCATTACAATCGCTTAATATTCCTAGAACTAAAAGTTAACTTACATACAACTCTGTGACATTGTTCCTAAATTTAAATTTGTTCTGTTCTTTAAAGATATTTTTATAAGTTGCGGTTCCCTTCCGAGTACATTTTAGCATTTGGACTGAAACAAAATTATGTATTTTAATTTACAGGGGTTCTTGAATATGTTATATACTTACTTGAAAAATGCAATTAGTGTCTAACTATTACACTTCTTTTTAATAAACGTTTATTTGGAAATTCGAAATTCTCAACTCTCCCTATACACTATAGAAGTGTGAAATGAGCATTTAAAACCTTCGTGTTCCGATCAATGTTTTAAAAAGTTGCTGTATTTAACGAGCTAAGCACTATATTCGAAGCCCCAAGACACCAAAATATCAAATTGCCCTTCCCAAGCCCCTTATTGACTTCTCAATCGCCATGTCAAAAGACACGCTCCATCAAGCCAATGCAACTGCACCAGGCAACATTCAACCTTTTCACAGAATAGAATATAATGGCGTTTATAGAGATACCCAAACAGTTCGCTATGGACCGAACAGGGAATGGCAACAAAAGGTGGCCGGAGTTAGTAGACGATTCGGCCCAAGTCCGATGAAGCTTGATCCAAGTCCGATGAAGCTTGATTCGTTTGCGACAAAAGCATAGATAAAAAAAAGACGATTTGGCCGCTGAGTCCAATAAATCAGGAATTTGTTATAGTATTTTTGAGTGGGCATTTCGGTCAGTTGTTTTTTAGCATACTTTGTGCAGTCAGCATCGGAAACCGCAGCTTAAGTGAGGTTACAGACAACACAGGT
Organism: Teleiodes luculella; assembly: GCA_948473455.1. Taxonomy (NCBI): domain Eukaryota; kingdom Metazoa; phylum Arthropoda; class Insecta; order Lepidoptera; family Gelechiidae; genus Teleiodes; species Teleiodes luculella. The sequence goes on from OX419593.1 coordinate 11,811,167, forward strand.
TAATAAATAACTAAATTAAATTATTCTTTTTACTTTGCTAAACCTACTTTCAATAAAAAACAATTTGAACGAAACATCAACTGAAAAATATTATATATTATGTATAAAAATCGGTTCCAGCGGCCGAAACCGAGTGACCGAATCGCCTACTTACTCAACAGTCCGCGTACGGGCCGAACAGGGGTTGGCAACAAAAGACCGGACCCGATGATACAGTGGACAATGAAAGCAAATACCGAGGGCAAACACTCGCACTCAAAGGAATCCGGATTATAAAAGGTGGTTCTTGTTTGTTTTGGCATGTCGCAAATACTGTGAGTAAATAAATACGACGGTGGAATAACACGATTCTGATGTGAAGTAGTTTGTGATAGAGAAGTGAGATGATAGTTGAATGAGATAAGTGTCTTTGAGTCATTGCTTTTAAAGCTTTTTTTCACGGTGAAGCTGCGACATATTGAAGATGAAGCCATAATTTCGGTTACGTATTACAATCTCTAAAGTTCATATATCTAACTTTGTAATGCCTACGGACGAAAGGCCTAAAATTTAAAACACCTATTGGACGAAAGGCCTAAAGTGTAAAACACCTATGGACAGAAGATCTAATTTTAAAACAACTAAGCATTGTTTGGTCTAAACTTTATAAGACCTACGTTTCCAACGCCTTAAGTTAAATAACCTCATAAACGAAAGACTTTGAAAGAGTTAATTTTAAAGCAAAGTGGTTGTGAATAACTAAAATTACTAATACACACACACTGAAAAAGAAAAATATTTTATCGACTTAATAACTGACAGCTGATAATTCTGGGGGCCTAAAAGCGCCATTTAAGAAAAGTGAACTGCGAAAGGATTTATAAATTGAATTCTATGAGAACCGCGAGCCGATTCGTATTTAACGTAAAATGGTCAATCCTTATTACATTTCACTTAGAATTCAGCTTTCTGGTGAATCACCGAACATTCTTGTTTTTAAAATATTGGTACTCGTTTTTTTTTTGTGAAAAAGTAAATAATATAAAAATAAATAAACTATGGGTAATAATAAAAAATTAAGCCCCCCTTTATATTAATTTTACTTCATTTATTAATAATATTTAAAAAGATTATAGTAAAGCACCCCTTCTTATTTTTTTGTAATAAAATAATAGAAATAAAGAAGGGGGCATTTTTTTAAATATTTTTTCCAAATTTAATATTAATAAAAAAAAATAAAAAAGGGGGAGGGGCAATTTATTTCATTTTTATAAAAAATCTAAATTATAATTTATATTAAATAATAATATAAAAGGGGGCATTTTATTTTATTTTTTTATCATAAATAAAAAAAAATTAATAAAAGAATGAAAAAGGGGGGCAAATAAAAATATTATTAAAAATTAAAAAAGAGCGCTAATTTTTTTTATAGAATTCCATATAAAAAATAATATTAAAACAAAAAAGGGGGGCATTTTTCCTTTTTTATTTCTTAATAATTTTTCAATTAAAAGTATTAATAAAAAAAAATTAAATGTTTAATTTAGGTAAATTGCACCTTTGACATAAACATTATGATTAAAACGCATTACATACCTATTGTTTTATTTAAAATACCCAGTCGCCTACTTATAGTTAACGACTATTAGATATTATAATATTAAGCTTTTTGTCCATTAGATTACTTAAACTTAGACATTATAAATTTAGGTATAACAAAAGTTAGCTAAAACGACTATTAGATGTTTTAAAATTAGGCCTTCTGACCATAGGTATTTTGAAATTTAGGCCTTTCGTCCGTAGGCATTACGACGTTAGATATATGAACTTTAGATATTGTAATACGTAACCATAATTTCAGACGCTAATGAAGCCAATAATTATTGAACGGTGTTTTCGATAAAACACAGGATTTTAACTGTTAAGATATAAAACGGGGTATTTTCCGTTTCGTTTAGTTATGAAAACCGTGAAAGTTTTAAAAAGGATAATTTTAGTAGTGAAATATTATATCTTGCACATAATCATCAAAGAAAAATACTTTGACAAACATATTTACTCAGTTTCTTCAGGCAATAATAAACATAAACAATATAAGTCGGTCCGCCGAATACAAATTTAAATCTAATTACTGAGTTATAATTAAAAGCACTCAAAATGTACTGGAAATAAGAAAATAGTACGTGTATATTTTTTGTCGTTACGTATCGTACGATTTGCCTCCCACGGACTGCCTTAAGGCATGGTCTATGTTTGGCTCAAGATTTCAGATACACGAACAAAATTTTGTACGCCATGTTATGTTCCCTTATCGCATACTTATTTTTCGTATACAAAATAATTTTAATTTAGTCATGATGAATCACAATTACAAGAACAAGCTTACATCCTACATATAAATCTATACTAAAACTGAAGAATCGGCGTGTCTGTTTGTACAAATCATTGTTGATTTGTTTTTTTTTTCTTTTTCAAAAAACTAATCGTAGGTGATAAAGGGAGTGTAGCTGAACAGAAAAATACGAGTTTTGCAAAAAAATTACCGTCTGTCTATCTGTTTGTACACGTTAATCTCTGGAACCGTTGGACCGATTTCAATAATACCTATAATATAATGGATGATATTATACCTAAATGTTTGTTAAAGTCGATACAAAAAAGGTCAATTTTTTATAAAAGTGATTTCGCGTGAAATCTGGACGACGTCGAAAGGGTGCCAATTTACAAAGACATTTTTGGTCGGAATGCGTACCCAAATTGAGAGGGTGGAAACTAAATAAACTGCTATTCATCACTCATCACCCCTGAAATTAGAAACTTTGATAGAAGGGATAAGATGGGTCTAAGGAATTCGACCTCCCTGTCTCTTCCAAGTATACAGTCCCTTTCACTCCTATGTCGTGCTCCTGCGTGTGTTGTTTTGTCTCTTTCGTTCTTAGTATTAAAAGCCCTCGAATATCAGTGTGTAAATTGAGTGTTCAAAGTTACTCTACTTATAAGCTTTAGTATGTAATGCTTTAGAAACATGATAGGATTGAAAATTTGAGTATTCATATAACACTTCTGAATTTGATATTTTTTACTTAGGTACCCACACAATTTACTACTCGTTGATGATGTCTGTAATCTTTTCCTCGACATTTCTCGATATTACGAATGGTAAGTAAATAAATCGAGCATTAGATCAACATGCAAAATATTTATTACTGAGGGATAAATATTACACCCACGAGAAAATGTTATTCATCAATATTTATTAATCTGCCTGTAAAGATCCGAGGTCCAAAATACGGTACGATATGGGATCTTTTAAATAAGGGATTAGATTTTTATTCTCGTGCACCAATACCTTTGCAGAATTTTCGTAAAAAAGTTGAGTACATTGTAACAATATCCGTAGCCATATATGAATATAGGGTTGTGGGCCGATCAGTGCCTAAATTGAGCGTTGGGTCGGGAGCGAGGCATCACCTCCATTATTCTTTGCGGAACTAGCCGCGGGGCCGAATCGGAATACCGTTTGAAATAGGACCGGGTTAGCGCTGTCTCACTCTGACAAGACAGATACAAGATTGTTTGTAGTAAACATAACAGTAGGAGTAGAATAGAACATAATATTATACTAAATTCAACACCAATAAGAACAAGAAATACTGTCCACAACAATAAACGAATTTTTTAATCAGTGCGCATATTATAGTTACACACACATAGATTTTGAAGAATAAAAAAGCCGTATATTTTTATTTTATCACGTTTCATACTTAAAAATCTAAATATCGCTATTTTACTTATAAAATAGGAGTCAAATTTCGAATAGTAAGAAATTTAATTTGCTTCAATTTTCTTGAAACTTCGTATATACACAAAATATGCACACATTATTTCTACTAGGCAACACATTACGACAACAAATACGACATACCGTTAGATAGGTAGGTACTCATCATTAATAGTATCGTTAACATTATTAATTCGAAAAACATTATTTCTGTCCTCTTCATTAGGTGTATGGTGGAGTCCCTATAACGTACAGAATCGGTCGGTGGCCTATGAATCTGTTAATAGTTCCAGTTAGCTCATAGTTCCAACTACCAGTTCATAGTGAGATTGCCTAACAGCCTTGCAATTTGTGCATTCAACACATCTAACTCACAATGTAGGTGCTTATATGCAGTCGCAGCAATTGAGTACAGAGCCGGTGATATCCGACCATTCCCGGAAATTCGCGGTAAAAATCCACGAGCATGGAACATCATTTGGGATTGGCTTAGCTCGTTCCGGCTTGCACTCAATTCGATGCAGTCCCGATGACGTAGCTACATGGGAATAAATGCGTCGCCATTTCCAATGTGAGTTTTCAGGGACCACTTAAATTTTAGAGATTTCTAAAAAGTCTGGTAACCGAGTCACCACGATGAGGCATAAAGAAACGCTACATGTCTGATTATGCTTCAAGGATTCGGTTCTTAATAAATCAGTGCCCCAATTCAAATGAGGAAGGATTTTGAATTGGGAATAAAATAGCTCCACCCTAATTGGCTATTGAGATTCGGGGTTCTCGGTTCTTAATTCGGTGACTCTCGTGTAATAGTAATTTTGTTGAGAAGAGCGGGAGATATTTTTGTGCGTCATACGCAGATTTAATTTTGGAGGTAAGAAAAGACGAAATTAATAAAAACAATTATTAAAATACTGACCAACAAAAAGTACACCATATCTTTATTGGGTTTTAATCTGTAGGTACAACATTAGAGTTTTGTTTTCTATTGAAACTAAAATAACATATAAATAAAATTATTTTCCAAAAGGTTCGTACTTTTTCATCAAACAAAAACAAAATAGATCCCAAACGCGTCCCCTGATGAACTCACCTACTTCCGAACGAACTAGTTTAACCGTTTAAACTCCAAATTAAGGTTGCACGTTCATCTCAGTTGGTTGGAAAATATCCCATTACCTGGTATGGTGACTGCTTCCACACGACCCAACACCTTTGAAGCTAGTCAGTCAGTTAATCAGTTTCAACTTCTGTCACATGTGTTTTGGGAGACGAAATACAATTATGTTTCCAATTTTAAAATTTTTAAACTGGTAAGTAATGTTTATTTTTTATGATTTTATGGCATTGCATGAATCTTTCGTTTTTAAAATCAGAACCTGTTAGTAGTTCTCTATATCTACAAACAACTATTTAATAAAGTGATAAAACGCTGTGTAATGGGATTTTGTAAAATTAAAATATAGGTATTCAAATATACGATGTGAAACAAATTACATTATTAATGATTGCTAATGGCAGAAACACGAAAAATATTTTCATTTTTATGTAACTTTACTATATGAATCACAGTGATTGTACAACAGTCGTTATAGATAGCACATGCAAGAAATCGTGCTGAAGTTTTTCAAACAAAATGAATTGAAAAGAAACAAATTGGATCCGTCTAAGGCCTTTGATAGCACTCTGTCCAGTTGCTAATGAATGGTTATGGCTCAGCTATACGGGCGTGGACAGAGACTGGTGTGTATTTTACAATTAGAGCAGATCACTAGATCCAGAAATAAGATTACAAGAACTGTAGTGTACTAGTACTTTAAAAAAGTTCAAGTCTATTGACGAGAGTCAACATTTGTTTGAGCAAAAAATAGTAACTTCATTAAAATTTGACGTCGAAAGTGGTTTGTGAAATGTTACTTCATAAAAACATTTTGATTTTGATTTGCAATTCATAATGAAAATAGTGGTTTTTTCATAAGATACAGTAGGTATATATCTTGGAGACACTATTAGAAATATCCATGTGAAATTTAAGTTTTAATTGGTATTTCATAATGTTGATCACTAAAATCCAATAGGATTTTATATTTTAATCGCAATTAGTTATAATTCGTATTTAATTACTGCAAATATTCTGTTTAAAAAATGCAGTATAAGTAAATTGAGCAGGAAGTCAGTAAAATTTAATTTAAAGGAATCCTAAAAGCGTATAATTTCCTTCAAAGATCCAATCAGGCCGTGTATAAATCGAAAACGTGTCTGACTACCGTCTGAAAGTCTCTGAAAATATATTTTACGTTTCAAATGTTCGATATATCGCCAGCATTCAACTATATCTGCACCAATCCGCGCCCAGCATCACTTATTATACGGAGATTTCAGAACGATATTCCCACAAGCTTAGTGCGCCGAGTGATATGTATAAGGTAAACAAGATACCTGGAAAATATATTTCGTTGGAAATATACTCAAAGGTACCCATTTCCAATAATTTAATGTATAACAAAAATGAAAATTATAATGAGAAAGATTAAGTCAAAGAATGTTTTGATATCAAAGCTAACAATTTATAGAACTGCTCAAAGTAATGAATAAAAAGGGAACACCCAAAAATTACGAATTACTTATTCCCGAATTTGAAAATACTGAATTTGAAAACTACGAAATATTGTAATTTCGAAATTTTTAAATAACGAATTATAAAAATTACGAAATTTTAAATTCCTAATATTATAATCACGAAGATTTGTTATTCCGATTGTTAAATATACGAATGTTGAAAATTACGAATACTTTATTATACGAAAAATAAAATACCGATCTTTTATAATCACGAAAAATTAAAATCCCGATCGGAAATGTGATAATTCGTGATTTAGAAAAAAGCTTAATAAAGTTCAAGGTTGAAAGAAAAATAGTACCCGAATATAATAGGTTAAAGTACCTGATTAGTTCTGGTTTTATAGTTAAGGATGCATGTAAGGATTTTTGGCAAAAATACTACAGGAGCGGGTGCGAGCGAAGCGAGCACGGGACTTCTGGGCACCCCGACACGGATAGGTTAGGTTCGAAGGGTATGGCAGAAAGGAGCGCGGCGAGCGGAGCGAGCCCGCTCGTTCTGCCATACCCTTCGGGGTTAGGTTGACATGAATGCATGCCTGCTTGCATGCATGCATGCTTGAATGCACGCTTGCTTGCGCGCTTATTTGCACGCTTGCTTACATGCTTGCTTGCTTGCTTGCTGCTTGCTTGCTTGCTTGCTTGCTTTCTTGCTTGCTTTCTTGCTTGCTTGCATTCTTGCTTGCTTGCTTGCTTGCATTCTTGCTTGCTTGCTTGCTTGCTTGCTTGCTTGCTTGCTTGCTTACTGCAAGCAGCAGGCGTTTAGTAATATTTCATAATATTTGATTACATACTTGTAAGTGAAATTCGGGATTTTGATTTTCGGAATAATAAAACTTCGGGATTCGTAATTTTGAATATTCGATATACTAAAAAGTCGTACATTTGAAACATCGAAATTATAATATTCGGAAAATTGACTTTCGTATTTGTAATAAATCGGTTGTTTGAAATTTCGTAAATTAACTATTCGTCATTTTCACTATTCGGAAATTTTAAATTCGGAATTGTGAATCATTCGGAAGTATGAAATTCGGAATTTTAATAATCGTCATTTTCAAATTCGTAAATAAATTATTCGGAATTATGTAGTGTACTCGAATAAAAAATGACATAAATTTACTGTTTTTACATGATTGAGAGTTCGCTAAATATGTAAAAAGCATTCAGCATACATTAAAAATTCGTAAGCAAATAAAATCTAAATGTAATATTGAAACAGAAAATAAAAAACAAAGAAAAAGCTCCGCCAGTTTAGTTTTGCGTATGCTGCCATTTGGCAACAAAGCGCTCGAACTAGCGCTTTAACAGTTTAGCCGTCTAACGAAGCACTCTTCCAACTTCATAAAGACAATTCGCACGACGATGTTTTCGCTGTAATTCCATTTGCACCCGGGGCGCTGTTAGAACCTCATTAAAAAGGCAAAGCGGCTTCAAGGTTTGTACTGACGCCTCTAGACATTATACGAAACGATGCATTTTAAGTGTCGCAGGTCTCCGTAAGATACTGTATTTGATACAAGGTGCAATTGACGGCTGAGCAAAAAAGGGAGGGTTTCGTAACAAACATTCAAAGATGGTAAAATAAACATATTAGGCACTGAATTGAAACCTCTATTGAGTCGATACATATTGAAAATGAACTTAGTGAAATACAGATAACTAAACGATGCCTCTCTATTTTTCATATGACAGACGTACCTTATTTAATAGATTATTTTTTTCTTAGAATCACTAAACGATTTGTCATCTAAAATTTAAGCTCCATTAATTATAGAAAGGTTTTAATTTAATTTACAAAACTTGTCTTGATTTATAAATAGGTAAATAAACTAAATAAGATAAGACCTTAAAAAACTTAAATTATGATAATGATTTAAGAATGTTTTTCAGTGCCTAATTACAGAGTTCCATAGCGTTCCATGACCTGTTGATAATTTCAGTAGCGCGAGCATTAATAAATAATAAGGAAGGGCCATCGTTATTAGGTCTTATCGATTTATCGTTTAAAGAAAAACAACTCTAACTAACTTTAATTGGTGTAGGTATATTGAAAAGGAAAAAAATGCTCTTTTTAATGTGTGGTGTTGTTTAGTCGTCCTTGGAACTCATCAACTTAATTAAATGTGAGAAATAGCCAGAATATTACAACCATCTGAACCTTAAGACTGTAGCACAGTTTTAACTAGAGCAGTTCTCAGTGTTAATTACAAGAAAATATCCTTGTTAACTTTTTAAATAAAGATTTCTTAATTCTTATCTACTACCTAAGGCTTGTGATGGGGCTCGTCACTTCACTTCACTTAGCATGTGGGTTTCGAGGTTAACCTACCTCACCAATCATGATGTCTGAATCATTGAGCTGCCTATATGGCTTCTGACATGGCTCATGTAACGACATCCGTAGATAGTAACGTCGTCACTAAACTAAACATTGTATTATTGTGTGGTTTTACCAAATTATAATTTATTATTTTACACAATTTGATTAATGGTATAAAACATTTTTTTGTCAAATATTGATAACAGAAAAAATCCTTAGTCTAAAACCACGCCCCAACTCTCTCCAGGTCCGAACGTGCCCATAATGCTGGCCGCATTTCCACGCTGAATAGCCAGCGATAATTGCTGGACCAGAAAAGAGCCGGCCCGGGGGTCACTGCCACGGTTCCTCCACCTTTGCCCGACCTCTCCAACAAAAACCTTCGCTGCCGAGCACCAAACGCCCGAGGGCTCGATTGCAAAAGGGATAAAATCGTAATTTTGCAGAGGATCATCATACTTGGCCAATTTTTGGCAAGCTATCCACTCTGCAGTAGACCCAGCCGAACGGGTACTTCGCGTGAGATGAGAAGCCGCATATGTGCAGGCACAATAGGCCACATAGTACTCGTATCGTATTATGTAAAATACGTCGTCGCTGTCGTTGTCGTATACATTATGTTGTACGTCAAAAAATACGTTTTCGTTGTGAAGTTGAATTGTGTATTCACCGCTTCCGCGAACTAAAGTTTTATAAGTAGGTAGGTATCCCTTACAGTTGTATAGTGAATTTCGTATGGTAATGATGCATTCAGCATCGCAAAGAACGCTTCCACGCAAAGCTCTGTGAATTTCAACTTGCACTATAGTGCATACGAAGATACTAAACTTTATTAGATACAGAATAGTCGCGCTATTTAGGCGGCTTTGTACAAGCTCTGCCTAGTTTAGGGTTAGATGGCCGTGTGTGAGGTGTAACAAAAAGTTTAAGTAATGTTATTCTTCCTTAGGTGGGCAGAGACTTCAGAGATGATTCAGACATACTCGTACTTATTTTACATGTAGTCATGGTTTTTTTGCTGTCCGATTAAAACGAATTAAGTCCACTAAGAATTGCAAAGAAATCTTTAATTTAAATGACTGTGAATTTCGAAGTTGGTTCTAGTGTAGGTATTTGTAAAAATTGTATTTGATTCAGATTCCAAGACAAAAAATTGTAGCGAAATTCATCTCCTCTTTTAATTATACTTTGAATTGTAGGACCACTTGAGGTTTCTTAAATTCCTAATCATCTATATATCTACCTACATTGTTAAAAAAAAAGGTTAACTCAGTAAGCAGAATCTTTCCTAGATTCAAATATAGCAATAACGCGTTGTTAACGCTATTCTTGTATTCTATTCTAAATGTAAAATTTACCATAAAATTCAAAATAAATGTTGGAAATTCAATTTTTGCCCGAACGTACGAGGTATTGCAGAATCCAAGTGCATGAAATATTGTTGTGAAAAGAAAATGTGTTTCGATATTAAAGTTTAATTCTTGTTTAGTATTTAGTGCGATATTTGTATTATTAAAAAGCTATATATTTAAACTTTAGAGTAATACATGTTAGAATGTTCTACTTAAACTAAGTTTTGTTAAGTACTTACTCCTTTCTGCGAAGTTGTTACAAAGTTCAATAAAACTAAACGTGATTTTGTTACTTTTCTTCGAATTCATCTAGTACAAGAATAAAGTTTCAAGCACGACTAAAATGATTAAGAAGTTTGTTTTAGGTTACACTAAAATTCCCAGTTTTTAATTACACTCTTAAAGACCCCCCCACACTAGCGTCTTTCGAGTCGACGTCGTCAAAAATTCTTATTTACTAATATTATATAAATATATTTTTGATTGTTTGTTTGCATCTAATAGGCTCCGAAACTACTGAACCGATTTTGATGAAACTCGGTAAAAAAATTGAATAGAGCTTGAGAAAGAATGTAGGCAACTTTTTACCGCGGAAAAAATGTTCATTCTCACGGTAAAAAACTGTTAACGCGGGCGGAAACTAAAATGTATGAGCACACAAAAAATTTTATACAATCATGACGTTGGCTGACGATGCCAAAATATGATGACACGCGAATCATCACCAGCCATCCAAACGATTTATCTAGAGTGACACTTACGAAAACAATTTAGACGCATACAGAGAAAGTGTAGCGATAGACATAAACCTTTATGGGGGTAATAACAACTTCTTTACGCGGTTCTTACTAGGCACTCGAGACATCAAGAGTCGTGCTTTTGTGGTACTTGGTGTTTGAAGAGCTTACTTACTGTGGGGAGTTTTACTATACGAATAGGGTTGAGATTAATATTGAACTTTAGAACAGCTATCATTTTATGTAAGAGTATAGTCACATTGTAATCCGATGTTCGAACCTATACCATCCGAAGTAAGGGTACCCTAAACTCCCGTGCTCGCTTCGCTCGCACCCGCCAGGTGAACTGATTTAGCCTAGGCCTTAGAACCGTAAACGTTTATAATTGCAAATTTTATTTCATTTAATAAAAATATCGTTTGGAATAACACCCACCCAAAGTGTATATAATATTAAATGTATGATCAAGAATCTAACTAATTATTAGACGGTAAACAAAACACTGAAGAATATATCATTCGCGATAGGGAAATTTGACTATGAATGATTTGGAACTTCAAATTTTCATCTAGCAACTTTTGCTCAGTCGTCTATTTGATGACACATTCGGATTATAAAATTTTGCTAATAAAACATTTGGTCCTTTAAACTTTGTTATTTCATTTGTTGTTCTTTTAAAATTTGCTCGACGAAGTTTTGATTTTTTAATATGCAACCAATAAACTTCGTACAATACTTATATAAAGGTACTTAGAATACTTAAAACGTTACACAAATAATGCTATATAGTATATAATGTAAATAAAAAAAATAAAGGTAAAAATAAAAAATATAAAGACTCCACCGACAAGAGCACGGCTCTTAAATTCAGTGATGATGATGATGAAGATAATTAGCAGTACCGTAAAGATGGAAAACAGTTGCAATAAAGGCACAAAAATACTCCCAGCAAATAAGGAATTAACGTAGGATGCAATACTTAACAAAAATAACGGTAATTGCACCTTTCCGAGCAACAGTTTTGAAACAAAACGAGCATTCACCTTCCTTGAGCTAAGAGCGTACCATTAAGACAATGTCGCAAACTGAAGTAGTTAAAAAGTAAAATTAGTTTGTCTCACGCGATATTCGGCAGTTAGACGTGCTCACTTGGCAACCGCCACTCTGCCGCCGCGCCGGGTCTGTGATCGGTTGTTTTTCTCCATCACTGTTCTTCCCTCTAACATACCCGGTCCACGCGTGACAGACATAATTTTGTCGTGTGTATTCTCTTATCCAATTGGAGGATATTTTCGCCTCGACGTCGAAAAGTGATTTGTAAAATCTTATTTCGAATAAAACACATTTCATTTCATTTCGTTTCGTTTCGTTTCGTTTCGTTTCGTTTCTTTTCATTTCATTTCATTTCATTTCATTTCATTTCATTTCATTTCATTTCATTTCATTTCATTTCATTTCATTTCATTTCATTTCATTTCATTTCATTTCATTTCATTTCATTTCATTTCATTTCAATTAGGTGGGTTTTTTGACAGTTAAATGTGCGACAAACTTTTGTCATAGCACTGCATGTTACGGGGCTTCCAACATTACAACGCTATGGTCCTATACATCTTATGAAAAAATTAAGTCCGACCAATTTTAAAACAGCAGCCACACGAAAAAAGAAAATAAAAATAAAGGTCTAACTACACTAGGCGGTTGTATAGCTCGTCCCTTTGACCGAGGCGAATGTAGCTCAAGTTAGGTGCTTAACACTTCGCGTCCCGGGTGGTATAGTAAGCTGAACATTACGCCTCTAACGCTACTTGTTTGCAACTAGCAACTTACCACCAACTAATTAGTGAGAATTTCGGATTTTCTTACGTTTCGCGTATTTCGATTACGGGAAACTGTAGATGGATTATTGCTAGAGTGAAAGTGCAAATACTTATCGCACACAATTAAAATAGAGAACACAGGATGTTATAAGTAAGAAAGTTACTGTATAGTTTTTAAGTAAAAATTACAATTAATAAGATTTTTTATTGGTCATAAATAATAGTTGACAAAAGTGGACCAAGAGCTGCTATTATAGAGACATATTATGCCAAATGAAAGGGTATCATGTTGTTAGTTAAAATGCAGAAGGGAATAAAAATCTATCTGGGAATCCTTTTCATTTGGCATATTATGTATTTATTTATAGTGGCAGTTTTTGGTCCAGCTCCCGAACATTTTCGCCCACTATTATTTAATACATTTTATTGGCAAAAAGTAATATTTATAATACAGTGTTGTATTATTTATCCTCAAAAACAAATCCCATTTGATTCGAACAAACTCAATAAAAAGTTGGCAGATTTTTTGTTATACTGACTGATACAAAAACATTGTTCTGACTCGTTTACGTTCTACCGTTATTTTGATAACTCTTCTTTACCACACGCATTGTTTGAAAGATCATTCATTATACTTAATTTCTGATACTGCCACATCTTTCTCGGTATATTAAACACTGTAGCTGCCCGGCCGTTCCCTATTGGGAGCCCAGTTCCTAACTAAAATTAGTTAGCTGAGTTATGCAAGCATCGGCCGAATTCTCCAGATATTTACGGTTGTGGTACTTTTTGTGAGAATGGAAGTATATAATAAATGGAAACTAGACCTTAGAATAGAATAGAATATACCTACTTTATTGTACACCAGAATAAAACAGAACAGTAAAATTCACGAAAAAATAATAAAGAAAGTGTACATGTAGGCGGCCTTATTGCTAAGTAGCAATTTCTTCCAGGCAACCTTAGTTAGACCTTGCTAGCTGGCAACGCCCATTATTCCGTCTTTTTTTATTTTTTTATTCCTGATTAAAAATTCTATGCAATCTGTAAAGGAGAACAAATAAAAAGAATGACAAAGTGACATACGAAAAAAACCGGCCTTTTCAAAATACAGTAGCCAGCACATGCGGCCTGACATATTGACCTTGAGAGTGCCTTTGTAATTGTATCATAATAGTAGGATTGAAATTCGTAGTGCGATGAAAAATATAATAAAGGATATAATAAAAATTCCAATTCGCCAAAATATAAATCTATAAAATATTTTTACCCTTTAAAAGTCGTATATTTACAAGTGACGGCTTAGAAAATAGTGAAAAAACATGCTCAGTCGATTTTTCTAAGCATTTCTAAACAACTTGATCAAATGGACTTCTCTCAAAAACGAAAAAAATTGTCACACTCCCGTACAAGTAGTAATAGAGAAGTAATTTTTTTGGAGGACTTGGTTCTGCGCAAGAAGTATTTTTCACAGCATATACAAGCAAGTATTTGTAAATTTTACACTTGTAGACGGACAGTACATAATCCTTTTACCGCGACCCAACCTCATAAAACAGAATTATTCCTGCGGTAATAGAAAAGCTGTAAACTGGGAACCACGCTTGTTGTTTCGGCTAATAATGAAAGTATATAAAAGATGATGTCGACACGTACTGGCTTCGTACATCATTTTCTGCTATATTTTTTAACTAGCGACCCGCCCCGGCTCCGCACGGGAAAATGGTTATTGTGGGTTATCCTTCAGTATATTATGCATGTATTATACATACCTATAAACCTTCCTCTTGAATCACTCTATCTATTAAAAAAAACCGCATCAAAATCCGTTGCGTAGTTTTAAAGATTTAAGCGTACAAAGGGAGGGACATAGGGACAGAGAAAGCGACTTTATTTTATACTATGTAGTGATGAATCTTCTAATAAGTAGAGTAAAAATTTTTAAGACAATTGATAGTGGAGGAAAAATATTAAAAACTAGCTTTTCGCCCCGCGGCCCCGCCCGCGTTAACAGGTTTTCCCGTGGGAAAGAAGTATTTTCCCACGATAAAAAGTAGCCTGTATGTTATTCTGATGTATAAGCTATATTATTGTAAAGTTTTTATAAAATCCATTCAGTAGTTTTTGCGTGAAAGAGTAACAAACATACATCCATCCATATTCACAAATTTTCGCGTTTATATTAGTAAGATAATTAATTATACACTATACAAATCTCTAAGTAGAGCGGCTTAAAATCGGACAGACTTAAATACGTAGCATTATAGAAATGTACAAGAAGCAACTACCTATTTAAAAATTGTTCGTAGGCTTTACATTTCTTAGAAAAATATTATATTATTTTCGTACAGTAAAAACTATCTTGTTATTTTTCGCAGTAAAAAAAGGAAAACACATAGACGTAGTACTATATTTACACTAAAAGAAAACCTTTAATGCGTAGGTATATTTGTAAATAATAAAAAGAAAGAAATATTGAACACGAACCCATAAAAATAAAATCTCCTGAGAACTTCTTCATTTATTATCAAAAAGAAAAATCTCTTCATTCGCCTAAAAATACTTTCCTTTTTCTGCACAGACTAACTCTAATAAGCTTTCCGGTTTCGACCGAACCACCGAGAAAGACGTCCGAGCCTTAAAATATGGGGTGGAAGAATAAACACACTTTCAGGCGAAATACTGCCAAGTCCGGAAGGCACCCCGCATCGGATCTCGGAATTAATTTATTTTTCAGCGGATCCATTACCGATCGGCCACTGCATCGGATTTATTCAAATAAACTCTTTGTGGCCAGTATTTTCTTTTCTTTTTTTGAATTTGAGGATTAATAAAGTGAAAACGTTTTTTTTTATTTTATTTGGCATTCGTTATCTATCAACAAAGTTTCATAATGAAAGGTTGTAAAGGTGTAACTCATGGCGTAGTTTCACTATACCTAATGTTGACAAAAAGAATGCTTCTTTAGGCGTACAATACGTAAATGTAAATATAGAAATTAATTAAAAAACTGAAGGAAAAGAACACACCAACCAACATTTAGTCATTAAAACCTCTTTAAATTGGTTATATGAGCGGATTCGCCTTATCAAAGTATCGTTCACAAAAAATAATGGCGGACAAAATTGCGCGGTCAAATTTGAATATGTCAACATCGGTTACATACATACAATCAAGTTCGTTCACACATAATCAGTTGTGCACACACATACGTAAGTACAAATTCGTATGATCGGTTAGGCACACACATAAATTGTTCAGAAGGCCTGTGTGCACAGGCTAATTGATTTTGGCCGTTACTTGCCTCTGATAATGGTTTGATCGACGTATATTTAAGCCTAAAATGGACCGCTTGTGGTGCAAAATGTCAAGCTTTCGCGCTTTTAGAAACAAGCTCGAGTGCTGAAGTTAATTGAAGACTTTCCGTCGCTTTTGTCTTTTGAATAATGAAAGAGAGATGGGAGATGAAGAAGGATATTTCTATTGAGCAGTGTTGCTAAAAAAATTACAAGATTGAAGTAGCCTTTTTCTTTTCTTTCGCAGGGCGAAAAGTTGTGATAAAAAATAGGTAGGTACAGAGATAGAATAAACCTTGCAGAAGGACATAGGCTACCTTTTTTTTAAATGCGAAAGTAATGCTGTCTGTGTTTGTTACACTTATTAAAGGTCGGAAGCAGAGAGTGACATAGGCTATTTTTTCAGGCTGGGAAACATCTTATTCCTACGGGAAAAGACGAAAATTAAGGCGAGCGAAGCCACGGGCGGACAGCTAGTATAAATAATAAAAAGAATATGATTATTTCACACAAAGATCGTATCCTAGAGAGCGGCAGCAAAAACAACTTTGCAATACAAAGGTATTTTTGCCGCTTCGATTGTCTAAAAAGCTTTTGCACTGTTTGGAATGGATGCGGTCTTGGCTGTAAATAAACGTGGTAATCGTGCGCAAGTTAACTTAAAACAGTAATTAGAGTCAGATGTATTTATTTTCTTAACAACTACTAAAGAATTTTTACTTAATAATAGGTACTTTGCTCATGCTTTAACTTTCGTCATACAATTCCCATCTAGGGTGCGCCGTAAGTTAAAGTAATTGACTGTAGGTAGGTACTTATTAAGTTGACATAACAAGGCGTTGTCATTCTTACTAACAGTTTATCGACTTTCTTTCATAATGGATGTTTGACGAATACTTTGAAATTTAAGTGATGGGTAGGCGCGCCATTACCGACTCAATTTACAAGCTATTTAAGTGTCTTATGACGATTTTTAATGTTTTACCGGCCTTATTATCTAAAAATAACTACCACAATGGTTTAGTTTATTATGGTTGGTATATTCCTTAAAAAATTGTAGTTGAAGCTACAAAAGACAGCTCAACTGTAGGAATCAGAAATACATATACCTACAATAAAAAAATGTAGACTACCTGTCAACACACATACACGTATGTAACCCAAATTTTGTTTGTTTTGTTTGATGCTTTGTCAATTTACACGCCGGCAGTACGAAATATTTCATTTGCCAGCGATTTTGGAAAAAGTTTAGTAGGTATTTTTTTTAGTGCCCAGTCCAGCCCAGGCACATCTAGATAATAATGTATTTTTTTCTGCCCAAAATGAAATTTTATAAAAATGTTCTGTTAAATATCGACTAGTATTTAAAAAGTATTTTGTGTAGCTTCTGGGGTACCGAATCCATTAAGTAATGAATAAAAAAAGTTTCAAATGTTCTTCAGAAGGCTACTCCCCTGAGCCTTTCAAGGAAATAGCCAGTTTATAACGGACAGATTTCCTTTTTATTTTGTTGTGAAATAAGTATGAACGTCTTGCTTATTTAATACTATAGCTGTCCGTCCGCGGCTACGCCCGCGTTGTTTTTTTACTTTTCCTACAGTTTACCGCGGTAACTATCTAAGATGTTGACCGGGGATAAAAGGTACCACCATGCAAATTTTAATTAAATCGGTTTAACAGTTTTGGAGATACCCCGTACGAACAGACAAACAGAGAGATAAAAAAATATAGTTTTTTTTTTACATCGCTTCTTACATCCCCCTGCCTCGATATCAGACAATTTTTTTCTACATACTGATTTTCGACCTCTACAGTATTATTATATAGATAGGTGCCTATACAATACAATATGCATGACAAAAAAAAATATTTTCATAAACGTTTTCAAGATAAAGTGAAACTATTGAAATAACAGAGAAGCTGATATACATACACATATAAATATACAAACACAAGGCAAACGAGTGCCCATCACACGAATGTTTGCCCTGGGTGGGATTCGAACCCGCGATCCAATGCTTCGAAGGCAGACGTACTACCAACTAGGCTACGGGGCCGGCAAATTCGTCAAGGTGATATAATCTCAATCACAACTTCGCGTTCGCAAGTCAAATCAAGCTTAGTGACGTAGTCGAAGTGAGTATGGCCTATTTCGTCAGGCAGAACAGAACCAATAGGTACTGGTGGTGGTGTTCCAATTTAGATTCGACACAGATTGCAAACCCGGCGATGTATGACGCATTTGCATTTTGCTCACTGGCCACAAGCTATTCCAACGAGGCTTGTTCGAGAAACAAAAAACTCTTTTCTAGAATCTTTGAAAATACTGGTTTGGACAACGAAGCGCGGTTTTTCCACCTCTGGGTTTGGACAAGCATTTTGAAATACGAATTTCGTAGCCAACCTTTAAAAAACTGGCTGGTTTTGGTGGATACCAATATATTTTTTTATGTACAAGTACATATAACTGTCCCGGCGAAATGTGTCTTGAACGGAAGTTTTTTTTCCTAGCACAAACGCAATGGTATATCTAAATCATAGGGTGCAATAAGTATAAACGCCTTGAACGTCATAACTTATTTGCACATAACTATCAAAGCCAGAAGTATTAAAATTGTGGATATTATTGGTTGTGGAAATGTGGATGTCAAAGATGGAGCGAATATTTTCAGAGTTGGTTTATATAATATTCTCACTGTTCTTTTTAAAGCCTCGGTCACACACAGCTGCGATTTCATTCGCTGCGAGTAAAATGAAACACCCTCAGTTCCAAATTTGCAGCGAATAGCCCTATGTCACACTGAGCGAGTTCTCACTGCGTGTCGGATTCGAAGCGATTAACAGCTGTGTGTGACCTAGGCTTAAGTTTACAAAGAATCTATAGAATTTTGTCATACGTAAATAAAATATTTAAATTATCGTATGTATTTGGTACACATTCTAAGACTTGAAATTGACGATGAAATAATTCAATACAGTGTTGTTTTTTTTTTAATTGACCTATGTGTGTGTCGAAAAGGTACGACCAATCAAGCTTCACCGGACTTGCGGGGGAGTGGAAGACTCTACCCCAAAAAAAGTCATATACCAACGCGTCTAGGGGCGGCTCAAGGGAGCCTCGGACCACGGCCTAACGCGTTGATATTGAAAAACATCGTGAGGGAGACGACGCCTGAGGGCGCTCCGTCTCTGATTTTCAATTTTGATTTTGGTACTGGCCGCGCCCCCGCCGGCGGGTGCGGGCGTTGTTACTTGAAGGTCAATACAGTGCCTTTGGCGCCGCCGCTATACATAATTTGTGCTTTGAGACTGCCAAGATATACCGAATAAGCGATGCATTGGGAGTTGCATCCTAAATCAATGCAACTATAGAGAACAAAATATAGCCACATTTACATTCCGAACATTGCGGCGTCTTGTGCAAAGACATTAGTCTTCCAAGCCATTGAAACGATAGAATAGCTAGGATAAATCTCTTGCGGAAAAGAAAGTAAATTCTAAAGCTAGTTTGATTCTGCCAGAAAACCGCAGTAACTGAATATTCCTATAAGTTCTCTTTTTCTCTACCTCTGCGATATTATAAAAAAATACGAGGGTTTATTTTGACGTCTTTTTCATTTTGTATTTTTTTTTATGTTATTTTTTATTACAATTCAAACTAATACGAATACGAGAATAATTTATCCCACTAATATTCGTCAAGGTCATGCCGCAGGCGCGACATATCTATCTGCTTAAATCATTATCATTATTACTTTAGCCGAATGACGTGCATTGCTGGATAAAGGTCTCTTATCTTCAAAACGATTGATCCTGATTTCCTAGTCCTGCCAGACTGTCTAAATTATAGACAACTAGTTTTCCGCCCCGCGACTCCGGCCGCGTTAACAGGTTTTTCCGTGGGATGAGTTATTTTCCCGCGGTAAAAAGTGGCCTATATGTTAATCCAGGGTGTCAGCTCCATACCAAATTTTATTAAAATCGCTTCAGACGTGAAGAAGTAACAAACATACACACTCACAAACTTTTGCCTTTATAATATTAGTGTGATGTGATGTTATACAAATCGAGTTCATGTACCTACGGTGATTTTTTAAAACCGCTCGACAAAAGCAAAATTCTAGTACTTAAATTGTGCGCATAAGGCGGTGATGCTTCAAACGCCAAGAAACCGGAATATTTTAACCCAATGGATATCTTTCTTTTTTAAAATCGTGCACAATTGCAATATTTCTAGGAACATATTACGCTAAAGTCTAAAGTAGGCTACTATGAAGCAAGAGCTTCGTGAATTTTGTGAAAAAGATACTACTACTCCAATTCTTACTTTTATAGTATTTAATACATGATTAATTTTATCTTTAGAGATTTAATGTATAAAATGCCGACCTAAAATGCAAATAATTTCGAAAAACTTAAGAGGGATTTGCATTTGATATCCCTACCGAAAGAGCTCTATAAAAGGGCCCAAACTGTACACTAAATAATTTTAAGCTTAATAAACAAAGTTTGAATTGGGGTAAGGACTCGAGGGGCCGAACGAGTATTGGTCAGTATATTAACCAAATGTATACATGGATGCTGTACTGGGGATAATGTTGTAAGCGCGTGAGTTCTAAAGGGAGCAACAGATATTTTATGTCACGAATGCAGCCATTGCTCTCGCTCTTGTGCGCTACACACATAGTATGGCTCGCCTGCAGTTGCGAGATAAAATTTCTGTATAATTAAAACGATAACATTGCAAAAGACGAAAATAATCGCTCAAAATATTTTTAGATTCATAGAAAACAACCAAAAACGTAAACCTTTAATACCTCTCTAGCGTTGATTATAACGCCAAGTGAAACATACTGTAAAACAGAAGTTTAAAAAAAAAAAACCCTCAAACTAACCCCGTATCATCATCATACTCGTAATAATTATTTCAGACTAAAGACTATGTATAGATTTTTTTTTTATCCGTCTATGTATTGCTTATATATTTCGTACATGTATGCACATAGCGATAGTTTGTAAGAACGCATTGTGTATAACGCATGTCACTTTCGACTTGACGCAGAAAGGAATGTGAAACAAGAACGTGTCTGTGAACCTTAGCTTATGAATAGAGTAGCAATTTTATACGCCTACCCTCGATTTTATTACAATATTTTTCCGTCAAGCAATGAGGTTTCACGCTCTGTCGGTTCGTGTAAGTACAGTCGGATACCTTTCATAGTCATGTGTAACTTAGTCGCTCGGGCGCGCACAAGCCACAGACTAGGAAACCGTCTGACTCCTCAGGCTATCTGATCAATCCAACATAGAAGTACATCAAATCCTGAAGATTTATTTAAGGAAATTAACAAACAGAATTAAGTTCTGGACTCGATTTAAAAAAAATACATATATCAACAATTGAAATTACCAGCAGTCGGAATTTATTATTTAATTTCCTTTGTTTGTCCCGCTCACGAAAATAATCTTTGTTAACCTTAAAATTCCAAGTTATGAGCTTCAAGATTTATTATATATTACCTTATATATTTCTGGAAGGGATAGAGTTCGCCTAATCGAGTATGAACCGTAAGCACGGATATGAACAGTCCGAATATCTTCAGCGCGTTCGTTTAGTATCAAAAGGTTATCGGAGCTGATTGTTTTTCCCGTTGAAAATAAGTAATTTAATAGGAGAACATTTTGAAATGTGCAGTGATAAGTTGCAAACGTGACTCTGAAATGAATTATATTAATTTCACCCCCATACAACATCTGCTTACGCTTGACATAAAGGCAGCGGAGCGATGCGCGTGCTCTATGTATAATTTATTCTCTAAGTATATTACCTATAAAAATTGAGTGCCTACATTACATTGTCACTTTTTAAAAGTTTTCTTAAGGCCTCTACCGATCGATATGCAGAGTCTTTATTACCAACAAAGTCTGTGGTACACGTACAACATCATAGAGGTGAAATGCGAGACGAATAGTTCGAATGACATGGTTCAGAGGGCAAATGTTAGAGGCTTTTATCATTCATGTATCAGAAGCATTTGGCTCCGAGCTACATCAGGAAAATAGTACATTATTATTTGCTTAGTTTTCGTCTTTTCTTTTCTATGCAAGTGATGATGAAATAATGGGTTTCGTGATATAAATGGCTAGCCTAGCAGTAAGGCCGCTCATTTGTAGGTTCTCGTCTATTGTTGTGGACTGTTTCTTGTTATTACTGGTGAGCAATTAAGTATATTCTATTCTAAATAACTAACGCTTTTGAATCATCCAAAACTATTAGAAGTTGCGTACTTAATTAGTAGAACGTCTTATAAGATGATTATGACTGCACTTTATTAGCGGGTACGAGGTTTACGGATTCCCTGATTTCAATATAAAGATGTCTAGGCACAGAATAAATAATAGTACTAGGTAGTCTAGGCCAACCTCAAATCGCCTCTAGACTCAAAATAACTGATTTGGGTACAATAATTATTCTTCTCAATCGGTATACTCTTGCCACTCTTGGTCATCATACTAATATTATAAAAAGGGAAAGATTTCCGATTTCAAAAATTCTTTCACCATTAGAAAGGTACATTCACCCTGAGTAACATAGGCTACCTTTTACTGCAAGGAAATGCCTCATTCCCACAGGAAAACCTGTTAATGTGGGCGGAGTCGCGGCGGATAGCTAGTCATTGTAAATCACGATGAATGATGATCTTGGTAAAATGGCGCCACTCCTCGCGGACTGAAGCTTTTCGGTTGCATTTGTGTACCTACTGAGTGTGTAAGTTTATACAAAAATAAATACTAGGGGTTCATGTTTTCTTCATGCTAGATCGGAGAAGATTTATTGTTGCAACTTACAAAAAAACTCATAGGAAAAATTAACAAATTCATTAACATTCGTTTTAAATATCGGCCAATGACATGCAGTCTTATGCGGGACGTAACATTCAGAGCTTCTGATTGGTTAAACACGAAACAAATCGCACGATTAATATACTACGAACAGCAAAACTTTGTAAGGTATGCATCCGTAACTTGGGTACTACAATATTAAAGACTTAACATGTACTTACCTTCGGAGTAATTTCGTAGGAAGTATACTTTGGTAGTCGACTTTACTTTTGTTCTTTGGGGATTTAAACCGACCATTTTCCTCTTCGTTTTCCTCAAAAAGAATATACTAATCGCTATAATGAAAACGTCAGGGTTCTAAGACGGGCTTAGATACCATTTTATTAGTCCAATAGCAACGTAAGAGTCTTATGTTTGATAAAAAGTTCCTTTAAAACTCACCACGTGATTCTACCAAGTCGTTTTCAAATTAAAGTCGCCTATCTTTTTCGTCCATATAGGAACCGATAGGGACGGGAGATGAACATTTCTTGTTTCGAATGAATGATATTATATGTGATATTTTCGCATGTAAGTTTATGTTGTGCGATGGACGCGATGTTTAATAACACTAAATTAAATTGACAATCTCACTTTTTGTGTCTTGAATCGAAATTTTGTAGAATTGGGAACCAATAGATATGGATCGGGCGAAATGCTCAAAAGCGTTTGAAAGATGTACACCATGTTACCACAAAAAAAAACGCGTGAATATTTGAGATTTTAACACAATACTGCTTAATTTTTTTACGTGTGACAACACTTTTTTTTGTGTAAGGCTCATTTTCAAAAGTTACGATTGGAGCGTCACACCTAAAATAACCCAAATGTCTGTCTGTCTAAAAAAACAACATATAAAAGAAACCCTATCACGTACAAGTAGTTAACAGCCCCTTATCTGCTTAAGGGGAAGACTAACAAGAAAGAATACTCATTCAGATAGCAATCGGAAGTCAGTCTCGTGCGGTCGTCAATTAAGTGGGGAAGTAGGGGCGATTACGTAGACAGACAGGTGGGTTGTTGTTAACAGGGTAGCGAGGGGTGAATAGGAATACAAAGTAAAAGAAAAGAGTTGAGCGGCGACGGAAGGGGTGTTTTAAAAGGAATAAGCTTTCGATACGTTTCTCTGGTTGTGGTAATGATGCAAGTTGGAGATTGAAATGGAACGAAAGGAAGGTATTTTATTTAGTCGTTTTCTCATTTTGATAAAAGAAGGAACAAATCGCTTCGCTATGAAAAAAATGTGCCAAATTTAAGATTGCAAAAAACATTATTGAGTATGTATGTACTCAAGTTTCACAAAAGTTTTTTAACCTTTCATTTTGCGGTAGGTCTGAAACAAAGCTCTTATTTTTATTTATTAAAGTAAACGAGTAAGAACCAAAATAAAAGTAGGCACTTTCTTACAAAAAAGTTAGATTGGTCGTTACGTAACTGTTTACAAATAAACAACATCCTTGCTTTATTATTTTCCGGCAGAAATTTCGAGCGCGACTTTTTTGCTTTATTCCGCGCATTTTCCTTGTTCCCTGTTTATTTTTTCACAATAATGCCCCTCGGCCTTTGAAACAAAACCTTCCAAATATCTGTGTCAATCAAAGTCTGTACAAAGCAAACCAGCCGAGGAGCTAGACGGCGGAGGCGCCTTATAATTTTCGAATCGGTCCCATATTATTTTGTCGCATGCGAAAACTATTGAAATTGAGCACATTGTATAAAAAACTGTATGCAAAGCTGCAATATTTCAAAGCAATGGTTCTTTGTAATAACTGAAATTTTATCGAAACGTTCAAAGGGCAATAATAGGCTGTTGTAGTAGTTAAATTGTAATATAATTTAAGAGTGCGAGATACTTGCTACATTGTTTTATTTATTATGTTGAATGTGTCAGACAATATCGAATGTCATGTTTCAAGTGTTTTACGTAGTACTAAACTCTAATTGGTAGTAAAGTTGTGTCTTATTTCTTAATTATGTTAGAAATTATTATGTTATGTTCTTAATTATGTTTTGTGTGCAATCAATGTTAAATAATAATATAAACTGTTAAACATATACATAGAGATATTTGAATAATAAACGTAGAATATTACACTTTACTGCACACCATTCCTGTTATTTCTAACGACAGATTACGCATTCACTTTCTTTCGCGACAAAACCGAGCGCTTTAAAAATACGCCCCAAAACAAATGTTAGTATACGGGTCACGCGCTATCATCCGTAACCGACAAAGGATGGGGTACCGGCTACGGGACAAAAGCCAACCTTCGCCATTCGGGCAAACCCGGGACACGGGCAAATGCGAGACACAGCCCGACAAATTTGGGGTCGTTACCTCCTTTCCTTTGCTAACGTAGTCAATGCATGTACTACAAATTTACTTGGTAAGATGGTAAGGCGCTAAAAAAATACGTATGGACACTATGGACATCTTAGTTCCATACTTCGCACTGTTCACTTTTACATAAAGTTCTTCAGAATCGATCTAAAAATTTGTGAAATGTGCTAAATAAATGTTTGTCCATGAATCTCCACTATTCACTTTTACTTGCAATTTTACAATTCGTCTTATTTTACACTCATTGAAAAACCCCGAAAAAGATCTTCATAAGTCTTTTCTTTTTGTTCTAAAAACAAGAAAAAACTATCAAAACCTATGTAAAAAAAGCTCTTCAAAGGTTTGACTATTCCGCGAAAACATACCAGTGAATGCAAGAGCCTACAAATTAGTTTAATTATAAAAAAACCTAACAGGTCAAAGACGGTGGGTATGCCCCCCACAAGGTGGACGGACGATCTGGTGAGGATCACGGGGAGGCTTTTGTCCAGCCATTGGACGTCGTTCGGCTGAGATGATGATGATGATGAATACAAAAGCTGAAATTCTAATCACAAGTAACAGAAATAAATCCAATTTGAAACTCTTTGCTTGATATTTTCAGTGCGAAGGCATTTTCCATCGCTCAAGTCCGGACTTGGCAGCATTACTGTAATTGCACTAAGCTAAGCATAGCCCTTGAGACTGGTGTTTAACAAGACATCAGTGTAATAGAGAATTAGTAATTAGCAGATTAACTGTTCTAGGATTGGAGACATCCGAAACCGCATGATGATGGAGACCTATCCCGTACAGGATGTTATTATGTACGAGTATATACATTTAGATTACTATAGGTTATCTGATGTATGTTTAAGTAAGAATGATGTTCCTGTGCAAGCAAAAATAGCTACAAATTTACCTATGGAAATATTATTTTCATTGTTCAGATATATAATTACATACGAATATTTTATGCTATATAATTTTATTCATTCCTATTTCCACACCAATGATACTCGTACGATAACCAAACAATTTAACACACAAGTTCCATTCAAAACTAAACCTAAACCAATTCAGTTACGGACAACTTTCACCTGGAACAAGCGAAACAATTTGTTACCCTTCGGAGACACGGATTCGCGTTTATTCGGTCATTTTCATTTGTGAATGATAACAATGTTATTGTTAAATTAACCAGTATTTTGATTTCCATAACGTTGGAATCATACACATTGTTACTGCGCGTTTTCGGGTTAGCAACAGTAAATTTAAAAAGTAAAACGAATTAGGTACTTAAAAAACATATACCTATCATATCATGCTAATATTATAAAGAGGAAAGATTTGTATTTTTGTGTGTGTATATGTTTCTAATGAATAAACTCAAAAACTACTGAACCGATTTCAAAAATTAGTTCACTGTTAAAAAGCTACATTCATTCCCACGGGAAAAACTGTTAACATGGGCGGAGCCGCGGCGAAAAGCTAGTATTTATATAAAAAAGGCAAATTACATGGCATGTGCATTTCGGTTTTTGTAACAACAGACATTAGACATATTGAAAACTGGACATTGAGCAAGTAACCACTAGACATTCTGCAAACTGGACATTTTGTACCTAAACGTTTGTATCGTTTGCTTATGTGTAGAAATAAATCTTGAGTGTGGTACCTTCAAACAAACTTTATCCTTACCATGTGAAACGAATAACTTGACTTGAAATAAATTATTAGTTTAAAAAACTAGAAAAACCCGCTTAAGATGCTTACTTGAAGAGTTTCACTATCTAACTTAGTGATCCTTCATCAGACCCTGTTTAAGTGGTCACCTCACCTCGCCAATATAAAGGTCTTATTTAGAAAAATCAAATGAGCCCAAATTTGGGGGGTTTACTAGCAGCCGTTAAAGAGTTCCACTATCCACCTTCCGGCTCCAGCATCAGATCAGCTTGTTTGTGTCAAATTATTGTGTTGTCATCGGAATTACGTATATATTCCAAATTTCATTACACTACCTCTCTTGGAAGATGGTTAAATTAGTTACCTTAGATTCCATTACATACAAAGTTACAAACAAGTGGATGGACTGGACCTAATAAAAGCGTGTTAAAAAATAAGCATAGCGGTAAAGGAAAGGATCACAAAGTGAAACAGCACGCGTTCTTAACACGCTCCAGACTTCGGGCGTAAAAAATTCCCAAGATTTTTCACAGAATCGAACCAGAGGCAAGCAAATTGAAAACAGTCGAGTTCTACTCGTTATGGAGCCGACTCCGCCATTTATCTTCATTCGAGCTTTCAATAGAATTGCCAGCGACGTTTTCCGCAACTCAAATGGTGGAACTGCTTGCTAGAGTTGCTCGTTGTAACTGAGTAACTGTTACGTATTATATACGTACCTAGTACGAATAAAGTTAAAGAATATTTAATTTGCTGTATACTGAGGCAGGTATATTGAGGCAGGCGGGAAGCCGCTGGATGCGGACAGCGCAGGACCGATCGTCGTGGAGATCTTTGGGGGAGGCCTTTATCCAGCAGTGGACGTCTTTAGGCTGATGATGACGATGATGATTATATTGAGGCATTTGTTGTGCCATCTTCTTATGTCAGAAACCTTTTGAATCTTTGGCTGGTGCTAATACTTGAGAAAACGCGATTTTTACCAAAAAAAACGAAGCAAATACTGCTTTCTTCTCTCTCTTCAACTAATGAATCTATCGTTTTATCTGTTGCAATAAAGTATCTTCTATTCCATTCTATCTATTTGAATAAAAACGTTTACGTTTCAAAACAGCCGCACCGAATTGGCTAATTCTTTTGTCGTTGTGTTTTTTATAGTCAGAATACTTTTAGCAGCGAAAAAAAAAAACCAAGAGAGAGCGATAACTAAGGACTGTAAAGCCAAAACAATAAAAAAGTTTGCAAAAACCTGTTTGACTATGACACTCATTCATGAAATGGTTTTCGATATTTGAAAGTACATGTTATAATAACAATAAGAACTGTTACATCACGTACTATCCAGACACAACTCTAGCTGTCTCAAACGGTGGACCTACTTATTATTTCGAGCAGTTCAAGCTAACGATTTGGCTGAAGGAGCGCACCTGTCTGCGTCGTGAGTGCTGTAACAGACAGACACACGTTTCCCAATAAGACTATTGAAAAACAAATACTGCTGAAGATCCTCCGCTTGTATGAGAAGATTGCATGCTTTTCGTTTGAGCATCTAGGAGTAGTACGGTGGTTGAAGGAAGAGAAAAAAGGCGGGTAATTCTGATATAAAAGGCGTTTAGCACACGGTCGGATATGCGGAAATTTTGAAATTGAGACATGGCCACGGCCAGATAAGAAGCTTGAGCATTTTTGTAATTTTATTTTTTTCTAGACACGTTAAGAACGAAACGAAAGAATAATAGTTGGGTAAGGATTGCCTGGTAGAAATTGCTACCTTAGCAATAAAGCCGTCTTTTGTACACCTGTGTTGTTGTAAGTTGTGTTTTTTCATTCTTTTGTGTGCAATAAAGTATATTCTATTTTATCTACTGTAATAATGGTTGTTGTCCTAAGGCACTCCTCTTAAGGAGCTGCAGAGGGCCTTATTGTAACTTGGCACTTATATAACAGATTTTGTTACCAATTGGCAATAAATTTATCTTTATGTACCATCATTTCAGCCGAAAATGCTGCAAAGGCCTCCAAAGATCTCCACGACCATCGGTCCTGCGCTGCCCTCATCCAGCGGCTTCCCGCAACCCTCACCAGATCGTCGGTCTACCTTGTGGGGGGTCTACCCACGCTACTTCTTGCCTCGCCCACTGCCACTTAATTTTAGCGATTCGTCTGGCTATGTCGGTGTATAGCAGATACAACCATGGTCTAAGAAAACAAGGTCTTACCGTTAGACCACGTGACTTGACACAAGCCTACGTCATCATGCTGATCATCCCTGTCTATTAACACGCATTCGACAAGGATGAACAGCATGATGACGTAGGCTTGTGTCAAGTCACGTGGTCTAGTGGTTAGACCTTGTTTTCTTGGACCATGGATACAACGAAGAAACCAATGACGGTGCTCACTCACTCAGATTACGTAGTTAACATTCATAATGTGCATCCAGCCATTATTCTGCAAGACTTAAATTTCACCCCTCAGCTCACTGCTCTCGGAAATCACTAACGAGAAATTTGATTCCTTTATTTATGATGTTCTGTTAAGCTTAAATACTAACTAGTCTCGGCTGCATAGTATTACATTCACAAAGGTATTAAAGTTAGATTAGGTAGACAAAACCAACCCACGCTGGGTCCGCGATGCGGCTAATATGGCAAAAAGCTGTAGCTAAACGGGTTTTTTAAATTTTAATTATATAGAAAATGTACGTACGTATCGTAACGGCGTTTTAAGCTTAAATATCATAAACTTTGTATTAAATGAAGTATCTATTGATAATTTTCTGAAATGAAGTTCTGAAGGAGGGTAATCTGTTTCATTGGTCCTAGTGATTTGTTGTTTGTTAACATACAATAGTATGTCTTAAAAAATATACCAACAGTGTTGTAGTATTATATTAACAAAAAATAACAAAAACATTATACATTTAAAATGGGCAGATAATTCTTACTTCTTAAAGCAAAAACTATAAAACGGATTTAATAAATTATAACAGAATTATAAAGAAAAACACACTGTGGAAAAGGATCGTAGAAAAAAATAAGTAACTGTTTCTGGCAAACTACTCAGACTTGAAACTAAAATTCTCAACAGAGTACAGATATTTGTATTTAAAATGTAACTAGATCACAAATTTGATTTGGCGGAAATAACATTTTCAACGCACGCTTGCGTTTGTATGGGCAATCTAAATCGTACAGACCGAATAAAGAGAAAATAGAAAACACAACAGTACTCGTAAAACATGAGAAATTATATTTGAGAATATTCCTTCAAAAATATTAGATTTTGTAGATACCAGAAAAAACTATTGGAGAAAAACTCTACTTAGATATCTAAACATTTTTATTTCATTTTTCACACTGTAAGTCGAGACGAAAAATAAAAAGTTATTTAGGTCTTAAAATAAATCACATGGCAGTACTACGTACATTTAATGAAAAAAAAAAACTCTATTCTCTTTACTAGTACCACTGCGCTAGTACTGTCAAGAACGGAGAATACCGCTTCAATAACGGTTCACCGGTATCCTACTATTCTGCCAGGGCGCCTGTACATAACAACAGTCGTAAGTTTATTCAAGACTTGAGGTGAACTCGGCAACAACGTCGGTTACCTGTCCAGAATATTTTGGCACGCTAACCCGTTAGCAATCCAAACATTGCGGGACCTATTTATATCGGTTACGTGTTTTACTGTAAGTACTTATTCTAGTCTAAAGTTAACCTCACAATGATCTTACCGGGAGCTGCAAAACTGTTTGTTGTTTGTTTCCGGTTCAGATTTAACTCTCTCAAGAAATCTGTATACTATGCAGTTTCTGACAAAATGTTATGTTAACGGTAACTATGTTATTAACTGATACCTAAGTATTTCTTAAGACACGTGATGCTGAAACTTGGGTCATCATCCATCACAAAAAGAGCGAAATTTATGAATGGCCGTGGGGTAGCGGATTGTAAATGTATTTTTTTTATGACGTAGGCATCTTTCACGGACTTACTTAAACTCCAGGTTTTTTTTACTCAAAAATAAAATACGCGCTATTGAAGTTTATATTGTGGAAGCGTAGCGATATAATAGTTAATAGAGAATTAAAATGGGCATAGTATTTTTATAAGTAGACGATTGTAAATTAAAAGAATAAGGTCAATGTTAGTTTACTTACGTTACCTACTGTAAAGAATAAATTAACGAATCTGAAGTTGATGAACTGACCCAATTTTGGAGGTACTATAGGAATAATACTTAAACAAATATTGGTCAAAGGAAATGAGTTTATATTTGAAGTCAATTATTTTTCGAAACATATTTTATGTTATTTTGTGTATTTACGGGTCTTAACGCGACAATTTATGTTATTTGTTTTTGTTGTTATGTTATGCTAATTTGTTTTTTTTTTATGTTGTATTTTATGTTTCGAGGGTGCTAGCAAATTCAACCTATTTAATAAAGACGACGATATTCGAAATGCAACTGTCTTTGAATAGCTAGAAGTATTTATTTTCTTTACTATCTTTATACCTATCGGGAACTTAACATCTAAAAAAGAAACAGTATGTATATGATTTCCAAAATTAAACTAACAGTAACTAGCGGTTCATCATATTGTACTATATCCATTATATATAAAGCAGGAGAGATTTCGTCTGCGATAACAATTATAATGAGACGATACGGCTCAAATCACCTCATTTTGTTTACTGTTTGATAAAATAATAAAGTTGAGGACTCACTGAATGAAAGTTTTGTACAGAAAATCATAGATAATGAGGAATTTTACTATTTTTCGTTTACACTGCAACTACTACAGATATCAGTTACTTTGAACGACTTTTAGGTACATAGAAACAGCTAAATAATTGTGGACGGCTCCATCTCAGTTTTATAAAAATACATAGTTTCTTTAAATTTGACCTTTTTGTACTAATCTGAATGACTGTGCCGATATTCATGTATATCCTATACTACTGACTACCGCAAGTAGCATTTACTTTATACGAAATAAGAACGGGCGATTTTCACGTGTCATTAGCGAAACGATACTATAACATATTGGTTGAAAAGGCGATGTAACATCTATATATTTCGGACTATTCGCGTGTCGGTCCGTAAATACTGGGCTTAACAGCTCCCGGTTTGTGGTCTATTTATGACCGGCTGAAATCCACATAAAGGAGAGTTTACACTACGCGATGCTGACGTCAATCCGTCTACACAACGACAGTAATTTAAAAAGTTTGAAATACAAATCGTATTAGCATTCAGTATTTTAAATTTAGAGATAGGTGTTTTTTTTATTACTGATAAACTTTTTTATTTGACAAACATATTATTAGCAACCATAAATCTACAATTTAACCACCATGTTTGATACCAAATAAAAAAAATCAGTTCATTTGGTTGGATATCACATACTACTAACAAGGTAAGGTCAATAATGACAACAAAATAAAAAACTAGAGTCGAAGCGAAAATTTCTATTACTATTAAACCGTTTTAATAACTAGAGGTTTTGTCATGCAATTTATTGTACCAGTGCTTAACTGCGCGAAAATTTATTCCAGTAAAAATATTTTTAAGTATGTCACTGTAAACTAGTTTCACGAATTCGAGTTACAATATTTTTAATTGACGGTTGTTTTAAAACTGAACACTGACCACACATACCGCACGAACAATGCATTGTTAAAGGATTGCAAGAATTCAAAATTTGTAAAAGTTCAGTTAGATAAAAGGATACTATATATAAGCATAGTTCTAGCGTAAAGTAAGTAAGAAGCTCTTAATATACATGTAATGACCTAACTGTATAAGCGCCAGTGCCGTGTTCACTAACAAACATAACTAAGACATGAAGTTAAAACGGCCATTTGACATTTGATTTTCTTTAATGCCAAACGGCCATTTAAACATTAACCACCCTTTATGCTTGTTGGTGAACTCGGGGCTAAGTATACATATATTTTAAATGATAAGCAAATTTATCTCTTTTAATAATAATAAATACGGCTATCATTATCGTGCAATGTGAAACCATCTGAAGGGCCCAATCTGCCGAATTAATGACGTGTAAAAGACCCCGTTGAATTGACTCATTTTTCCTCCCGATCCCTCTCCGAGTCTTTATTTAAATCTGAATAGATTATGTCTGCGATCTGTAACGAGATATGCCTCTAATTTAAAGTTGAGGTTCGTTGATTTTTGATAAAAAATTCTGGAGGACATCCTTTTTCTTTTCTACAACATTAAGGTCAACAGAGTATATTTAGGTGCGGAGTAAATGAGTTTCGTGATAGCTTCGGCTAGTTAAGAAAATTGTTGTTTGGTTGATGATATATCTAGAGTCATATAAAATACAGTTTCACATGTTATACCATAAAAAAACACACACACATACGTGCTTAACTATAATAATAAAAGCAGAAGGCGGCGGATAATCAAAAAGTCAAAAGGTAAGTCAAGTAAGATTTTACTAAACCATTTTTAGGCAGTTTTTCTGATACGGGGGTTTGTGAGGTACATTATCATTGAAACATACGATTAAACAAGTAAGCAGGCGATATAGATATACAGGTTTCCAATAGAGCGGTAAAAACAAGAATGCACCTGTTACAAATGTGTATAACCGGTTTCCGAAAATACCGGTTAATTCAAGGCCAAGTAGCTGTCTGTATCTATGTATGTATATGTACTGTACTCGCGTGTTTGTTGGTCCTAACCAAACAGTTTCAAGTTGCGGGTTTAGGGGACTCGCACAAGGGTTTCACCATCGTCCCAATGTTACGACACACCTTTGCTATGAACTAGTTTTTGTTTGAACGCTAAATTTGGATTTTGTCAATATAAATTATATGTAAGGAGCAACACTCCAAGAGTTTGACCTTTTGACATAGTGGAGTAAAATTGTGTGAAGAGTCTTCACTGAAGACAGCAGTCCTGCCGCCATAACGAAAAAGGGCGCAAGTGACAAAGTCGAAAATTAGTCAATAACACCGTTTTACTCAGAATAATTTTCTCAATAACGGTGTATTCAGCAAATTTTAAAAAATCTGTTATATTGCCTTATGATGGCAGAGTTAGATCACAGAATACCAAATAGTAGTCCCTGTTAGATATAGTATAAATTTAGGCAGAGACCACTTCCACACATAAAAACAATAAACACTATGAAAAAGAAATAATTATTACGAAGCTCAATTTTATTCTCATATTTTTTACGCAAAATATAATAAAATTTAAAAAAGTATCATATATATTTCATTAACTTAATAACATCAGTAAATTTTATAAAGAATGTTCTTTGCCGGGACCACACTAAAACTATGACCACAAAAACAGAAATTACTACCTCGTATAATAATAAAAACTTCGTCCTGAGCGCGCTGTTATTCAGGAATATTAAGGCGAGCTCTGTCTTGCCGCTGCTTTTATATGAAAAAGTAAACGTGCCCAGTTTTTACGCTAATT
This sequence comes from Teleiodes luculella, assembly GCA_948473455.1. Classification (NCBI taxonomy): domain Eukaryota; kingdom Metazoa; phylum Arthropoda; class Insecta; order Lepidoptera; family Gelechiidae; genus Teleiodes; species Teleiodes luculella. The sequence goes on from OX419593.1 coordinate 11,845,429, forward strand.
TAAACTTGACTTCGATATGGATCTTTGTTAAATATAACCTTTATAAATTAGATACAATGCAGTCAGTAAATTTAAATTGTTGTTCTGTTTCATTCATATGGGAATCGAAAAGGATGGGAGATGAATGATCACCTGTCTCTTTTTGTTCTTAAAAGAACGTGTAAGGGACATATGGTTTTTAAATTTAAGTTAGATCGTAATATTGTGTAGAGTCGGGCCCAATGTTTCAGTCGAATCGAAAAATAATATATTTAGTACCTTTATTAGCGCTATTTCTATACCTACATAAAAGTTGCTTGGTACAGATAGCTACGAGTACCTTAGTCTTACGGCCACCTTTTGACCTTACTGTTTACTGTTTTATTCTGTCTTTCAGATTTATGGTGTTTTATGGTGTCAAAAAATAATATTATATTAGAATATTAGATTTGGATCAACCCAACTCTTCCCGTGCTAAATGGAGAATAGGCGAACCAACAACTGCGATCACTAATTCGCCTGCCAAATATTAGGATTACTTCAACAGCTCCCTATAAAAAAAAACAGGCTAGTCACTGTAAACTAGTTTCACGATTTCAAGTTACAATATTTGTAATTGACGGTTGTTTTAAAACTGAACACTGAGCACACATACCGCACAAACAATGCATTGTTAAAGGATTGCAAGAATTCAAAATTTGTAAAAGTTCAGTTAGATAAAAGGATACTATATATAAGCATAGTTCTAGCGTAAAGTAAGTAAGAAGCTCTTAATATACATGTAATGACCTAACTGTATAAGTGCCAATGCCGTGTTCACTTACAAACATAACCAAGACATGAAGTTAAAACGGCCATTTGACATTTATCATCGAAAAATTAAAAACTTAAGCTCAATTCAAATTTCGAAAAAAATCACTTGTTAAACGGTCAATATAGAAACAACAAACGAACTCTGTATGTTCCATTTTCAAAATACTGGGTTAGAAAATAAAACAGCGTAAGCAAAGTCCATTCATGCGGCCCAATGTCACCGAACACCATTGCGTGCCATACTACAGCTACAACTGTTCTAGTTCTTTAGGGATCACGCCATAGTATAAAAATAGCAAACAGTAGGTATAGATAGATTGTATTTAAAAACTTTGTTTAGTAGTATCAGACTATAGAAATTGCACGGCAAATCTATCTATAAAAAAAATTAAATAAAATAAAAAATCTTTTTTTCTCTAAAATTCAGTACAATCATTGTTAGTGGCCGATGTCTCCTTTTAGCTTTATGCCTATTATAATAATATGATCTGATCAATTACAAAAGTTGTCTAATGTATATGAGCCACCACACATAATATACAATTTTTTTTAAATAGGTTGTGGTGGTATCGTTTTTGTGGCAACTAGTTAGTTTTTTTTTTATGAGTTCATACTCGTACTCTTTGCTAAGTGCATTAAATCACTATAAAATTAGAAGACAAATACAAGATAAATAATAAAGAAACCTACATGTTTTATAATACCATTAAATATTATAATTTTCAGAGCATATATTTAATATCAAATAAAACGGTTACGCAGCGCGATCTTAGTCATTTCGCTTTCTGTGTTCGATAACTTAGTACGAAGATTGTCTACTTACAGTTCTTATACTTTGCTCGCGTGTTTAACCTCCCTTTGACCCCATACAGACCTCCTCGTCATTTTTTACGATAACACTAGCTGCCTTCACAAATTATGTTTATTATGAGTTGTAAGTTCGTGTGCTAGAGGATGGTCGTTCGCTATTTTTTAACAGAAACTGATATAAATTTAAACGAATTAAAAAAGTAGGTGCAGAATATTTGTTTGTTTGTTTGTTTGTTTGTTTGTGCACTCGTAATTTTCTTCACACAATTAAGCTTCCTTTCACACGAAATATCACTACATAGTATAAAACAAAGTCGCTTTCTCTGTCCCTATGTCCCTATGTATGCTTAAATCTTTAAAACTACGCAACGGATTTTGATGCGGTTTTTTTTAATAGATAGAGTGATTCAAGAGGAAGGTTTATATGTATAATACATGCATAATATACTTAAGGACAACCCACAATAACCATTTTCCCGTGCAGAGCCGGGGCGGGTCGCTAGTAAATTATAAAGGTGTGACTACTAAAACCTTATACTCTACAGTCTCATATATGGCGATAACTTTACGTTCTTGGAGTCTGGTAACTATTCACGCGAGTATAAGCCGCACCTGTTAAGTGCACTAAATGCATGAGACACGCGCAACTTGATAAACTGCTTCAGTGGTTCTCAAAGTATAAGATAAACAGTTTAATATCTGAGAAGGGGCAACTATAGACAAGTATGAGCAGTAACGAGTTTGTAGTGTTAATGTGGAATCGAGTTCAGTAAAACTCGATAAGTTGATTCCAAAGGATACTCAGTTAAATAAAAGATTTTAAGCGAATAACGCATAATTTGTTTGTTTATTAAAATGTCATAAACAGAGTCAGCGCTAGTCAAGATATAAATCATACATACAGGTTCAAAAAAATTGCAATTCTTGAATTCAAAGCATATGTGATATGTTTTTGCTTCAAGAATACAGAATCTCACTATAGTTTTTTTGGTTATGTGTTTTTTTCTTTGCGATCATTACATTATATATTTTTTTTAAACAATGTAGTATCTTGAGCTCACTAAATAAATCAAATAGTGAAGAAGATTATTTTCGGTACATTGAGCTTCAGTACATTGAATGTTACATAAAAAAGGGGGTCCAAATCGGAAAGTTTGAGAAGCTCTGCATATAGAGTAGCCGCGTGCGAGCGCTTTGCACTACTTTGTAACTCTCCCGCAAGATAACGCTTTACGGCACGCTTGTAAAACAACAGCCTGCTTCCAGTTGAAGCCTTTTGCGTAGATTATATCTAGAGTGCTAGAATTAAAACGCATTTATTTTTGAGAACAGAATTTTTCACTGCGGCGTTTATAAATCTCCGTAGACACATCAAACGTTTTGCGGGGAAATTGTTCTATGAACTTACGAGACACCCACACTTCTTCTCTGTTTGTCCTTTTGTACGGGCTAATATCCGAAACTATTGGACCCATTTGAATGACATTTTGTTTGGTGGTACCTTATATCCCCGGTCAACATCTTAGATAGTTTTTACCGCGATTAAATATCTCATTTCTACGCGGATAAGTCAAAAAACAACGCGGGCGTAACCGTAGGCGGACAGCTAGTACTATAATACATATAATCACCTTGTTCCAACATTTCTTAATGGTTTCTTGTCAATGTCTAGTAGCGAATGTTTTTCAAATCGAGTTGCCATTGAGAAGCAATGGTAGTCAGTCGGTGTAGACGACTGCACGCGTTGTTACTGTTTCAGTTTCAAGATATTGTTAGTAGCTTTACGTTTCAGTCAATTTTCACTCTTAGAAAGTAGCAACCATCTTCTTATTCAAATACAATTTAGCGTAACGCGGTTGGTAGGTAGGTCTATTTGATTCAGCAAGTAAATTGAATGAACTGATATTTCAAGACCGGTGATGCTTGATCCGTCGTACTTTTTCGACTCAAGCGTATACCAATTAAAAAAAGAAAATCAGATATTTGAGGCAAGAAAATCTTATTCTCGCGCGACAAGGCAAAAACTAACGCGAATTTAAAAAAAAAATTAAAATATTATAGTCTAAATAAGTAACTTCACCGTTTGTAGTATAACTTCGGATAACAAAGACGAAACTTTTATATAATACTTTTTACATATTACTTTTTTTTCTCATTGCTCAATAGAAAATCGGAAAAATATATAAAATTTGTAAATAAAGCTGTGACCAGAATTCGAACTACCTCTATTACAAAGAGATTAAGGATTACGCCGACTACGACCTCGCAACTCCGATCGCTCCGTTTGTAAATCCAGTGAACTAGGTTTTTCTTTGCTTTTTTTTTTTCTTGTAACAGAGCGGGCGATGACGTCGGTCGCCGACTGAAACGGTACTAAGACTTACAATACCATTTTAATTTCAAGAAGTATTCCTAACTATGAAGATGGATATCTATGTATACCACTACATAGTATAAAACAAAGTCGCTTTCTCTGTCCCTATGTCCCTATAGATCCCTATGTATGCTTAAATCTTCAACACTACGCAACGGATTTTGATGCGGTTTTTTTTAATAGATAGAGTGATTCAAGAAAAAGGTTTATATGTATAATACATGCATAATATAGTTTAGGATAACACACAATAACCATTTTCCCGTGCGGAGCCGGGGCGGGTCGCTATTAGATAGATAAATATAACATCATAGATTACATTTTAAACATACTGACATGCTGCTTTACTTTTGATAAAAAACGCGAATGTTAGTATTATTTTTTATATATAGTTACCAACCTACACTGAAATAAGGTTGAATAAGCTTAGTCGACTAGGCTGGTCCAAACAATTTAAATATTACGATAAATAATGTAAATTTAAACGAATACTACCAGAATTTTTGCTTTTAGATTCTTTCATGTACTGAACCAACATAATAATATATCTTTCGAAATAGGTTTCATGCGATACTACTGTTCTCGAGAAACCCTTAAAAATATCAATATGCGTCCCTCTGTACCCTTACACACTTTATTCGGCAATGAACTTGTCTCTTAACATAATGTATACAGAGTCCCAAACACAAATCCTTTTATAGACCCTATATAAAAACGGTAAAATATCCAACCTCTTGGGAGGACATCTTGCTTTGAGCTTGTAAAACATTGACAGCTCCTTTTACAGTTTTCAGGTAATCGCTGAAAAGTTGTTAAGATGCTCGGAGAACGGGGGTTTGATGTCGATGTTAAAAAAATCGTAAAGCAACAGGCAGCTTTTTTTTGACGAAGCTTACGCGAGGGACTGTAAGTACACACTTTTATTTAAGCAAGTGTTATATTTAAGCCTCGATAACATAAAAAAACAATATTTGTGTAAAATATAATAACTCAGAGAAAATACTTTGCGTGTTTCTAAGTATTGATCTAAATTAGTTTGAAAATGCTTTAACATCGACAAGTTAAGAAAATGTTGGTTAAGGTATTACAGACACGAAAATTTTTCAAAACGTTTCAAAATCAAATCGGGGTCGTTCTGACAAAAGGTCGGCACAAGAGTACTCTAAACCGACGAGCATGTATGAGGAGATTAATGAATGTGGATGAAGCGAAAGAAGTATGTTTGGATCGTAGCAAGTGGAAGGAAGTGGTCTCTGCCTACCCCTCCGGGAAAGAGGCGTGACTTTATGTATGTATGTGGACACGAAAATTTCTTAGAAAATTTACAAGACATGTTTTTACAAATTTAAGAATCAGATTTATGCTGATATCACATGAATGAAACCCCTGCCACCCAAATTAGGTAAATACATTCTTCGTCAACATCATCATCATTATTTCAGCCTGTAGACTGCTGGACTAAGGCCTCCCACAAAAATCTCCACAACGATCGGTCCTGCGCTGCCCGCATCCAGCGGCGTTCTGAATCCGAGATAGTAAAACGATAGAATTCTTAAAAAGGCACATAGGTATTTCTATTAATGTAAATAGAGTAAGAAATATCTTTTTTAGATTGTACATTTAGATTAATTTTATTTAGTGGTGTTAATTAACTTCAACACTATTTTGGAGATTCATAAAACAGTAAAAGTTAATATCACCTAGAATATTGAAAAAATAAAATAATTGAATTGGTGGCTTACACTGACAGATCAAAGGCACAAAGTTTTATACAAAAATAAAGTAAATACAATTTAATTAAGAAGAAGTGTGGAAACAGAAAGGCAGTTTAATTATTCTCATTTAAAATTCGACGAATTTTTTGCAGCAGTTAATGCTTACATTACGATGGTTTAATTTGCTTTCAATCAAACACAAACATCTACGAGTATCATGGAACTATACAATTGGTGTGGTGAAATTATTTATATTATTTCAATGATTATGAAAGTAACCTATTTACAAGGCAAAAATATCAATATTATTGACGCGAAAAGGCAGATTTTATGCTATAAATATTTGAAAATTCTTGTACTTCATAAAAGATCCTAAAGAACGACGCTCGAAATCACAATTTAAGACCTAAAAAAACCTGGACTTAATCACAAAAATTGTTTTGTGCAAAACAACTTTCTAAAGATAACAAATTAAGCCGTCTTCCCTTTAATTAAAACAAATTCACGGAAACATCCCTGACGTGAATAAATAACAAACAAATAATCACCTAGTAGAAAATACATTAAAAAATATATACAATAAAATTCCATTTACAAATAAGTGTTACCACCGAAGATGCGCATTCCAATTCCGTGTAAAAGTATTAAAGCACTGAACACAACACAAAATGGGGCACAAAATTACATAGGATAAACACTCGTTCACTTATCACTGGTTTCGTAGCACGTCTACGGACGGGTGGTCTACGCGACGCGCGTCGTAGTACTGGCGCGCTACGACGGCGGGCGTAGCGCTACGAAACTGTGGTGCCAGATTAGACGAGTCAATCACAATTTTAGGGTCAGAAATGGTTTGTACAAAAGAATGATGATCACCAGATTGTAGTAAGAGCAACTAGCTTCTCCTAATTACATAATCTTTGAGATGGATTTGTTTGTCAACCCATAAAATGATTTTTATTCTGATATAAAAATAATAAGATTTGATTACAAGGTGGACAAAGAATACACTTTACAAAATATGTTTTTTTTTAACTGTAGAAAATTGGGCGGTCGAACATTTGGCACCTTAGGTTGAACAAGGGACAGTCAAAAAATATAAACAAGAGTGCAACGCCGCAGCTGCGAAGTTCATTGATTTCAATTTAGCTAATAAATACAATGTAAAATGAGTGATATGACTTGTCACATTAAATTCGTTTTAATACTAAATGCAAATATGCGACGGATGTTTGAATGTTTATTTAAAGTGATTAAGTTAAAAATAAACTAGTAAATTTACATAAACGAAAAGAAAATAAAGTGATGGTCAATTTATTCCTATCACGCGATAAACTTAATTACAAAACGCGAATGATTATTTTATTATTACTTTACACAGAAAAAACAGACGTTCAATTTAATAACGTGCCTCCCGAAACAATCTTACTTATCAAACAATCAGGCGATTTGTCCTGTAATGTTCTTAAAAATCAAGGTGCTTTATGATAAGTGAATCTGTGACAAAACATTTTCTTTTGTTAATTTGTAGAAAAATTCTATAATAGTTACTAATAGTTACATATGAATAAAACGAAGAATTCACGCCACTTCATCACGCGATTCTGCCGCTTCCAGTTGTCTTGCGCATGGCAACACTGACGCTCACGCTCTCTCACTGTTTCAATTAACTGCTTTGTTGCCTTCCTGTCACAAAGAGCCGATTTTGTGTATATTACACACTTGATAGGAGCCATGCGACGCTTCAAGTACATCGTAATTGTGTTACTCTAGAGATGCTCTGTATTTCTAACGAAACTTAACGGAATTAAAGCTAAATAATTTGTTTTGGATAAGATTTTGTATTATAGAGTAGTAGAGGGTACTGGAGAGAAAAATTGTTGAGATCACATTGAGTGGTAAAACAAATGAGTGGCTAAGACAGCAGATTACTCTGCGGTCACGGATATTATAAAGCGCGTAGCTAGATTGATATGGGAGTGGGCTGGTCATATGGCTCGAAAGACTGATTCGTGGAGTAAACGATTACTCGAATGGAGACCATGGGGTGAAAAGCGTCCCCGAGGAAGACCCCAGCGTTGGGATGACGACCTCAAAAGGATAGCGGGAAAAAGTGGGTCCAAGTCGCACAGAATCGCGACGAGTGGCGAAGATTGAAGGATGCCTACACCCGAAGGGTAGAGATGGGCTGAGGAGAGAAGATTTTGTAAGTAGGATCCTTTCGTTTTCTTTAATATATAGCTAGCTAAATCGATGTGGACATGTAAAAATACTTTCTTTATGATTTTGGATTCCTTGAAAATAAAACGAATTTCTAAACATAAATACGAAATGAACTACGTCTTTCTATAAGTCTGTATGTTTGCCTGTTCATAAATATTTGCTTTCTTTCTTTTTTCTAACGCTATCGCTCCAAATCATCTGAAAGGATTTCGATACGTGAGTAAGTAAATGACCAATTTTAAAAATAGAAAAAAGTTATAGGGCAATATGTAAAATTTTTTTGCTCATTCTACAAATAGTCAAAGACAAACCTTTATAAGGAATATGCACGAAGAACAGTTACACAAACGGGCGCGTTTGATTAATTTAAAGACAAGTAGGTAAAAAATGTGAAAAAGCATAAAATAAAAAGTGGCCATTTGCCGCTCGGCCTAAGCCTGTCCGTAATGAAATATCGCCTCAGTGACAAGTCTAAGATCGGGCGAAAAAACGAGATGCAATAAATTAAAAACCCAATTTAAATCCCTGTCTCCCTAAACCACAGAAGTAAGACAAGGATAGGGATAGCAAGGGAGTTTTTAAACTGTGATACTTATATGGTGCTTTTTAAGCAATTCGTAGACGTCTACATTGTCTCTGAAGCACGTAGAGTAAGGAATATTTTTTATTTTTTTTTGGGTGGCGTATTATATGGCGACCTACTTATGTGATTCGATACTGATAAAATTTTGTTTTCCGTCATTTTCGATCAATAGAAAGTCACCAAAAGCTACATGACATTTGGAGCAATCACATCCCCGAGACAACCCCCCCCCCGTACCTCAGCTAGTTGACAAAATTGATTTGCATGTATTATACTCGTACGTCTCTTTAATGTTAGATACTTTTTGTCGCAACATAACTGAATTAAAAATTCCGACAGTGGTTTGTGAGGTAGTTTAACCTCAAAACCCACACGATAAGCAAGCAATTAATTGATAAAAGATCCATAATTTATGGTAAATCTAAATTTGCAAATTTTCGACTACAAGAAAAATTGCGGGAATTCTATGGAATTAATTTTATTATATAATTCTCATAGCGAGTGTTAACAGAAACAGCGCCCTCAGAGCTTTAGTTTTGTTATTTGGCTTTCTCTTTCTCCTATGCATTTTATGTCCAGCCCTGTTGAGAAAAAGAATTCTAACACGTTACCTGTCTATTCACACCAAGAAGAAATTTCTCTATTTTTTACTCTAAGATTTACTATTAGAGATTTTTGTAAAATTATTCTCATACAAAATGTCAAGCCATTTCTATTGGATTTTCTTCGTGTTCTGTATCGTTAAGACTCGATTACTTGGCGTAATCTTATTGTCAATTAAAACCAGATTTTGCGGAACAAACCCGATTTTAGCACTTCTTATTTATTACCGAGCCGAAACAATACGGTTTTAATAACTGGGAAATATTTTTGATATTATTTTTAGCTTTAGTAAAAAAATATGTAATAATTTTAAGCCGTGCCGTTCGTTTACGCAGTAAGCTCAGAATAGTTAGGGCTTTCGACAGGCGCATTCACCTTCACATGTGTACTATGAAAATACACAAGTAAACGACGGTGACCCGTAACAAAACGCGCGCATTAATGTTAACAGATTTTCTTTTGTCTAAAATCAAGAAATTACACATCTACAAAAACTTTTCCCATTTATTAAAATTGCATTATTTTAGCTTAGTGATGGAATGGCGTAGACTTCACCGACAAGAGCGCGGCTCTTACACGCTCTTATGTGTGAAGAAGAATAAATAAGAAGTGCTAAAATAAATGACACCGAACCTATTTATTTACTTAATATCAATAATTTTTGTGTTATTTGATAATGCGTACTGATACTCGAAATGTTTCCTTTATCTACGGCTGCCTAAAAACAATATCCCACAACACGTCATAAATTGAAATTTTATAGTTTACATGGACTATGTATACATAATTACACTATAAATGTAACTATGGTACTAAGTCCATGATAGTATAGGAAAATGACAGACTTCTAAAATTGTTTCATTACAGTTCAAAAGAGAACAACAACGTTAACATATTGTCTCGGAACACGTCTTGTCTGTAAGTCCGGATGTTTATAATCATTTATAAAGAGGGTCCGGCTGTCACGGATTTTTCTGGTTGTCGAGCGAGGCTTACGCAGAGCTTCTCCAAACAGATATAAGGTTGAGACGAGCCATTCGCTTTTTGCGATTAACGGCGACATCGATTTTGGTAGGAATCCATTTCACGAACATCACTAAATAGTATAAAACAAAGTCTCTTCCCTTCTGTCTGTCCCTATGTGTGCTTAGATCTTTAAAACTTAGCAACGAATCTTAAAGTTCAATAATCGAAAAAGCAACGAATCTTGAGCGGTCTTTTTTTAATAGATAGAGTGATTCAAGTGGAAGATTTATATGCTTAAAATATGCACAAATATACTTAGGGATAACTCACGATAACCATTTTCCTGTGCAAAGTCGGGGAGGGTCGCTAGTAATCTACAAATGCGAAAATATATTCCTTTCGACTTTCTTTAAAATTCTTGTGTAGGTACCATGCTTGAAAAAGCATAAATTATTTTTTTAGATAAATAGCTGATACCAACAGGTCTACGCTTGTTTTTTAGATAATCAGGTTATTTAATCTGTAACTGATGTTTCTTATTTTTAATCGTTCATTCAACGTTTTCAACTGGGAAAACATTCATATCTATGTTTTATCCTACAGTAAGGTTCGAAACTATAGACCTCTAGAATTATTAATTGCGAATTCTACCAATCTACTACAGAAACTTTCAATGAAAATAAAGTAAACAGAACACTACACAGTTCAATATTTACCCAATAACGTATAATTTTATCGAGTTTACGGTTTCATAACAATTTACGATTTAAATGGCGGTTTCACTAATTGATTTGAATTTCTGAATTGCATTCTCGTGTCTGTACACGTTCGGTCGAAACTGACGCAAATGTTAAAAATATTGAACTTAATTACATGTTTTATTTTTTATTTATTCATAAAGCCACTCAAGTATTGTATTTCGCTGCTTTTTTTTTTAGAAAAGAATGAAACCAAATCAGATTATCTGTAAAGAAAAAGCCAGCTGAGCTACATCAAGTAAATAAACTATGCTAAGCTAACAGTAACTAATTTTATAAGAATCTGTGGTTGTTTATCAAGCTTTCAGAAGTAACTGCCCACAAAATAACTTAAAACAAAAGACCTACCTCCCTACATGCCTAGTTCTAGTAAGGTTAGGTTAGGCATACTTTTGTAAGATATGAATTATGTATTGTGATTTTTTTAGATAGAAAGTTATTTTGAGAGATAATGTTAATATTTCTGCATTTGACTGTGTAAAAGTATTTTTTTTATTAGTCTGAATTAGAGAAACAGAAATTATACTGCACGTCTTTTTTTAACAAATAGTAAAACCACAGAAAAATAATCTTTGTAGAGAAATCGACTGAGACCAGCAATGTACTATAAAAAAAATGTAAATCGTTTCTTTGTCGTCTTGATTAGAAACCGAACTGACAAACAAGGGGAGGCGACAGGCGAACCGCGAAATTTTTTTGTCGCACAAATCCGTATAAAAATTAAATCGCCCGTTTCACTCACAAAGGCCTCTAATGACATTACGGGATATTCCGATGTTGCTTCGTCTTTCATATTATTGTCTTTGTACAACATTAAATTGTGTTTGTTAATGTTACTTGGAATAACGTATTTGTTGTCTATTATTAGTGGGCTTTGTAGAATTGTGTGCGAAATGCTTAACAATATAATACAATACAAATGTTTTTCATTGACACCAGCAATAAATAAAATAGGATAGTTACAACAACAAAAACCGACAACAACAAACAACAACAACAATACAACAAACATACAATTTATGTTGATTTTGCTCAAGGAAGCTCAGGACTGGTGAATGGAGTATAAAATGTTTAAGTTGAGTAGTAAATAGGTAAATGGGATACCTAGTTATTTGCAACACAGATAAATAGTAACCTGGACCAACGGTTTTACGTGCCTTTTGAAGCACGGTGGCATTATGTTTGCTTTTGGTCAACCACGCGAATAAACTTCCGTTTTAGATTTAAAATTAACGATAATAGGTCGCTTAGCCACAGACACGTCGATTTATTAGTTAGGCAGGTTTAGGCAAAATAATGCTAATTGTCTAGACTATTTAAATGGCATGAAATTCAAAATGCGTGCGTGAATGTGAAACAGTACTAAAATATTAGCTGACCGCAGAACAACTAGCAACAGATAGCCAGTTTCACCAAAAACGTTGAAATACGTCAACTGATCATAATCGTTCGTTTCTTGCCTAACAAAGCAACGTATAGCTACTCGTAAACTTAGTTTAGACAGTGGGCTCAATTCCGGCGTGGGCGCTAAAATCTCTAAATTTAAGTTGTTGGTCTCTTTCATTCACATGGGAATCGAAAAGGATGGGAGATGAATAAATTTAATTTTGAATGAATTATAAATACAATAAGCAGCATAACTGTCAAATTCTGCTTAATTTAGTCTGGATGTTTTTGCATGTCTGCTAAATTAGTGCGAACTACGCATAAAATCGATGTTTGACGTCTCTAAATTTTAGTTGATAATCTCCTGTCCCTTTTCGTGGTTTTAAAATTTAAATTAGAGCGTAGAATGTAGAATCGGGTCCAGTAGTGATTTTGTGTAAAATAATGTCAGATTGGATTATCAAACTCTTAATTCCTTTAGTATTTTCATATATTATCTTATAGTATTTTCATACCTGATTTCTTATTATTTTTCCATTCTAATTTCTTCTATACGATCTATGTCGACTTAAGTTTTTAATATAGGTTATCCTAGCAATAAGGCCGCCTAATTGTACTCTTTTATCGTTGTGGACAGTATCTCTTGTCATTCCTCGTGTGCAATAAAGTGTACTATATTCGAAATCTATTCACACTTGTCACAAGATAATCTTACTACTTTCTAGACTGAAGTGATAGAGAGAGAACATCTTCATTCAAAACATCTCGCCTACTCTACCAATCCCACTCAGAATTATCTTCATGAATATTCCGTTTATCCATCCAACCAATATTTACAAAGCAATCACACTATGCATGGCTCAACTCATTTCGCGTTATTTATTATTCAATAACGTATTGTTTACTTTTATTAAACGACCACCTGATAATATCAACGTGATTTACTAACTCGCGTCAAATTACTGGTTTAATTTAAATAGTAATTGTTTTCATTGTGAACCGAAGCCTGTTTAACTTTAGATTAAGTGCATTGTTTATTATGGCGCCATTATGTCAGTGCCACTCACCTCTAACTTATAATTTTGGTGATTCTTGTGATAGGATATTTGGGGAGTATATTATCTGTGATTTGGAAATACCTAAAAAATTGCAAGACAAATATACTAAAGCGAACTATCTTTCAGAATTGGTTGAATTCGGTTGAATAGGTTTTTTTCGCTTCGATTTATAGACAGTAGGACTGAATACGTAATTTAAAATCGACTTTTCTTACACACTGACATTCAAATAAAAAGTTGATTTTTGTTTTCTTTAGAGATCTTATAGCTGCTACCTGAATAATTCCGGTTCTTATTTATACCTTTCTAGGTCTATGGTTGTCGCATTGAGGAAGATTTTTAAGGAATGTTTAAGATTTCGTATCACAGAAGGAAAAAAACGGAAAATTTATATTTATTTTATTACATATCGAATTAGTTAAAGATTATGAAATATCTGGTTGTGATGTGTATAATACTAAAGATCAATATAATATTGAATATAATGAAATTTGAAATGTATTTATATCTTGAAAAATTTACTGAAATAAATTTTATTTCGAAATATGGAGGTAGTACTTACGGGTGTGATACCGAAGAGCATCTTACAGGACCCGACTCTCGAACTGAAGGTCTGAAACAAAAACAAACAAAGTGTAAAATTTACAATTTGAAAAATCGGGACATCAAAATGGCGTAATAAAATCTTAATTATTTTTTCTACAGAGATTTTGCCTTTGTTTTTGCATACAAAACTTTTTAATAATTTTGTCTTTGTTTTTGTGTTCACTTTTTCTTCTGCGTTTCAATCAATGGAATATCTTTAATAGCGTTCTTCAAATGCTATACAATAAAACTGAAGAGGTCAAATATCTGTACATCGAAAAAAAATGCTAAAAACCGATTCAGGGGGATGTAAAGTGATAAAGAACATTATCCAGATATTTTTCTTTTTTTTGTTTCTCTGTTTGTCTGTTTGTAAGGGCTAATCTCCTAAACTGTTAGATCGATTTGATTTTTGAAATTTGCATGGTGGTACCTCATATCCCCGGTCAACATCTTAGAATGTCTTAGATAGTTTTTACCGCAAGAAAATATCTCATTCCTACGGGAAGCACGGAAAAGTCAATAAACAATGCGGACAGCTAGTACCCTAATAAGGCTTACTTATTACTACTAAACTAGGAACTTATTTATAACTAAAAACAGAAAAAATATTTATTCCTATATAAGTTATTCCTTTTCTTTGTAATGATTTAGGCACGCTCAATTTTCCTCACGATGTCTCTTTAACTTGCGATCTACATAGAGTTACATCCTCAATTATGTTCACTTAATTTCCTAAATAAAATTGAGTAATTTATCTTGATACGGAAGAAAGGAAAGATGGGTCGGGCCGCGAACGAAAATCCTATGAAAACCAAGTCGCAATTTATCAGTTTCATCGGAGTTATAATTGTACCGAAATAAGAGCTTCGTTTAGATTACTGTCTTATTTGTTTAAGGCCTCCAAAATTCTCACAAGCCTTGAACTTATAAATACGAGTATTATTAGCGTCATTCGGTTAAAAGGTTTTCATTTTAAAAGTTATATCTATTAATATCTTTTTTTTTTTCATAAGTGAACTCCGTAAGTAAAACTCTACCTAAATAAAATTTTAAAACAAGATGGATATGAAAAATAAGCGTTAAAATGCGTTCGAAGTACTAAAGGAAAACACGATGAAAAAACGTACACTAGTTTTAATTGCATAAAAAGTACATATTATCCTGTAATAGATTTTTTCTTCAAATATAAAATATAAGGTAAGTAATGAAAAGAGACGAGATCTTTGAAAATAATATTCAGTAGGTATTATTTATATCTGACTAGCGACCCGCCCCGGCTCCGCACGGGAAAATGGTTATTGTGGGTTATCCTTAAGTATATTATGCATGTATTATACATAAAAACCTTCCTCTTGAATCACTCTATCTACTAAAAAAAACCGCATCAAAATCCGTTGCGTAGTTTTAAAGATTTAAGCATACAAAGGGACATAGGGACACAGGGACAGAGAAAGCGACTTTGTTTTATACTATGTAGTGATAATCTTGGAAAATAGAAAATAGACCGCGTGGCGGCAATCGTAGTGTAGTGTATCGCTCTACGGCGCGTTTGCGGCTATGCTTGGAGTTTCCTTGCGTGATCGAATCAGGAATGATGAGATCCGTAGGCAAACCAGAGTCACCGACATAGCCCAAAGAAATCGCTAAACTTAAGTGGTAATGGGCTGGGCACATTGCGCTTAGAACCGACGGCCGTTGGGGCAAAAAGGTTCTTGAATAGCGGGCGCCGGAAGACGTAGTGTGGGCAGGCCCCCCACGGGGTGGACCGGCGATCTGGTGAGGGTCGCGGGAAGCCGCTGGATGCGGGCAGCAGCGCAGGACCGATCATTGTGGAGAACAGGGGAGGCCTTCGTCCAGCAGTGGACGTCTTTCGGCTGAGATGATGATACTATTAACACTGTTGTCTCAGTTTATTCCCACTCTACATCCTAATCAGTCGATAACGAACTGCCGCCACCCACTTACCCAACACCAAACGGGCCCCCGGAGGCGAATTACCGAAATTTGTGAAGCGCACAAATATATTACCACAATTTATAATTAGCGGGGCCAGTACACTAATTTGTACGGTTCAGGTGTTTACTTAGCTTTGCAAATGGGTGGATTAGCCGCCCGGTGATTGAATACTACGATTTTAAACATTTTGTATGTTACCATCCCTATTGTGTTATGTGTAGGTACATTTTCTATGTAATGTATATGTAAACGTGAAAGTAGATTCGGATGTTTGTTTCGCTTTCACGGATATCGATGAAATTGGGTGTGAAGATAGATTAAACGCTGCTTTTAATCAAGAAAAATATATCATTTTCACGTAGTAAGCTTTCTAGCGTGAGATCCATAATGTACTGTAAATTACTCCAAATTTTTTTTTATAAAATAATTCACCTACAATTCATTGACAAAGAAACGGCAATAAGAAAATAATTTAAACCTAACTTAATACATAAGAGAAAGAAATAAGACACGTTGCTAAAAAATTGATTTAAAGTAAGGCACCTCAAACAAAGAAAAGTTCACATTTTAAGTTCGAGACGAAACGGTCAATAACCTTTGTAAATAATGTGGGTAGGTAAATATCTAATGAATTTCGCCATCTGGCAAGTCTGGAGTAGTGTAGAAACTAGAAGATAAATTCGTAATCAAATCTTACGAGTCTGGTTTTTATATGGACTTAGCTTTGGGTGGTAGCGCTTTTTGAGCTATAAAAATACAATAAAATGACAATTTCACTTGCAATTTGATAACCTGTTATTTAAATTGAAAAGTAAAAAATTGAAACAAGAGAAAAACCCTTAGAAAATGAACTTATTGTCTGCCTTACCCGGTTCCACAATTTACAATTTTAACAAGTACTTACATTGCGTAGTTGATATGACATTGTTTTTATAGTTTACATTTGAAAATAACTGGCTACGCAACGAATAGTCAAATTGGACCTGCAAATTATAGTTTCGTCAAATAGGACTAGACCACTAGACGCAATGTCTTTTGAAATTTTAAAACAATCTCAAGACGGTAAAATGCTTGCCTTGTAATTAAAAAAATAATAAGTTTAAGGTAATGTTTATAATAATATGTTTGGCGGCTCAATAATTCTGACACCAAAGTATGCAATATAAGTTAACCTCGAAATTCACACGAATAGTAATGTTTACGAGATGTTGATTCCAATTCTGTAATTTTTACACATTTCGAAACTAAACAATATAAAAATGACGTGGCGCAAACATAATCAAACTGCAAATTATAATTATGCGCTGCACGTGAGGTGAAGTGGTATCGCGCTCAACATCTTAATGGCGTGCGCAGCCCTTGTTTGCCGATCGGCCGTGGTTATTACGAGCCGAATCGAATAACCAAACAGACACGGCTCACTCCCATAGCGACCAACGGAAAACAAATTAATGGCTGCCGACACTTTTATTGAAATAAATAATTTATGGCGCACGTGGGTTTTGTTTTGTTTCAGTTGGAAAGAGAACTTTTTTTGTACGTTTTAATTTAAATTAAATACAACAATTCTTAAAGATAGCATAATTATTAAATACAAACATTTTTTTTTTCGTTTAATGACTAAAATAATTTTTGTGAGCTTTCTCAACTCAACTTTCAAACATGACATTTTATTAATACAATTTTTACATAATTATTTCGAATTGAAAAAGTCTTACAATTCTATTCCTCTAAAAATTCGTACATCATAAATATTAAGTCGAAATACTCGCATAATGTAATCAAACTTCTAAATTTACCGGTACATTCGTCAAAACAAAGTTCTAGGTTCTATGTGCTTTGAATATTTTACTGAAGCACTGTGGCACTGTTTAAACAGCTAGATGCGCATGACAGCTGTCAGATTCATACAACACTTGTGTACCACTGACAGGCAGGCCTATAAGCACGTGGCAAAGAAAAAATATTGCGGCAGGCACTAGAAAAATGGCAATATTCTGTATCTCAGTGGTTTCTTCATAGGGTTTCTTACGGTCTGTTACCGAGCACCTAACTAGCAAAAAACAGGCTTTGTTTCTTACTACAAGAATATTTTTTGTTTATTTTCTATAAGATACTTGTTATGTTACATACATACCTACCTATCTATACATTGCTGCATTTGGAAGCAGATATACGTAATCTTTAGTTTTATGCAAATGTTTCATTTTAAATGTACGGAAGAGAGTATTTAGTGCTTGAGCAGGTTTTTTTTCCTATTGTTGGTATAATAACAATCTGGTCAGGATAATTACGCCACAGGAGGCAGGATTCTGGTGACGGTTATAGGAAGTCGTACATAACTTTGTGGGAGGCATTTGTCCAACAGAGGACGTCTTCCTACATGATAATCTGTTATATTTTGCTTTCTGGCCTGCGTGAGGTTACCTCAAAAACATGCAAGCTCTAATTTGCTGATCGAGGTATGATTCCAATAGCTAACAGTCCCGGCTCACTCCTATGTAGACTTCAAAAGCGTACCAAAGGGCAATCAAAACCCCAGTAATACTGTTCATTTTAAACAGCTCAAATTATGCTTTTAGCGTTTGTTTTTACCGCTATACGAGTGATTTGATATGTATCTCTTATTTATTCTCTGTAGCTATACAAGACAAGTATAAGTAGGACTCGACGCTATGATCAGTTATGCGTAGTGATAAGGTTTGTGTCAAGGAACTTAACTACCATTATTAAAGTTTGAATAATTGTAACTAAAATCTTTATATATTACACATCTGAGACATTTTAATGAGCTATTTATTATACAACTGATTTCGATTGATTACAAAAGGACCATATTATACCATAGCACTCTTCCCCAGCCCTTTGCACTCTTCTGATTATCTGTATTGGGTGCTAATCAAGTATATTGTATTGTACTGTACGCTAGCTGTTGATGTGCATTGTGCAAGTTGAAAATCATGACTTATTATAAGTCAAAAACCAAGTAAGTCCAAACAGGAACAAACCAGGCAGACCAGTGGAAATCCGCACGGTGGGTAATACGTTTCGTGCCGCGAACAATGCATTATTGAAGGCAATCATGAGTCCGCCAGGTGGCCGTTTGCCTCGATTTGCTGATCAATTATTGCGCCCGCGCCGCCCTATCGCCCCATATGCTTCTTTAGCATTTTCAACTTTTGAATTCAGAACGATTAGGGCTAGCAGAAATATGAGGGATTTAAATAAATGAATCACGTTAGATGAGAATGTTTTCTTTTGATCAAGCTAGAGACTGTTTAATTCTGTTTCAAATGTTAAAGTCATTTAACACGTTATTTCATCACTGGGTTTAGACAATTAAATTAAGGGTTTAGATGCACTATTTTAACGATTGCGAAATTAAAAAATCTAAAAAGATTAGTGTTGAAGAGAAAAAACTTCATGCAAAAGTGAATTACTACACATGTACAAACTAGTTATAAACCATTTGAGAAAAAAATACTTCATGAAAAAGTTAATAAGTATGTAAAAAAAAACTAGTTATGAACATGCCAACCCTTGCTGTAAGTGCAACAAAACCAGCAAAGTGCATGAATTAAAGAAAGGACAGCAGTATTCGCCAGAAATAAAAACCTACCCAACCGCCTACAAGAATGCCAATCATATTTTTAAGGGCAGTTTTTTGTAGCAATAAATGGTCAACAGTAATAATGGCAACCCTACCTGTAGCACTAGTCTTCCTTACATAACACATTCATATTTTTGAATGCTTGAAAAGCACAGGTGGACTGCAAACGCCAAGCGGCCGACAAAGAAAAATAGTTACGTAATTTTAAAGGGCGAATGCGACGGACGAAACAGTTTTTCAGTGTTTGCAGTGAACAGGGTAATTTTCGAACGATGCCTTCACAATGGTTGCGATGAAATTTTTCGTAATAGGCAATCTTCACGGTTGACTTTTACAACGACAACGCCAATTACCGGTTCGAGAGGAATTGTAGGTTTTTTTTTCGCTTGATGTCGAAAAATGCATATACATACCCGTAGTTACTTTGATGAATTAACATTTTTTTAAAACAATTGAAGTCGGATTTCATTCAAAACTGCATGCCGTCAAGTTGGCAACGATCGTCAGATGGTTTTAATACATTCGCTCAAAGCATTCATTAACAAGTGATGGTGAGATTTCGTTAACTTAATAGGCTTGCGTGGAACCGGATAGTACAATATTTTTCTCTTGAGGCGAGTTCAGAAATTTGGCTGTCTTCAATAGAGAAGAACTGGCCGGAATAAACTCCGCAGGCGGCGTCGCATCTCTTAAAAATATTTTTAACAAAACTATAAAATATAATTTTATACTATTTTATTAATATGACAAAGAGTGCAAACGAAATACACAGTTAGAGGCAGGCAACCAGTCAACATAGAAAAACTAAACTATATAACCAATCACTTAAAACGTACATTATTTATATATTATAATATTAATATAATAATAACCTTTAGCATGAACTTACTGCCTGCACGAAAACTAACACAAGCGGGCAGAAATCCAGTAGGTAATATATAAAAAAATAAGAACGAAAATTGTTTTCAATTCCAAACGAATTAAAATTCAAATGGCGTCCCTTCTGATAACATCTATTAAGTGTTTTAACCACACTAGGTTTCTTCGTAATAGCCGCATATATATAACTCGGGTCGCACATGGTCCGAATGAAGCCTGCGATTGGCTCGCGACCCTCGTATCTCCTATAACTCTCTACATGCTCACCATTCATAGACTCCTAAAGTAAGAACTACGCTACAAAATCAACGTCAAAAAAGTATATTTCGTGGTGTCAATAAAGAATATTTGTATTGTATTGTATTGTATGAAATCAAGCTTCATTAGATTTGCCGAGAAGCGATACCTCAAATAGGTTTTAAAAACAAGCAATGGCGACGTAATATATGTGCGGTATGATAATTGTACCTAAATCAGAATTAAAATGATTAAAAGCATTTATGTGAAACGACATTGTGGAAAGAGTAAGAAAAATAATTACAAAGCAATACGATAAGCATCATTACTAAAATGTAATGAAAATGAAAAAAAAAGAGACATCACAAACAGGCATATCACTTGAAAACCGTTTTTAGAATTATTTATACTTATTTTATTTTACCATGGCTTAATACAATGACGCGAAAGATGCACGTAAAACAAAACTTATGCTAGATCTGCTTGCTACCGTTACATTCAAATCGCCGTCATAATTTTCATGCGTCTACATAGTCGTTCTTTGAACTTTCTTTTATCGTAGTATGTAGGTAGGTAGGTATGATATTATCATGTACGATGTAGGTTGAAAGTTCAAAGAATAACTATGTAGACGCATGAAATTTTAACATTGAAACGCGTAAAGCCGAAAGCAGGATCCTTGGTTTAATGGTCTATGAGTATATATAAAGATGAAATAGCCACTGAATAGTCTGAATGTGCAATTTTATGTGGAGATGTAAAAGTAAACTGTTTTGTTCTTCGCGTTATTGTACGAGAAAGTGTTCGAAATGGTCGTAAAAGAAACTAGATCGTCATATAAGTGAATACTTGTTTAACAGTTTTAGAGTTTTTAAATCAAAGTAATTGACTTTAGATACATTCACATTATAATTTTTTATAAGTGAGATAGTATGTGATACCACATTATTTAATAACTGCGGCAAAGAACAACTAAATAAACAGACATTTGTCGGCCCCGTAGCCTGATAGTAGCTCCCTTCGAAACACAGGGTCGCGAGTTCGAATCCCGCCCAGGGCAAACATTCGTGTGATCAGCACTTGTGTTTGCCTTGTGTCTAGATATTGTATAATGTAAATTATATCTCTATATATCAGCTGTCTGACACTCATAGTACAGGCTCTGCCTAGTTTGGGGTCAGATGGCCATGAACTGGTAACTTAGTGGGATGTCCCCACATATTTATTTCTTTATTTACATATAAAGAGATAGAGGGAGAGGAAGAGGTTATAAATCAGTTCGATATTCAAAATCAACCTTCCAAAGCACCCTTAATAAACGATAATAAAGGCTCCTTATCAAAGCAACCGCAAGATTAGGCCAACCTCCATAACCCACGGCAAAACCAGCTTTACCATTAGAAACATATAAAAGGGAGTAATATTTAATCAGGGTCCAATACGTGGACCATTCGTCATTGTCCCGACACAAAGGGACAGATTATAATCTCCAGTAATAAGTCCGCGAACGAAACTCCCAAATCTTAATTAGCTACAGGACGTTATTACACAAAATACAACGAAAATTAGACATTCGCATAAAGTAAGATTTATGTTGTGAAAATATAGGAAAATGTTGTATGAAAGTGGAAAGGAAGGATCAGTAGAAAATACTAAGCTTACACGCGGTCTTAGTCGGTAGACTTGAAAAGACAATCCTCGACGTGTTATACGAGAGCCAAGTAAATGAACGTGAATTACATTTATTAATAACTCGTTTAATACCAAGCGTAGTTAGATCTTAAATTAGTAACGAGGTGAATACAGGCAGAAAAAAAGTAATCGTTAAAAAATAAGTAGAACCATATTTGGTATTCTGTGGTGGAACGCAAGTAAAGTCAATTGTATAGTTTTCCCTACCTTTACTTGACTTGGCACACAGTATAAATAGTGCCATAATATAAAAAAAGTAAATTGTTATACTGTAGCTCATTTGTAGAACGTAGCTACGAATGTACTACGCTGCTACGGCGTAGCAATTTTTGTCGGTATATAGTTCTATGCTGTGCTACCATTTTCAAATAAATAAATTTTTAATTTACTTCGCAGATTTATTATAAAAGTAAGTAAATAGATATACTATGAAACTTTTTAGGAATATTTGAAAACTACTTTTAGACGATTCCAAGACACGAATGTCATTGTCTTAGAGTATAAATGAACATAGAGCACGTGTAACGCTCCGCTGCCTTTATGCCAAGCGTAAGCAGATGTTGTATGGGCGGTGAAATCAATAAATAACCTTTTGCTTTTTGGATTTGTTCCTAGAGTCATGTTTGCAACTTATCACTGCACATTTTACAATGTTCTCCAATTAAATTACTTATTTTCACCGGGAAAAACAATAGCACCTATAACCATTTCTTACTAAACAAACGCGCTGAAGATATTCGGACTGTGCATACTTCATAAGGCGTGTTCTATGCCTACCACTTTTCTTATTTATACTCTAAGTTCATTGATTGTAAGAATTTATATAATTTTGAAAAAAATACTCTGTGGCTGGTTAGTGAAATTTATTAAAAAATAAGTCAGAAATAAAAATTATTCCAAGGCTACGAATGAGGCAAAGATAGCAAATACATGCAAATCAAGTCTAGGTTATCTCAATTCCGGCAACATTAAACTACGCCAACGTCATCAACTACAATTCGCCCCACTTACGAATTCTATTATAAGTTCCAACTACCCTTTATACATAGAGTAATTTCGCTGTAGCAGACGGCATGGCCGGGGAAGTTTGCTCCGAATAGAATCTTCAATTAAACAGCTACGGAAGTGTCGGCTCGCTCCGCTTGACTCCGGGATAATTATCAAGAACGATACTCGGTAACACTATTTAGTCTTATTGATTTGAAGTTTCCCCTCTCTTCGCTTCCAATTTCAAACAGACGACGAGGGCAGGAGCGCAGATTTTTTTTTCTTGGCACAGTGCATTAAGTTTAAGATGGCCAGAGCTTTTTTGCGCTTTCTTAGTTTTGTTTTTTAAAAGCTGGCTCTGTGAAGAGTTGTTCTTAGTCATTTATACTGTGATGAAAGAAGGATTTGCACAATTTTATAGAAGTATTTAGACAAGTTTTCTACTACAGAATACGAACTACATGATTAATTGATATATAAATAATTCAGTAATTAAAATTCACAAAAGTTTAATGAAAATGATTGTTGAAAAAATACAGCCATGAGAAACAGATCAACGCATTACTACTGATTCGGTAATCCTTACAAATATTATTTTTAAAATTGTGGTCTTGTCTAAAGTAGAGAAAAAAACCTTTCGTTAAAGTAGCTAGTTAGTTAAAAACATCATAAATGCAAAGTATAGCA
The DNA here is from genome assembly GCA_948473455.1 of Teleiodes luculella. NCBI lineage: Eukaryota > Metazoa > Arthropoda > Insecta > Lepidoptera > Gelechiidae > Teleiodes > Teleiodes luculella. The sequence continues at coordinate 11,869,333 of OX419593.1, forward strand.
TAACCCTTTCTAATCATCATTAATTTTTACAGTTCCAAAATTAAAAAGTGACATGGAAAAAACAAGTGACGTTCTGTAATCCGGCCACAGCTGTCAGTTGTCGGTTAAGCTTTCGTGTGGAAATATGGCTTGTCATCGTGAAGGCCACTCATAGGGCCCCGTTTCGCGAATCGCAAGTCACAAGTACAATTTTATATTCATTGCGTAGCCAATAGGACTCAATTTAACGCCTTTGTATTTTTATCATACTAACTACGCAATGCACGTCGAATGGTATAGGTAGGTATGAGTTGTGGTTTCGTGAAGCGAATCCCAGTCGGTCGCGGGCAATCAGGTCATTTTTCATTCCACCGATGGACACACCGGGTAATCCTCGTCAAATAAACATAAAGGGCCCACTCTAGTTTTTCAAATATGGGCTTTGGTTGGAAAAGTTTTAGAGTCTATTAAAAAGCTTAGAGTATAAATAAACATTGAGCACGCGCATCCGTTGCCATTATGCCAAGAGTAAGCAGATGTTCTATGGGCGGTGAAATCAATTCAATAACATTTTTCGTCTTGGATTTGTTCCTCGAGTCATGTTTGCAACTTATCAGTGCACATTTCACAATGTTCTATTAAATTACTTATTTTCACCGGGAGAAAAAATCAGCTCCGATAACCATTTCCAACGCGCTGAAGATATTTCGACTGTGCGTAACCGTGCTTACGATGCATGCTTGATAAGGCGCGCTCTATGCCTAGGTACCACATTTTTTTATACTCTTAGATTAACAAGATATTAACGATGATTGTGTGTGGCCCATGGACCTATCTATGTTACTTAGTCCAGGTTTGGCCTAAGAATCTAGCATACATGAATCTACCTCGGCTGTGAGTATTGCCACTTCTTACCAGCCCCTCTAATATGCCACGCGTGAAGACATAATTTTCTCGTGCGTATTATCTTATCTATTATTTTATTCTGTGCCTATTGGAGGATATTTCAATATGGCGAGTTTCTCGCAACTTTTTTACAGTAAAAGTGCGACAAACTTTTGTCATAGCACTTCATGTTCCGGGGGCAGGCCATATTTTTATATAAAATGTACAGTGGGTACTTGGGTAGCACAAGCAACTGGATATTCGTAATTCACCCTTAGGTAGTGCTACAAATAACGGTGCTTTTATTTATACCTAGTGTTTTACCATAGTCCTACCTCATTAACATATGTCCCTCTTTAATTAAATTAATATTTCTCTTTGTTTTATGAATCACTATATAAAGACAGACAGAATTACTTTCGCATTTATAATATTAATAGGGATTTATGCGGTACACCGAATCCCTTAGTTTCACAAACTGAGGGTTAACCTACTCGACTGGTGTAACAACAAGTCGTTAACTATTTGGGATGGAAGCGCTGACCCGAAATAACTGTTCATCATGATGACATTACAAAAACCGTAGCTCTGATTTGCCCTCATAATCTGAGTTTAGTAGCTAGATACAGAAGTTGTTTTGGACTTGGTAGATAACCCAACCGAGGTGATGTTTTTAGATTTCTAGAAAAACAGGAAGCTTTGCTATATGATAATTTCGATATTTGTTCTGTGGGGAATAGTATAGTTAAAATAAATCGGTTCATAATTGGTGGAGACATCTTATTAAAACACGGGTCGAATTGAGAACTTTCACCTTCTTTGAAGTCAATTAAACAAACATATATTGTAATTTTTATTTAAACTTTATTGTAATGTGTAACAAGTTATTCATCATAATTATGGCAAGTTGAAACGTATAATTGTTAATTGTAAAACATGGGCGTTAGCCTGAAAATTTATTTATTTTATACAGTATGTATGTACGGCCAGTCACCGTGACATTTGAGTCAGTACACAAATTAATGTAGGTAGTTGTAATGGTCAGCGTTCCTAGAAATTGCTTAAACTACACCTCGACACGCACAGACATCCGATCATCTATAAAGATAGGACATACGAATGCAAAGAAAAAAAAAACTCTATGTAATAATGAATTATACTATACTAGCTTAACCGCTTTACCCGTGGGAATGTACTATTCTGATGTATAAGCTAGATTACTGTAAAGTTTCATCAAAATCCATTCAGTAGTTTTTGCTTGAAAGAGTAACAAACATACATTCATCCATAGTCACAAACTTTCGCGTTTATAATATTAGTAGGATTGTACCAGATAAGAAACTTTGCAACACTGAAAAGAATCCACAATCATTTTAAAAGCAGTTGAAAACACCAGTATGGGAACGAAAGCAGCACATACGTCTGGACAATCGCTAAACGAAATTCGACTCAACTGCTGCGGAATAAAAGCGCTCTACATATCAAAGTGTCCAGCCGCTAGTGTTGGTTACTGTACAAAGGGCCTAGTTAAAGAGTACCTATCTAACATTATAATCATGCTAATATTATAAGAAAAATATTAGAAAAATGAGGTGAAAACGAGGTGGCTTGCAAGGCACTTCGTTACAAGCCTTTGAGTCATGAAGGAAAAAAAAATTAACGCGCCCAAATCAAGGGCCTGACACACTTTGACAGAAAAAGATAGTCTTATTGCGATTCCTAAAAGAGGAAATAGAAAAGATGCATCATGTTTTGTCTCTATCACCGACCGAGCATTTTTTCATTGCCGGGTTATAGGCACACTTCATATCATATAGTATACTAGTTAATTTATTGTCGGGTTATAGGCACACTTCATAGATAGACTCAATGTATGTCTTTCTCTTACGCCCGGTCGCACGGTGGCGAATCTATAACTACTATACTATATCTATGGCCCAAATGGAGTAGTAATCAAAATGTACTATGGGTGCCGGCTGAGACATATTTTTTGGACTCACACACGCATTCACATAATATGAATGTCTCTATCTTTTTCTAACGTACCGTATTCAAAGATGTGTGATGGAGACTGATAGAGTTAAAAGACAAACCCCGTCTCCCACTTCCACCTACCCTCCCACCCCTCTGAGCGACCGCATTGGTTTCGATACAAAATAGGCATGATTACTACTCCATATGGGCGCGGAATTTTTTTTCCTTCATGCTTTGAGTGTACTCAAGGCTGTCAGCCGATGTGTCGCTGTATCGAAAACGCTACATTAATAAAAAGACAGACTATAAAAAAGCTGTTCCACCTTAACGTACTACGTCTCAAGTAATAAATATTTCTTATATAAATTACATCCACTTCGTTTGACACTATAAGGGAGATATAAGCCGCTGGATGCTCCTCCATTACAGCGCATTATGTATTTATGAGTTCTCAAGCAGACTACCAGGCACGGACTTAGGCAACCATTCTCTGTAAGTATCCAAATATCACTACATAGTATAAAACAAAGTCGCTTTCTCTGTCCCTATGTCCCTCCCTATGTCCCTTTGTATGCTTAAATCTTTAAAACTACGCAACGGATTTTGATGCGGTTTTTAATACATAGAGTGATTCAAGAGGAAAGTTTTTAAGTATAATACATGCATAATATACTTAAGGATAACCCACAATAACTATTTTCCCGTGCGGAGCCGGGGCGGGTCGCTAGTATAAATAATAATAAAAATCCTACTAATAATTATAAGCGCGAAAGTTTGTGAGTATGGATGGATGTATGTTTATTACTCTTTCACGCTTAAACTACTGAATGGATTTTAATAAAACTTTACAGTAATCTAGCTTATACATCGGAATAACACATAGGCTACTTTTTACCGAAGGAAAATACCTCATTCCTACGGGAAAACGGTTAACGCGGGCAGAGCTAATAATAAATGTATTTAAATAATATTACTTTACATCACAACTATAATTTAAGAGCTTATGTAACCGAAGTAAAAAAATAGAAAATTTGGCCAGTTTTAAATAGCATTCGTCATCGATTTGAGCTATCATGCTATTTATTTATAGCATGTTATGAGATCATGTTTTATAATTTAATTTAACAAACAGAATTCAAAATTATAAAATTTTAATGTAGAGTGCAGGTCACGTGCAGTATGCAGTCGTAAGAGAATATATTTTTGAAAAGAAAAAATAAAATACTGTCCTAACAGTATTATAGTAACATATCCTTAAACACAATTCATTTTCTTCTTCGTTTCTCGTACACATAGAATTTACCTTGTAGCCCAAGTTCGGCCCTGTGTTATAAGCCAAGACGTTTAGCAGACTAAACTATAGCTTCCTAGTAGTAATCACATCTAAATATTATGATGGCGGCAGGGTATTCCAATATATTGCGGAATACTTTACCAGGTGTTTTGCCTCGCCTGGGAAATATTAAATTTTTGCAATACCCCTTCAGCTTGTTTATTTTAAAGACAATCCTTTTCTTGACCAATAAGTAGATATTGCAAATAGACATTTGTTTCGTTTATTTTTGGATAGAAATATAAGTTGATAACGTCCTATCTATCATAGTCATAAATGTTTTTTTGCAGTGATGGTTCATACGTAGATCAGGAACCAGACACAGGTTTCTTTTTCCATAAGCTTTCAATATCTATGCTACTGTAAATTACCGAATTTTTAGATTTTCCTGTGACATACAAAGATAAAGAGAGCAATTTATGTCAATGATTTAACAACATTCTGGAATATACTAATATTATGAAAAGGAAATTTTTTTATCGTTTGTTTGTTTGCATTGAATAGGCTCCGAATGTACTGAACTAATTTTAATGAAATCCGGTACAAAAATAGAATAGACCTTGAGGAAGGACATAGGCTAACCGCGGGAAAACTCCTTATTCCCACAAGAAAATCTGTTACCGCAGTGCGGTAAGCTAGTAATTTATAAATATCTAATATAAATCTATGTAACATTAATTAATAGGTAAAACACTTTATTTAGATTTTTGCGTCGTCAACGTCCTTTAATGGATCAGAGGTCAAAACCAAAGTCAACAATGGTTTTCACTAATTGGGTAACCAAGATAAACAATAGCAATGACATTATGGCACAGTGGATTCTAGCCTGTGTGGTACGAATTGCATTCAGGCATACCTAACTTGAACACGACACTGTTTCACTATTAAATTCCAGCTATTATTTGAATTATGATATAACATTTATAGGTACTGTGGCGTGCATGCGTCCTACATGCTCGCCGCGTTCGTGCTGGCAGCCTCTTTCCGCGTTTTGAGCCATTTAATTATGAAAAGTAATATCAATTTGAATTTCGTTGATGAGAGAGAGATGGCCGTAGCCCGTGCTACGAGCCTGACGCCATTTTTATAATTTCCCAAATCTTTTGTAATGTTTCGTTAATAAGTTTCTAATATATAATTCACAATTTAAAAGCCTACGTTGTTTTCCTTGTCCTCCACCATTAGGGCCGGTTCGTACAGTACACACGTAGTAAATGCTTAAGATTTATTTGTTTTATTGTAATATTTTTAGGGACTAACATACGAATAAATTTTAGGCATAATTTTGTTGAGAGCCCATTATATGTTACCACCGAGGGGCTTAAGCCTACCCTAAACTAAATGAGGATAAATAGGTGTATGCAGGTTTCCTTTACCTTAAGAGCGTCAATTAAATGCACATTGAATTTGGAAATTCAATGTTTTTAACCAAGTCCGGTGAAGCTTGATTCGTCGTAGGTACATTAATGACAAGTTATGTGACTAGACTTAAATCTGCGCCTCTCTAATGGAGGCTAACGGCCCTAACCTACGAGTCACCGACGCCACACTCTCATTTAAATAAGTATTGATGAGGATTCCTCTTCCGCTTCCTCATAAAGAGGAGGTTCCGCAATATTTGTACTTCCTCATCCACTACCGCTTCCACATGAAAAAATCTCTTCCACTTCCACATAAATTATGAGGAATATAAGAGGAATTCATTTTTATTAAATTGAATCTTCTAATAATTAAATTCGATTTCTAAAAGATAATTCACATTTAACGTAATGAATAAATACTGCTTCTTTTATTTTATTTCCAACAAAAACTATAAAAAATATGTCACTGTGTCTGTATAATTGCTTATATTCCTCATCCGCTTCCTCATCCACATCCTCTTCCTCTTAGAAACTTCCTCATCCTCAACCGCATCCTTTAAATTTGTACTTGCCACTTCCCCTTTCGCTTGCTCTTCCTCATAACCACTTCCTCATCAACTCTAATTTGAATTACGCCAATAATTCATTTGATACCAAAACATAATAAAACGTAAATTTAATTAAAACATACTTACCCGAATCCAGTTAACCAAATAACGTGTGAATTGAATAATTAATATGTAAGTGTTTAGAAACAACCCATGGAAACAACCCAGAAACCAATGTAGCAAAATAATATAACCATGTTGAATAGGTTCATTATCACAGCTGGTCATCCATTATGGATGGGCATGGCCGGGCTTCGAACTTGGAACTCTCCGTAACTAAGTTAGGCGGCAATTAAACACTGACTTATATCTGAAACATCGACTAAGGAAGATGTTTGGATAAGCCTCGGGTAGGAAAAATATTTTATATGTTGATTGAATTAACAGCGTCCGTGGCCGAGTGGTTAAAAGTTCGCCTCTCATTACGGAGGTGTCGGGTTCGAATCCGAGTAAATTATGAAATTTTGATATTTTTTCCAGTTTAGTTATAGGAATAACCTGTAGGCCTACTACGCAAGAAGCGACAAACGCGACATATTGACAGAACCACTATGGCTCTAATGTCACTATGTCGCGTTTGACAGCTTCTCGAGCCTGTCTCTTTTTACCCGACTGCAAAGGAAGGGTTATGTTTTTTTACATAGTAAGCCTACTGATTGTATTAAAATTAAAATAATCCGTGTTTCGGGAGGCACGCAAAACTGTTGGTCCCGGTTACTTACTTATTCAAGAATTTAGTCTATACGAGCTAGGTCAGACAGAAGCCTTTGGTGATTCTGACACCATATAATTAAGAAAAAAGATAGATAAGAGTATAGATTGTAACTAGTATAGATAGCAGTTACAGTAACAGTGGTAACAGCGTTGTTGATATTCTAGTCGTATACCGGGTTAAGTCCCGGCTGATCCCACGGCGGACGAGTTTATCTCGCATTACCTGGATTGTTCCACACTTACGCCTGTACACGTACGGACTGCTCCTGTGATTATAGTACGGAGTGAGATAGATATAGATTACGTCACAATCACCTCGTCTCATCGTGAGGAAATTTGCACTTACTAGCTCAGAAATTCAAAGGTTGTGGACCTCATCGGTGCGTGTCTCTTAGTCAACCTAAACGTTATTCACTGTAATCCAGTGTGGGCTTGGGCCCCTAAGTAGGTGTGGTTCAAGCTATAATCCTCCCCTATGAAACCTTAATGAAATTCAATTTTGAATATGCCAAAAAATGGTATTGAATTAGTAGTAAATAGTATCATTGTAAGAAAAATTGGTATCATTATGATTCTGAAGATATAGCTATAGTTTGGGGAGGATTATAGCTGGATGTTCAAGCTATAATCCTCCCCTCTCGTACAGCCAAGCGGTGGGGTCTTTCGACTTAGTATAAATCCAAAAAAATAGACATGAAATAGTATTCATTGCTCACTAAAGAAAGAAAATTAGACGCGCTGTAGTTCCGAAGATATAGCTACTGGTTGGGGAGGATTATGGCTTGAGCATTTCAATTTTGCTCATTTCTGCACTTCGCTTTGTTCTTTCATCCCAAAATTGGTATCAAAAATTGGTATTGAAATAGTATCGTCAAACTACATTCGATTTGTTACGAAAAACATCGTAAAAGTACTTTAAAAATGCATGTAAAGTTCTACATACAAATTGGTTTTAAGTCCCTATAATACACAGTACGATAATACACAGCCAGCAAAGCATGGCCGACAATTGAATGCCAAACAATCAAATCCACATTAAATATTATCAATACAATATCGGACCGTGTCTATCAAACCCGTCCAATAATGCACGGCAAGGACTATACGACTCCGTAACCGCAATGCATGTTTGGCATTCATTTGTCGGCCATGCTTTGCTGGCTGTGCATTATCGTACTGTGCATTATAGGGACTCAAAACCAATTTGTATGTAGAACTTTACATGCATTTTTAAAGTACTTTTACGATGTTTTTCGTAACAAATCGAATGTAGTTTGACGATACTATTTCAATACCAATTTTTGATACCAATTTTGGGATGAAAGAACAAAGCGAAGTGCAGAAATGAGCAAAATTGAAATGCTCAAGCCATAATCCTCCCCAACCAGTAGCTATATCTTCGGAACTACAGCGCGTCTAATTTTCTTTCTTTAGTGAGCAATGAATACTATTTCGTGTCTATTTTTTTGGATATAAACTAAGTCGAAAGACCCCACCGTTTGTCTGTACGAGAGGGGAGGATTATAGCTTGAACATCCAGCTATAATCCTCCCCAAACTATAGCTATATCTTCAGAATCATAATGATACCAATTTTTCTTACAATGATACTATTTACTACTATTTCAATACCATTTTTTGGCATAGTCAAAATTGAATTTCATTAAGGTTTCTAAGGGAGGATTATAGCTTGAACCACACCTAAGTAGGGACGTATAATGTACACAAGCCAGCACATGCGGTTGGACATTCACACTACGAAATTCACTCCTACCGCTACGGAATACGGGTGCTCTCAAGGACAACATGTCCAGCCGCAAGAATTAACAATTAGTAGAATTATGTGAATTTATTTATTAGTATTGGTCTAACAGAAAATCCCAATTAATACATTTATTTATTTATACTTAATATAACTCTACTTTTTACTTAGGGCTCTCGGGAAATTATATTTTATGTGCAAACAAAAGCTGGACATAATATAAATTATTATATCATTGCACAATACCATGAGAATAAAATTACTAAGTATAAGCAAATAAACATAATTCCTAAGTATTATACATTAATAGTGGTGATTATTTAAATATGAAAGTGTTTTGATTTGATTTAAAAACTATGTATAACTCACTGTATCTGTTCGATAAACAATTATCGAATTCGCTATTAAATTAACACTTTCTCCCTAATCCTTTCAATATTATTTTCTACCATCTCCTTTGGTGACGTAATGATCTAATAAGTAAGCGAGGTGCAAAGTGTGGTAGCTTCCATCAAACTTGGCCCACCGGATCCGACAACTCGTTTGCCGCCATTCATAGCATTGATTTCACAGCTCTTATTACGCAGGCCACAAATCCAGCGTTTACGAGTATTTAGTCACAGAAGATCAAATAGTAGTCCCTCAAAACATTCCGTTCCATTAGTCAATGTATGCCACCAGTCAGTACCAATAAATTATACAAAGGGACCAAGTATTGAATCCTGTGGCAGTCACATTAAAATGCAGAGTTGTCACTAAGGACGCTATCAATGGCTGCCTGGCGTGCCTTCCGTACCCTCTTAACCCACTGGCAACACATTATCAAGGAGAAGATTCACTTAGCGACATAATTCAAATAAATAGCAACCCTAGCTTCGTTACAATAAAGTGGAATTCAGATCGCACGGCACTAGCTAAAACACAAAGTAGCTGCCTCCCTTTCTATCGCATATTGCGCCGATTCGCGCCTCTACACTAACACTTTTAGTTCCGTATCTAAAACCTCCCGAGAGGACGCATCGATAGATAGATAGATAAAAAGTTTATTTCTCAAATTGACACACCCAAAACATAAAATAGAAAAACAAAAGAATACCTACATTGATAAAAAATATACAGACAAAATAAAACAGAAAAAATCAAAAAAGCTAAACAAACTGTATGCTGAACGTCTGATCGGCCGATTATACCTAAACGCCTGATTTAGTTTCACGGTTTTGTTAGTATGTACCTATTTTATTTCTACAGCTTTAACTAGACATCTCCTATTTCGTCTATGGTTGCCTATTACACTCAATAGTGTCCATAAAGTTATCTTAGTGTATCGCTGTCTGTAGACAAAATTAAAGTAAATGCCTACATTAAAAATAAAATATACGATTGAACAGAATAAAGCAAAGTGTCCTCTATCATACATCATCATCATCACATATAATATACTCTAATTTAACTACGCGTATGTCCCAACTATGATTCTAATGTCACTATGTCAAGTTTGACACCTCAAACTTCTCGCGCATTACGTAATAACCCTATATACTGAAACTTTTGTAAATTCTAACCTGATTTATTCCTTATTATAGAAAGTTGTTTCAAACTTGCGTTTCAGACATCCGCTGTTTTAGAGGCCCGATGCAAAGAATAGTGGCTCGAACTAACCCAATTACAGCATCCGGCATCATGAGGAAGAACTTCCCTTCGGATCAAAAGGATGGTTGCTAACGAAAACAGAAATATTCTTTGCATCACTACTACCTACGCGAACTTCGGAAGCCAAGAAGAAAACATCCCTACTTATTTTCAAAATGGCTTCCGAAACCTAGTGGTCGCTACTTCTATAACGTTATGGATATTTTGTCATAGTAGTTATTCAACGGTATAGCCGTAAACTTCTTTTTTTTCTCAAGAAATCAATAATGGTTTTGGACCAATCGTATTTTCATTTAATTCGTGAAAATAATATTCTCTCTCCTCGAGATAAAATAAAACCAAATTTCACTTTAAATCCGTTCCGATGGTTAAATTTAGTTTCAGTTATTTCAATGTTATCACTATTTATTTAGTAGCAATGCTCTTCTTATTGTTTGCTTTTCAATCAGGTTATATTTGTTTTATTTTTACATCAACCTTTTGCGAAATGTATTTTAAAACAAACTTTAGAAATATTGATACTTCTTCTCAAAGTCTCCATGTTTCAAAAAGGTTTGGATATTTTCCAATTGAGTAAATATCTTCTACTTTGATATACGACGCCACTTGTACCCAGACGGGTCAGGCCGAGAGCTGAAAACAGGCCAAACCAAGATGGCTATTAATTTAATGTAAACACACTTATTTTCTTTAGGTATTCTTTTATTTTACTTCAGTTTTAAAAGTTTAATGGTCTAACTAAGGCAAAACCACAAAAGAAACTATTTCTACTCTGCCTGCCAAACATGGGGATTGTGGCAAAGGATCATGTATCTACTATGCTGTGTAATACAATTACAATAATATTAAATAAATATAAAGTAATAAAACAACAACTGGTAAGTACGCATTTATACAGTGTTTCAAACAGGTCTTAGTGAGATACCCTTTACGCATACTTTGTAATGCATACCTCGAACAAACAAAGCGTATGTTACTTAAAACTTATTTAAGCTTAATTAAGTATCTACAAGATACATTTACCTATCTAATTTAATACAAGAAGAGCGTCGGTGGCTAAGTGGCTAGGGCCATTGACTTCCATTCGGAAGTTCTCGGGTACGAACCACGGCAAGTACCAATGTGTTTTCGATTTTCGAATTCATATGGACCGTTTATTCGACGCTCTAACGGTGCAGGAAAACATCGTGAGGAAATCTACACACACCTGAGAAGTAATCCAAGGGTTGTGTGTGAAGTTGACCAAACCACACTGGGCCAGCGTGGTCGACTAAGGCCTATTCACCCTGATTTTAGGGTGGGGACATATTATAATTTTTTCGTCTCTATATACGTATTTGTAGCATAAGTACAACAACCTCCGTGGATGAGTGGTCAGGACATTGCAGGCTGAATCACCTGATTGTCCGAAAAGAAAAATGATTCCGTGCTTCAGAAGGCACGTAAAGCCGTTGGTCCCGGCTACTATCTACGGATGTAGTCGTTATAAGAGCCATGTCGGAAGCCTGAGGCGGCTCAACAATTCCGACACCAGGGTTTGTGAGGTAGGTTAACCTCGAAATCCACTCGATAAGAAGAAAAGCATAAGTACAAAACTCTATCGACCTCCCAGTATCAGAAGCTCATTACGTGTAAGCCCCGCCAAGTCGTGTAAGGGCCGCCATATCCGCGCAAACAACTGCAAAGAGACTCGCGGGATTTGATTTGCATAGGGAAACGCTCGCGCCCGCCGCCAGAGAGCGCTGCTTGCAATATCCCGCGCACAGAAGTCAACTAACTGAAATGCCACCCAATCTAATAACAAAGGACGACTTTTTTCTTATGGTACTCGTACTAGCAGAGCTTGCTTTGTGCCAGTGTCTGGTTTACTCCCCAAGACGTGTAGACATTGTAAAAGAAGAGAACGGCTTAGAAGAATACTACTACGATATAATAATTACTGAGGTAGCAATTTCTACCTCGCCCTATTACAGCGAGGAAAGGTTTAATTGTTTGTCCGCATTAAATAAGCTCCGAAACTACTGAACCGATTTTAATAAAACTTGGAATAAAATAGAATATATCTTGGGGAGTAACATCGGCTCCCTTTTACTGCGGACAAATTCCTTATTACCACGGAAAAAATTGTCAACGCAGGCGAAGCCGCGACGCGGTAACCTAGTACATATGCCATAAATTTAGGTGTAAGCTAAGCTATATTTATAGCTTTCTTTCTCCACTACAGGCACCAATAAAAATCTACAACAAAAATCTTACTTATTGAATGGGCACTTCTACTTCACAAACTATTAACGGTTCTATGAATACCTCCGCACCCTGAAACACGATCTTATTTAAAAGTCACACCCGGTACGATTTTATAAAGGAATAATGTCTACGTGAGAAACTTTCAACTTTTCAACGGCGAAGTAAAAAATGTGACGTACGCTTCTTTGCCTTTGTGCTCTCCTTATTATTTATCTATTTTTTTAGGTTGCAACTTTGTGTTAGAAATGATGTTTTGCAGAGGTGCATAATGATGTTTATATTGCACTGTGTTTCAATCAGGGAAGTGGGAAAAAGTGTTCAGTAAAGAATGAAGAACTGTTTATTTCTGTAGTTTTCTTTTCACGTAGTTCTAGTTGTTTACCAGGAACGATTTAAAGTTTTTACTGTGGTAATAATTAATTTTCAATATCTAGTGTGGTAATAAATTTCCTCACTATGTTTTCCTTCACAATAAGAGCGACAAATAATCATAGATACATATTATGGTTCCGAAATTCCAAACCACTTTAGTGTTTATACGTGGCAGGGCTCGTAAGCGCGACTTCTAATGAGAACCAACGGCGCTACACACTAAACCACGGACGCTTTCTTTCGATATTACATGATGGTTTAATCTTCGATAAATACCCATCTATCGTATTGGAGGATCTACCGCCATTAAGAGGGTGAGCAGGTGCTTAAGTTGTCATTTTCCGACACCGGTGGCGTAATGACGTGTAATCCATCTAATGCTTGAGTTTCCAATGGTATTAGAAAATATTACATTAAAAAATCGAATAGTATAAAAATATACGTCAGCGTATTTTTTTATTTTCATATCGTTCTTTTTAGTTAGACATCAAATACAGCTAGTTAACTTATTTTACCTGAAAGTCTTTCAATAAAATACCTATAAGAATAAAATAGAAAGAACAAAAAATGAAGGAAGACATAGATACTTTAAAAACTCTGATAAATTACTCTGATAGTTGACATTTCTGTCGTCTTTTTTAGGGTTCCATACCTCAAAAACGAAAAACGGAACCCTTATTTATAGGATCACTCGGGTGTGACACAGCGTTTCGTTTTTTTTTCAAAGCCTAATTTGTCATCCAAAAGTGGCCTGCATGTTTTAAATTAATTATTTAATGTCACACGTCCGTCTTTGGGTCACGGATTTAAATTTTAACTCAATCAGTCCAGTTCTTTCGGCTGATGATGAAGAACTTCGTTTGTACGGAACCCTCTCCAAGCGAGTTCAACTCGCACTTGACCGGTTTTTTATTTTAGACCACGAAATCGATTGATCTTCGAACGAGCCTGCCAGTGACAAAAAAACTCTGTTGGGTATCTATTCCAAAATGTAATAATAACTTAACATACCTACTTAGTAGGTACTAAATCATACTTCATCATACTAACTAATATTATAAAGAGGAAAGATTTGTATTCTTGTGTGTGTGTGTGTGTATGTTTGTAATGAATAAACTCAAAAACGACTAACCGATTTCAAAAATTCTTTCATCATTAGAAAGTAACATAGGCTACCTTTTACCACAGGAAAATGTCCCATTTCCACGGGAAAAACTGTTAACCCGGGCGGAGCTGCGGCGGAAAGCTAGTGTATAATGATGAGCTATGTATGGGACTGTTGCCACTGGTGCCTACATATGGGCTTACCGAGGGGTGGCAGGGGGGGGCAGCTGCCCCCCCCTGGAATCCCGCTGAACATGTATGAACTCGCCTAATTTTTAATCAAAGTGTAAACTGGGCCTTATGCTCTAACTTTTAAATAAACCGCGTAGTAAACACTGGCAAAATGCACGGTGCAATTGCCAAAAACCGCGCACGACGATGGCGGACGAAAACTTGTAAACAGTATCGATTCTTTCACAGAAGACATTATAAACCGTTTTGCAGAAGATCTTCGAAAATTACTTAGTAGAAGCGATTTAAATAAAATAAAAATGCATGCATAGTCAAATTTACTTTTATTTATTTAATTACCTAGAACGCAGGATCATTTGCGGCTGTTTGCCCTACACACCACACTTAACTACTATACCTGTAACACTCGCGGCTCACCACGAGTTCAGGCGAGCCAGCGAGGACAGACAATGAAAAGAGCGGCCAAGTGCGAGTCGGAATCGCCCATGAAGGGTTCCATAGCAGCCAGTAACTTAATATAAAAGTTTTTGTAGTTCGTTGTGACCTCAATCGAAGTTTTAATAATAGTGAAAGGTAAATTGCTGTTTACGATTTATGATGTATTAAAAAAAAACTACTTACTAGATCTCGTTCAAACCAATTTTCGTTGGTAGTTTTCATGGTAATGCACATCATATATTTTTTTTAGTTTTATCATACTCTTATTTTAGAAGTTAGAGGGGGGGGGACACACATTTTTCCACTTTGAAAGCGTCTCTCGCGCAAACTGTTCAGTTTAGAAAAAAATGTTATTAGGAACCTAAATATCATTTTTGAAGACCTATCCATAGATACCCCACACGTATGGGTTTGATGAAAAAAAAAATTTTTAGTTTCAGTTCAATGTATGGGGACCCCCTAAATTTATTGTTTTTTTTCTATTTTTGTAAGAAAATCTTAATGCGGTTTACAGAATACATCTACTTACCAAGTTTCAACAGTATAGGTATTATAGTTTTGGAATAAAGTGGCTGTGACATACGGACGGACGGACGGACAGACAGACAGACAGACATGACGAATCTATAAGGGTTCCGTTTTTTGCCATTTGGCTACGGAACCCTAAAAAGGAGAAGAGCTTGGTAGTTGGAGGCCGAGGAAGTCTGCTTGCGCGGCATTAGGAATAAAACTTCGTTTTCACTAAACACAGTCTTTCACTGATTTATTTGGAGTAGGTTAGGGTTAACACGTAAGTAAGTACAGAGTTTATAAAATTATAAATTAAACTTTGGGAAATGGCCTATTAGAGCGGACTCTCAAAGGAGATTCGTTTAAAAAATTTGCGTACCGCCAACTGATTATTGATAAGAAAAAACATTATTGAATATTAATTCAGAAGTTTTGAATCTACAGCTATGCAAAGTATGTTCGAAACGCTATTTTCGAAAAATTATTTTTTAAATAACTAGGGAGGGCGGAAAAAGCAACATGTTGTATATTTGTAATCTACTCATGATGCCCTTTCATTTGATACCCCACACGGTTAATTTTTTTCTTTTTTTATTGGGTTTGAGGAGGCTCGGCTAAAATGGAAACCTACCACGCTCGCTCGTGGCAACAAGTATTTTTATATATAGCTTAAGGTCCCTAGAACACATATGAAAAATCAGTTGGCGGTACGCAATTTTTTTAAACGAGGTGCCAGTGGGAGCCTGCTCTATATCTAGCTGAGGCTCGGAGGAAAAGATAAAATGGATAAAATGACATATGATATGAATGACGAATGAATTCCAAAATTGAATATTCGAATTTAAACGAAAAAGAAACGGTAAATGCGATGAGAATGAGGTGGCAACGAGGTGGCATGCAAGGCACCTCGTTACATACCTAATGTTTCATGTAAGTGTGTTTGCGTAGTGTGTATGACAAAAAACAGCCGCGGACGATCCGAAAACAAGGTCTTGCATTCGGACCACGTGACTGACACAAGCCTACGTCATCATGCGCTGTTCATCCATGTCTATTAACACGCATTCGACTGCAAGACCTTGTTTTCTTAGATCATGATCCGGCCTAAAATTTGATTTGCCCCCCCCTAGGCCAGAAGCTGGGTACGCCCATGGGTGCCTAAAAAGGTTGAAACCTGTGTCACAGGTCACCAGGCCCTCACACACTACACTAAAATATCGGAAAATATGTGCAAAGAGCACGGAAAGGATTCGGCAAAGTTGCCATTATATTTTTACATCGGAAGACATTGCATTCAGCTCTCATACAAAATGCAAAGGGAGGAATAGCGTGAATCCAGACTGACGGGAATAGCCCGGTCGATACTGTGAATCGCCGGTTTCGGATCAGACAGTTCATTCTTAATGACATAGTTTCATTATTCTTCATGAAAACACTTACAGGATGATTTTTTTAAATTGACCTGTGCTTGAGTCGAAAAAGTACGACGGATCAAGCTTCACCGGACTAGCGAGAGACTCTACCCCAAAAAAAAGTCATTTTACAGGATGAGTCGAAGCTGATGCCCAATTGATATTGATGAATTTAATGTCTTCATCATCATCATTTCAGCCGAAAGACGTCCACTGCTGGACAAAGGCCTCCCCCAAAGATCTCCACGACGATCGGTCCTGCGCTGCCCGCATCCAGCGGCTTCCCGCGACCCTCACCAGATCGTCGGTCCACCTTGTGGGGGGCCTGCCCACGCTACGTCTTCCGGCGCGCGGTCGCCATTCGAGAACCTTTTTGCCCCAACGGCCGTCGGTTCTACGCGCAATGTGCCCAGCCCACTGCCACTTAAGCTTAGCGATTTTTCGGGCTATGTCGGTGACTCTGGTTCGCCTACGGATCTCATCATTTCTGATTCGATCACGCAAGGAAACTCCAAGCATAGCCCTCTCCATCGCTCTTTGGGTGACTTTAAGCCTTCTTATGAGGCCCATTGTAAGCGACCACGTCTCGGATCCATAAGTCATCACTGGCAACACACATTGGTCAAAGACTTTTGACTTGAGACACTGCGGTATTTGGGACGAAAAGATATTGCGCAGCTTCCCGAACGCTGCCCAGCCGAGTTGGATTCGACGATTGACCTCCTTCTCGAAGTTGGATCTACCTAATTGGACTGTTTGTCCCAGGTAGACGTAATGATCTACAACTTCGAGAGATGAGTCCCCAACTTTTATTGGAGTGGGTACTACATGGGAGTTCGACATGACTTTTGTCTTCTCCATGTTCATCTTAAGACCCACTTGTTGGGAGACTCTGTTAAGGTCATCGAGCATTGTGCCGAGGTCCTCCAAGGTCTCAGCCATGACTACGATATCATCGGCAAACCGAAGGTGAGAGATGTACTCGCCATTGATATTGATGCCATGTCCTTCCCAGTTCAGAAGCTTAAAGACATCCTCCATTGCAGCGGTGAACAGTTTCGGAGAAATAACGTCTCCCTGTCTCACACCCCGCTGCAGTTGGATTGGTCTGGAGTTCTGATCCTGGAGCCGGACAGACATGGTGGCGTTCTCATACAAACACTTGAGCACCTCAATATATCGGTAGTCGATTTGGCACCTCTGAAGAGACCGCAGCACTGCCCAAGTCTCAATCGAATCGAAGGCCTTCTCATAGTCCACGAACGCTAAGCATAGTGGCTGGTTATACTCCTCAGTCTTCTGTATAACCTGCCGCAGCGTGTGGATGTGGTCTATGGTACTAAAGCCCTTTCGGAAACCGGCTTGTTCGGGAGGCTGGAAGTCGTCGAACCTGCGCGCGAGACGATTCGTGATGACTCTCGAAAACAATTTGTAGATATGGCTCAGAAGCGAGATGGGTCTGTAGTTCTTCAAAAGGGTTTTATCACCCTTTTTAAAGAAGAGGACCACCACGCTTCTAAGCCACGCCTGCGGCGTTGTACCTTCGAGGATGACGGAATTGAACAGTTTCTGAAGGGCTTTCAAGACCGGTGTACCACCTGCCTTCAGAAGCTCAGCAGTTATTCCGTCATCACCCGGTGCCTTATTGTTCTTTAACTGTTTGAGAGCCATCCTAATCTCGTACAGGCTGACGTCCGGGATGTCTTCGGTGTAGTGTCGGGTTAGCCTAGCTCTGGGGTCAGTTGCAGCTTGGCTGACAGGTGTCCGTGTTGTCGTGTACAGCTGTCCATAGAACCCCTCGATTTCCTCCAGTAACTCAGGCTTAGATGACACGGTTCTACCGTCCGAAGTCTTCAGCTTCGTCAGTTGGCTTTGCCCCATAGACAGATCTCTTGCGAACACTTTAGAGCCTTTGTTACGCTCAATGGCCTCCTTAATACGATCTGTATTAAATTGGCGAATGTCGCGGGTCAGAGACTTTGAGATCTGTCTATTGAGCCGCCGGTAGCAGGAAGCATCATCTGCGGACTGCAGAACCATTTTCCGTCTTTCTTCCATGAGCCTGAGCGTGGAATCTGAAATCTTTTTGGTTCCATTTGTGCGGCGGGTCTTAAAGAACTTGGACCCCGCTGTACGGACAGCTTCCACGAACCTGTCATTGTATTCGTCCACTCCCTCGCAATCTGCTAGGCATTCGAATCGGTTTTGCAGTTCGAGCTGAAAGTGTTCGGGGTTCTGAATTTGGATTGGCAATGGACGGAGCGTAGACTTCATCAAACGAGCTCTTTCGAGTCTAACATTGATATTCAATGAGCCTCTAACCAGTCGGTGATCGCTCCCAGTTTTCACTGTGTTGATCACAGAGACATCATTGAATATTTGTCTCCTCGTCGACAAGATGAAGTCTATCTCATTTTTGGTCTTGCCGTCGGGACTAACCCAGGTCCATTTGCGGTGTTCCGACTTCTTGAAGAAGGAATTCATCATGTAGAGTCCTTCCTTCTCCATGAAGTCCACCAGCAGCTGGCCCCGGGGATTTCGGTCTCCGACTCCAAATAACCCCACTCTCAGCTCATTCCCGATTCGTTTGCCCAGCTTCGCGTGAATTTAATGTCTTAAGTCTAACAAAACAAATCAGTAAATCAGAAATAAATATTTGTTTTGACATCAGTGTTATAACATATGTTACAACATAATACGTTTAATAGTGATGTATATGTATGTACTTCTGTACACTTAATACCCAAAGTATTCGTCGTTCTTATGTCCACTGAATAAAGGAGAGAATCGCGATGCGCGTGTTCAGCTTATCCTTCACTTGACCGTACTAAGAAATAAGAGATCGGAGACTTTTTAAACTCCCGATGACAACAGGAGCGGTGTTATAAGCAGATATTGGAACGTAGGGGTTTGGGATTGGGACGTTATCAAAACTATGGATATGCCCTAGAATTTCCGGTATTCCCCTTTTCGGTGATATCGTTGAGTACACTACATAATTCCGAATAATTTATTTACGAATTTGAAAATGACGATTATTAAAATTCCGAATTTCATACTTCCGAATGATTCACAATTCCGAATTTAAAATTTCCGAATAGTGAAAATGACGAATAGTTAATTAACGAAATTTCAAACAACCGATTTATTACAAATACGAAAGTAAATTTTCCGAATATTATAATTTCGATGTTTCAAATGTACGATTTTTTAGTATACCTATCGAATATTCAAAATTACGAATCCCGAAGTTTTAATATTCCGAAAATCAAAATCCCGAATTTAACTTACAAGTAATCAAATATTAAGAAAAATTATAAACGCCTGCTGCTTGCAGTAAGCGTGCAAGCAAGCAAGCAAGCATGCAAGCAAGCAAGCAAGCAAGCAAGCATGCAAGCAAGCATGCAAGCAAGCGTGCAAATAAGCGCGCAAGCAAGCGTGCATTCAAGCATGCATGCATGCAAGCAGGCATGCATTCATGTCAACCTAACCCCGAAGGGTATGCCATACCCTTCGAACCTAACCTATCCGTGTCGGGGTGCCCAGAAGTCCCGTGCTCGCTTCGCTCGCACCCGCTCCTGTATTATTTTTGCCAAAAATCCTTACATGCATCCTAAACTATAAAACCAGAATTAATCAGGTACTCTAACCTATTATATTCGGGTACTATTTTTTTTGCAACCTTGAACTTTATTAAGCTTTTTTCTAAATCACGAATTATCACATTTCCGATCGGGATTTTAATTTTTCGTGATTATAAAAGATCGGTATTTTATTTTTCGAATAATAAAGTATTCGTAATTTTTAACATTCGTATATTTAACAATCGGAATAACAAATCTTCGTGATTATAATATTAGGAATTTAAAATTTCGTAATTTTTATAATTCGTTATTTAAAAATTTCGAAATTACAATATTTCGTAGTTTTCAAATTCGGGAATAAGTAATTCGTAATTTTTGGGTGTTCCCGATATCGTTAACAGCTTATATACTTCCCCATCGAGGGGCTCGAGCCTACCCTGATATCTCGGTGAAATAGGCCTTAGTCGACCACGCGGTGATACCGGAGATCGTATTTATTTTTTTATTTTATTGATACATTATTCTTATCTTTGGAGAAAGGAAAATAAAAAGAAAAGATCGGTGTTGAAACATATTTATTGAGCCACAAGCCACAAATAATGTTTTAGTTTGGAAAATACTTTCTTTTATAAAATAAATTACCGGTGTTTGAAATTTGGTACGTGTTTCGAAAAAATGGTCATAATCATAATCCATGTTAAGATGACGTACCAAACTGCCCCCTCTTCCCGACCACTAATTATAAATTGGACCCAAATGTCTAGCTAAACAAAAGACTGTCTTGCTTACTAAACTGAAATTTATAAATGACGAGTTCATTACTTAGTCGATAATGACTAACATTGAAAGGTTTATTCATAGACGAGCGAGACTAACTTGCTACTCAAGAAACATAAAGTTGTAAATACCCTGGCAACATTATTTGTGCAGATTCCGTGTAGTTCGCAGAAGCAGTACAGTTGAACTATCGTTTCGGTCTAGCTGCCAACAGTTATTGTTTTAAAAGAGCTCATATTTCATGATCGAAACGCGCGGTTTTACCCACAGGTTTTCTACGATATTGTTTTCTTGATTTCTGGTAAAAGGCCGAGTTTTATAAGTAATGGTTTCGTATTAGCGAACAATATGTCTGGCGAAAGTAAAAATAGTAAAGTAGGTTTTCGTAGAGAGCTTTTTGGCTAAGGGATCAATAACATAAAGAAAGGAATAACATATTTTGTTGACTAAGCTTGGTTACACAAAAAAGGGGTCAGATACTAAATAGTATTGATGGTTATCATTTATGAAATGTCATATGGCTAATTTGACTATTATAGTAAACCCTTCTGAAGTTCTGACCAAGAAAGACGTACGTACAGGGGTTTCTTGCGATATTATTCGGGACGTTGTAACATTACGTAATTTTAAGAAAAGTTTTTTTTTTTTTTATATTTAAAAAAAAAAGAGGAAATGGCAATAGATGGGATCCTGTGTTTCGTTGGCGGGTTGTTCTCCACAGCAGTGCACACATTACGCGAACCTGCCAGTACTGTTTAAACTCATCATCATCAACATTTCAGCCAGTAGACGTCCACTGCTGGACAAAGGCCTCCCCCAAAGATCTCCACAACGATCGGTCCCGCGCTGCCCGCATCCAGCGGCTTCCCGCGACCCTTACCAGATCGTCGGTCCACCTTGTGGGGGGCCTGCCCACGCTACGTCTTCCGGCGCGTGGCCGCCATTCAAGAACCTTTTTTAGTTTAAACTACTGTTTAAACTAATATCGCGCTATTCTTTATTAGTGTGAGACGAGAGCAAGCCTTGGTTTGACCAAATATAGTAACTTTATTAAAATTTGACGTCGAAAAGTGATTTATGTAATTTTATTTGGAATAAAACATTTAGTATTTTGAATAATTGACCGGCTCGCGGTTTGGGCCGCTGCCGTTGTTGTCGTCATGATATTTATTTTTTAATACATATTAAACTAGCGACCCGCCCCGGCTCCGCACGGGAAAATGGTTATTGTGGGTTATCCTTCAGTATATTATGCATGTATTATACATATAAACCTTCCTCTTGAATCACTCTATCTATTAAAAAAAAACGCATCAAAATCCGTTGCGTAGTTTTAAAGATTTAAGCGTACAAAGGGAGGGACATAGGGACATAGGGACATAGGGACAGAGAAAGCGACTTTATTTTATACTATGTAGTAATAGCCAAAATGCCACTGTTGAATTACCTATAAAGTTAACATATCTACGTATAGTAAAATCCACCATAACCACACACACCTTTGATATGGATAATACTGGAAGGATTATGCTCTTTCTTGAACCGGCAGTATCTGGTTCCAAGCGGTACTGTCTGGTTTGAACTAGCCTGGAGCGGTCTTTATTTTAGAGCATGTCGGCCTAGAGAGGAAATTCAGGCACAAATTAAAAATTCGAACTAAAATTGGAAACTTTTCCAAATTATCCAAAAGATTATACGCTTTATAAGTACTAATTCTATAATATGTTATGTATTAATATCAGAAAAGTAACATATCTTTGATACCGTGTTGTCTATCTAAGATTATATTTTCTTATATTATAAAGTTACATTAAAATCGTCCACAATATTTAACGGTTCAAATGAGAGACTCCTATATATTCAATTTTTATACCCACCTACTGAATATACATATAAAATTTCATTAAAATCGGTCAAGCAATTTCGGAGGTGTATGATGATAACTACAACTGTGACCCGAGAATTTTATACATTAGATAAATTTAAAATGTTTCCGCACTACATTCGGTGATGACTCCGATATCGTGTTTAAAACAACCTGACTAGGTAGGCTCAGGTCGAAAATAGCTCAGTTAGTGCCCGAAGCACTCTCTACGACGCGACAGCGAGCATTGGAGTGACGGCCAATTTTGTGAGCCTCCCTCCTATACGATGCAGGCTACGATAGATAAAAGTGTCACATAAAAAAAAAGTTTTATTCCTGGTTTTTTCCTGGTGTGGGTTTTAAGTTTTTTTTTTTTTTTGTTTTGTTTTTTTTGTTTAAAGTTTTTGTTTTGTTTTGTTTTGTTTGTTTTTTTTTAGTTTTATTAGTTTTTTTTTAGTTTTGTTTTTTTGTTTGTTGTTTTTAGTTTTTTAGTTTTAGTCTTACTCTGAATAAAACTTTTTTGTAAGCAAAACCATTTTCGACGTCTAAACTAATTAGTACCGAGCTGTCCATGGTTGGTTATTAACAAATCAGTCACAAATATTACACTACATCCAAAAAACAAGGAAAATTGCTAGAAACATGAGTTAGAAATTATTATGGGCAAAAAACCAGAAAATATGTAGAGCCAAAACTTTGTAATAAGTATGCACTGCTGTTAGGTTATAAGAAGATTAAAAGTGTACCTAGTCTTAAGAAAAAAATAAAAAACTGCATGTTAGGTTAGTAAAATACTGCATCTTAAATAAGGGATGAGCGCAATTCGCTTACAAACTACTACGTAGTTTGGTGAAATATAAATAAATAATGTAAACTAGATTAAGTTTTCTTAGTAAACAAATTATATTAAAAAAAAAAACATTCAGAACGGAATATAACATGCGAAAACCATAATTTAAGCCGAAAGACGTCCACTGCTGGACAAATGTCCCCTAAAGATCTCCTCAACGATTGGTCCTGCGCTGCCCACATCCAGCGGCTTCCCGCGACCCTCACGTCCACCTTATGGGACGGCCGGTCCGGTGAAACGTCATACGTCGATTTTGATACACAAGCGTAAGTAAAAATAAAAGATGTCTGGTCACATGACTTGAAAGTCAAACAAGGTATTATTTGAACAATAATCTATTGATAACGTGTGGTCTTGCGGTCACTCAACATTGGCCACTCACTCACTGCCAATTAAAACGATATAGGAAATAATTATAAACTAATAGATCCATAAAAACTGTGGTTTGACGGTTTCATGCTAATGAACAGTTATTTTGATAAATGAGGTTTATAAATGGGAATGCACTTATGATTGCAGTTTTCTTTTAGCTGTCATACCAATAGTGTAAAAAGACTGCATTATTTCAGATAAAATAAATGTAATATTTACGTAAAAGAATTGAGATTTTCTCATGTGTATGTTTTACATAAATTCTCTTCTCTCGCCTTCAATTGCATTTTCATTATTAAAAATTCAGGTTGAATTGATTTTATTTTATCAAAACGAAATCATGTTGAAATTGGATATATATTGGCAAGAGTTATTAAGTTAAAGTTATTCTCGTTCGAATGGCGACTGTAAACGGAAGCGTAGTTTCAATTATATTCCACAAAATTCTTGATATCGCTGTCAATAAAATTTAATTTATGATACTAAATATGCTGGTTACTAAATCCGTACATCAAGAGCTATGTACATTAGCTTTAGGCACTAAATAGCTCTAACGTCACACATTTCCTAATTGACATGAAATCCTGCCCTGGAGTAGAAGGCAAGCTGTAGACAGACAGGCTACAGCTGAGACTACGGAGACAAAGGTATTTAAAAACATACTTTTTTAAATTCCTACGTAGAGTATGGCAATTTCAAAGACAACAGGTACCTACTTATATTATTTAAATGGTGTCACAATCGCGGCAAAATCTATATGTGGTCCTTTTATTATGACGTCAAAACCATCGTAGTTACAGTTCGTTCCAAATAAAGCGTTTAAGCGGAAACAACAACAAAACTCCCTAACATTAAAATACACTTCACGTTTTTACATTAGGCGCAATGTGAAACGATATCATATGTATACCTATCTACAAACTTGTAAATGCGAGAAACTGAGAAAATTCCTACAAAGTAAAGGAACTATATTTACTCGTTTTAACCAAGTTAGGAACAAGCGCTTTTTAACAAAAACTCAAACGGACCTAAACTAAACACCGTTAAAAGCAATGGCCGTTCTAAAGAACTTGGGAGGAAGAATAGAAAATCTCCAAGTGGCTATACAGATTTGCATATCGGGTTGAAAACTGTTCCTGCATACGACAAGTTTTGTTTCTCGTAACTTCAAGGTATGACCCAGTTGTTTTAATAATGCTACGTGATATAAGCAGGACATTTTACAAGTTTATTTACATGAAAAAAGGATCGCTTTAGCTTTTATTTATGCATGAAGAACCTAATGTTCTAGGCCTACATACATACTAGTGTAGTGGAAAAGTTAAAATGTTATGTGAAAAAATAAACAAAAAGGTACTTTGATAGAGTCAAAACTTATAACCGGTCAAAACTACCTACTTTTGTCTGAATTTTACTTTCAAAAGTTTAGACTGGTAAAGTTTCCAAACAAGAAGGTTTTTTTAAAATATTAAAGAAGTCTCTGGATCACTTGAGAAATTTAACACGAGACTTGTATACTATTTTAAATTCTATTGTAAATAAATTGTAGATAAAAAACTACATTCTCTTGCTACCCATATAGTTATTATACCTATCTTTAAGCCGCACGTTTCTTAAAAGACGAATTAGATTCACTGTTCGATGCCACATTGTCGAAAGATTGGCAACCTGTAAGGTTAAGTGCGGTGAAGCTTGATCCGTCAAATTTTGCAACACAGCTGACCTATGCTTGTCAGATAGAAAAATACTTTTTAGGTGCGGTGCATTGTCAAATTAAGGCGTATTTTCTTTGACGACGCGTATTGAATTAAAGCACAAAAAATACTAACTAAACACAGTATTAGCTTCTGTCCACAGGGACAGCCCATTACGTTACGGAAAAGCATGTGATTTTCTGTCTTGCTAGTTATCACTCAGCTGTGACTGCATCAAGGACAAAACGTTCACATTTACAATATTAGACTATTCCTGCTAAAATGGACTAGATACAGAACACACCACAGCAAAATAGTTCGATTTATCCCGCAAACAAAGCCAACTTAGGCAAAACGTGTTGGGAAAGTTAACAAAGTACTTTTATCTGACTTAAAACATTCCGGGTTTTCCGGATAAGTTGGTGTGACGGGAACGCAACAATCTGCATACTGCGACGGTGCAATTGTTCACGGCGGGGTTCCCCTGAATGAGCGATGGGGGTTTACTGTACAGATTTGTATGTTCCGTTTAAACTGCGCTGGTCTTTGAGAGAAGTTTGTGTTGGAATTCCAGTGCCGGTTGAGGAGGTTTTGTTTCGATGTACTTACTCTAACTGCTAATAAAACATTTGTGCTGTTTAGCAAATAAATATTTAGCAATAGAAGCTGTAATCTCATTGACCGCTATGCAGGTTTTCGGATGTTCGATCGTCTCTTTTACCGTGGGATTTCTGGAAATTGCTATTCAGCAATAAAGCTGCCCATTTGTGTACTTTTGTATTTGTAGACTGTATTTCCTGGTGTGGGTTACCTTCCACCTACTAACATGAGGTTACTTGAATAAATGAAAATTATTATTACTAATATAGTGTGCTGACACGACCCGGCCAAAGTACTTATGACAAAACCTTCTTAAATGATATTATCGGTAGAGTAAAAGTATTTGGGCTGATGAGTAGAAAAATAAAGTATGCTTTGCCCAAGAACTATTATTTTCTTCTGTGCCCAAGAAGTAAATCTTCGCGTTATTCAGTTAATATAGACGAGTCGTCTGAAAATATCTTATTTGAATATCCCTTTGTGGAAGGAACTAGACCGGATAAGCGCAAAACTTTTAACTGTAATAATATTGTCGTTATTCCAGAGGTCGGCCGGTACTTATACGGATCTGTTATGCTTTCGCATTATTGAATAAAAATGTTCGTTGGTTTCGCCTGTTTTTTGGGTGAAAGGTTATGTAGGTGCAAGTTAAACGAGGTGGCCGGATATAAAAACACTCGGTGAGGCCATTCGAATGTTATGGGTGGACATTTTTGAATTATTTTCAGTCAATTTTGTCAGTTTGTTGTTTCGCTAGTCTTAAACTGCAGTAACAACAGAAAAGTCGAAAATTAGAAACGAAAAACATTTATTTTGCTTGCTTCAGAACGTATTCAGAATTATTTTTCAGTACAATGGCAATCAGCGCCTTCTAAAGGGCAGGCAGCGTTTGTGTGGGCTATACCGTCCCAAACACACGGTCCACATTTGGATCTCCAAGATTTATTGGAGAAAAAAATATTGAGCGCGGTTATCGGACTGCTCAGTTTCAATAAAAAGACACCAATAGCAAGCTGCATGACGTTTACCTCGGCTAGTTGACAGACTTTGTAGATTTTTGCCGATATCTATAGGCCGGCAAAAATCCGGAGTCCGCAGCCATGCGTCACTAGTATCTAGTAGGAAGCGGGCACTTGCTCGCTTTCTTTGTGGCGCGGACGTCGTATGGTAATTTAGCTTCCTTCCTCGGCCTCGCTGCCATAAATTAGGTGCCAACGCCCAACCCCCGCTGCTGAAAAATTACTAACTTCTGCGGATTCATGGATATAGAATCAAACTGGAAAGAGCTTCAGCTTACTAAAGTGAGGTTCTTGAGAGTTCGAATTTTAATTTAACATATTTGTCATACGAATTTATAGGTTCCTTCTTCCTTAATTTATACTTCTGCTTCGGATTTGGGTTCAAAATGGTTTAGTACCCTTATTTATGTTTATTAGATTTAATATAGATATGCTTACTTACACATAATACGCTACAACTTATACGCTATGGTATAACTTTCTAATTCTGCGTATAAGACTTACGCACTATAACTATGTATGAACTTTTATCGTGACAGTTTGATCTCATTCTTCCTCTTTTGCTCTCTTATTAAGTCTACAGTCACGTAAATTTCAGTCACGATAAAAGTTCATAGTAGGCACCGAGTCCTAAATAACGGGTATGTTTCAAAATAATCTATGCTTTGATTGTTGTTACCAACATGCATTATGTATTATAATTTCATAGTAAATTAATTCATTAATTTTAGTTCGTAAGTCTCTTCCATTCTCACTAGATCATCGTCGCCTCGCCCAAACACAGAGTAATACGAGTTTTCCGAGCAGGTTTACGGATCGTTTAGTCAATAACGCGGGATGGGACGACTAGTCTGTTCTGTACATTGCCCTGCGTGGGAGAAAGGTGGGAATGTACTACGTTCTCGGGAAACTCGTTCTAGTTTGGGGAAATTTTAGCGGAAGTACTTCTTCTGTAAGCACGTGCTAAAATACTCTTCACTATGAAATACCACAAGTATAGATAGGTATTGCCAAACTTGAGCAAGCGAGCGAAGGGTGTATAAATACATTTAACTACATACATAAATCCAATGCTAACAATCATTTAACTACCTGCGTGACATCTTATTTGTTTAACGAACTATATACTGCAGCAGAGTTAATTGAATACTTTTTTTGCTGTTGCCAAGTTTCCAAGTTTTTTTATATTTTAGTGTCAACAATCACAAAACCAAAATTTTTCTTTAAGGTTTTGTGATTTTAAGAACCTAATTAAAAGTTGCGCTGTTTTAGCGGCACTATTAGTCTAAATACCAAGTTTAACTGCACAGGTTAACTGGTAGAAAAGCTTTGTTACATTGACATCCTTTGTGAATTATTCATACAATGAAGAATTATAATTTATTTATGCAAGAATATTTTATAATTATTTTTATTTAATTACTAAACAATACTAACCAAGTTTATTTTTATATTAAGTGAGGTGTTTTAAAAATAGGCTACTATAACGGCAAAACTAGAAATTTGGAAATCCTTTGAAATATTCTATGACAGATTTCGTACACAAACTTCAGTGTTCCCCGACTAGATACGTACAATATTTAAATTTAGCACTACAAGTTGGTTCTGTCCCACTTTAGGCGGCAAATTTAAACGCCTTACGTGTACGAGTTACACAGGTGAACTTCGTCAATAATTCCATTGTTTGTTGCTGCTATTATTGGCTTTGAATTAATAAAGATGGAACGTGCTTTCAATGTGTTTGTACTTGTAGTAAAATAACGGAGATATTTCGATTACTACATGCGAAAAGTGGTCTAAATAATAATAATATCTCAGCCGATTTTAAAGATGTGGGCATGTTTTTCTAATAATATTCACGATTGTTTCTTTTATGGAAAACTGGCATTTTGATTTTACAGAGCAAGTGGCCGTTTATCAAATACTTCCAAAAAATTGTGTGAGAATTAAAAATATCAATATCCATTTACATGTTAGTATTTGTGTGGGTTTTTAGGTAGTGATTTTAATGTATGCGCCTTGTGAGGTGAAAATCTGTTTATTGCTTTTAAAAGGAAGCAAGACTTAAAACTATTATTTTAATGGTGTATTCGAGATTTTAAAGTAATCTCCAGTAGTTACCTTTATCGGCGTATTATTTTTACTTCGTACAAAAACTTACTTGGAAAAGAATAAAATCAAAAATTAAATACAGTTTTATAAAAAAATGATAGAATTCATAGTATCCAGTATAAATAAATATCATTGATTATTGAAAATACCAGACATAAAATGTTTGAAAATCATAGGAAATTGATTCATTGTTCGCACGGAATTTATTAAGTACTAAAACATTACCCTGAAACGCACTGCTGAAATATACAAAAATTTTGGAACTTTACACAAAATTTCACCGTAACCCAACTCTATTATGTTCATTTTTCGTTGTGATTTTTCTGGAAGCTCTAGTTTTAATTAAAAGTTAGTGGCGCTGGGGCGAATCATATTCAGCTCAAAGTGCCTTAACGTCTCCCACAAGGCACATTCGACTGTTTTTGCGATGAACGCCACAGTTTTATACTCTAAGAAACGACCTACTGAACTGACTGTTTATACTTTTCGTTATACTTACCGGGTCTTACCACAACAAAAAGAAATAGACGTTGATTGAGCGCGTGTTTAAAAAAATCTATAAGATTTTTTCACACAAGACAAAATTATATTCACTCCAGTGCAGCCGCCGCCGCCCCGGTCCGAAATGATTCAATGATTTTTAGAATAAAATTATATTTTATTAAAGTTCAAGTATTTATCATTGAAAAAGTATCAGGCATATTAAATTTACCATAGTGTCTATAAAAATCGTGACGTCACTCAGTTAGCAGCCCATATTATGTCCCCACCGAGGGGCTCAAGCCTAACCCGAATAAGGGTGGCCTTAGTTAACCACGCTGGCCCATTGCGGGTTGGTCTACTTGGTGCAGGTTTCGCCACGATGTATTTCACCGTAACGACACTGCTGATGTCAAAACTTACTTATACCAATATGAATTCAAAAATGCAAAACACATTGGTACACGTGTCGAGACTCGAATTCACACCTTACAAATGGAAGAAAACGATCCTAGCTAAGTGGCAACCGACGCTCTAATAATAACTCATACATACGAAACCAGTTCCATGGTAATCTCGGGGAATCAAGACCAGAATCAAATTCAAATTGTCACTTCATCGGGCTTAGAACTTTAAAGCTACGTATTCTCTTTACCTAGTCAAATGTAGAGACGGGGTGACATGGGCATTATTGCCTTTTGGGCAAACACCGCCCACTGGCTTACCCGGCTTACCCCGACCGCTTTTGTCTGGCGAACGATATGGGGTAAGTGTGGACAAACTTCCCAGTTTATTGTAATTCCCATTAGATTTATTTGTGATTGTCATTGGCAAACACAATTAAAGTAGTTAAATTGAAACGACCGTCAGTTTGAGCTGAGATCTAACAATCCGAAGAGCAAGGAAAAATGTTCCAACATTTTAGACTAAAAATAATAAGAAATGAAAATATGTATTTGTAATATTTCATATACTCGTACTAGCCCAAAATGATCTTGGGATCCAAAATTTTAACTACTGCCAAATGAAATAAAATTATACTACCTAAAAAATAAAATACACTGTACCTATACAAAGAAATAAGCTTAGAGTATAAATAGAAAAATTCTGGGAGGGAAATAAGCGATTGACAGACTTATCACTTTAGGCTATTTTTTGCCACCTACCCCATAATTAAGCAGTATAAAAGTATCAAAAGAAGATTTCATAATTTTCACAAGAGTAAAGTTTAACTCATAAAACCCAATTTTTTCTCTCTTTTCCCATAACAAACCTGACTGGGTTATAATATTTAATCTTACCCCAGGTTATTATTACGGGTTCCTTTTACGACTAAACGCTGGCGGCTTTCTTCCCATCTCACCCCATGAATGAAGGCGTCAGGCTACCCCGGTTTACTTTCATAGCCTTTTGTTAGGAGTAACTTATGAGAATCTACCAGACTGGTAAAAGAATGAGTCAAATAAAAGGTTGCAAGCTTTCTTTATCATGGATGATTTTATGTGAATAAAAATGAAAAGAATGCCTGCTTTTGCCATAGATATAGAATTTATCACGAAACGAAAGAAAATGTTCCAAATTATGATTGACTTGACTTTTTTTGTGCCCTTCAGGTAACAACGCCCGCACCCGCCGGCGGGGGCGCGGCCAGAACCAAAATCAAAATTGAAAATCAGAGACGGAGCCCCTCAGGCGTCGACTCCTTCACGATATTTTCAATATCAACGCGCTAGGCCGTGGTCCGAGGCTCCCTCGAGCCGCCCCTAGACGCGTTGGTATATGACTTTTTTTGGGGTAGAGTCTTCCACTCCCCCGCCAGTCCGGTGAAGCTTGATTTGTCGTACCTTTTCGACACAAGCATAGGTCAATTCAAAAAAAAAAAAAAAAAAAAAAGACTTTTTTGTGATACCTACTGATATGAACTGAGAAAATGATAGCGATCTTTCTACGAAACCTTTCTAATAACTTAATGCCAAGAATAAAATGATAGTCACTATGAAAGTAAGCTGCTTTTTCAAGTCTATTACAAAAATATAAATGAAAAAGGTTAACTTTCATGTACAAGGAAAAGTGTTACCTAAAACAATTCTAGACGAACGAATAAATTTCCTACAAGCATAGTGCTCTTAACTTACGTACTTCACAGCTATTAGTTGTGAAATATTTGAAGCACTTTCTTGGGTTTTATTGAAAATGCTCACAATCCGGCGAGGAAATAATGGAATACCGTTTTGGAATATGACATGAACGGAATTTATTCATTTGCACAATACTAAATTTAAAGACTCAAATTCATATGTACGTTTATTCGACACTCTTACGGTCAAGGAAAACATCGTGAGGACAGCTGCACACACATGCGAAGTAGATGCCTTTATATATATTTATTATACTAAATAAATTATAATTCACATTCTAAATAATTGATTATCAAATTTTACAGTAAGATGCTTGGAAAATTATTTTGCCACGATGTTGCCTCGTCGTAAAATATGTTGCCGCATGCCGCAAATAAATTATTTTTGTACCATAACACAAGATTTCACATGCGAATATTGTGTATCATGCCAAAAGCCGCGCAATGTTACGCCAGCGTAAATAAGTCTTTACAGAATCTTAGTTACTCGATGATTCAATGGATAGCTCAAAGCTTCTTTTCAGTGAGCGGTTAGTACAATCTATGGACTATACTTTCGCTTACTCCTGTTACTATAACTGTGGCAACTAGAACAATGAAAACCGGGCTTAACGCCCCCGAAATTCACACTCCAGAGTTTCAAATAATCCGAAATCTTCTCAGTAGTATAATGAAGCAAATAGCCAACCCGAATGGCAGGTCGGCTCGCTCGCGCCGCCCAATTGTTGTCAAATGAAGATTCAATTGGGCCACAATAAATTAGTTGGCATAGACCCGACGATTGCCGTGGGCGATGGGAATTTCGGAGTGCGTATTGACTAAAATATTAACGGGAAATATTAAACCTTCACTCAAAAAATTTTTAGGTTAGGTTTAGAGTGCAAACCATTTATTTTTATGTGCATTTCTTTATGATATCGATTTAAATACATGCCAATATTAACTAAGAGTAAGTACAATTTAAAGAGATTCGTAAACCATTTATTTTGATGTGCATTTATTTATGATATCGATTTAAATACATGCCAATATTAACTAAGAGTACAATTTAAAGAGCTTCGTAAGTAAGTAGTCTAGATACATACATCCAACATTTAATTTCAGAGGTCACCGTGTGGTTACCGGTTTAGAACAGGACCGAAACCAAAATTTTTATTATTTTATTGTATTTTCATAAGTAGCCTGATCTTAAGAACGGTATGATAGAATCCAGCGAAGGTCACGATACCTAGAGTAGCAAGATCACATAAATATACTATATATCGTCTCCACCACCTTATCGTCAGTAAATAAAATTAAACAAAATACATTTATTAACAAATTTTTGATTTCTTTTTAATTGATTTTTTTTGTTTTCGAAAGAAACTTGTAAAATTTGCGCATCAGGGCAATTTGTATTTTTTTATAAATACACAACCTATGTTTCCTCTCCTCACGATCATAAAACCTGATTAATATTATTTTAAAATCTCTTTGAATCTTCGCTCCCATTACCTTTCCCAGCCCCTGATGTCCCTTCATTTGCACACCGAGCTCTCATTGTTAGAACCCTTAGACAAACGGACGGTCGTACAGTTCCTTTATTGTTATTTTGGAATGTAAACCGACCAATGGTGTTGGTATTGGTATTCGGAGATAGCACGCGGTATTCGGCATTCAGCTGGTTTATCGGTCAAACGTGCTGATCCTCCAGGGATTTGGGTATCTGTGTCACAGATTGTTCTGTGTACCTACATTGGCATTCGCTTGTAGTTTCAAGGTTAAATTATTCTTAAAGAACTAGACCAATGATAAAAAGAAATATTACCTGTGTAACATTTACGACCATCCATCATATCCATATATTTAAAATGTAAATTCTGATTTTTTACTTCAACTTTCTTACAGATTATTATTAATTTTAAATGTAAATATTTTGAAGATATAGAGACATAACCTAAAAATATCAAACAATTTTTTGCTTTGTTTTTAGCCAAAAGTGCTTTACAGTGCGCGCGTAACTTCACTTCTCTGCGACGACCGTTCAAATTTCGAATATGAGATTTAACAGTTCAAATATTTTTGTCCAGTTAGCCAGTTCTTTTTTGTTTTTGGCCAGTTAAAGTAAAGTCTTAAAAGACGAAATAAAACGGATTTGTAAAGCCTGAGCAGAGAAATAAAATACTTCGCTATATTGCGGAATTTCAATGGAACTAATTTTACTATGGAAATTGTTGCCATAAACATAAATATATGCACGTGGCGCCTCCAGACAAGGTTTTTTACTCTCTGGTCAGGCTTTACTTTATTTGCACGTTTCATGCGGTGTCGACTGTAGAAAAAGATCTCATGACATAGATACAAGTGCACTTATCTTCGAAAGGTTACCCGCCCCTGACTAACGTGGCCATATTTTTAAGGGAAAGGCACACCATAAAAGTCTCGTGTGAACATTTGGAGAGATGTCATGTCATATGTCGCTTCAAATATCAATTTCAAAAATTGCGCGGATGGTTGTCGATGCGTATACGGCATACAAATTACTTTTAGAAAAGGAATAAAATGTATTGCTCTCCAACATACTCATATGATTAAAATATCACGAATGAAAATGATTGCTTCATCTACGAGTATCTATATTTCGAAGAAACCGATTTAATATTTATCTGGATACAGATTAATGTAAGTCAGACATTTAATAATTTCATTTTCAGTAAAAAATATCACAATCATACCAAAAGATTAAACAACGTCGTTTTAAGGACAAGGTCAGTGCTCTAAGCTTATTTTACCAAATCATTGTCAAACTTACTAGTGAAGATTTAGTTCTACTCTTATAGAAGCAAAGACTAGAATACACACACACGCTCGAGTAACACACTACCGACTTATCGAATGATCTCACAAACCATATCCTTCTATCCCTCCGTCGTTAAGGGTAACACACACGAACTTCGTTCTGTATGCTGCAGCTGTTGACTGCACAAAGCCTGCTGTCTGAACAACACCAAAGAAAGAACGCGATTTGAAATTTTATAAGACAACTGCCGAACGTCAATGAAAATCAAACGAAAATGGTATTTAATGCTTCATCGAGTACCACCGACACCACCCGGTACAGTAGGGGGGGCCGGGCGGTGCGTGGGGGAATATTGGTGCAGGGAGGTGAAAGACCATTCTGTACAGTAGTACTATACCAGTACTGTACCAGCCAGTAGTACTTCTGTGGTCTGAATACTACATCGAATCTTGTAAAAGCCAAGACGACCAATAGATGGCATGGCATACCAGTCTTCGATTCCATCACAATCTCACTAGGTACTAGTTGTGTAATTGTATATGTAGTTATTGAAGTAAAAGTAAAGCATTTTGAGGAATCCGGCGAAGAAATCACAAAGTTTTGGGTGAAGCCGTTTGACTCGCAGGGCGCTAAGACTTTTTTGGCTAAATCGAGGTCCTCAGTATAATGAGATATGAAATATAGCCCGTGAAGTTCCAGGCTGATGGCACAATATTGTCTGAAATCAGTCCCTTTTGTACCTATTGAACGCAAATAAACCATTTATTCCACGTCATAATCTGGGCTAATAAAAAACTAGGAGCTTGAAACTGCTTATTCAAGTGATTAGACTATCAAGTTGTCGCCGTATCTATTCTACTTCTACTGCCAAAACCAACATCACAACTTCTAGCAGACAACAACATCATCTGCAGTCCGTGTCCATACACCCAAAGCTTTCCACCTGGCACTTGTATCGTTGTATCGTACTAAAACTAGCCAATACATTACGGTCATGTCCGGGCTATAGATCGGACACAGGTGGCCGATGCAGCATTTAAGGCACAACGGACACGTGAGCAGTTAACTAAAGTGGCCCAGCCAGATGAGTGGCCCAGACAAATGACCGGCCCAGTTTAATCTTCAGCCATTTGGGAGATGGCGGCTTGTTGGAGACTCGACTTGTTTATGGGTTACAATAGAGATGTGGAGAAATTGCTCACTTTGTAATACAATCTTTTCTAGTGTAGGATCTTCATTGAAAATGGAGGCCTTTAACTTGATGGCGAGAAAAGGAGAGACTGTTGCGGTTACAAACCGCTTGTACGTATCGCACCGCTCCCCGCGCCTCTGATGTCTTGGTCACTCCAATACAAATCTAGGCATTTGATCGCGCCGCTCTCACCCCGCTGCCATCGAGATCACTTTAATACAAATATAAGCATTTGATAGCGCTGCATCTCGCCCCGCCACCATCGAGATCACGCCAATACCTACAAAAGGTATTTGATCGCTCCGCTTCTCGCCCCACCCAGCTGTCATCCAGTTTTAGCTTATGGGAACAAACTAGGATAATCTAACTAGAGCGTGCTAGAGCTAGAGTAACTAAGGGAAGACATTGCGAAGACAGGCAGAAAATTGTAGCAAAGAAACGTAAGTATGTAAAAAATGTACAATTTGTCTCCTAAATAATAACAACTTGTTCTCTGAACACAAAAACGTTTTAAGCGATTGTCTGAAAAGTATATATTTTTTATTATTTGAGGCTTGCTCTTGGTCTTAATCAGCGAGATGAGGCCAGGTATGTATTGTATGAATTTCATAAAAAAAGACTCGTGTATAACTTTTTTGTGGTAGCAGGGCCATAAATTATTTCGTAAGAAAATATGTGAAAATATGAACAACAAAAAAATTACTATCGTTCGGTCGGACAACCCAAACAAACAAGCGTAAAGATTAATAATCTGATTTAACAATGCCGACAGGGTAACGTTTCCAAGTACACTCTATTACAAGAGCGCGAGCCAAAGACACAAACTTAATTGTAGTTCCAGCTGAAGCTAGATATGTGACCATTGAGGAATTACGTACAAGTACTGGAGAGACAGGGCTATGCTTTAAGTTTTCTTGCGTGGTCGAATCAGGAATGATGAGATCCGCAGGCGAACCAGAGTCACTGACATAGCCCGAAGAATCGCTAAACTTAAGTGGCAATGGGCTGGGCACATTGCGCGTAGAACCGACGGCCGTTGGGCAGAAAGTTTCTTGAATGGCGGCCGCGCGTCAGAAGACGTATTGTGGGCAGGCCCCCACGAGGTGGACCTACGATCTGGTGAGGGTCGCGGGAAGCCGCTGGATGCGGCCAGCGCAGGATCGATCATTGTGGAGATCCTTGGGGGAGGCCTTTGTCCAGCAGTGGACCTCTTTCAGATGAGATTATGATGATGATGATGATGACTAGAGAAGACAAATCGAATACATTTTATGCGCCAACATGGCGTCAGCGGGAAGCAGGCGGAAGACAAACGCCAAAGAAGTTGGATGTTGCGACCTCCAATTCATATTACTATGAGTGCGGTTCGCGGTCGTCGTTTCTATGTACGCTAGTACAATAGTAGTTCAATGTATGTGACGTGTTTTTGTGCTCCGTTTGTTAATCCCACTACTGTGAGACCCTCAGTATTAGATTAGGAGAATTTATTCCCTCTACCACAACCATACGCCGCACTAATGCCTGCTTTCTCGCATTACGAACGCACTAAATATACTGCGGACGTTGAGGTATGTTATGAATTATGATGACGTTTGCTATAGTGGAAAGTAAACTAATAAAATTTGCCAATAATGCGTTTTTCGCAACGAAGTTTGGAACGCCACCGGTTTAGAAACACCAGCGCAGCTTAATTAAATAAAAATATACTATAAGGCCTCTCTCTATATTAAATCGCAACAAACGTCTTCAATAGATTCTATGGTAAATGATGATGATGATATTATTAGAATATCTTAAAGGGCGTCATCAGTCTTACATGATCAGATGAATTAAATATACCATACTATACTACGTACTGGTACACTGTGAGTAGGTATAGCTTTTTAGATATTTTATGCTTCTTTTTAGAGAAGCTTTTTATATCTAAATGAGTAAAGAAAATAATAAAAATGAGATCAGTATGAAATGTAAACAAAATAAATTAAAATATCGTAGCATTTTAGACACGGTAAGATTATCTAAGAATTTCATGGAACTAATTTAATTATGAACCATATTTACCCACTGCCAAATTATTTTAAGAAAATTGTTACAGAATCAGAAAATATAGTAAAGATTAATAAAAAAGCCAAGAAGAGTTTTGATCTAATAATCAGTGCACAGCTAACTATTCCGTATAAATACCGTTTATATAACTATTTTTCGTCATGTTTACAAGATATCTACTGTAGAAGAGCATATTTAGATGAAAAAAACGTCGTGAGCGGAACCTTACAAGTAACAAACACACTTGAAATGGGATGCCAACCGGTCCCCTAATCATAAGGCAAAAAAAACTTTACACCTGATAAATATAAAAAGTGAAAACAATATGGGGTGGTCCTAATAACTGAAAACCAAAAATCTGACGGCCACCTATAAATACATTTCATTCAGTGTCATTTACTCATGGATTTAATAAATTACCTACTATCCTACTATCCAAAGTACTAATTGAATCCATGCATTTACTTCATTCAAGAGACAGCACTTGTCATTTACTTTGTTTACACTTCTCAAGAACAAGGCGCATTCACAAGTCTTGAAAATTAGTGGAGTACAATGTAGAAAATTTGTCACCGAGGAAAACTCCGGCGCCGCGGTGGGGTTCCGAGCGTTTCCGGAACAATTTACCGTTGGTCGCTTTAAAGCTTGCACAACCCTATTTACCAGAGAGTGAAAAGGCATCATCTGGGTTACCTTTTTACTTTCTATCACATCGAATAAGTAAATAAATTTGTGGGACATCTCATACTCGGCCACCTGACCCCAAACTAGGCAGAGCCTTTACTAACGTGTGTCAGGTAGCTGATATACATAGGTACTACATAATGTAAATGTGCTTTGAATTAATACGGATAGATATTAATTGAATGAATAAATAATTTTGACACCAACTTGTGAGGTAGGTTAACCTCGAAACTCACACGGTAAGCAAGCAATTTATAGTCAAGTTTTCTATTGTATGAAATTTGACGGTAAAAATAATAAATGTATGCATATAAAATACTGGTATATATTGTACTAGCTTTCCGCCGCGGCTCCGCCCGCGTTAACAGTTTTTCCCGTGGCAATGAAGCATTTTCCCGCGGTAAAAGGTAGCCTATTGTTACACAAAGTGAATGTAGATTCCTAATGGTGAAAGAATTTTTGAAATCGGTTCAGTAGTTTTTGAGTTTATTCATTACAAATATACACACACACATACACACAAAAACACAGATCTTTCCTCTTTATAACATTAGTATGATATTCAAGTAAGGAAAATAACATTAGAACATGCGGAACCATTTCGTCGGCCTTTATAGAGATTTCATGTCTTTACTTGACTAATATCCAAAAGGAAAAATGTACAGTGCTTTTTTTCTCAAGGGATGACTTTTTCCTAACGTGAACATCACGTTTATTGAGAAGGATACAAATAAAAAAAGGTTAATTCGTGACCGTCGATATCTAAGATCGTAACTGAATTACTGGCTCTAAGTGAAGAGACGCAGGGTCGCCAAGTACTTGTTTATCTGTTACTACCCTCATTCCGACTGTTAATTGAAATTGGACTCTACCCATCTGCGTTTAGGTCTTTATTGGCTTCAAATTGGGTGTTTGTTTTTCGTTAAATCAGAAAATAACGTTTACAGGGGATATTGAAACTTCACATTACAACAGCTAATAACAGTTCACTAGGGTAACTGTAACCCGCATTAGGCAGGATTTTTTTATTGACCGACGCTTGTGTCGAAAAGGTACGACCAATCAAGCTTTACCGAACTTGCTCAAGCAGGTTAGTGTTTAAGGTCGTTGTTGGTTAAACAGGTGAAAACTGCTGCCCATTACTGTCTATAATAAGAAGGCTAACAATAAAAAATACGTGTCATATTGTAAAAAAATAAAATGGAACTTTTGTCGAAACGATAACTGAAATAAATTAATAAATAAAAAAAAAATATTATTATACCATTCCAGAGCAGTTCTTTTGTTGTTGTTAGTCAAGCTAAATATATTAAGATCACAAAAGAGCAAAAACAGTTACAAACCAGATAAAGCTTAATATCTTGAAAATGTAATTACAACTATCACAAGTTCACCAAGTTAACAAAATATGGTTGTCTCAGTCACAGACACGGCGAAGTTCGTGCTGTTTGTGTACCGGTATTACAGTTACAAGTTACTCGTACAAGTAAGCAATATCACGTTGATGTATTAAGTTGTTAGTACAAGAGACAGTCAAGTAAACACGAGTTAATATGTTTATAACACATTTCTGATATCTAATGATGTTTATAAGTACATAGATGAATGACTGTTGTTTTGTGGTAGAGCCTCCGCTCCCCCGCAAGTCCGGTGAAGCTTGATTGGTCGTACCTTTTCGACACGTGTTGTTAAAAAGTGCTGTTGTTTAGGTGTTAAATCTACACTAATATTATCAAGAGGAAAAATCTTTCTTTGTTTGTTTGTTTGCATTGAGGCTTCGAAACTACTGAACCGATTTTAATAAAGAATTTGGTATAAAGATGGAATAGACCTCGAGCAATACGTACGAATAATAACGCGGGCGGATCCGCGAGGCTAGTAAGAAATAAAGACATGTTTCGGATCATTTTTCATTTGAATTTTTTTTTAGGAAGTCAATATTGTTAGATTGTCTAATATTTTGGAAAGTTGTATTTCCCAGCTGTCTTCAAATTCCAATAGTGCTGTAAAACTTTCGTGTATTTTTCCACTTGCTGTACATTATATTCACTATTCCAACAGGTTACGGGTCGCAACGCATTAATCTTCATAACATTACGTTCTACCATACAGCGCACTCTCCATACAGGGCGGTAGCTGGTAAAGGAAAAGTTCAAGTCTGCCCCACAAATCATAGTAAGTTGCAATTACGAAAGCCGTAAATATTGGCGGAACTGTTAGGTGCATAGTTGGAAAGAGTGCGCAGGCCTGCACGCTTTATTGCCAGGACAGTGCTCGGAGATTGCAGGGCGAAAACTTAGAGATTCCTTAAAGGTATTGTTTTACGTGTCAAATTATATTTCGTCTTCAGGAGGATTGGAGTATTATTTAGTGTCTGATAAAAAGTGAAGTTGAAATAGGACCAACCCAACTCATTCTTAGAGGCGACTTCAGTAGGCTTACTACGTAACACGTGAAAGTTTAAAGAAGCAGTGAAACGCGACATTATGACAGAACTACTATGGTTTTTATGTCACTATGTCGCATTTGAAAATTCAAAGTTCTAAGTACAAAGTATTTATTTTTAACTTTTAGGATATTTACATCACTTATTTAAATCAGTTACATATTTTTTTCTGGCGAGTTCAAAAATTTGGCTGTCTTCTGTGGAGAAGAACTCGCCGGAAGAAACTCCACAGGCGTTGCATCATTTAATTATTTTTTTATTCAAGCTTTTATCTCGTTAGGTAGTAAGCCTACTGGTACTTTTATAAGTATTAGGCAGCAGCATAGATCTGTGTTACCAACATTAGTGTGATCCATAACTTCCCAGCTAAGCATGGGTATTGTAACAACACCTCCCTTTCAGTAGGAGTTAATCCATAATTAGACAGTTATATTATAAGGTTTAACTCACCGTGACTGCAAATTTGTAAATATGTCTTTTGAGGTAGGGCCACTCCTTAACACAGGTGATACTGCTTTACTTAAATTCCCACCCACTTTATTCAAAGCTTACCTGAAAACAAAGAAACACATGATATTAGTCAAATGAATCATCAAACAGACAGAGCTAGAATACAGTTTGCTACGATGACAAGAACATCTACAGTGGAAGTCAAAACTGACACCAACACGGCATGATAAAGGGGTAAATCGACATAGCACGAAGCTTGAGCGACGTCCTGTATGTCTGTCCAACGTGACCGGCTCGGAATTAACTTCGATCATTCACCGCAAAACCAAAGCTCCAAACAATAACACAAACCAAAACCAACCCTATCCCCCAGACTACAGACTAAACCAACTGCACGAAGATTTGCAGACTTCTGCATGCGGCAAACGAAAAGCTTGCAGTTGGGGCAGTTAGAATTGGACTTTACGCGGGGGTAATAAAGATTTCTGTAAAAGCGAATGGGAGTGAGCGTAAGAGTTGTCAAGATGCACTGCGGTCCACAATGTCCACGTCTTCAGTCGG
Source organism: Teleiodes luculella (assembly GCA_948473455.1). NCBI lineage: Eukaryota > Metazoa > Arthropoda > Insecta > Lepidoptera > Gelechiidae > Teleiodes > Teleiodes luculella. The sequence continues at coordinate 11,911,520 of OX419593.1, forward strand.
GTTGCGAGTCCAATTTGTTGGGGAGATTTATGAACTACATTAGGAAGCCACGACTAAGAGGTTAAACGTTAAGTTATTAGAGCACAAAAGATGTAAACATATGCGAAAATTGTGCTCTTCATTATTACATACAGGGTATAAGTGGCGGCTTAAAAAATACTAGAAAGTGTTCATCATCATCATCATCATCATCTCAGCCGAAAGACAGAGAAAGTGTTCAGACAAAGTATAAAAAAAAGTTTTCACAAGAAAATGAAACATGATTTCTTTATACAAACTGCCCGATAAATATATTTTTTTATAGAAGAGCTGATTTTATTTTCGTTGCAACAAATAGTTTCTTAGATAAAGTTGCTCAAAACTGTTGACTACGCATGTGCTTTTAGTATTGGGTAAACCGGCTTACACTTTTGCTTTTTTTAAGACCAATAAAAACTTTATATCTTAATTAAATACCATACTAATCATTATTTCCAAAGAGATACTTCTACCTTCTACGCAGTTATACTTCGTCTCTATGTTACGTATCTCTATTAACTTTATAGAGAAATTTTAATATAAGCCATTATTTCACACTTTCGCGAGCGCATTTTATCACAGGTATTCAGTCGAACATTCAATGAATGTCAATATGGAGGAAAATATTATTGAAAAGGAGCGTTTTGCGATATACTGCCGAGGTTTATTTGCAGGCGACTAGCGGATGAGGTCATACATGTATGATGGAACTCATAACAAAATATTTAAATAATACAAATTAAACCGACGAGCATGCATGAGGAGTTTAACGACTGTGAATGAAGCGAAAGAAGTGTGTTTGGATCGTAGCAAGTGGAAGGAAGTGGTCTCTGCCTACCCCTCCGGGTAAGAGTCGTGACTTTATGTATGTACAAATTTATGACAACCATAAATTAATTTATATTGTCACACGTACCGGTCATTGCTCGAAAATAGGCTGCACAATTGCAAACTTGTGTTCATAAACGGTAAAAATATTATTATACGTGAAATAGTTCACTATGAAATGTGTGTATTTCTGTGTTCTTCAATAAAAGCGACAATTTTTTTTACCCGGCTTCAAAAAAGAAGGAGGTTCTCAATTCGACGCGTATGTTTTTTTTGTGTTTGTTATTTATGAGATATCTCCGCCAATCGTGAACCGGTTTTTCAAAATTCTTTTTTAAATCGGCCATGGTATGCAAGTGGCGCCGCCATCTTTAAAAAAAAAACTGTATTGAAAAGGTGTTGCCAATAATCCCTATATTATGTGAATTCCCTGGATTAAATGCCTTTAGTCGCCTCATTCGACAACTACAGGTTGTGTAGTGTGAGACGTAGGCTGAGAATAAACAAAGGAAATCTTTGTGAAAATTTTAGTTATACTCGTCACGTGGCGTATGAAGTGTCCCTATATCATCATAACGTGATAAGCCTGGATCACGAAACTCCATTTGATTGCCAGCAATATTTCAGATTAAAAAATATTTTTGGACCTGTACATTTTGTGTCAAAATTCCCCTAGAATTACCAGAATCGTTCTGCAAGCACTGCTGTAGTGAATACATACTAGGTACAATATTTATATAACTCTTTCCGCTGCGTCTCCGTCCGCGTTTACAGTTTTTCCCGTGGGCCTATGTAACTCAGGGCGAATGTAGCTTTCTAATGGTGAAAGAATTTTTGAAATCGGTTCTGTAGTTTTTGAGTTTATTCATTACAAACACACACACACACACACACACAAAAATACAAATCTTTCCTCTTCATAATATTAGTATGATTTATATACCTACCTATTGCAGTTGAAAATTAATCTGGATGGAACCATCAATAAAAATGTCCAAGATTCGACAAAAGGAAACCATTTCTGAATCTGTCATAATCATTATCTTCTTCAGCCTACTGTAGTCAAAGGTTACAGGCCTCTCAAAAACCTACCATTTTACTTAGTAATTAAAGGCGAAAGGAACTCATCGGACAACCTATTATATTACAACCTATTATAATACAAGTTTTTCAGATAACCGGATAATGGCTACAAATATTTAAACTACAATAAAGTTCTATATTTTTTCATTACCGTGGTCTATTTCAAAACCACGCGCAATACATTTTTTCCTTCGATACGTGTGCGCTATTCGGTCGACTATTATTTTCTCTGGAGATTTATAAGTCGATCGTGCGAGCGAGTGTTAGGCTGGAGGAAACTTTGATAATAACCGAGGATAAGTGTTAGGTCGCGTTTAGTCTAGCTTGCTAGTTTAAAAGCTTGCTAGCACGCTAGAATATAAATTGTTTTAATTAGTTAGCGCTCGTAGAATATGAACTAGAGAGCATATTCAGAGTTTTGGTAAAAACATTTGATGCTCTATATAGCGCACACTAGGTTAAAGAGATCAGTCTTGATCTACACATAGTTAGCATAAATTAAACCAACGATTCAGACGAAGGATTTAAAAATACGGACAAATATATGACAAAAAGAGAAATTGTAAAACGAAATAAAACTGTTAAGGCATTTAAAGAATATTTGAGCTTACAAAATTGTAGTATAAGTATGAACCAAAATATAAAATTACCACATCACTGAGGTATTTCTTTTTTGTTGACACCTAAAAGTAAGAAAAATAGAATTAATAACATGTTCCGGTATAGATGGCACAAGTATACAGGCCCTACCGGGTTTATGGGACAGTACCTAAATCTTATTAACGAAATAAAATAACAAATATTTTTTTATTCTAATAAGCTCGAAATCGTCCTTTATCAACGATAGCGTCAGAGGTCAGAGTCAATGGTACACCTGTTATGTTATTTTCACTTAAGGCACCCTGTGAGACCACATTAGCCCGGCCTAAAATAGCGCCACCTGTCGGATCTACTGTATCTAGTACTGTATTTCTTTTGTTTTAAGAAAACCCTTCATTCCAAATTCAGAAAGCACTTAAGAATCACTTGTAGCTACTGGACTGGCGTGTGAGCAGTGGACTTGATGCAAGCCGGCTGCAACACGCGCGAAGATTGACGTGCTGATTCCACGCTACTTGTGCCCGTCTTATTAAAAATTTAGATGCCCTACAATTTACAGCGGTGCGGCTGTTACGGGGAAGTATCAGGGGTTAAATTTTAACACCATGTATTCTGAGAAGTTACATTCAAACTTGGACTCTCCCTTAAGGAATTTTAAACCCATGTTAGACCCTTCGCTGCGTTGAGTTCACCACTAACCGCCACCCGAGAGAAATAGTAATATGAGACAATTTTTAAAATCATCCGAAAGACGTCCACTGCTGGACAAAGGCCTCCCCCAAAAAAGGGGGATATTGCCATAATCGCCACGCTTGGCATACGGGTTGGCGATCGACAGTGTGGTCTTAAATACACAGAAGGACGCTGCTGCCCATCCTCTGGTAGTTATCCCTCGGTCGCTTTCTACGACCCCCACTATTTTTTAACCGACTTCAAAAAAGGAGGAGGTTCTCAATTCGACGCGTATGTTTTTTTTTTTTTTTTTTTTTTTTTTTGTGTGTTTGTTATAAGATATCTCCGCCAATTGTGAACCGATTTTCAAAATTCTTTTTTTAATCGCCCAGATTTGCTTGCAGGGTGGTCCCATAAAAATTTCGCTAAGATCGGATGATTAAATTTGAAGATATGAGGAAATAACTCCTCAATTGACGATGCCGTTATACCCGATCGGTAAATTGTTTTGGCAATATCTCGGCTTCTTATCAATCGATTTCAATATGTTTTTGTTTTATAGATAGAAGTTGTACTTGTACTCAAAATGGTTTCATATAAATTTGGATTATAATCTGATGGCGAAGTAGAAGACTAAAACCATGACGGAAGAAAAAATTTTACGCGCCCAGATGGAGTATCATGCCTATTTTGTATCGAAACCAATGCGGCCGCTCAGAGGGGTGGGAGGGTAGGGGGAAGCTGGAGACGGTGTTTGTTTTTTAACTCTATCAGTCTCTATCACACATCTTTGAATATGGTACGTTAGAAAAAGATAGAGACATTCATGTTATGACATGCCCAACTAAAAACAAAATATCAATAAAGTATGACATTTATTTGTCTTTATTTGGCATGTAAAAAACAAGAAACTTAATGGTTACTGAATTTGAAAATAGTGATGTGATGTGGTATGAAGCGTAACGTATATTTATCGATTATTTTCGTACATTTTATCACATGGCTACTGGACTTATTTATCGAACTTCTTATATACAATGGTGATCAACTTGCAACTTGCAATAATCTTGGGAATTGCTTACTTCTTTGGGCATTTAGTATTTTGTCTTTTTGCTTTTCCATACATATATTAGGTATATCTTTTATTTCCTAGAGAGCAGCGAACTACCTAGAGAGGCATGGGGACAGACAAATAAAAATACAGTCAAAACCGTGCCAGTAATGTAGAGTTCTTTTTTTTTCATAATTTGGTGGGAAACCTGAAAGCTTCTACCATTCGATACAAAAGTTAGAGTGTAACATAATAAAATCAAGTGTGTTATTTAGCTTTTTTTAACTTTAGTATCATTTATTGTGTATAATATTTGTATTGGATTGTTCATTTAATTCGTTATTATTTATAGCCGCTTAAATAAGCATCAACCAAACTCTTCTAGTGGGTGTCTTACTGTGAGAATGGACAACTAACAACAACCTGCCTTCTAACCGTAAAGATTTTTCCAAAAGCCTCCTGTAGAAACCTTAGTTCAGCAGCGGGACTGTTTCAGGCTGTTTGTTTCCATCACTGCTTGGCAATTGAAATGGGGTTCACAGTGGTTGTAGGTTACGCGCCGGGAACTATACATTCGTCTATTTTATTTAAATATAAACAAGCAAGCAAACGCGCAGTGGACGGATGGATGGATGTTAGGTTGTTTATTATCACAACCCACAACCCTTACGCTAGCGAGGCGAAATTGTTTTTGGTAAGTCGCCGGGAACCACAAGGCGGCATCCTTCATACCTTATTACCGGGGTAGTCAATAGCAACAACTGCGATCCCTGATCCGTCAACTAAGCAGTATACTATCAGAAGTGTTGCTTAATACCCGCGTAAAATGTTTTCTTCCTTCATGATTAAAACGAAAACTCTTCAATAAACAACAGCACACTCATTGCGTTGCTTTTGTTATAATTGAAATAACAAGGAATATGCGGTTTTGGTTCATATATTCTGTAAACTAGTCATAGATTAAAGATTTGAAAACCCCAAGTGAAAATAACAACTTAAGAATTCTTCCGTGGACTAAACGGGCGAGCGTCGTCGGTATCGTAGTGGTTTGGTCAGTTGTTCGCCATTCGGAAAACTTAGTTTAAAGTCCAATCAAGTATAGCAATGATTTAGAATTTAAAAATCAAACGTAGGTAATACTGTCAAGGAAACATAGTGAGAAAATCTGCATTTAATTATGTACTAAACAAAACAAATTAAAGTTTTGTGAGTACCTAACTTGTCATGGTAAATTTCCACTAAAAAGGGTAAAATAAAAAGATAATTCAAAAAATATATAAAACCGCCTTCAACGTCCTAAACTACACTAAAAAGTTACAAATAAAATATAAATCTAGCTGAAAGCATAGCAATTTAATATGGCTATTAATATTACTTATTTACATAAATTGTAACATCATATAAACATGTGTAGACATTGATATACACTTTATCTTGGAGTCGGTGCCAGCTAATCACCATCATTTCGACCAAAAGACTTCTACTGCTAGTAGTCATCTATAGTGGGCTCAGTACCTAGTACTCTAACCGCGTTCTTTAAATTTTTTATATTCATCGATCTGAACTTTTGAGATCAGATGTGGTTCCGATTAAATAGCTAGCCTCAACTGGCACCGACTCCAAGGTGAAGTGTATATCAATGTCTACACATGTTTATATGATGTTACAATTTATGTAAATAAGTAATATTAATAGCCATATTAAATTGCTATGCTTTCAGCTAGATTTATATTTTATTTGTAACTTTTTAGTGTAGTTTAGGACGTTGAAGGCGGTTTTATATATTTTTTGAATTATCTTTTTATATTATATATATTTATATTATTTTATATATATTTTTGTCAACATGTCGTCTGGTTTTTAGGTGAAAATTAAATTGCTAATCGACGCCGTATTTTCTTGTAATTGTTGTTGTTTTATTACCAGAAATGTTCTGCAAACACTGCTGTAGTGAATACGAGTACATACTAGGTACAATCACAACATAGTATAAAACAAAGTCGCTTTCTCTGTCAGTCCCTATGTCCCTTTGTATGCTTAAATCTTTAAAACTACGCAACGGATTTTGATGCGGTTTTTTTTAATAGATAGAGTAATTCAAGAGTAAGGTTTATATGCATAATACATGCATAATATACTTAAAGATAACCCACAATAACCATTTCCCCGTGCGGAGCCGGGGCGGGTCGCTAGTATATTTATATAACTAACTTTCCGCCCTAACCCGCCCCGGCTTCGCACGGGAAAATTGTTATTGTGGGTTATCCTTAAGTATATTATGCATATATTATACATATAAACCTTCCTCTTGACTCACTCTATCGATTAAAAAAAACCGCATCAAAATCCGTTGCGAAGTTTTATAGATTTGTACGCTTAAATAGGGACATAGGGATATAGGGACATAGGGACAGAGAAAGCGACTTTGTTTTATACTATGTAGTGATGCGTATCGTGTCGGTTTTGACCTACTTAACTTACCTTGCCTAGTTCGATTAATTAATGAGCAATCAAATCTGGGTGCGTATGGAACTTCGAGATTTCTCAATCATAATTCACGTCTAGCCCAATTCTGCCGCTTTATCACTCCAAATAGCCTTATATACATTTTCTGAAGCTAAAAATACGTACTTTCGGAAATCATTGGGAGCTCTCGGAGTGGCAGTTTGAATGGTCCATTTATCAGCGCGGGCGAGGCGAGTAATTTCAAACGAACATCACGTCGGTCCTAGTCGTCTTTCAGATATATTGCGATTGCTGCTAAATACTTAGAAGCAACGTGTTTATTATTGAAAATTTTACTAGTTGAGAAAAACTATTGAGATTGCAAGTACAATGTAAGAGTAATCTATTTAACTGATTAAAATAAAGCAATGAATTTTGATCTCGAGAGCTATACTGAAGTAATTATCGGAGAATTCAACATATTCCTCTTCTTATTGTGTGACTTTAAGGTCATCGACCGATCGCGTATAAGACCCGTGAATATACGTTACAATGCGACCATTATCAATCCTGTTGTCAGTATTCATTGAGCCGTCTAAGGATCCACTATATAGATAGTCATCATTATGTGATATTATCAACTCGATACGTCAATTTTGCGAAACAAACTTAGGTCAATAAAAAAGCTCAAAGCTGGACTACAGCTATTAATTTAGGAGAATGCAACGCTATGCAATGCCCAGCCTTCTGATTTAAAGACACACTCAAAGCATTGCTTTATACAAAGCACATAAAGAGTCAAAATGAACCAATTCTAAGCCTAAAAACATCAAAGAATAATTTGAAAAAAAAATGGCCAGTTTGCTAGCTTAAAAAAAACAGAATAGCAAAAAAAAACATCTGCTCTTATCTCCCCGCAGTCGTCACGTGTCACCGAACGCCAAACTGTGTTACCCAGAAGCGGAATTAAGCGGAATAGTTCGCTTATTTGCAAACTCTTACGCCTCGAGTTATTGACACAAAAGCGTTCTCCATTGTGTTTTCATTGCGTGCGGGAATCGCGTAAGCTGTTGAGCAGACATCTGCGAATAAGTTTTGTATTTATGCGTCACTCGTTAAAACACACATACTAACTTATGTAAACAGAAGTATTAGCTTTGGTACACAAGGACGAAATAGAGATGGGTTTCGTTTGCGTTAGTAGAATACGCATTGCCGGGATATATCAGAATTTAGGAACATTTGAACATCGTTTTAAAAGTATAGAAACTATAACATTATTGGAGTGGCAAAAATGGTGAATAACGAGACACTTCTGTATGTTACAATTTATAAGGTTACAACTTGGTCTTCAAGACACATTGCAGTAATCAAAGTCAGTGAAAATGATCAAATATAATCTGTAGCCTTACACAAAGTATTTTTTCTCATGAGAATAGGGTATTAGCCCGCACAAAAAACGCTATCTACAATTCTGTCAATATTCATCGCAACGCAAGTCATTTAGCCGTTAAGGTGTGATAGCGGAATAAATCCCATCTATTATTAAACCGTCTCACTTTTACCAGAACATAATAGTTGCATTTTATCGATTTCAGAATTAGTCCCTTAGGCAAAATTGTTCTTATTCATTAGCAGAATCGCTCTCAGAAAGTTTTAAAAGATATAATAGTATCGGATTATAATAAATTCACGATGTAGAAGATAGAGTCTGGCACATGAAAGTAGACAATCGATAAAATTGGAAAACATTGTACTGGCAACAAAGTTACATAGAAAAAACAAGTATCGAATTAGGTAAATCTATAGAATCGGGGTTGCCAGGATGATTTTATTCAAATTTGCCGCGTTTTTTCATTGTCTACATTCATGTGCCAAACTCTAGTTGTTCCACACCCGCATTGAACTCTGAAACTTTCGCCAGTATCCTAGTTCGTCTTACAACGTGTGTCGTGACGTAAGCACGAACTTGGATCCACCACTTGGTGCTAAGTCGCTAAGTTTTCGGCTTTGTTCGATTTAGAACCCTCCTTAAAGCGTGTGTAAACACCGCCTTTGATTAAGCAGGTTCGGTTGAAGACTTTGTACACTTGACACACTTACACCGTTAACAAATATATGCAAGTCAATAATTAATTAGAATACTTGAAGTGGGGACGGAATCGGATATTGTTAGTACGGGTATGAACGGTCAAGTGACGAGCTTGATGCAAGATTGCATCATCATTATATTTCGACGACGATACGACCACGACAACGACGACGACGTGAAATAAAATGAAATTATTTATTTTAATTTTTAGATATTTTACATCACTTTGTTAAGTCAAATAAAGTTACATTTAGTGGCGAGTTCAGCAAAGCAAAATGTGCGGTCTTTTGTGGAGAAGAGCTCGCCGAATAAACTCAACAAGAGTCGCATCTTTTTAAAAAAAAATTTATATGTAATGTTATAGGTACAATATATTTAATAAATTAAATTATATTAATAGCCAACTCAAGCAACCTCATTCCCATGAACATCTGTCTTCTAAATAATCAGATAGCTTGTAATATGCTTTTTAATCGATTTTTGCTTAAGTACATCTTTAAACTTCTCTAGGGGTAAACCAACACAGGCGCAAGACATCAGATGCATCCAGACAAGGCAAACACAATTGCACTTCTTACAAAATGCTTAGAATGCACACTATCTGAGTTTGCTGTCGACCCAAAAACACAGTCCGAAGACTTATTTATAGACTTATTATTTTCGAGGCGACTAAAAACTGAAACGCGGACAAACTGTTAGCAACTAAAAAAATAATTTGGCAGCATTTAAATGATTTGGCTTTTATTATCATAAATAAGCCTCAAAACGGGGCTATCATAAAAATGAAATAATGGCAGCTACTATAAGGTAGCAAAAATAATAAGTAAGTCGACTGAAAATAAGGTAGCGTAAATAATAACTTGGCGACTAATAATATTAGTGTGGTGTCATTTTTAGTTGTCAACTGTTGGTTTCCATCTAAAAAAAGCTCGTTTGGGCATTGATTTTTACATAACCATACACTTAAAAAAAGCGGCCAAGTGCGAGTCGGAATCGCCCATGAAGGGTTCCATAGCGGCCAGTAACATAATATAAAAGTTTTTGTAGTTCGTTGTGACTTTGATCGATGTTTTAATAATAGTGAAAGGTAAATTGCGGTTTACGATTTATGACGTATTAAAAAAAACTACTTACTAGATCTCGTTCAAACCAATTTTCGTTGGAAGTTATCATGGTAATGCACATCATATATATTTTTTTGGTTTTATCATTCTCTTATTTTAGAAGTTAGAGGGGGGGGACACACATTTTTCCACTTTGGAAGCGTCTCTCGCGCAAACTATTCAGTTTAGAAAAAAATGATATTAGAAACCTGAATATCATTTTTGAAGACCTATCCATAGATACCCCACACGTATGGGTTTGATGAAAAAATTTTTTTTGAGTTTTAGTTCTATGTATGGGGACCCCCTAAATTGATTGTTTTTTTTTTCTATTTTTGAAAGAAAATCTTAATGCGGTTTATAGAATACATCTACTTACCAAGTTTCAACAGTATAGTTTCGGAATAAAGTGGCTGTGACATACGGACGGACAGACAGACAGACAGACATGACGAATCTATAAGGGTTCCGTTTTTTGCCATTTGGCTACGGAACCCTAATAAAAAAGATAAGATAATAACTGTGCATCCTGTTTTAAACTTTGTTTAGAGCTCTTAAAATTTCCCATAAAAAACTTTTGAAGCCATATTTAAATGCCTTTTTATATTTTTTTATCTGCCATATATTTCTGCTTGAAAATAAATTTAGTTGCCAAAACAAATACTCGAGGCCAGTTTTAATTTAAAAACTACCCTGCAATTCATTTATTTAGTAGCCACTTGAAGCCCAATACACACGTAGCTATAATCTATATTAATATGCCCAGCTCTATTTATATTATATCTCACCACCACACACGGTAGCTGTATTGAAATATATATTTTCACCCTTACTGCGTTGACTTACGGAATACCTATAATATGTCGAGATTTATATTAATATGCCGTGCTATAACAGTCGCTTGCTGTGACGTCACCAAAATATGTCGACCGATATAGCAAGGCATATTAATATAAATCTCGGTATATTAATATAAATCTCTGTATATTAATATAAATCTCGACATATTTGATACATTTCAAGGGATACAGGATGCTCCATTTCATTTGAATTTATTTTTAATGGTTTCTAGTGCTAGGTGTAGCCTGGTAGAAATTACTAGCATTAAGGCCACCTATTTGTACACGTTTGTTTTTCTGGGCTTTATTTCTTGTAATTCTTTGCGTGTAATTTATTTATACGTAGGTTCATATAGGTAGAGTTACTTACTTACTAAAAGAGCCTCGGTGGCCAAGTCGCTAGTGCCGTTGACTCCCATTCGGAAGTTCGCGGGTTCAAACCTCGGCACTTACAAAAGTGTTTTCGATTATCGAATTTATATGTACGTTTATTCGACGCTCTTACGGTGAAGGAAAACATCTTGAGGAAACCTGCACACACCTGCGAAGAAATTCAAGGGTTGTGTGTGAACCCGCTGTTATCACGCCATCTATAAGACGTCACTGCTAACAGTTAACAACCTACATAGGTTTAGGCTGTATTGCGTGTTATCGTACTTGATCTCCGTGATAGATAGATAGATTGATTTTTGATGACAAGTCGTTGTATAAGTTAAATTCGCCGCGAGCTTCCTTTGTTTGTATATGGGATTCAACCCAGATTTTTCTTTTTTTTGGGCCCGCGAAGGCGACACGTAGATCAAAATCAGCATCGGAATCGTCCTCTGATGAACTATCGATTATATTTAATAGAACTTTACTAGGTAAATCCATACTGAGCCCTTATTAAAAAAGAACACCCTGTATTACGAAAGTATTCAAAAACGTGCGCTCGTGACGACGGCCGCAGATCGAATGGACGCAAAGATATATAGCCGCCGTGTGTGGTGGCGAGATATAATATATATTAGAGCTGGGCATATTAATATATATTATAGCTACGTGTGAATTGCGCTTTATATTTAAAATGATAGCTCATAATAGTCGCCAACCCATTATTTATAGCACCCATTTTAATTTTTTTTTATATCCCCAATTTAGATTACTTTGTCGCCGCGTTAAATACGTGCCTTATTTATATAACTCGTAGTAATTAGTCCCCCAGTCAGATCAAGTGTCCCTCACGTCTGCGGTAATTGTCGCCGGGACGTGTGAGCGCGCCGTTTAAACTGCGCCGTCATATTTACAAGACACTTACTGCCCTACAGCTACTAGAAGAGACGTCAATAAAACTCTTTGAATAAAAAAGAATTTTGAAAACCGGTTCGTTATGGGCGGAAATTTCTTATAATGAACATCCAAAAAAACGTACGCGTCGATTCGAGAACCTCCTTCTTTTTTTAAGTTTGTTAAACCCGATTGCTTTAGGAAGCGTAAGCGCAAACAACCACGACCAACATCTTTACTTTCTTAATAGAGACAAGTAACTATTGTAGCTTAAAACTGCTTAAAGCTAAATTATTAGAAGTCCTCAACGTCTTTTACGTCAGTATATACAATATTTGTGAGGGCATGTCTTTTGCCGATTTCATCGCTATGATACCCATTGCCTTGCTGCCTTCATCACAAAAAAAAATCTGTTCAGCCAGTGAAACTCCACGTATTTTTTTGTGTGCAAAAATATTGCAAATTCAATAATTGAAAAGGTTTTTACTCTACCTGTCTATCTATGTCAGCTATCGTAGAATAATATTCTTAATACGACTTCTCTATGAGAAAGTAGAATACATTAATTAGAATCTTATTTTATAAACATGCCTATGCCTACGATGTTTCATTTTGTCTTTATGTATTGCCATAAGTAACAAATATGATAATTTGATTACCTCTAAATTGACTATATGAGAAATTGACCAAGCTCGCCTAAAGGGATTATTCTAAACCACTTCCAGCTCCAAAGTATCCTCACATAAAGCCTTAAGCAGATAATTCGAGCTAGCACGCCGACTCGCCACCTGGGGCCCTAATTGCCAGTCCTTCGCTTACACTTGCCAATTATACGCGGCCCTTCATATTACTACACGGATTTTTAACGTAAATAGCACCCTAGCCGGCGGCGCGGCCATTTTGTAAACGGAGTGACGTCGGAAAGAGCTAATTGGACGAGATTGTAGGTAATAGAAAAATGTTGGAATAGTTATATGGAATGGTAAAAGTTAGTTATTTTTCAGGCGTTTTTGTATCATTAGTAATGTTGTTTGCGTCGTAGAATTTATTCACTAAACTTTTTACATTAAATATGGATTAACGAATCTTGAAGCACTTCTGGGAATCGAGCGTTTAAAACGTCTTTTTTTTCCATGTGGGTCTAATCCTCAATCAACCTTATTTATTTACCCAAGGACCTGTCTTATAAACGTAACAATTAGAAAAATTTTGACAAAAAAACTGTGATAATTCCATGTTTATTGCGTGGACTACATCTATGATTCTCACCAAAATCCTTTCTGATGCTGCAATCTATATGGAATTGTCATTTACCATTGTCACTTTATAATACAGGCCCCTGACAAAAGTCATATTTATAAATATTGAATTGAATTAATAATAATATATACACACGGCCATCTGACCCCGAACTAGACAGAGCCTGTACTATGGGTGAATACGAGTGTGTGGACACCTCACACACGTCCATCTGACCCCAAACTAGGCAGAGCCTGGGTGTCAGACAGCTGATATACATACATAATATTATATAAATATACAAAATCCAGACTCAAGTCAAACACAGGTGCTCATCACACGGATGTTTCCCCTGGGCGTAACTCGAACCCACGACTCTGTGCTTTGAAGGCAGGCATACTACCAACTAGACTACGGGGTCGTAAATTGAGCTGGATTCATGAGTTCTAGACTAGACTATCAAACCCACGGTGTTTCTTAAAATTTTCAAATATTATAGAATGACAGAAAGAAAATCATTTATTTACCACACATTGCAACACATGAAACATAAATTGGAATAAAATACAGGCAAACATACGTGTGATAAAGGAGTTGCTGGACTCAGCAATTGTCGTGGGTACTCCAGGTCGAATATTCACGACACTGATTTTCAGCCAGCACCTTATCAATACTAACCTAAATAACATCAACAAATAAATCTTCAACAAAACAACTTTTATAAAATACGGTTCGAATTTCCCACACAAACGTGAAATAGATATGATAATACACAATTATTTCAATCGGAACGCGAAAATAAAGCAACGTTATCAATACCAGGGCTATTGATAATAACAGTAACGCTCGCAGTATTTCGCACGATCGCGCTAAAATATCAATCAGAGTCGCCTGCGCATGTATAATTGGCGCATAATGCCAACATTAGCATAATGTCCTGACCATTTCCAGCTTTGTCGGGTACATTGCCACTGTATACGCAAACTGGGTCTTAATAATTATAATAATCGTGTTTTATATTGTTATGATCCCACTGAAGTGCAAAAGGTAGAGTAGGTCCTTCATGAAATATTTTACCTCGCTCTATATTTTTGTGTTATAAGCAAAAAAAAGAGATCTTTAGAAATATTAATTAAGAAAATGATTGCAACGCAATACCACAGTTATCAGTCCATAATATGACTCAGCAACATACCTAATTATTACGTATCACTACATAGTATAAAACAAAGTCGCTTTTTCTGTCCCTATGTCCCTATGTATACTTAAATATTTAAAACTACGCAACGGATTTTGATGCGTTTTTTTTAATAGATAGAGTGATTCAAGAGGAAGGTTTTGATGTACAATACATGCATGCAATATACTTAAGGATAACCCACAATAACCATTTTCCCGTGCGGAGCCGGGCGGGTTGGTAGTTACGGATTATTTTAGAATAATTACCTTTTTAATGGAACTTAAATCAAAATCTCATATCGAAAATTTGCTTTTCATACAATGTTATCTTAATCACGAGATTTGAAATTATAAAGTTTATTTAGTTTGCAAATTTCATCCTGTTGAATGATGTATAATAAATAGTGAGGTTTTATTTAAGTATGACCCTGTATACTGGCGCCATGCGCCAGTATCGTTCAGTTCAGTGTCGCATTTCTATGTAAATACAAAACAGCTTCTTGCTGCGGCTTCGCTTGCGTTTTGATTGTTTTCCTTCAAAGGAATATAGTGCTTTCAAACAAAATGCATTTACAATTTTTAAATCTTTTAAACTAAATTTCATTCTGGTTAAAGACTTCCTATAGACAACCACAAGCATGTAGTGGTTTTACTTCCCGCGACACCTCAGTAGCATGAAGCACTGTGACAAGACATAATTTCAACACTGGAATTTCCTCCAATAAGATATACTAGGTATACGCATGGCGGAATTTGCCTTGTCTAGTTTTGTAAGTTTTGCCGTGTCTATGCCATTTACGCTTGAAACTTACAAGACTGCAGGTCAGGCTGCTTTATGGCATAGACTTTAAAGTTTACTTTACATTGATACCCTTTCAGTAACTTCTCCGCGCCTTTCTTTGCTTACTTCCATACTTATTATGTTTTTTCATAAAAATCGCGTGTTTTGTTTTTTTTTGGAAGTAGCTAAAAAGTAAAATAAGTATACCACCAACCAACCTACCATAATTTTGTTCATAGAAAAATACCTTGGAGACTCTTTGCACCAGGAACACATAGGCGTCAGAAATATGGCACCATTTAAGGGGTGTACAATGTAAAGCGGCACGTATGACCGCCATAAAATGTATTAGGGGTATACCGCGAGTCACTCACGTGATTGCCTAATCTCCGTGATCGAGCAATCACTTTAAAGCTTAATGATTCCTAATGAAGTTGTTAAGCTGCTTTACACTGATGGTCTAGGCGCGGTTTTGTGGTGGTATAGGTTTGATACAAATTTGAAATTTTCGAAGTGAGAACGAATATGAGCTAAACGAATGATATGTATCCTATGGTGAAAAAGGTTACTCTTTTCTTTTGGATGACACATTCTGCGCATAGCTAAAATATAAAGATTAATTTCAACATATCAATGTCAACACACTTAAATTTTACGTCTGCCAACGAAGTCATCATTAATAAATAATCATTAGGGTAAAATAATGATGATGAAATGTCTGTCAACCAAGAGAAATGGCGAAAAATAATGTAAGTAACATCCATGTTTGACAACACTATAAGTTGACTTTGACCACTCCGCTAAGAGTGTTATGATTGAGAAGAAAATGATTACATTAATTAAGCTCTGGAATACTTCGAAAAATATATAATATGCTTATTTTTCTCTCGCACGTATTGTCCTCAACTAGTGGAGTCATTATACGCATTCAATGTATGGGAACCAATGTTTTTCGGATTAAAGGATGAGCCTTGGCACACTTGTTCCTTAGGTGGACTAATGTGGAAAATGCCCGGGAGTCAGCGGATTACACCCCGATGGGGGTAGGGGGAGGGGGTGAAGTTTACTAAACTAAAAGTTTGCAATTAAAAATCATTGAGTTATTCTTTTTGTAAATTATAGCTAAGTGTAGGTAACACCTTAATTTTAAGTAACATTTAGAGGTTGCTTGAGGTGGTAGCAGGAACTCAATAAAATAATCAAACAAGTACACTCGAATGCCTGTCACGCATTAAAATACGTTTTCTCGCTCACTCCTGTGCGAAAATATTGACCTGGTTCCTAATATGTGTATTTTATTAATGGAGCTACAAGAGCACTCCAGCGCGACTGTTCAAATCGATTGCAACAGATAATTTCCAATAGAAATGTTGATGATAGCAACTCTTTTTTATTCTTTTTTTTTTAATAAAGATCCTAATGACAGCAACTTGCTGACGCTATTTTTTACTACAGGACATTCACTAACCTATTCTTGCGAAATTTTAAAAGTAGGTACGTTCAATAAATTATATAGATAAGTTTTTTTACATATAACAACATACATTAACACATAAGTACAAAACGCGTCTTTATTGCTACTAGAAGCCTAGAGCAGAGCAGCTCAGCTTGCCCCTAAGCAAGCTGTCCCTCTCATTTACGTATGTATTAATTGCCCCTTAGTTTCCAAATCACTGCGCAATATTATTAAAAAAATACTGTACACATCGCAAATCTTCTGCAGGCATTAATAACAATTACGCCCAAATGACGAAATGTATTGCAATGTAATTTAACAGATTGGTATATGACTTCACAAGGAAGAACTTTTTACAGCAGTGAAATACCGTCTCCTCTATTCAGGAAAAATATTAACGTGAACGAATGGAAACGCCGGAAATTTAGAAAAAAAATTACAGGCAGCTCAAGGCGTATCTAATAACGTTTTTATTCAATTTCTGTGCGTCAGATCATTCGATTTCCGTTTTGTTTTTCGTCTACCCCCCGATTTTATTAGGTTAGGGGCGTCACACGAGCCTACATATTGCAGGGGTAGGGCCCCAACTCGGGGGCAATTTAAAATACATTTTTTCGTCAAACAAAAGGTGTTTTTTGACTTAGCTGTTTTTACGTACGATTGGAGCTTGTTTTTATTCCATTACGAGTAAAATATTGAATCATTGTAGGGTTGTGATGGAGATTTTCCTAATTTGCATTGGATTATTTTAGGGTACCCTTTTCACAGATACGGTAGATATAATTGTATAAATATACTAAATGATTTCAGTAGATTTTATTTCGATTTTTTTTTCTTAGCGTATAATAGCCTATTCCTATAATGAATGCCTTGTCTTGAGTTTGGTTATAAAAGTAGTTTGTACACATAAGATCGTATGTACCTAATTTCTGTACTTTTGTACCTACTTCTAGTTTGACTGTATGTGAAATTAGGTCTCGCTTTATTGTTTCATTAGACAAAACAGCTGGTGAGATATTAAATAATCAAGATTTTCTTACTACCTCTATTTTCTAACATGATGTTTTATTAGCAACTTATGTGACTATTTGAATACATGGTACAATTACCCGCTCTGTTAGAGTTTAATCTTTGACAGAACTTTTAAATTAGTGCTGCACCCATACCTATACATTTTTTTTACTTTTATTTTTACGGGTAGTTTCCGTAACACCGTGTATAACCAACAATGCTTATACACACTAAGAAACAGTTAAACGGTTCCTTGCAAACATAACTTCCGCTGCAGTTCACAAGGCTCCGGTCGTGATGGTAATTCCATTCGGTCTGAGCTATAAACGGAGTGAGCCAAATGTGCGAGTCATTCACTCACGAGTCACGCACGACTCACGACTCCCAATGTTGCCACCTTGCATAAAGAAAAAGTAGCTAAACCTTCTTTAAAAATAAACTAATACTAGAATATACCTATGCACACAAGGACGTTGATACTAATATTAATACATAGCAAATAGGCAGTACAAGTAGGCGGGCTTATTGCTAAAGGTAGCAATTCCTTAAAAAGTAAACCATGGACAGCTACTCCTTGGTGTTTATTACGTTTGACGTCGGTTTTATAAAATCTTACTTAAATTAAAACCTTTTGAACTTGAATACGCCAACAGTGAATACAACTTTTAAGACACAAAATCGTCATAAATATAAAGAAACAATATGAATTTATGATGTAACATATTATAGTACACATAATAAACCATTTCAAAGAATTTCATCTAGGAGTAACGGGTTTGGATACCTGAAGCTGTTACTTCTAGAAGATTAAGATTAGTATCTAGCTAGGTATACCTAGATATTCTTAAAAAAATACTACTTTGTTCTTTACATTTCAAACGAATGCTAAATTAGTCAACCAATTTATTTGTTTTAAAAGACTGGAAAAGCGCGACTATCGTAAAGATAAAAAACCAATACCAATCACTTTTTCCGTGCCTAACAATTATTAGGTACCTAGCTACTTTTGCAGAATATTTTCTGAAGTAGCAACACTGAACGCAACGGCTCATAAAAGCGGAGACTGGCGTTTGCAGTTCAGTTTCACGCTTCCTGCATTTCAGCGGGGGTGTTAATGTTAGATAAATTATGAATCAACAGGCTTTTAAAAAAAAAAAATACAGTAAGATCTCAGCGGTTATCGTTGGGGACAGCTTTTTGATTTGTTATTATAAAGTGTAATAAAAATACTACAATTTTTTAAGTAATATTTTTTCGTATTTACCGAACTTATGTTTTGTTTTCGTTGTTTCAATTCTGTTTAAAATAAGGTTCAATAATGCACGTTGTAAATTATACAACTTCAGTCGAAAGTGAATAATAAAATTCACAAATCAAATTACATTATTTTTCATAATTTATAAAAATACGAACCAGTCTCTTATAAAATAAGATAAAAATAAGAAAGATTTTTATATAAACATATCAGCAAATAATATTACAAAATTAAATATCAGCACCCGAATCTCACATTATTTTGGTACGTATCTTTTCAGCTTCAAAAATCTAAACTTCTGCTGCTTCTATATTATAAATTAATCTCTCTAAATTATGTACAGTAAAATAACATTTCTAAATAAAATCGGTCGCAATCAAAGACTAAACCTAGACCCGAAATTATAAAGCGCTGCGTGTAGACTGAAGACTATTACGAACCATAGTAGTAAATAACATATACACATAATATTGTACAATATCAATGGAAACAACGGAAATTGTATTTCCAATTCCTCATCTGACTTGTAATGGGTTCATCCCGTTTATCCAGAAAACAAATGTGTTTATCCTGCTACAGCAGATACGCAGTTCATATTTTGGATGTGTTCAGCATAAAACATAAAATGGGAATC
Source organism: Teleiodes luculella (assembly GCA_948473455.1). Taxonomy (NCBI): domain Eukaryota; kingdom Metazoa; phylum Arthropoda; class Insecta; order Lepidoptera; family Gelechiidae; genus Teleiodes; species Teleiodes luculella. The sequence goes on from OX419593.1 coordinate 11,931,072, forward strand.
AATTTATCACGAAACTCCGGGACCAATCATCAATCAAAAGCAATAAAGTTTAAAAACAAGAAAAGCTCGGCTGAACGGCCATTTGTATGGGAAACAATAAATTGTCGATGTCAGTAGTAGGTACTCAGGTACTCAGGTACTATAGCTTTTAGTTGGAAATGAACTTACGCGATTTAAAATAATAAAAAATACACTTATTTTTCCTGCTTAACTTTCAACTGTTTTTCTAATTCATCTATCTTCTATCTATCTCTATACCTACTTATAATAAAACTGAAGAATCGGCGTGTCCACATTGATTAGTTTTTAAAAAAATTTATTGTAGGTGACAAAGGACACAAATTACGGATAGGTGTAGCGGCGGCGACTGCTGATCATGAAAATACAAGTTTTGAAAGAAATGTCCGTCTGTCTGTCTGTCTATTTGTACTCGCTAATCTCTGTAACCACTGGACGGATTTTCATGAAACTTTACAATAATCCAGCTTATGCATCAGAATAACACTTATTAGGCCACTTTTTACCGCGAGACGGAAAGCTTGTAGTATAATAAATACTAAACATTCTAAATTCTGTGTGTGTCTGTCTGATACGTGTTCAAGTAGGTAGAAACCGATTTGTGATAAATATCATTATGGAAAAGACATTGGGTACCTTTTACTTCGGATTTGGAGTTCTAAGCAAATTATGCATATTACGATTTCAAATCGATTAAAATTATAACTACTCTGGTATCCATGCAAAAACAACGATATCTAGTTCAATGCTGTTTGTTTCTAATTAACAAAAAAAAGTTACATTCCAGCTAACTTCCTATTCGCTATTCACTTAGCGAATAGGAAGTTAGCCATACTTCATACTATTATTATAAAGAGGAAAGAATTGTATTTTTTGTGTGTGTGTGTGTGTGTGTGAGTGTGTTAGTAATGAATAAACTCAGAAACTACTGAATCGATTTCAGAATTTCTTTCACGATTACAAAATGAGGAATGAGGAAAATGCCTCATTCCCACGGGAAAAACTGTTAACGTAGGCGGAGCCTCGGCGAAAGCTAGTAAGCTATAAAATCTCAGACTAGCTGTGACAATATATTTTCGTCCCTGGAATCACACTGAAACTTAAAAACTTTGCATGGGATGATGAGCTCGCCCGATCTAATAATATTATCTAGACTTGCACTGTAGCACTACTGGCTGTACTATAGTTCCAACTGCCAACTAAGCGCAACTCCCTTCCAAATCGCTTGCCGTGTTTGTACAGTGAGGCAGTTAGACTGTTATAGTTAGATTCGTAATGTATACTGAAGTGTTTTTAATTTTGTATTTGTTGTTTGACTATAGGGTATGGAAGGAACAAGGAGTGGGAAATTAAATTGATGTTTGATTTTCATACTATAAAGTGAAATTTGTTTTTAAATGACGATTATTTTTCGAAGTCGGTTTTCAAAGCAAAGAAAAATTCTAAGCGAACATTTTATTAAACCAACATTTAAATAAATGAAATTGTTATTCCTAAACAAAAATTAAATTCAGCCCTACCCTGAATTATAGTAATATTAATTGGTTTAAGCTTGGATTTTGTAGCAAAGCTTTGCAGATTTTTTCTGTAAAATCGTCATAAAAACATACCTTATTTATAAATAAAAACCCACTCACACCGAAAAAACTGACTGAAACGCTTCAAAAAATTTCTAAACAAGCAAATGAGTGCATAGTACAAGATTAATTTTCATGTTTTTATATGCGTTGTGTTAAACGATTTATTTTCTTATCAAACGGCCTCCTATAATGCTGTAAAATTATTTATGGAAATTGAAATCTTAAGCTAACAATATACATCAAATCTTCACACTGAATCAACACAATATTTTTCGGGAGAAAAACAGGGACCAACATCGGTTAGTAGCAAAAAGAAATTAGTTTTCGGGAGGTGATTTAAAAACCTCGTTATTTAAAGCAATGCAAACTTCGTAAATTAAAAGTAAGCAGGCAGATAGAGCGGAATTGCCGGTAATGCCGGTTTAGAGGCGAATGCCGATAGTTACGGGACTTTAGCGGTAATTTACCGGTAAATTTCTACCATTAAGGCGTAATAAGAGATCGTAAGAGTCTACGCTGGTCTGCTAAGTGTGGTCGTATTTTTGTGTATGTGCGTGGGCAGTGAATATAACTTGCATACTAATTAACTCATGTAATAAAATTATTAATAAATTCTATTTAATTGATTCAGGCAACACCTTATGTTTAGATTTATGTTTTAAACAAAAAATACTGAATGGATTTAAAAAAGACTTTACTGTAATATAGTTTATATATTAGAATAACACATAGGCTGCATTTTACCGCGGGAAAATACATCATTCGTCCGGGAAAAACTGATAACGCGAGCATAGCCGCGGGGCGGAAAGCTAGTAACACGTACATAATACTAGTATGTGATAAAACTTTAGCTATTTCTACACCTACGTATGTATGATCTATGATGCTTCTTCGCACGATGCCGCTCGAAAAGTGATTCAAATGCAGATTTTCTATCATGTCCGTTATAGCGTGTAGCACTATTATATACTTCTTTGGAAATAGTAAAGATTTGTATGAAATTATTCTTATTTCAATAAGTCCACCAATGGGGATTAAGGCAGCACCTCTCTTTAGTAATAGAGCTCTTAGTCCAACATAGGACTCTTATAGGTCTATTTAGTCATATAAATCCTAACATCTTTATCTCACCAAATCTATGGCTCAGTAGAGAGCATCCATCATCGCGCGGTATCAATTTTGTCGCCAAAACGCCGGCACTTCACAGTAATGCTCATAATAAATCTGATACATTTTTATTGTTCGCCTCCAAAGCTTTCTGCTAGCCTGGTAGCGCCCGTAAAATTTATACCCCGATGAAAATTATTTCGCAGTAATTTTTGGCGACGCTTGATTTACTGTACTGTAAAGAAGGCTTTGCGTTTTTTATAAAACAACAAAAATCGGTGAACATTTTCGATGGATTTTATAAACCGCTTTTAGTTTAACGACGATGATATTTGTGGAGCTTTTAATTTTTTTTTTTTTATATTACTAGCTTTCCGCCGCGGCTGCGCCCGCGTTAATAGATTTTCCCGTAGGTATAAGGCATTTTCCCGCAATAAAAGCCTATGTTACTCAGGGTGAATGTAGCTGTCTAATGATAAAATAATTTTTGAAATCGGTTCAGTAGTTTTTGAGTTTATTCATTACAAACATACACACACACACCAAAATACAAATCTTTCCTCTTTATAATAATAGTTTGATGATTTACGATAAGCTCAGATTCTAGTCAAAAATAATCGAGGAGTCTGTGCTTTCGTCAAAAAAACGTTATACCACAGACCACTGTCGCTATAACATGTTCTGCATTGTGTCAAGTGAATTCAAATTATAAATAAATCATCATCAATCTGGTATTATGACGTTAAATTTTCGGCATTAGTAATTATAGGAAAAAGCTTCTTTTTACTATCCATTAATCTGAGCTTGTTCTTTGATTTGTCGCTTCAAATATAATACTATGCGTAAGACGAAGCTTGTACGTCACTCCATGTAAGCACCTTTGCAATCTCTGGAAGGCCCCTCTTGTCAGGCAGTCTATCTCACAGCCGAAATTCTGAACAAGTTTATACAAGACAAACAAAGGATCTTATATAATAACGTAACGTGAAAGCTCTTCTCACATACAGTGGTTTCACTTAGTGAAGTGAAATCTCCTTTTATCAGTAAGAGCCTTGGGCTGTTTGTCCCTCCAGAGCCCAGATAAGCTTTGAACTACCAAAAAGGGCCGAATATTCAATATGAGACATCAAAAACTGTCTTTGATATGTCAGCTTCCATTTTTGTTATGAGCTAAAGGGACATAAGTTAGTAGGCGGAAGATATTTCTAAAGAATAAAGATGGCCTCACTAATACTGCCGCCGAGAGCCAAAAGGGCGCAACTGTCAATTTTTTTTTCCAGATTAATTAAGGGCACCGTTTTAGACAGCGCCTGTTCTTATTGGCCAGGATCTAAAACCCGATATTCTTTAAATATTACATACGGGTATTATACTAAATAATGTTTCTACTTCTTCTTTCTTAATAACTATGTCACCATTTTTTCCCACATTACCTACTTACAACAACAACAACTGGTTTCTTTTCTTAAAAGCAGATATTTAAGCAGTTTTTCGTTCTAAAATAGCTTTTAATGGAGTCATCAACGATTCTGACAGTCTCAGCGGCAATAATAGATCGCTGCTTTAAATTTGATCGACGACTAAATTGGGGACACCTAAAACCTTGACTTTGCAGACGAGGTGAAATGACCCATCCATTTATTTTTTCTTTAAAAAGCTAATTCAATCTAGGCCTATTATTTACACATTGAAAGAAAAAAATACCCAACTGAAACAGAACTCTAAGTTATGACGTATTTAAACAGTTCTTACATGCGTTAATTAGTTATATGTATATTTTACGAATTACTTATTTATGCCCAACAAAACTTTAAGTTACTAAATAGTTACGCAATTTTTGGGACTTGCGAACTATGCGTTATGAAACGGTTTTGTTAATTTATTTACTAGCTGCGTTCACAACTGAACAAAGTTCATTAATACAACGAAGTAACGTTATTTTAATTTTAAAAATACTGAATAATTTTTATTCGACTGCGGGAAGAAAAACTTGTTATTTACAATAGCCATGAAGGAAAAAAAATCCACGCGCGTAAAATTTTTTCTTCCTTCATGACAATAGCCATGTAACCTTATCATAATCGAAATAATTATTTGCTATTGATTCTTTTGTGTTAACTGGTAATCTCAGTACCTACCAAAAAATCTTAAGAACAAGAAGGTCTTAGAATAAAGTTGCGATTCCACCAATTGAGTTGAGACCGTTAGTTAAAACCGAACTTAAAAAAAATACATTACTGAATACACTCGTTTGTATAACAGTTTAGAATGTAAGTAAAGAGAAGTAACTGATAAACGAAGTCCTGTCAAGCCCATCTGCCACCGACCTGACGAACAACGAATTAATTCTTTTTTTAATTAAAAAAGAGGTTTATTGGAGAAATTGCGATGATACTGTGCAAGGGAAGAAACTGGCCAACAAATATTGAGTGTACTTTGATTGGGAATTAATATTATTGGGTTAAGTTTGGAAAATACATTTCTCTGTTTGGTTATAGTTTAAATTAACTTTTTTGACGTAGGTTCTGAGTTTATTGTAACTGAATTTGAATAATTATAGTTTTATATTTCTGTGATGTTATGTTTATCTGGCAGGTAATGACATAAGAATAGTATGTAAGATGTAATAAGTAAATAATTTGTGTGAATATTTCAATGAATTATAATATCTATAATAATACCTCTACTCATACACATCGGTACATAAAATGTTATAAACAACATAAAAACTTATACCTACATATTAATTTTCAGTCTAGACTTTTTATTATAATATACACTAGACAGTAGTCTGAAACAGTCTAATTCAAATTTCCAATAGAAAGACGCATAATAACGAGTTTCAGAAATAACGTACAGTCAAGAGCATACCAAGCTACATATTTTGTGTTTTGCGCCGTTTCACATCCGTTGAAAAGGGGCAGAATCGCGAGATGCGTGTAAAGCTGTGTCTGCTCTCGACTGTACAGGGTTCAGCACATTATAATTTCAAATAAACCACTTGGTGAGTCGTATGCATCACATATGAGTTCTAAACTCATAGCTTATCTAACCCGCCATATTTGGAAAACCTTTTAGGCGGAACAGCGTCAGACACAAAATGTCCGAATTTTATTATTTTTTATTTTTTTAAATTGGTCACTTTCTCATTTTGTTCAGTTACATGATAGACCAAATATGTTTCGACTTAAAGAGCGTTTTATAGTAAATCTTTAAATTAAAATATTTGTTCATATGTTCAAGGGTAACTTTCATACTAATAAATTCAATTTGTTTAAAAGTACTTTTTTATAGTTTAGAGATAGAGCACTACAAAACCATTAGTTAACATTTTCGTCTACAAGTTACCCAATTTAATTCTAAATAAATTTATTGTATTGTAAATAACTCTAGGATTTACTATACAATTTAAAAATATAAATAAACATACTCGATATATCTTTTCATCATGTTTAATATTTATTGATCGCTGTTACTTTAAGCTTCTATGAATAAGTATGTACAAATAACTGCGCCTTTGCTAGCAAAAGAATATATTAAAATAAAATTCAGCAGAGTTCAGTTCAAATAACACTTCAATAAAAATGGATCATATAAGTTTTTGCAATGCAATCTAATGTTTTTAAAGTAAGTTTAGATTTTATTTATATGTATGTAACACCTATTGTATATTATGCCAAGTTTTCTGATTACAATTTTATTAGAGAAATTTTCCTATAGTTAAATTAATGCCTTACCTTCTATGTGCCTTCTTTTTTCTCCCTCTTACTTCTACTCTTCTTTTCCTCTTTATTTGTATTTTACACTGAAGAGACAAACAGAGATTTTTCATATAAATAAAAATAAACCCCTATTTCTCCCGGTCACGTTATAACTTGATTAATTTGTTTTTATATTTTCCCACTGAAACGTCGACGTCATTTGTGACACTAGCATTCCGTCGCGGCTCCGCCCGCGTTTACAGTTTTTCCCGTGGGAATGAGGAATTTTCCCGCGATAAAAGGTAGCCTAAGTTACTCAAGGTGAATATAGCTTTCCAATGGTGAAAGAATTTTTGAAATCGGCACAGCAGTTTTTGAGTTTATTAATTACAAACATACACACACACACACAAAAATACAAATCTTTTCTCTTTATAATATTATTAGTATGATAATATTTCGTAGAAGGATATTTAAAAAATTAGGAAATGGCGCAAACATATCTAATCACCACAAAAAGTCGAACAACAACACAGGCATAGCCGCGGGCGGACAGCTAGTTCCATATAAATAAATATGTCAATATTCGAACCAAAACCACACAAAGCCCTGTATTTAATTCGAAAACTTCCGATATTTTTTGCAATACGCACGCAAAATGTCTAAGAATTGCCATCAAAAGTCGTGTCTACAAGCGAAGATTGTAAAGGGCCAAGTTTTGAGGGTCGTTATTTAAAGCGGGTCGATGGAACTCGCATCAAACTCTTAATGAAGGGGCCGGCCCTTCTGTCATTGTCAACGACGAACAACATTTGTTCACAAAAAGTTATTTTTCGGTATTATTAAATTTGTTCAAGGTGTTTCGTATTGTGATGAGTCGCAAACAACTTTTTTAATACTTAGCTAGTTGTATTATGTTATGAGTAGGTACAGTTTCCAGCACATACAGCTAGACACTGACAATAACAAAACTCCTACTATTACGAAATAACAGCGCTCCTAAGGTAAAGAATTAAAATTTATATTGTGCTGGCTATTGTACAGTAGACAAAAAGCGGCTGGACATTTTGACCTTGAGAGCGGCCGTATTCCGTAACGGGGAATTTCGTAGTGCGAATGTCCAACCGAATGTGCTGGCTTTTGTACATCAGGTTCCTTTGCCATCACCACAGCGCTGCGATTACATTTCCGCAATACTTTTCTGTGTGTATGTGTGAAAGCAGAAATGTACGTACACGCAGCGAAACCGAACCACAAGCGAAGATCAGCGCCTCTAACATGCCCGGCCCCGGTCTCTTATCCTATTGGAGGATATTTCAATATGGCGGGTTTTTTGACAGTTAAATGTGCGACAAACTTTTGCATGTTACGGGGGCAGGTAAAAAGAAACACACGCCTCTATTGCCATTTTTTAGGTGCCGCCTTAAGCCGCGCCATGCAGTCGTAAAACAGCGTATGTAGTTTTACCACAAGCCATTACAGTTTATTGCTTACATCACACTCGACCATGCAGAATAACTTTAATATGCACTATGCAGATTTACTTTATTATAAACTGAATATCTTGATAATAAGAAATTTTTAATTGTAACTTTACAATGGCACAGAATACTAAACCCTGGAGCTTGTGGTAGTCAAAACAAAAGTAATTTTTATTTTATTTTAAATTCTTCGCTTCGCCTCCGCCTCCGCCTTCTTTATTCCAAACGCCTACGTTATGCCAAATTATGTATTTTTCGATATTTACCTATAGTTTTATCGTATCGATTCGTTCGTAAAAAATATGCGCATTGTATGCAGGTGTCAATGATCTTTTTTCCGGATTCATATGAAACAAATCATATATTCATCCATATATTGCTCGAAACGGTGTATCAACCGATTGACAGTTCACTGGAGGTTAGTGCGTGACAGAAGAACATGCCACCTGCCACACCGTTCACATTCATCAGAGTGACTGGGAGAGGTATACCATAAATATAATAGCAACTCACTTTTGATGCATGAGTAAACTCGACAATGATTGTAAATTGTAGAACGAGTTTCGCATGCAAATTACGAACGTTCGTAAGTTTTGTTTCAGCTAGCCAGTATTTGGCAAGCCAGAAACATGAGCCGAAATCTTAAAATAGAACATACTTTTAAGTATATTTTCGATAAGCTGTGCACGGCTACGCCCGCGAGGGTTTTTTTATTATTACTTTTAATTTTCTGTGGTAAAAAGTACCTTAAATGCTGACCGGAGATATAAAGTACTACCACAAACACCACCACCAAAAAAAAAAAAAAAAAAAACGACAACAACGGACGGCAGAGACAGACAACCATTTTCAAAAACTTGTTTTCAGACACGCCGATTCTTCAGTTTTATAGTATACATAGATTACGTATGTATTTTATTCTTTTTTATCGATATTTTTTAAGCGGTGTAAGCAAGTTCTTTTAAAATTAGTATGCAAAAAATAAAATTAAGGCGGCACCTGGAAAATTTTAGTGTTCTTTGACTCGTCAGTACTCGTAATCTATAAGAGTAAGTTAGTTAATTTTTAGATATACATTATTTGATCATATTATCTCAAGACTCTATTCACTGAAAACACGTTTACTGAAAATTTTATCGATAGAACATTAAGCCAAAGTTGCACCTTCTATTATCTTTTTTCGCTTTGTATAGGTAAACGGCAATGAATTGGATGCTGAAACGTGGTCATAAGTATGGGTTTCAACTTTATTAATGTCTCATATCGAAACATTTTTATTATGTGCATTACTTTTTGTATAAATGGACACCAAAGAATTTGGCACTTACGCTGTTTAGTTCTAGCGCGCAACAGCATACCTTTCTCTGTTATACACGTACGGCACTGCTTAGCGTCATCACTTTCCCGCACTGCGATCAGTCGTCCGCTTACCTTTGCCGACGACGCGACGGACCTGCGCTAGGCGATCGCAAATTGCACCGGCGAAATCGAAAATAATTTATTACTAAGATGGGAAACAAACGCCGTCCAAAAAATAAAAAAAAGGCAGATTTGGCAAGAAAACGGAGACTTATGCTTGAAATAAGAAAAAAAACTAAGTACATGCTTTTTTTAAATTAACATGGTCATCTGCATAATATTGCACCACTGAAGGGTTAACTTTCTCTATATAGACCTTGAACTTTCCTGAGACATGCGCAAAACAGTACGTTATAATGCCATATCACATTACTCATTACTTTCGAAAAGGTGATATCACCCCGTACCATTACACATCACCCAAAACATTACCCGAAATGTTCTATGAAAATCACTTTGTTTATAAGGCAGAGTATTACGATGTGCGTGTTCAGTTTCAATGGCTAGACGGCTCTTGACTGTAGGTAATGAGTCTCGAACCCGCACTTACCTACGAACCACTATGCCACTGACGACGCTCCATCTAATCGATACGTTTGAATAATGTAATTGCGTGAAATAAAATAAACTACAACGAAATAATATACAATACAATACGTAAAGACACGCTCTTTTCCCTAACGGGGTGAGCAGAGTTTTAGTAATCATAGGGAGCCCTAACTAATATAAAATTCTCGTGTCACAGTGTTCGATTCCATACTCCTCCGAAACGGCTGGACCGATTCTCATGAAATTTTGTGAGCGTATTCAGTAGGTCTGAGAATCGGAAAACATCTATTTCTCATACAAGTCAAAGTCGAAGTCAAAGTCAAAGTCGAAGTCAAGAGCGTATTCAGTAGGTCTGAGAATCGGCCAACATCTACTTTTCATACAAGTCGAAGTCAAAGTCGAAGTCGAAGTCGAAGTCGAAGTCGAAGTCGAAGTCGAAGTCGAAGTCGAAGTCGAAGTCGAAGTCGAAGTCGAAGTCGAAGTCGAAGTCGAAGTCGAAGTCGAAGTCGAAGTCGAAGTCGAAGTCCAAGTCCAAGTCCAAGTCCAAGTCCAAGTCCAAGTCCAAGTCCAAAGTCCAAAGTCCAAAGTCCAAAGTCCAAAGTCCAAAGTCCAAAGTCCAAAGTCCAAAGTCCAAAGTCCAAAGTCCAAAGTCAAAGTCAAAGTCAAAGTCAAAGTCAAAGTCAAAGTCAAAGTCAAAGTCAAAGTCAAAGTCAAAGTCAAAGTCAAAGTCAAAGTCAAAGTCAGTGTCAGTGTCAGTGTCAGTGTCAGTGTCAGTGTCAGTGTCAGTGTCAGTGTCAGTGTCAGTGTCAGTGTCAGTGTCAGTGTCAGTGTCAGTGTCAGTGTCAGTGTCAGTGTCAGTGTCAGTGTCAGTGTCAGTGTCAGTGTCAGTGTCAGTGTCAGTGTCAGTGTCAGTGTCAGTGTCAGTGTCAGTGTCAGTGTCAGTGTCAGTGTCAGTGTCAGTGTCAGTGTCAGTGTCAGTGTCAGTGTAGACGTGTGCGCCGCCGCGCCACGCCACCGCCGCCGCCGCTTTTGAGCCACGCCGCCGCCGCCGGTGACGCCGCCGGCGTAAAATCGGCGTGATCATTTTCGCTTAATAAAACTTAAAAATCAATAAATTTGCACCTTGTACGCAATAAGGACTTGAATTTTTAGGAGAAAACTGTATCTAAAAATAGATTGATACTAAAAATGAGGGTCCAAAGTGTTCGGAAGAAGAGTTTGTCCGTTGGGCAAACCCAATTGACGAACCTGGCGACTACGTAAACTGTGACAGCTAATCTTGAGCTACTGAAAAGAGTCGAGAAGTCATATGGACAGCTGTACACGACAACACGGTCACCTATCAGCCAAGCTGCAACTGACCCCGGAGCTAGGCTAACCCGGCGGCACTATACTCGTACAGAAGACATCCCGGACGTCAGCCTGTACGAGATTGGAATAGCTCTCAAACAGTTAAAAAACAACAAGGCGCTAGGCTAGGTGATGGATGACGGAATAAGTGTAGCGCCACACCTGCGGAGCGTACCGCGCCGAACGTACCGCGCGGAAAGTTCGGCGCGAAATATTCAGTTGCTATGACAAACCAGCGGCGCGGCGCGGCGCGGCGCGTTCAGCGCGCTACGCGACCGAAGGTTACGCGGCGTCGTCTTCAGTTGGCGTCGGCCCGTCGTCGTGTGTGGTAGTTATAAACTAATAGAATTGCCAAGAAAAATGGATTTTTTTACAATAATTGCTATTATAGAGGGCTTAGAAGAAGAAGAAGTAAAGAAAAGACAGTTTTGGGTGCATCCACTAAATACAATGAGAATCCAAGAAGGTCAATTTCAAAAATATTCAATGTACAGATCCTATCCTGACAAGTTTTTCAAATATTTTCGGATGTCAATTCAATCTTTTGATGATTTGCTATTTCTCATTAGTAACGATATTTTGAAGAAAGATACTATGTTCAGGGGTTCTATTTTACCGACAGAGCGATTAATGGTCACGATAAGGTAAGAAAATAAAATATCTACCTATTGTTTTAAATTGTTTATATTTTCCCTTTTTTAAAAGTTATATCCTACTTCTACGTAGTTGATGTTAATGTTGATCTTCATTGTTACGTGTAATTTCAATCTCACCAAAAACATACCTGTTAAAAAGGGGGCCAAGTTCCTATCGGCTAATTGTTCGCCTAAAAAAGGATTGAAATCCAATCCAATGCCAAGTTTAGATGCACTTTAAAATCGATCATAATCATCGTCATCAACAGCCTGATCCACTGGTAAACATTTGCCATTCCCAAGACTCGCTACCACATTCTAAATTTGAACTTGGCAGGTTTTCGTGCGTAATACTTGTATAGTATATAATTACGTAGGTAAAATTTTATCTCTGTACTTGCAATAGGCACTGAGCTACAGGGGGTTCAAAAGTGGGTCGAAACGGTTCGTGTAAATAGTGCACGGCATGCGCGCGGCTTGTTGCTGGAACTTGGCCTGCGCACTCCGTGCGCTTAGATATTTAGTAACTCATCCAAATCTTCAGTTGACAATTCCGTCATTGCTGGTGAGTCGATAATGTCGATATCAGTTGAACTTCTTTGAGTGGTATAACCATGTCTATTTGAACCATTGGAGGTACTTGCGATGCTGGATGGATGGTTGGATGGTATGGTATTACGTGATCTATTCGACGACATTGGACGAAAATCTGTTACCTGGTCATTATATTTAATTCTCTTTATTGCGGACATAATTTCAAATTTAAAGTCAAACTTTTCTTTAGCCGTCATTGATTTCATATCCGGCAAAATTGATAATAAAAAATGTTTATCTGGGTCATCTGCTGTTCTGTCTACCGGATTAATTTTGTGTAAAAGAGATCTTTGAAAGGGTGTGATTTTTTTGCGTTCTGACGCTGACAATATTGGTGACGTTGATGTAGGCGGCGGTGGAGTACCAGTAGGAGGCGGCGGCGGCGTAATGGAATTTTCATTTATTTCATCGGGTAGTTCAAAATTGCCTTCCGTATCACGACTTTGTATACTAACAGTCAAGAAAGAAAGCATTTCGAAGTAAGGTGTAATTCTCTTCTTGGTCGCAGCACTGCCACTTCTCAAGTTTAGTTTTTTCTTTTCTCGGACGTAATAATCTCTCAAATTTTTCCATTTTTTGGTTAAATCATCAACTAAAAGAAAAAGTAAGAATCAACTCATATAATAAACTAGCGGACCGTTCGTGCCGCTACAGAAAATAAATGTTTTGTTAAATTATTTGCCAAATTCTATTTTTATGCATCTAACGTTAAAAGACCAGTCAGAGAAATAAAAATCCTCACCATATTACGAAATTTCAATGGAACTAAATTTATTAGGGATTATGGTAGGCAACACATCTGATAGCTCACTGCTTAGCCGACGGATCAGGGATCGCAGTTGGAGCTATTGAATTTACTACTCCGGTAATATGGTATGAAGGACGCCGCCTTGAGGTTCCCGGCGTCTTATCAAAAACAACTGCGATCCCCAACCCGCCTCGGTAGCGTACGGGTAGTGATTTTACGAATTAAAGTTATGGCAAGTCTGTTATGCATTTTAATAATAGGGTTATGTATGTTATGCAAAAGGGACACCCATGTGAAAGTTTGTTAAGATGTTTGTACCGTATTAACGCCTGTTTGAAAAGTTGCGCTGTTGGCTGCAAATAAACGTGGTAATAGTGCGCACGTTAACTTGAAACGGTGAATAGGTGATAATAGTTTATGTTTATTGTATTTCAGATATTTGTCAACTGGAATGAGCTTTCAAAGTTTAGCTCTGGATTTTTTAATGGGGCGCTCCACAATTGCCTTAATAGTCCAAGATACGTGTATTGCGATTTGGGAAAAATTGCAGCCAATAGAAATGCCTGAACCTACTGAAGATATGTGGCTTGATATAGCACAAGGATTTTACTCTTTGACAAACTTTCCTAATTGCATCGGTGCCCTGGATGGCAAGCACGTGCGCATTAATTGCCCATCACTGTCTGGTTCTCGTTATTACAATTATAAAAAATATTTTTCTATTGTTTTGATGGCGCTAGCTGACGCAAATCTTCGATTTTCTGCGATTGATGTGGGTGCTTACGGTAAAGAGGGTGATAGTACAATTTTTAAAAAATCTAATTTAGGAATTAGATTGTGCAGTGACCTCTTAAATTTACCAGCGAAAAGAAAACTGCCCAAATCAATAAATGGTCCAAAGGTTCCTTTTGTAATCATTGGCGATGAAGCGTTTGCGCTAGACAAAAACTTAATGCGACCATTTCCGGGAATTACGTTACCTAGAGAAAAACGCATCTTTAACTATCGTCTTTGCCGAGCGCGAAGGTCTGTAGAATGCGCATTTGGCGTACTGTGTAATAAATGGAGAGTTCTACACACGCCACTTTTGGTAAACCCAAATTTTGCCACGCATATAGTAAAAACAGTGTGCGTACTTCACAACTATGTCAGGAGGCGTGATGGATATAACTACAGGGACCAATTTTTCGATCACGGCTTAGATTCCATAGAGCCAGAATCAAGACTTCAAAACATATCAACGGGCACTACAGTAAGGCAAATATTTATGGAATATTTCAATAATGAGGGAAAAGTAATCTGGCAAGATCGAATTGTGCAATAATTTCGTTAAAGGATTATAGCTTGAAGCATGGGCGTATGTATATTGCATCGCGTCTACAGACTGTCCATTATAAGTTGCCCCTTGTCTGCCATTGTGCAACGGTGAAAGGTATGTAAAGCCTCCGGTCTCTTCGCAGTTCTAGTCGCGCACCGCCAGAAGCTGGGGCCAGGCCCTGATGCGCGGCGTCCATTAGGCCCGGTTTCCAGCAAAGCGGAGAGGAGAGAAGATTTGTCTCATTTTTCTAAACAATCTAGTGCCGCGCGCGAGCTAAGCAGTGAGGAGATGGGAAAATTAAGAAACATGATTGGTTTCTCAAACACATCTCCTCTCCTCTCCGATTTGGTAAGAACCGGGCCTCACACAATTTAAAAACCGTTTACCGAAATAAATGTTTATTATTGAACTTACTTGTTTCATTTTTCTTTTTGGTAGTGTATGAACTCCAATCCTCGTTAAATTCTTGAGCAATTTGTTCCCATGCATTTCGTTTTGCCAAACGGTCGCTATACGATTTCTCATTTAAGTTCCATATACACGGCCGTAATTGAACTTCCAGTATTAATTTTTCGGAATCAAACATTTTTTCTTTATGAAGAATAACGCGTCTTTCTTTAGGAAAATTACCAAGCACGAGCAATGCATGAAAGCAATTTCGCCGCTTTTCGCAGTGTGACCATTAACATTCAATACTACGAACACAATTTATTTATTTACTTTTTGTTACTTTTGGAAACCGTCATCTGCCACAGGTCAAATTTGAGACGTGAAATCTGCCAAAAGGACAGAAATCTGTCACAAATGGTCACACTGCCTCTTCGCCTGCCGCCGCGCAACGTTCAGTTACGCGCGCCGAACTTTCGGTCGCGTAACGTTCCGCGTGATGTGTCGCTTGCTATGCGAAATACATTGAACGCGTTTTGGCTGAAGTAACCGCCCGACGGAAGGTTCCGCGCCACGCGGAACGTAACGTAACGTCGGTTGATGTGTCATAGGACATACAAAAAGCATTACGAGCGTATTCAGCGGAACTTTCAGCGCTGTACGCTCCGCAGGTGTGGCGCTACACTAACTGCTGAGCTTCTGAAAACAGGTGGTACACCGGTCTTAAAAGCCCTTCAGAAACTGTTTAATTCACTCTTATCCTCGAAGTAACAGCGCCTTAGGCGTGGCCTACAAGTGTGGTGGTCCTCTTCTTTAAAAAGGGCAATAATACCCTTTTAAAAAATTAGGCGCTTCTGATCTGACCGAGCCATGTCTACGAATTGTCTTAAAGAGCAATGAACAGGGCTATGCTCGGAGTTTCCCTGCGCGATGGTATCAAGAATAATGAAATCCGCGGGCAAACCAAAGTCACCGACATAGGACGAAGAATCGCTAGACTTAAGTGGCAGTAGACGGGGCACATTGCGCGTAGTACCGACGGCTGTTGGGGCAGAAAGGTTCTTAAATGGCAACCGCGCGCCGGAAGACGGAGTGTGGGCAGGCCCACCACAAGGCGGACTGACAATCTGGTGAGGGTCGCGGGAAACCGCGAGCCGCGGGCAGCGAAGGACCGATCACTACATGACCACCTATTTTATGTTTGATTTGACATAAATCACTTAATTTCATATGTACTTTTTATTTAAATGTGTATTCCATCAAGTTAAATCAATAAAAAAAGTTACGCCGATTTCACGCCGATTACGCCGCCGCCGCCGACCGATTTTGGCCTCCACGCCGCCGCCGATCAAATCGTAATCGGCGCACATGTCTATGTCAGTGTCAGTGTCAGTGTCAGTGTCAGTGTCAGTGTCAGTGTCAGTGTCAGTGTCAGTGTCAGTGTCAGTGTCAGTGTCAGTGTCAGTGTCAGTGTCAGTGTCAGTGTCAATGTCAATGTCAATGTCAATGTCAATGTCAATGTCAATGTCAATGTCAATGTCAAAGTCAAAGTCAAAGTCAAAGTCAAAGTCAATGTCGAAAGTCGAAAGTCGAAAGTCAAAGTCAAAGTCACAACAACAACAACAAAAATAAACTCAATAGAAATAAACTCAAAATAAAAAGATATACAATCAAATAAAATCTATATTATAATAAAACTGTAGAGGTCAAATGTTTGTACATAGAAAAAATAATTTTGATTCGTATAAGGGTAAATGGAAAGGAATAAACAAATATAGCAGTTTATCGTACTATCTCTTTATTAGGATACACAGTATACAGTATTTACTAAGACAAATACTACAATTATAGTATAAATTCTAGCTCTGCTCTGTTCCAACAAAGCGTGGCTAAGTTAAGCGCGCGGTATTTTAAACTGACGGACCCGGCGGCTCCCCGAGCCCCGCGGGGGGTGCGCCCCGCGTCGCACGTCTAGACCACGCCTCCAATGCGCTTTTATTTTTTCGAGGTGCGGCCTTAATAAAAATACTCGACCGACGACAGCCAAAAATATTTTTTATGACGAAACGGTTTTTTTTTTGCTTTTCATACTAATTAATCAGCTGTCCATCAATAAAAAAAAAAAAAAAAAACATTTTTTATATATTTTGTACAAGCTTTTCTTATGGCTCGTCTGCGCTCGTAAAATAAAATAACTGTCGGATGGGATATCAAAAGTTAAGACAAGAAGTCCCTACATATACAAAAAGTCATAAGCAAGACAACACTAATATAAGCAAGGCAGGTTCTTAGTTCAATTACAATTTCAGTCTAGAGGCTTTTACAGGCAATTAACGACAAACATTATAGGCATTTAATGATTATTTCAGGAAGAACACTCCTTATTACGACATCAACATTTTTATTACCGACTGTTAACAAATTAATGGGACTTTGTAGAAATAGCTAAATCAGTTATCGTTGAGAGTAAGGGTAGAGGAAGAAAATTAGAGGAAGAAGACTTGTTGGACTATAAAAGTGTGAAAAGCAGTTCTGTATAATACTAGAAAAACTAACAGACAGGGTGTCAATAGGTTCAAAACAACACATATAGATAGGTACCTATTCTTTATTACAAGCGAAGACAATAAGTGTGCAGTAAAGGATATTAATAATAATAATAAACAGTTACAATTCTAATGCAGTAAAATAAACATTTACCCTTTCACCGTAAATAATCATATAATTCTTCCATTTTTGTTTGCGCGTAATAATATCGAGTAATAATAAGAATATCTTTAAACTTAAAAACAGTCACTAGGTAGGTTTAACAAAAACAGAAACTCTGAAATCTACAGTAGGTACATCTAAATTTTTATAAATGTCGGCATTAAAACTCGAAAACTCATAAAACAACCCAAAAAAAGCTTAAAAAAAATGCTCTGTGGATGTGACGTCCGAATAAGTACAAAAGCGGACTCTTAATAAGATGAAAGAAAAGCTTGCAACTGTTCCCGTTTTTTAAGAGTGCTCCAGAAACAAATAAGAGACGGGAATTGAAGAAAGCAATTGTAGGAATTGTTTCTTTACAATGAGACTGAGAGGAAATTATCTATTAATATAGGCATTCACTATTTGTGTATTGTCTAGATTTTAGAATATGGCATAGCTACAATTTTAGACAACTAACCTAAACTATGCATATCCCAACATATCCACACTCACAACTAATGGGATTCCAAATTTGACTGACATGACTGTTGTTTGACGTAGAGGAAAATAGCAGCAGGAAGTAATTTGTTATGATTGTATTGTATTATTTTTAAATGTAAATAAAACGCACTTTTTCTTCTGCGGATGTTTTTTGTTTTTCGTATTGATAAGTTTCCCTACCTTTTACGTGCTTTTACTTATAAATAAAACTAATAACTCGACACTGGCACAAAGAATAAATCTAGTGCCATATCGAAGAAAAAAATAGCATTATGCTTTTCACCTCAAGATGGCGCCTGCAGTAACGGTGCTCGAAGCGAGGGGGGGAACCGCATTTTGACTGGAGGTGAATGTCCTTTCCGTATTGTCAGTACTAATTATTGCAAAAAAATATATATTTTGGACGGTCCCAGATTTAGAATAGGACTACACTTCTCTTCTTGTGGGGACTCAGGAATCAAGTGATAAGGAATGCTGATCAATTCGCACGAGACCTGATTAATCGACCAAATCAAAATTTAGGTGGCCGAAAAAATATAAAAAGTAATATCCTATTAAATTTAGAAGCATTGTTATATTTCTAAAGAGTTCCACGCACCTGGAATAAACTTATTTTAACTCGATTGCGAGACTTTTACTTTTATTTGACATTCAAATTCGTTAAGTCCTGACTGAGAAGATTCAATATTAAACCGGTTCTTTCAACATTTCGGAAAGGTAAATACTTTATAAACTTTAACCGCATTCAAATGATTTTCAACAAAGGGCCATTAAATAATTTACTGTGTTTTGTTGGTCTATCTTTGGGGCAGAAATCTTGTTACTGCTTGAAATTAGGTTAGGTTAGGTTACTTACATAAGTTTGACAAACCCACGCAAAAGATTAAAGGTTACGGGCGGGTGGTGTAGTAACTAGGGCTGTTACTTGATGCTGATTCGAATTTCTGCACATTCGTATATGTTTCAAATTTTAAACGTACAGTTAAAACCAGGTCAAGCTGAGCACTTTGCACATTGTATTGTTCTTATTCTCTGTAGAATAAGGGAGAGAATCGCGATGCACTCGTGCATTCACCTTCAAAACTCTTGTAAACCTGCACACACACATGAATTTCAAAGGTTATGTGTGTGTAAAGTCGATCGACTCACACATGTAAAATCTTACCCTAACTTTACTGCAAACTGCAAACTGTGATGATACTAACTCACGAAAGAACTGCCGAAGACAAACTTACCTGTAACAAAAGAGTAAAAAAAGTCAGTACTGTGGCGTGCATGCGTCCTACATGCTCGAAGCTTCGCTCGCCAATCAAACGAGGAACTGGACTTCCAAATTATTTATTGATGAAGAAACATCACAAAGACCAGCTTGCAGCTGGTGCCGTCTGTGGTGGCAGATGCCAAATTCAAACGATATAGGATAGGTATTACTTTTCGTATAGAAATAGCCAGAAACGCGGAAAGATGCTGCCAGCACGAAAGCGGTGAGCATGTAGGACGCATACACGCCACAGTACCTATTAATTTAATATTTTGATGACTTGCAATGTGTAGCTTTCATCAATAAATTCAAGGTCAATAAAAATGAAGTCATACGAATACGGCATTTTTGACAGTCTCTCGTATAGCAAGTGGTACCCACATCCACGTTCATTTAAATCCTTATTACTGTTATTTACGGGTCTTAGTGTAGAAAGCGCGAAAGCCTCAAACAAACATTTAAATCCTTGTCGGACCTTACGAAAATGTTTTCAAAACAAAGGAAAAATTTTGCTTAATCACGAAAAAAAGAAACAAAACACTATATAGCTTCTAAATTCAAAATTTCGGGTGAAATATGAAAGGCAAGCGAGCAGCCCCCGAAGTGAAAACGTCCTAAAAAAATATTTGCGCTTTTTCGAGTGCCCCACCAAATCTGTCCACCTGTACCTATCGGTGAATATACGATACGAGAACGGATAAGAATTTATTCAAACAAATGTTTGTATAGCGACATGATATTGTCAAAAACGACTCTGTATGCTAGCTTAGATAGATGGTGGTGTGCCTACCTACGTAATTCTGTCTTGCAGTTTGAAATTCAGGCGAGGGCAAAGGATGTTGACTTTTTTTTTAACCCCCGACGAAAAAGAGGGGTGTTATAAGTTTGACGTGGGTGTCTTTACGTCTGTCTGTGGCATCGTAGCTCCTGAACAGATGCGCCGATTTTTATCTATAGTTTTTTTTGTTTGCAAAGTGTCACAATCGAGTGCTCTTAGCTATGATTTAAAAAAAATATCTTCAGCCATTTGAAGATTATCAGCTCTTTTCTAGTTGTTGAAAGGATCAAGTAGGTAACGGATTTGTGTCGGGAGTTATTATTTTTTTAATTTAGTGTTATTTTATTGCTATTTGTACCGATCGTCGTCGTGGAGATCTTTGATGTAGGCCTGTGTACAGCAGTGGACGTCTTTCGGCTGAAATTGATTTTTTAGTCCTTCGCAAATATCGTTGTGCTAAAAATGGGGTTATTAGATCATAAAAACGATATAATATTTACTGACACGAGAACTACTCAGTCAAGTGACTCTATTCAGTTTTTATGTCACAGACAACAGAAATATCGTCGCCATAAAGCCATCCAATCACATAACGGCATGCAGCGACGGTTAATATTTAATGTTGACTAGATTTAAACTTCCCATTGAACAGAGTGCACAAAACAGCAGAAAAAGAGTGCTTTTTGATAAATAATCCAAACAGAATAAACATCACCCATGAATGTGATACGAAACTCGGAGTGCAGTTCTGTTACTTTATTTAAAAAAAAATATATCTGCGAGTACAGTCTGTCAAAAAAGTCGCGAAATGAATAGGGGCGCAACTTCTTACGGTGTTGCCACTTTATATCATGCTGTCACGCTCTAACTTATGGATATTTTTGAGAAGTAAGATTAGTTCCGTTTCATCTTATCACTCTAGTCTAGCTAGATGCGCGGGAGTGGGGAATAGAAAAACATAAACACAGAAAAACTTTCGTCTGTCTTCCTGTTACGCTTTCACACCTAAACGGTTAAACCGTTTGCGTGAAGGAAATAGGTTACTTTTTACCTCAGCTCAGGCAAGTACCTCATTCCCAAGGTAAAAAAAAACCGGCCAAGTGCGAGTCGGACTCGCGCACCGAGGGTTCCGTACAAACCTGCAAGGTTTACAAAGTTCGTTCATTACGACAATCGAGTCATAACTATGGTAATCTTATTAATTCATAACATTACAATGGGGAAAGATGGAGGAGCATAAATTTAAGACAAAGATCTCTTTATCGTTTAAGTAACTAAGTACTAAGTAAGTATTTCAACTTGATAGCTCTACGCGTTCATGAGGAAAAAAGTTATAAGTTTATATTTATTAAAAAATATATATTTTGTAATGTAACTAAAAATTTAAGGTTTTCGGAATTTTTCCTTTATGTGTGCTATAAAACGTTGCTTCATGCCAAATTTCAAGATTCTAGGTCGACTGGAAGTACCCTTTAGGTTTTGATTCCCTTGCGAGTACTTGCGAGTTTCAAAGTATGCAGCTTAAATTGCTGTTTCTTTTGATTGCGTTGACATAGAAGTTTGATTTTGTTACAGCTTAAAGGTATTATAGACCTGAGTATTTGGTATGAATTTCAATTTAATACCTCTACGCGTTTATGAGGAAATGGGTAGTAAGGTTAAAATTATTAAAAAAATATATATTATGTGATGTAACTAAAAATTTATGGTTTTCGTAATTTTTCCTTTATCTATGCCATAAGACGTTGCTTCGTACCAAATTTCAAGATTCTGAGTTCACGGGAAGCACCCTGTAGGTTTTGATTCCCTTGCAAGTGTCGAAAATTTGCGGCATAAACGGCTGTATCTTTTGATTGCGTTGGCTTATAAGTTTGATTTTTTCACAGCTTCAAGGGACAGTAGACCTGAGTAATTGATATAAATTTCAGCTTCATACCTCCACGCGTTCCTGAGAAAAAGGGTCTTGACAGACGGACGGACAGACGGACAACAAAGTGATCCTATAAGGGTTCCGTTTTTTCCTTTTGAGGTACGGAACCCTAAAAAATAACTGGCGCACGAGAGGGACAGAGCCTCGCATGATAAACATCAAATTTAAACTGTTTCTATACTTAATTAAAATATGTTTCTATCAAAACTCGCCTTGAAAATAACAAACACAAAAATATTTACTTCATTAAAAGTAAATTAAAAAAGTAAAATGATACAACTTTGTACTCAGGCCTAAGCTGTTATAACGCTTGGACTTCTAAGCAGCACTGGACTCTAGGTAATTGATCAATTTGTACTCGTTGTAGATTTCGAGTCGATGCTCTTAGATGTCTAAGTATTTTAAGCATATATGTGGAAGTTTGTTATTGGCTTTTTGTATATCCTATTTTGATTGTATACGTTGCGTTGTAAATGATTGCTGTTAACTTCCCAAATAAAATAAAATAAAAAATAAAATAAAATAAAATTATAAATGCAGCCGTTCCGAAATGATGGTTCACTTACAATCGGCAATAAATAAGATAGAAGATATATGTTGGTACTAGTTTTTCGCCCCGCGGCTCCGCCCGCGTTAACAGGTTTTCCCGTGGGAAAGAAGTATTTTCCCGCGGTATAAAGTAGCCTATGTGTTATTCTGATGTATAAGCTATATTATTGTAAAGTTTCATTAAAATCCGTCCAGTAGTTCCAGTGATTAGCGTGTACAAAGACAGACAGACTGACGGATTTTTTTTTTCAAATCTTGTATTTTATGTTCAGCTACACTCCCTTTATCACCTACAATCAGTTTTTGAAAAACAAATCAATGTACAGGCACGCCGATTCTTCAGTTTTATTATAGTATAGATAGAAGTCATCAACGTATAGCCGACGTCAGACGAGGTTTGACGTCACAACCGAGGTGATTCGAATTCGAGTAGTAAGGCATTCGAATAGGCGTCACGTGCGGGGCGAATTACACCGCATTGACACCCAGCACACAACACTAACTTTATTACTGCGATACTATAATTGGCTGTTTCACATCCTTCTTATTATTTCGCTAGTGAGTAGGTAAGGAAAATAATTAAGTATCTTAATCAAAGGCTTGGTTATATAGAGCCTCCTGAAGGTTAGAAAACTTGCGTTGCGCGCTTGGGTCTTTTCTATACCACTCGCGCGCCGCTCAAAATTTTCACGCCTACACGGCTAAGCCGTCACGTTACTTTACAGTATAATAGATTATAGTGGAGATACAAGCTACTACCATAAAATATATTTAATTTCCTCGTAAAAAAATAAAAATGTGTGCGCAAAGTTAACATCGCCTAACATCGATGAGATAAAATACGAACTACTTACTACTACCACCTACTACTTACTGCCCTTGCAGGATTTACCACCTACTACCGTTTTTCAGGTTACTAACTATATTGATGTAAAATAATAATTTGTTTTTGGAATTACCGTAGACTGTGCTAATGTACTTTTAAACTAAATAAAGTTTACCTTACGCTAGGGTAATCTATCAAGTTGAAAAGCCTACAGGCCTACAGCAGCAGGATGTTCCCAATTTCCTGTCGGCTATTTTAGTCCTTGCCCGCCACAAGTGTGACGTCAGAGCACACGTCATCATGATAGACGTTGTAGCTTTCACCAGAATGTATGTTGTAGAAAGAGACTACCGAAAACCTGCGGTTGATGCAAAACTGAGTTATGCCACAGAATATATAATAGTACTAGGTAGTTATGCCAACATTGCCAACCTACCTACACAGAGCTTAACCCAATTTTTCGCTCAAATGTGTTGAGGGCTTTGAGCCTATGAGCGGTCAGTACGAGTTGATTCACAACCCTACTATTCTAGAGATCTGTCATCGGGGTAAAAATGTGGTTTTTATTTGTTCCGCATACCTAAAGAACTTTTTGAGAAGTCCTGGGTTTGTCAAAATTATTGACCCGCCTAGATTGTAGCCGGAACCTACACGGTTTAAGATTGTGAATCATCTTTTAAATTTTAACTACCTACCTTATAAATTTCTACCTCTATGGTACTCAGTCAGCTGGAAGTTTCTGACAAATATAAATATACAGTAAAAGAAAAAAAATCTACAGGCGTTTACTCTGTAAAATGTTACGTCAAATCAAATACAATAGCCAAACGGATAAAGCAAACTTAGGTCCGCCAAACACTTACCACTGGCAGCTTAAAGGGCTGGCAGTGACATCGAGTCCAGTGCAAACGTGCCATAGTTAAGAGCAATTGTCGAAAGAACATTCGCCAGCGACAAAAACTTTATTAGGAACGGGCGGGGTTCCAGAACGAATGTCAAGCCAGCCGCAAATGCGACCCCGATGTAGCTAAAGTCGGATTTAGCCCGCCACCATTTTGAAATTTGAATGCGGCGTTCTAATTTTAAATTTGTTATTTTTATTTTAAGATATTTTTTATTTGAATGCTTGCGACGTATAGTACAGGATGGTAGGTTTTGTCAGTTTTTACTTTGTGCAACATAATAGGTTGTTCCATTCTGACCAGATTAAAGTTCTGACCAGGTTAAGGTACATTAGAGGAGAGTCCCACAACTTTTTTATGTACCTACATTTTGAAAGTTTTTCTATATGATTGTTATGACTTATTAAATAATAGTAATTTCGTCAGATGATTGAGTATTTTGAGCATAGTATTTTTTACGGGCCACGGTCGTAATTGTAATTTTTTTTTTTCACTTTATTGCTATTCCAAATGAGAGCCAAAGTTCCGTCACGATTTATCACGAAATAATGGGGCCTCGCTCGACGGCTCAGTAGGCCAATGACAAGATGATTCTAGCATAAATGAAGGTCCTCTGAACCAGCGAGCGGATGTGTCAAATTTGGGCGTTCTTTCCGGTCAAAACATATTTCTAAGTCAAGAGAATTTTTAAATTAAATTTATACGTAAATCACGATCTGTAGGTACTGTAGTTAAAACAGCCTCATCAAAACTTTTGTAGGCACGGGTACTGAGCAGAACAAATGTGAATCCAGAGGCAGCGGTCGCACGCCGGCCGCAAAACCGACCGCGGCCGGGCTTAGACCTGCCTTCCGCCATTTTGAAATTTTAATACTACATTCTTAATTTGAAAGTACGTTTGCTTTTTTTAGGGTTCTATAGAAAAAACTGGCCAGTCATAATTTTGACCTGTCCGTCCACCCGTCAGACGTCTGACAGTCTGATTTAAATTTTTATTTTCTTTTACTCGTATATGATTTACGAAAAAGTAGGTATTACATTACATGGATGGCACGCCTTCCCTATTATTGTGGTCAAAAGTCCATAATACCTACCGCGTAAAACAGCAAACACGTGTATTGCTCGAAAACCTATTTTTACATGTTTTACATATTTAAATAAACATTGTACGTTTGCATTTAAAAACAAATGGCGGAAATGTAAACTAGTTTTTAAAACATAAAAGTGTTAGAAATAACAGTGGACAATGTTAAAAATCGCTTAGTAAAATTCATATAGATACTCGTTTAACTTCGTTAGTTCACAGAAAAGCTTTTTCAACTATGCTAGGAGCGTCGGTGGCACAGTTTGCTTGTGACGTTGCTTCCTGTTCAAGGAGCGTGAATTCGAACCTCGCCCGCCACGTACCTAAAATTATATTACCGATTACGATAAAGAGAATCACTCGACTATGAGAGCCGAATTGATCAACAACTAAACGGGTAGTTAACGACATGATTATATTTAAGCCCTTTTCTGTCACGAATTTTGTACGTTCAAAACGTGAATTGTGATGTTCCACCGAAATTCCCCAGAACTTAACACGTTAACCGCCAACGCAGTCGATATTAGGCGAAGCTTAATTACTATATCAGATCAGGCCTAGCAAAAAATCACTGGTAGTTTAATTTCTGTCTCCTATGGCCAAACTAAAACTTGACTTATTTATTGGCAGCCAATGAACGTGAAAGCAACCGATTAGCAGTTGGTAAACTTCTTCTTGTCGTGTCGATGGCAAGTCAGATCCTACTATATTTTGTTGGCCCCATATTCTGACACCCTGATCGTACTGTTTGAGGCATGGAGAAAGTCTGTCATGCCTGCGGCCCACCAGGACCTTGGCGAGCCGACAAGAGCGGCTGAAGATTAAAGGTTTCCTTAGGCACTAGTAGTAAAATACACGACGAACTGACCGGCACTGGTTTATTTACATGGAAACGGAACAGGTATAAACTCGGCAGTATAAAGCAGCTTATACTTTACAAAATTACACACGTTTTAAAAAATACGGACGTCAAGGCCGGGAGTCAAGGGGTAAACTGAAGAAAAATGGAAAAGGATGACGTGTGAATGACGAAGGAATTCCAAAATTGAATGTTTGAATTTAGACGAGAAAGAAATGGAAAATGGGGTGGAAGTGAGGTAGCAAAGCAACTCGTTACAAGTCTATGGCATGTCCACCCTGATTTAGGGTAGGTTTGAGCTCGTCTTCTTAGACACAACGCTTTGGGCGTCATCCTTGTCCGCCACACGCGCGTAGAAAACATTTTTTGCGCCCCCAGTCGAAGTCGAAAAATGGACGAAGACGAAGGAATTCCAAAATTGAATGTTTGAATTTAGACGAGAAAGAAATGGGAAATGGGGTGGAAGTGAGGTAGCAATTAAAGCACCTTGTTACAAGTCTATGGCATGTCCACCCTGATTTAGGGTAGGATTGAGCTCGTCTTCTTAGACACAACGCTTTGGGCGTCATCCTTGTCCGCCACACGCGCGTAGAAAACATTTTTTTGCGCCCCCAGTCCGTAAGACAATAGCGGCCACGTACACACCCTGTTGGTTGGCAAATCATAAATCACAAATGATTAATGAAGTGAACCGGGCAGGGACGCTCAACTAATCATATCATGGGGCAAGGTGTCCAATTCAAAGGGCACTTGGGAACTACAATCAAGTTATGAGCTGCCAGGGAATTCGCTAAGGTAAAATAAATATAGAGTATTACAAATTTAAATAGAAGCGAGAATGACGACAGACAATATTTGTTGAAAATGTCACAGAAATATGACGCACTAGCTTTACGCCCCGCGAATCCGCCCGCGTTAACGGTTTTGTCCTTGGCAACTTGGTATTTTACCGCGGTAAGTGTTGTTGTAATATATAAGCTATCTTACTGTACAGTTTCATTAAAATAGATTCAGGAGTTTTTGCGTGAAAGAGTATGAAACATCCACCTATACATCAATTCATTCATTATCCTCACAAACTATCCCGTTTATAAAATTGATTGATTGATTGACAACGGACATCTGACACGTTTTGTGACTTTGGTAGGTCTTTTATATGTATAAAGTAATTGGTTGGATGATTTTGATGGTTTTATTAATCTTGTTTGAGTATCTGCAATTGAGTGAATTAATGTTTATCTTTCTTTCAATTGGCTTCTTGACGACAACTACAATAAGAGGAGGGTTGGCCTGACTCTAAGCCGCCGCGTAGACGTTTTAATCGCAAGAAATATTGCTCTAAAAGAAATGAGAAGAAAGTATTAGTGACGCATAATAATTCCAACCTCACGACTTCCCACGAATTTTCCTTGACGACAAACTACTATTAAGTTGATTACTCATCAATATGTAATGTGGGAAATAATCGATATTATTTCGTGTTAGCATGTATTGTGTTAACTATAAGAAATACGCGTCCATTCCAGGGTAACTAGTACACAGTTAAGAACACCTTTTAGTGAAAGATTCCATCAAAATATATACCTATTTGTTATTAAATTAAGGTCCTAGTTCCTTAAATACATATACACCACCGTGACATTTGACTGGTTGTTTAGCCGCAACATAGTGATAGATAGTACACATTAAACTAAACAACTTTCCCCAAGGCACATTGGTTGAAATCTCAAAATTAAAATTCAACTTGTCATACAAAATGGGCGGTCACGTGATTGAAGTTTTGATGAATTTTATTGCAGTGTTGCACTTTCTTTGAGTGTCGTGTACGCCTGTAATTGGCGCACATATCAGGCTTTAAAACATTTGTTAATTTGTTAGTAACTATAGTAAAATGTAATATGTGTGTTGTTGGCGTTCCTATTTAAATAAATAAATAAGTTTATATGAAAGTAAATTTTAATTTTGAGATTTAACCTATGTTCCTTATGTAAAGTTGCTCGGTTTCATTAGTTACCTCTACGTTGCGGATAAACCAGTTAAATTTCCCAGTGTACAGGTAAGTGCCCCGCGTATCTGACCGCCTTCCATCATAAGTGAATAATAACAATATAGACTTTCTGGAACTACTAGGATATCGGTGTGCAAGAGGTAGTTACTAGATTAAAATATAGTTTGTCAGCTAAATCGTTAGAATTCACATAGGTAAATATAAATACAGTAGCAATTTGAGTTCGGTGGCGCTGGGAGGCTAATTTAATTTAAAAGGGCATCTGGGTCCTATTTTATTATTTTTACAGTTCTAAATTACAATGACAATATGATGTTTATTGCGAGGATGTGAACTAACATCTATCAAGCACCTTTCAACGCCGCAATCTGTACCGAATTGTCATTGAAATTTACAAATTTCACGTTTATAAAATGGCGCTCAGGGATCGAGTAAAAAAAAGTAAAAGGCCAACAACAGACACTGAAAACTACGACAAGCGACGTGGACAGAAACGCGTCCCCACACGCACATACTCATACAACTTGATGATCCCTACAAGTTTACACGACAAAAGAACAATGGTCGCTTGGCGCATTGAAGCTGTTTGTTTTAGTGGGCATTGTAATCTGGCAAGATAACGCACGCAGTATCATTGTGAAGGGAAGTTTTAGGTCAAGTCGTTTAGTGTGAAGTTTTGGGCGAAGTTCCTCTGTATGGAGAAATGTAAATCAAACAGTTCACAGGTAGGTACATTTAAGTGAAAATGCTTAACTTGGCTTATTGGCATACATATAGACTCCTATTCAGTATAAACAGAAAAAAATATAGCTAACGGTTAGCCATGTGTCTGAAAGCTCAAACTCTTAGTCAAAATGGAAACGTTTATTTAGCACGACTGACACAACTTAAAGTCTATTTTGTAAACTTTTAAAATCAGTCTTAAAATATTTGAAAATAGAGTCCAAAATGCGCTCAAATAAAACATTGTCGTAAAAGTAGCCCAAACCAAAGACAAACTCGCGCTGAAACCGTCTGTAACAGACTAAAACCGACCAAAACTTTGCCAAAGGCGGCAGTATATCACGAACTGTATTATAAATAATATTTCCCGCACAGAATAAATTGTAAATGAAGAGCAACTTTGCTCATTCGTTACACAGAAGCGAGGAGCCAGTCAGTTCGGCTGAGATTCAGTTAACAGATTTTGAAAAAGTTGAGTAAAAAGTGACAATTTTAAAAGTACTTTAGGTAGAGAACTGAGTCAAAAAGGCTGGTACTATACGACCTATTAAGATTACAATGTAATTTATTGGAAACCGAAATATCATATGGTTTTTATTTCGACAGAAGACAAACCATTTTACCAGAAATACATGCGTTGTTAGAGATATTTAAGTAATACTTTCGGTATACGTTTTATAATATTTCTTTGTAACTCTATGGCAAAATTAATATATTAGGGAAAAGCCGACCTATTATTGCTATATTATCAATCCACTGCAGGGCATCTGTTCCCTTGGTATATTATACAACTAGCGACCCGCCCCGGCTCTGCACGGGAAAATGGTTAGTGTGGGTTATCCTTAAGTATATTATGCATGTATTGTACATATAAACCTTCCTCTTGAATCACTCTATCTATTAAAAAAAACCGCATCAAAATCCGTTGCGTAGTTTTAAAGATTTAAGCATACATAGGGACATAGGGACATAGGGACAGAGAAAGCGACTTTGTTTTATACTGTGTAGTGATATACATGAACATTGTACGTAGCCGACGACTGATTACCAAAGTGACAATATCATCAGAATCGCCGTCAAGCGTAGACTCCCAGATAGAAGAATGATTAGCCCAAAGAAAGCAGACGCAAATTTAAAATAAAACATTCCTTAACAACATTTAAAACCAGGTTTATTTTATCAAGCTAGTGTTAGGTGAGGGTAGTTGCAAAAGTGTCCGGAAGTTGGTTAAAGTGGGTTAATTATGCAAAACGCCGCGTAGTTGTTGGCTCCTGAAGAAATATGCGCGGGATTCACCGAAGACTAAGTGACTTGGGTGAAATATTGAGCCTTGGGGCATAGAATGATTTGCCTACCTAAGGTATTACTAATAGTTCATTATCATCATCATCATCTCAGCCGAAAGACGTCAACTGCTGAACAAAGGCCTCCCCCAAGGATTTTCACAATGAACGATCCTGCGCTGCCCGCATCCAGCGGCTTCCCGCGACCCTCACCAAATCGTCGGTCCACCTCGTGGGGGGCCTGCCCACACTACGTCTTCCACCGCGCGGTCGCCATTCCAGAACCTTTCGCCTAGTTATGAAATCTAAAATAATAGGAATAGTCTAGTGCCACACTTCTAAAAAAGTTGTATTACTTTATCTTAATAGCATAGTATATTTAAAGGAAGTTAGAAGTGAATTATCTGAATTCAAAATATTGTTCTAATGGATAGAGTCGTTTCTGAGAATCCTGTAAATAATTTATTTATCTCTAAAAGCATCGGATTATAAGGTTTTAACCTCAAAAAGCCAGGAATCGATATTGTTGCTACCTTCTTTGTTGACTATACCAGTTTTCATTTTCCGTATAACTATAAATAATTTTTTTGACAAGTAACTATAAGGCTGAGACTCCACCAAAGCGGAGCGGAGCGGAGATGTCTCATTTTTCAATAGAATTTTGTGCCGCGCGCGAGCTTAGCGGCACAGCGCGGCTCAAGATTCTATACAAAAATGAGACATCTCCGCTCCGCTCCGCTTTGGTGGAGTCTCAGCCTAATAATGGCCTAAATTCCAGTTACTACGCTCTAACTTAAATTCAAAATTGTACGTTCATTTCACGCTTTTAAGAACGAAAAAGGACATATTAAAATTTATTGACGTAAAATATGAATTAAATGCTGTAATCACTAATTGAAGGTAGAAAGTGAAAACGGATTATTTAAATTTACGACTAATTTGACAGCTGATATTATTTTATTCAAAATTAAATAATGAACCTTTCGCTCGTATAAAAGACCGTGACTTAAATTTGAAATTAAAGGTGATTAAAGTGTGACTGAGGAGAACCAATACTGATAGAAAAAAAAACAGTTCAACCCTTTTTAAAAATTCTACAAAGCTTCGCGAAAAATCTGATGGACGCTGTGGTGTTAGCAAAAATTAATTCACCGACAAAAATAATACAAGAAAACTTACCTCCCGGAAGCGGACGGAGCTTCCATCCATCGGCAATATTTAATCGATTCGGTTTTAAGAGGTTCATAGTAGAAATTCTGACTTCGCTAGCTTGAAATAAATTAAATACTGACGTTTACAAAAAAGGCGTTTTAGGTTCTTAATTTAAACATCTTGAACACATATTAAATGCTGTAAAACATTTCCGTAGAAATAAGAAGACGTTTCTTTTTATGTTTGTTTTTGCATCTGCAGGTTTTTTTCCCGGCAATTTCTAGAAACTTTTTGACCTATTCATCGATTAATTAAAGCTATGAATATCGCTAAATATTTTTCATTTATAATAATAATTTTAAGTGTTTAAATCGTTGTACTTCGATTGCACATAAAAAAACTCACTCTTTATATGAGAAAGTAGAGTTAGAAAATGACATACATTTATACTAATGTAAATAATGTTTATTAACATCAAAACATATAGGAAAAACACTCAAGCATATATGCATGGTGTGACATATAGGTTATGATATTACTAATATTATTTAAACATTTTAACGATCCTACTACAGATATCTTTTCTAGAAGCCTCAAAAAACGTGTACGCACAATCTTGTAGTATAAAACATTTATGATCTACCCATCCATTTATAAACGCTTATACGCGTGCCGGTGTCATTTCGAAAAAAAAACTTATTTAACGAATTATTAAACAACTAACGCATTATTTTTTTAAACCAAGTGGAAAGGCAGCTCGACTCGGAATAGCCTGCCAGTTCTTTATTTCGCCGTCCGGCGAGGCATGAATCTTGTTCCTGGCTCCTGCAAACCGGAGGAAATTGCTTGCTAAAAGTTCCTCGATTTATAGTCTATTTGGACGGCAAGCGTTGTAAGGGATTACACTCTATTGTGCTATTTGTAACCTACGCTATTAGTGTAGAAACTTTTGTAGAAAATTTTTAAACCACGTTGATCATGAAAGAATCTTATTTCTATTTTTTCATCGTTTTAAAATTTTCTAAGCCACATTTCATTGCTTTTTCGATTCTTCTCGCTCCTATAGGGATATTACTATTTTGTAAATTTTGTTGTTTTCAGGACAAGTCAAGTTGATTCCTTTATGGATTGCATTCCGGGCAGATTAAGTGAAGACGCGAATTCATCTCCCTTCCAGAACCGTTTCATTTAAAAGTCATACGTGGTTTATTTTCATTGCGTGGTCAACTTGTTTCAAAAAGTAAAGTCATAAAATTTTATCGTACCGACCAAGCAATGTACAAAGAATTTAAGTTGTAATTTGTAAATGACAACTTAGTGAAACGAGGTCCCAGGTGTCAGGTGTGTTTTTGTAATTGTGTAATGCACTTACGAGTAGCAAGGTGGGATGTCCTATTTGATTTCCGTGGGAATTTGCTTGATTAATGACAATGCACTATATCTTGCTTTTTTTAAATTCATGTATTATTATAATATTACAGTTCTCACACACAGCAGTTACGTACAACGTTATAAAACATCGTTTTTATATTATTTTATTATTTAATGTTGTGAAAACATTGTTCGATATTGAATCGGAAAGCTTTGGACGTGCTTGATTTGAATTTATAAACTGCTTATTGCTACGCCGTAGGCCCGGGCTACGTCGTAGCAATGTCGTAGCAAACGAAGCTGTCTATCTCCTAGCTAGTTGATCACTTCGGCCACAAATTAGAATAATTAATATACTGTGATTTAACTAAACCCGTTTAGAATTTAATAGGTCTCAATTTAAACACTGCGCATCGCTTAGCGTCAGTGGATAAGTGGCTAGGCCCGTTGACTTCCATTCAGAAGTTCGTAGGTTCAAGGCTCGGTAGGTACGTACCAATGTGTTTCCGATTTTCGAATTCGTATGTACGTTTATACGACGCTCTTACGGTGAAGGAAAATATCGTGAGGAAACCTGCACACACCTGCGAAATAATTCAATGGTTGTGTGTTAAGTTGACCAACCCGCACTGGGCCAGCGTGGTCGACCAAGGCCTATTCATCCTGATTCCAGGGTAGGCTCGAGCCCCTCGGTGGGGACATTTATTACACGCTTTATATTAGCTTCACTTGTAACTAACTATGACGTAAGAAAATCTTGGAATCTTAATTTGACCCACTTCCCGGTCTTCGATTAGGATGAAATTTTGCACACGCTCTGAGTTCTGAAGACAATACATGACTAGCTAAGAAACGTCATGACAAATCCAATATGGCGGCCTCCCCAAGATGGCGGACTGGCTGGAAAGGGTTTGCTATCAGGAATACGAAAAAAATTGTGACGCGATTTTTGTAATTTTAGTGCGTGCTAAAACCGTGTTTTTTAGTTTTTTAAAGTACCTACCTATTATAACTTATATAGGCTGTTTACAAACAATATAAACATCTCCAGAGTGCCGAGTGCGAGTTTTGCAACCAAAGTAAACGCGCTCGAAATCGAGAGCGTAAACGCGATTTTGTATGGAATTGAAACTACGTCACCTGTAGACAGTTAGCTGAACTAAAATTTCTCCATACTAAATGCACGTTTACGTCGTCGTTATCGAGCGCGTTTCGTGAGTAAAAAACTCGCACTTGGCACTCTGATGTTTAGTCGATTCAATCTCTCCCCAGCAATTTTTGATGACATCAATACATAACCGAAATGATTGTACATTCCGGTGGGCTTATGTCCAATGTCCGGTAAACAATGGGTGACCCGGAATGTCCAGCATTGTCCTGCACATAGCATCTCAATGGCTGTCTCCAGATAGTGGGGTCATTATCATTATTGCAGTAATGAGAAGACGGGACAGAGGCGAATTTAGGAAAACTTGTAAATTGATCGCATTTCTAATAATGACAATAATACATAATATACTCGTAATCATAATTTTGTTAGTTTAAAAACAAATAAGAGAATGTGAGCCTTGTGTATTCAAGCGATTTTAAAATAGAAAATTATAAATCAGAATCCAAAAAACAATAACAACAAAAAAAGAAAAGAAAAGCACAGGTACACACATAAAGGTATAAACAAAGGTATTTTTGGAGCTTTGACATATCTCGCTATATATTATTATATACTAGCGACCCGCCCCGGCTCCGCACGGGAAAATGGTTATTGTGGGTTATCCTTCAGTATATTATGCATGTATTATACATATAAACCTTCCTCTTGAATCACTCTATCTATTAAAAAAAACCGCATCAAAATCCGTTGCGTAGTTTTAAAGATTTAAGCGTACAAAGGGACATAGGGACATAGGGACATAGGGACGGAGAAAGCGACTTTATTTTATACTATGTAGTGATTATCAATTTTTTTTAATTTTTAACAAGTTTTGAAAAATAGATATCTAATTCTTGTAGAAATACCTATATGTTTTTAGCAGCTAAGCGAACTTGAATAAAACGACAACTCACTGTTCTAAATTAGTAACAATCTTTATTTGAGTATTATTAATGTTAACCATACTAATATTTAAAAAAGAAAGATTTATATTAGATAGAAACTACTGTACCGATTTCAAAAATTCTTCTACCATTAGAAAGCTCAATTCACCCTGAGTAACAAAGGCTACCTTTTACCGCGGGAAAATGCCTCATTCCTATGGGAAAAACTGTTAAAGCAGGCGGGCCTGCGGCGGAAAGCTAGTAAAGTATAATTGTATGGAGTTCTTTAGAGGAGGTTTTTGTCCAGCAGTGGACGTCTTTCGGTTTTCGGCTGAAAATCGAATCGTATGATAATAACACTCAATCCGCTCCTGTCTGACTCGTCACCGCGGCACTAAGCGTCACAATGACATAAACGTCAAGGTGACGTATACGTCGTGACGTTAACCGACACTATGACGTAGATAACGTAGTTTACAGCTGAGGGTAGGTCAACAAACTAGATACATAATAGTATGAGGTACTAATCTAGATATGGCTTGCGAGCTAAGACATTGTAAATACTATGCTAGACTAAAAGATATTATTACTACAGGTTATTTCCGCTAACTGCGAAAATTTAAGAAAATACTAAACCACACTGAACTAGATTTTGAATAGACCTGTGTTTTGCCTAGACAAATGAGACTGTACTTATTTTAAAATTTATATCAGTATTAAATCATGAAACTAATGTAACCCGAGGTATGAAGTCACGTTCGCATTATTTATTTATTCACTTTAATTTACAATATTAAACCTAAAAAATCGACACAAATACACATGAATATTTATAGGTACAGAAGCTACGCGTTGGATATTTGCACTACGAAATTCACCCCTACCGCTACGCAATACGGGCGTTCTCCGCACGTGCTGGCTACTGTACCATCCATCGGATTGTGACATTAAACGCCGTATTCTTTATTTGGCTAAAAGCGGACTAAAACGCACGTTAATTATTCTATCGCCACCAATCGACCTAAGTGTCGCTCGTGTGTACGCACCCTAACTGCCGTTACACACGCGACGCGTTTGTCTATCTTTTTAACCGACTACGTGAAGTTTGCTAAGTACATCTTCACAAAGCCACACAAAGCGTCTGCGTGAAGTAAAGAAGAAAAGAGATTATGTTTTTTTTTACATATTTATTTTTACAATACCTACTACCATCTCTCTTGTATTATAGTAATTTAAGGCGAGGTCCTACTTGAAAACTCGTTTTAGAGCCTTTTTATAACTCTCGTATCTTACGAATCGAAATATATACCAAATCAAAAAAAATACATCTTACGGACAAGTTTATTATTAAGTTACTTAACCGAGTAGATTTTAGTAATAATAAAGTAAATAAAAAAGAAAAAATATTCAAAT
This sequence comes from Teleiodes luculella, assembly GCA_948473455.1. NCBI lineage: Eukaryota > Metazoa > Arthropoda > Insecta > Lepidoptera > Gelechiidae > Teleiodes > Teleiodes luculella. Next base: position 11,967,264 of record OX419593.1, read on the forward strand.
TACCCCAAATTTTAAATTTACAACTCTATTTTCTCAATATTTTGAGCGTCACCAACATATTTTTTTGTATAATTTGAGTAGCTTTAGTAATACCCAAACGACTAACCAGCTAGTTTCTTAATCCGTTCTATATTTTTCACAAAATAAATTAAAAACCTCAAATATAGATGGACTTTGAATTCCCACCATACGGACGCCCAAATCAGTTAAGCAAATTTCGTTTTTATTCGCGATGCATGATGGGGCGGGGTTGTAAATTGAGTTTGAGTTTTCAAGTAGGACCTCGCCTTAAAGTGTAGCATTCGTCTACTAAATGAGGGTACAGTTCACGTTTATAAATGTAATCATATCAAATGCATTTATATTTTCTTTTTTGTAATTGACTTTGTATTTTACTTGAAATGATATCTCCAAAATGTTTTTGAAAAAGAAAGTTTAAAGTAACTAAAATAAAGTAGAAATGCGCGTGGTACTGCACTGAAAAAAAAATGTTGCCATTGGAACAAAAAAACTTTGTTACTGGAGAGCCGTCAAAGGTAAATAGTTAAAAAGACATTGTTTTTATTGTTAACCAATATTTTTGCTGATCATAAAAAACTGTCATTTTAACAAAATATTGTAGATGACGAGACAATTTGAATCTGTCGCTTAGGCAAAGCCATTCTGTAGTTTGGACAGAGGTATTTTGTCGCTTAGACTAAGCCGCTCTGCAGTTGAGACAAAGCCATTTTGTCGTTTACGCAAGGCCACTTTGTTGCTTAGGTAAAGCCACTTTGTCGTTAAAGCTAAGCCACTTTGTCACTTAGGCAATGCCACTTTGTTGCTTAGGCAATGCCACTTTGTCGCTTAGGCAAAACCACTTTGTCGTATGTACAATAGAGAATGAGGCCGATCAACCGATCAAGCCAAAAACCAGAGGTATTGCTGTTAAATCTTAACCGCTTTTTCTCAGAAACATGTATCGTAATGTAGGTTTTGACACATGTTTCTGAGAAAAAGTGGTTCAGATTTAACAGCAGTACCTCTGGTTTTTGGCTTGATCGGTTGATCGACCTCATCCTCTATTGTACATACGACAAAGTGGTTTTGCCTAAGCGACAAAGTGACTTCGGCTTGATCGACCCTAGTATGAAATAAATTAAAATACAAAAATAGCAATCACGTCAAGAATTATTTATTATTTCTTAATTAAGAACTTAAAAACTAATACGATACGAATACAAAAAAAACCGTTTTTCAAACCGCATGACATTTAAATAATGACATTCGTTACTTCCCAATACGCACTCGGTCTGCCGATCGGTCGGTCAAATTTGAGAGGATGCCCTGTCGCGGGTCCCTTATCAATTATAGCTGGTGATGTGATAATTGGTTTCTGAAATAAAGAGGGAGAATAAATACAGATACATGTTAGACCATAGATATTTACCTACATTATGATACAGGCCTATTTCATGTAGTACCTACAGAGTTGTATAAGTATTTATCTATTTATATCCGCTACCTAGCTCTCATAATACAAGCGTTGCTTAGTTTGTCGTAAAAACCGACTAAGGGATAAATCCAGGGAATGGGCAGCAGCGTTCTCTGTGAATAACTACAACACCTTACACTGCGCTCGCCATTCCGCCTGCCAAGCGTGGTATTCTTCTTCGTGTATGGCAAATACCCCTCTTTTTTACTTTATTTCAATTAGACATAAAGGTACAGGTAGGTACTTACCGATCAGAGACGGCCCCAAATGCTCCAGGCCGTTGTTCTTGAGAAAATTCTCTAGATCCTCCATTTTAGATTAAATGCAGATATCTGAAAGAAAGCACGCGCGACCTTTCACAATGGCGACTCGGCTTAGACTGATGGACAGATGGACGCTAACGGGTTGCGAGATTTACAAAGCAGCCTGCGCGTGCGGCAATGGTACAATTGTCATTTTATTTTGGCAACATTGTTGCGGTGATAACCTGTATTTTGTTACTTTTCAACTTTGGCCTACTAACAATATAGTCTAGTCATAGCAACAAAAGTTACTTTGATAGATTATACTTTGCCGCGACATCACTTTTTATATTTGTTCTGTTGGCAAAGCACTGTTGACACCCCGTTCAAACTTTTTAATATAGTTACTGTACTTAAGTATGTTTTGTCGATTTAAATAAATAAAAAATAACAATAAAATATTTGTCAATGCCACTATTTACCTATTTTTGCAAGGACAAAGCATTTAAGTGTAGCAACAATAAAAATCTAACAAAGCTTTTATTAACACTTTGTTAGCCGTTTTTTTTTTGAGTGTGGATTTCTGAACGTGAACGTACATTAGTATGATCCCGTGAGTGACAAGAAATAATACTACTGAAGGAACACTTTCAACACGGATGCAAGAAATGACTTAGACGACGAAATGAAACTGAAGATTTCCTATCATTACTAAAGACTAGGCTGTATGGGCTTTAAACCCTTTGCCTTTCCCATAACACATAATTAAACTTACTTAATAAAAACCGGTAGCCATTCCATTTACCAATTTATATAGGTAATGTCGATGCATTATCGATTTTTTGTTTGATTAAAGGCATTTTCTCATCAAAAGCGTGATGTGTACACGCCCTTTTTATAAAGGTATACTTACCTAAAGTATACACCTACTGTGATATTCGTCGAAAAAGCGAAATAGCGTTTTTAAAAACAATAATTAAATGACACAAATAGTCTGTCTGATGCTATCGATAACTTCTATTGTAGACTCTACAATGCTGATGAAATAAAAAAAGTGGTCCTTTCTTTCTGACAATAAATCCATTACATAAACATCACGTAGGTATTACATAAACATAAAATCACCAAACCAGAATTACGATCCCCAATTAAAAAAAAAGAAAATATATAACAACGATACGACGAAACAAATTATTAACTGCCAAAACTTTTAGTTATACTACAAGTAATCCGTGTAAGCAACTCAACGTGCGTACGAAACACGTAACAACTAATAACAGTTATAATAACGTTGTTGTCGGAAACGAACTGACGAGAACAATCGGCCAATCGTAACGCGTCTTCGACAAACAAGCCGGAGTGCTAACATTGTTACTACTTTTTGAACCGGAATTCTAAGGGTTGCGATATGAGGTAAGTCATTATTATAGACGTTCGTTTTGTGGAGTTTGCATCGTCGAAGATGCAACTCCTTTGGTTTTGAACTGGCTGTTGTGCCGTTTATTTAGTAAAACTATATATTATTTGAATACTTGATTGACTCTTTTAAGTTTTATTATCCATTCAGGAAGTCAGTCCCAAGATCTGAGGTGCTACTTTTGACGGCGATTCTAATCCGGCGACATTGAGATCGGGCGTTTCGTACTCACGAATGCTACACTAGCGCCACCTTGGTTTCATATTGGGCGGAAATTGAGTGAACTTAATGAAATCTGACATTTGACAACTCTTGGCGGGCAGATTTTCAAGAGTAGCGGTCTAAAATTGACTTTGGTATTGCATTGGGTTGAAATCGGGATAGATATTGATTTCAAGAGTAGAGCCCCTGATGCGAAAGGATTAAAGATTGTGAATAAACAGGAGTATGACATTAATTGTGTCTTCTAATTGGCTGCATCAAGCGCACGAGATCTTCAGTACATTACCTACTCATAGCGTAAAGTTACACTACTAATATGTATATTTATCTTTAGTCTTGTTGCCTAATTACAAGAAAATACGATGAAATGGATTTACTTTATCGCTTTCTAATAAAAACAACTGACCCTTTCCAATGTTCATCACTTGTATCTTGCTATTAACTTAAGGAATAGAAAAAATTTGCACACAAAAATAAAAGGAAAGAATTACAATCCACATTATCCACAACGATCAAAGTGTAATAAACACAGAGATGTATAAACCACCTTTTTGCTCGAGTACCTAGCAATTTCTACCAGGCAACCCCTTGCGTAAAGGAGTCGCAACGATAAATACGGGGTAAATTAATTTTGGCACATTAAGGTGGAAAATAAATTCGTTACAAAAATAAAATGAACTTAATTAAACTAATCCTACAACTAATGCTTATCATACTAATATTATAAAGAGGAAAGATTTGTATTTTTGTGTGTGTATATGTTTGTAATGAATAAACTCAAAAACTACTGAACCGATTTCAAAAATTATTTCACCCTGTCTAACATAAGCCTATACCTTTAACCGCGGGAAAATGCCTCATTCCCACGGGAAAAACTGTTAACGCGGGCGGAGAGCTAGTTAAATATATGAAACCAAAAAAAAAAAAAACAATAAATTTATTTTTGTAGCAAGTTCGCGAAAACAATGTACTATGCGTGCCAAATAAGAATAGGACTGTCAGGGACGCCATTTTGACAGTCCCTCCTTTTTTTATTTGGCAAATTAAAAAAAGAAGGGACTGTCAAAATGGCGCCTTGACAGTCCTATTCTTATTTGGCACGCATAGTACTCTCTTAATGGATGTACCTAAATGACTCAGTAATGCATGGTAATGCTTACTTTTCAGTGCCTAGATACTCTGTAGACTAGATAATATGAAGGTCCTGTTTCACTTAGAATTAAAGTGGAGACCACAACAGCTGACGCCACTTACATATTTATGTAACGTCCAAGCTTATATTGCAGCAAAACTGTAGGAATAAACAACAGCGATGCTCTTGCAAAAATGTTTAGTGTAATATTTTGATTGAAGTGAAAATTCGAAAATATTGACAATCGTGGAGCATCTGTAGCATTATGGGAAATGTATAAGTGATGAAACTTTTCATTTTGATGAAACTTGCTACATAGATAGAATAGACATAGGCTACCTTTTACAGCGGGAAAATACAGTTCCCACGGGAAAATCTACATTCAGTCATCCCCTGTTTTCTTACCTTTGGGGTAAGATATTATATATATTTTCGAATTTATATTGTACTGAATTCGGAGTATGCCCTTTCTAATAAAAAGAATCAAAATCGGGATAGGTACCCTGTTAAAAGACATTCGTGGGCATACAATTAAAAAAAAACTTGTCGATTTGAGAACCTCTTCCGTTTTTCGTCGGTTAAAAAACCAAGAAAATAACATCGAAATGCAACGTTCGTTTATTTGACACAAAGTTTTTTTAAACACATGTCAAACAAACACTATCCCCAAAGAGACAGAAGAAAATAATAGTACTAACCCGTATGTCCTAGATTTCACTTGGCACTTGCTATTTTGTAAACGTTGAGGTGTCAAGTGGGTCTCCTAACATGACGTCATATGCTAAAGACGTGCCAAAGATATCTACAACGAAATAAAACAAGTATTATCCAATTATAAAACAATAACAACAGTGGTTAGTTATCAAAGTAATATCTCTGGACGAATTTCACTGGTTCGGCTTTGAACTTACCACAAAACCGAGGTTAGCGATGGAGTTCACAGGTTTACCACTTCATACTAAAGTATCAACAATGCGGTTGAGTATTTAAACCCGGCTGTATACTTTTATGATATGATTGAAAAACTACTTTTTGTCAAAAACAACTCATAGAATCTTGTCGAGTGCGATACTGGATCCCAAAATTCAAAAACCCAAATCACTGAAGGTCAAATGAACGAAATCCCAAATCTCGCATAATCGAAAACATCTTAGGCCAACTCACGCTAGCACAAATGAACGAAATCCCAAATCACGATAAACCAAAAAAATCTTTCACCAAATCACTTAAGACCAAACGCACGAATGACCTAAAAACTATGGATCTATGGATATTCTCATATTTTGACACTATTTTACTGACTGACAGACTGTATCAAGTTTCACCAAAACTTTGCGCCCGACTTACCATTTTCTCGAGGAAATAAGCTATTTTCCCGCGGTAACAGGTAACCTATATCCTTCCTCAAGGTCTATTCTATCTATGTACCAAATTTAAATAAAAATTTTCGTCCACTGTACCATTTTTCCCGTGGGAAAAACGTTTTTTCCCACAGTAAAAGGTAGTCTTTATCCATCCCCAAAATCTTTTATACCCTTGTACCAAGTACCATCAAAAATTTCCCCTGTTGCTACTATTTTTCCCGTGGGAATGAGGCATTTTACCGCGGTATAAGGTAGCCTTAATCCATCCACAAGATCTATTCTATATGAGTACCGAGTTTTATTGAGATTTTCCGCCCACGCTACTAGTTTTCCCGTGGGAATGAGGTATTTTCTCGCGTTAAGGGTTAGTCTATATTCTACTCAAGGTCAAATCTATCTCTGTACCGATCTTTGTCAAAACTTTCCACCTGTACTGCTATTTTTTCCCTCGGTAAACTTTTTTCCCCCGGGATATTTAAAGGTTACCATTCACCGAGGGAAAAAAATTTTCCTAAAGATTTTGGGGATGGATAAAGACTACCTTTTGCTGTGGGAAAAAACGTTTTTCCCACAGGAAAAATGGTACAGTGGACGAAAATGTTTAATTAAATTTGGTACATAGATAAAATAGACCTTGAGGAAGGATATAGGTTACCTGTTACCGCGGGAAAATAGCTTATTTCCTCGGGAAAATGGTAAGTCGGGTGCATTGGTACATAGATAGAATAGACCTTGAGGAAGGATATAGGTTACCTGTTACCGCGGGAAAATAGCTTATTTCCTCGGGAAAATGGTAAGTCGGGCGCAAAGTTTTGGTGAAACTTGATACAGTCTGTCAGTCAGTAAAATAGTGTCAAAATATGAGAATATCCATAGATCCATAGTTTTTAGGTCATTCGTGCGTTTGGTATTAAGTGATTTGGTGAAAGATTTTTTTGGTTTATCATGATTTGGGATTTCGTTCATTTGTGCTAGCGTGAGTTGGCCTAAGATGTTTTCGATTATGCGAGATTTGGGATTTCGTTCATTTGACCTTCAGTGATTTGGGTTTTTGAATTTTGGGATCCAGTATCGCACTCAATCTTGTCATGTAACTCTGAATAAAATATTTTGAACCTCTGAATGATGAAGTATTTAGTATTTCTTAGCTTTGACGTCGAAAAATGGTTAAGCAAAAACATACTTGAAATGAAACCGTTTGAATATTGCTTAGTTATATTGTGAGATATTGGAGACTCATGGCGTAACAGGGGGGAGGCCTTCGCCCAGCAGTGGGACATGAAATAGGCTATTAAAAAAAATTGGAGAAGAATGATTTCATTCTATAACATAAACAAACAAACATAAAAAACACAAATTTCTGAGCGCGCCACAAAATGTAAATATCCTAATGATAAAAATAAATACTTCGACTCGTTGACTTTTGTCTATAGTCTTTGAGAGCCATATAAACGACAATACATAAAAAAAAACTAAAACATGAGCAAATAAGTAGATAAACACGCAAATGACACATGATTAATGTATGAAATTTAAAATAAAACACCAGAAAACCATTGTTTAAAATAAAAACGTAGAACTAAAAAATAAACAAACTCGATTCAATTATCCAAAGAGAGTACGCCACACAGATACGACACGAGACCATACAACATAGCACTCCGCTTAAAAGTATCCGACATACACATCAAGTATATACTTACACATTTTTATGACGTAATGTGAATGGGGCCTCATCAGGATAATGGAGACTTCAATACAGACATTTCTGCCAGTTTCATACGCGTTATCTTTAAGCTGAGACACGTCGAACAAATGGCAGGGAAGGGTGAAAATGCACGTGGATCGTGCTTTCATATTAGGGAAACTAGACAGAGATGAAAATGTACAGAGTTATGATTGCAGTATGTGTTTTTTTTATGATACTGTAATGTACAGAAGCACATGCACTACGAATTTGACCTCTAACGCAACGGAATACGGGCGTTCCCAAAGTCAAGATGAACGCGTTTAAACAGTCTCACGTTAATTTTCATCATCATCATTTTAGCCGAAAGGCGGTAACAGGTGGACAAAGGCCTCCCTGAAACTTGTCCACAACGTAAATTTTATTGCAATTAAACCTTAACCCATCGTCGTACAACTTTTTGTTCAATATCTATACAATGTAAGAACTTTCTTACTACTCACGAAAAGCTATTAAATATTTAAAAATACCTACATTTTGTAAGTTATTTACATTGTATTATTTATTCAGATTTCAGGGTAGGTTAGGTTAGGTCATTCATTAATCATTAACTGATAACGGTTTTATTTACTTAGTAACCAATGTGTGGCAATGGGCTGGGCACATTGCGTGTAGAACCGACGGCCGTTGGGGCAGAAAGGTTCTTGAATGGCGACCGCGCGCCGGAAGACGTAGTGTGGGCAGGCCCCCCACGAGGTGGACTGACGACCTGGTGAGGGTCGCGGGAAGCCGCTGGCTGCGGGCAGCGCAGAACCGATCATTGTGGAGATCCTTGGCGGAGGCCTTTGTCCAGCAGTGGACGTCTTTCGGCTGAGATGATAAGTAATCAATGTGGTAAATAAGTAAAATTTTTTTTAGCCTTTTTCATACGTTAACTCCCTCCACATTGTCCTACTCTGGGCAGTAAAGATGCAGTTGCTGCCCGCCACCTCTCCGATGTCATCCTTCCACCTCATTCGTGGTCTTCTACTAGGTAAGTTTTGATCCCAAGGTCAATTATTTTGCATCATGAGTCGTTTATTCTGGTAACCTGACCAGAGTAGCCCACTCCCACTTGAGTTATTCCATATGAAAATAATAATAAAATCTATTGTAAATTTTTCGGGCTCAAACATATGGAAGATTTTTTTTATTGAAATATTACTTACCTACATATTTAACCAGTCTTTCAAATAAGTACTTCGCTCTCGTTTGTTACTAGAGCTACTCTATAACCACGGTCTCTAAATATCTTGTTAACTTTACTAATAGTCACGTGTTTATTTAACTATGGTCTAAAAGCAAATGCCGTTTTCGGAGAATACAACGAAAATAAACAAGTGAGGTGCTCAATTAATTAAAAACTTTAAAATACGACGGCTGAAATAAGTAAATGTTTCGCCAAGTTCCGTCGTAACCACGAAGTTAATCAGAATTCCTAACACTTTGGGCTTTGAAAGTTTAAAATTAAAGTTGGTTGTAAAGAAGAGTTGCATAGTTATAAGAATATTTAGCAGGTGCTGAGCTTCACTGGAAAACAAAAAAAACTAAAAGATGAGTAAGTCAGGGTAAGTTTACGAGAGGGTAGATGGGGTACTAATGGACTAGCGAAATAATCGGCGCAGTTCGCAACTACGAGTAGCTGGGTGTGGCGGACTAAAAGCTGCGATCGTCTGAGGCATTGACTTAATGAACGAGGAAATTTCAGCTTATAATTAAAACGTTACTTACCTTATGACTTCTAGGTAGGTAGATAGTGTAGGCGAAAATCTTTTTGGATGACAACAGCATTTTTTTAGTTTCGGTCAACATTTTGTTCCACTAATCCGTACTAGGTTAAAGCGATCGACTAATGTCTGTTCGATCCCGATCAAAGTAGCTGGAGAAGCTCGATACGTCGTACTTTTTCGACACAAGCATAGACCAATAAAAAAAGGCTCTTAATTGGGTTGTACCTACATGAGACCATGATATGAAAATATAAATCAGTTTAAGAATAAAAGTACCTCTAATGCTGCTTGTATAGTTACAAGACTGATGGGCAAAACAAAACACGGTCTGGAAGCTCTAGGACCCCATGGACTTAGTACTCATTGACTCACTGGCACTGGGCGGTCACTCCATACAGAAAACGCATTTTGACAACCTACTTCTTTTTGAATAACAACTGAATATCAACTAACAGAGTCCCGCGGTGCCTGCGAGGTGCGGGGCGTGGGGCACTCATTTTGGCGCGGGGGAGGTGAGTGTCCTTTCTGTACGGGTTAATACTATTATTTTCTTCTGTGTCACTGGCGTAGACGTGGAAGGCCGCGTAGAGGTGTGCATTTGGCAAATGGCGGGACGAACTTGACCTGTTTAAAAGACTGGCCAGAAGTAACTCAGGATAGGGTAGTTGAAAAGAAGAGAAAGGCCTTAGTAGTGGGACAGCCGACATGACAAATAGTTTGGGTTTTAGGGGGACAAAATAATTATATGAGTTTATAAAGAAACAGATACTTGTACCTAAGTTTCTAGAATCTATAAACTTATCTCGAATACAGATGGAAATGTAAACGACTCAATATCAGTTAGGTTACTGAAGTAACAACGCGTTTAACAGAGTACAAATTGTTTCAAATCTTCGATCCGGCCAGTTTGAGACCGTCAATATTTATATTGTTTCTCAAGGGCAGCGGTTGATGAAAATTCGGCAAGGCGGCGCGTTGTTTTGTTTATCAAAATCGTTTAATTAACGCCCGCCACCACTCAACGGCTTTGCCGCACGCAAATGACGTTCCACGATTTACATGACGTATTTACAACCGAATACAGAGCAATTCCATTTTTAAATTACTTACTTTCTATGAAGGTTGATATTTTGAAAATATTTTGGAGAACAAACATTCCAAATCAGCAGTGATAATGTGTGTGGCCAGTAATTTATTATTATTTAAAGCCTGACCACGTAAATAAAAAACTGGTACTGAGGACGCCACATGTTTATTTTTATATAATGTACTTTATTGCACACATAAAAACAAACAACATCAGTCTAAATTTTCACAACAAAGGCGAGCTTATCTCTACGCAGAGATCTCTTCCAGCCAACCCATACGCTAGTTAGAGAAAATTGATAAATAAATAATATTGAGATAGACAACCAGAAAGTGCACCAAAAAAGGAATTAACAAAAACTACAAATTATACCTAGAGCTACATGAAATCAAATGCATAGTATTATAATTATTATATAACAATAATAATATAAACTACATATATAAAATGTAAATATATAAAAATGTTTTATGTTTCTGGCAATAATTTCCATCATAAAATTAGTTCCACTGAAATTCCGCAATATGGCGAGGTTTACTATTTCTCTGGTCGGGTTTTAAAATCGAGTGCATATTGGTTACCCAAAAGCATGAGTTGTTTTCCTGCTGCAAAAACTAAGACAAAAAAATCTCATTACATTATTGTACTTTTTTCTATTTATTCTATTTCAATTATAGAATTTGATGCAGTTAAAGATTGATTCGCGATATTTATTCCATTCATTGTTATTTTATGAAAATCAACTGGTTGCTTATCCGCAACATAGTAGTAGTTAGTAGGAAACGGAACAACTTTCCCTAAGGAACATAGGTTGATATTATAATAATTAAAATTCAACTATTCATACAAAGTGGCCGCTCACGTGACTGAAGTTCATATGAAAAGTTTTTTTTTTTTGAGATTTTAACCCAGCATTTAGGGAAAGTTGTTCTTTCATGGGTACTGCCACTATGTTGCAGAAAAAAAAAAAAGATAAACAACCAGTTAAATTTCACGTAGTATAATCACTACATAGTATAAAATAAAGTCGCTTTCTCCGTCCCTATGTCCCTATGTCCCTCCCTTTGTACGCTTAAATCTTTAAAACTACGCAACGGATTTTGATGCGGTTTTTTTTAATAGATAGAGTGATTCAAGAGGAAGGTTTATATGTATAATACATGCATAATATACTGAAGGATAACCCACAATAACCATTTTCCCGTGCGGAGCCGGGGCGGGTCGCTAGTAAATAAAAAATAATCATATTGAAATCTGACAGTTTCATTGGCCGGCTGTGATCGAGTGACCCTAATACTATTACAGGGGTTCTTCGATCATTATCATTACAGGACAGGCACTCGATATTCACTAAATCTGATTAATCTGGTCCGTCCCGAGACTAATTTATCTATTAATCTGCTAGTACTGCTATTACATCACTGTAAGATCATTATGACCTTAACTATTTCTTTTTGTAGCCCTAATTCATAGAGGAACAAAGATTTGTTCGCCTATAAACTGTTATCCAGTTTGGAGAATAGTATTTAATTAGCTACATATAAGTACAATGTGATTGTTACAATTTTTATTAAATATACCTATAGGTAGAGAATTAACATTGTACTTATTTCGTGCCACATTTTAATCATTTGTATCACTCACTACTAGTAATGAAAGAGACTCAGTCCTTTAAGGCTTTTAATAAAGACTCGCCTTATTTTTGACGACTCACGACTTAGTTCCCAACCTTTAGTCATAAGACTAGCCTTTTAAGTCGAGTCTTTTAACTTAAACGACTGAGTCGTTATTTAAACAGCTTAAAGGACTTAAAAGACTGGCGACTCATTCATTGCTTGGGGAGTCGTGAGTCGTAAGGCGTGTGTTGATGAAACTAGTAGGTACTTGCTTGCTTGCTTTATTTTTATTTATTTATTTTTAATTACAATTATATTTATTTATAATTACAATTAATGATGATGATGATGATAATTACAATTATTTAACATGCAGCGCCAGTTCTTTTGTAAAGGACTAAAGGACTGCAGTCGCCTTAGCTTTTAAGTCGTTTAAGTCGTATATGTCGTTTTAGTCTCTAGACCTATACGTTAACCGACTGACGTATTAGTTAAGACTAACAGCTACAGCCTTGTAAAAAGAGGCGAGTCGTATTATAAACGACTAAAGGACTCGAATCTCTTTCATCACTACTCACTACCCGCATAAGATTAAATTATTTAAATCATTTCAATATGAAAGATGAACGTAATATCGGTACTTGACCAGCGACTAGAAAATATCAGAGGCGACAAAAAAATACAACAAAAATACCGAAATTTTATACCTTATCTTATGGGCATGCTTTTTCTCTTGGTGTGGTGTAATGTGTTGTGTAATTTGGAAATGAGTACATTGTCTGTCTTTCTATAGAATATTAACGGTTTAGGTAGGTACCGGTTTTTTAGATTTTTCTGTTTACGTAGCAATTTCGTAGCACTTCTTAGCGCCTTACTTTGTAGATCGTAGCGAATCCGTAGCACTTTTGTATATGAAGTAGAAGAATATTATTTTAGAAACAAAATAAAGTAAAACTTTTGTAGTAAAAAAAAATAATGGAATTTCAAAACAAAATTATCACTAATAATAACGCCATATCGGAGAAGCGATACAAATGTACAAAATTACAGTCGTCGAAAGTACAATTAACGGTGAAACTTGGGGGGTCCAATTAATTAATACAGCGGCTTCAAGTGGTAGTGGACACGCGACCGGTGACAACCACGTGTTTAAATGTAATGTAATGTCACGTCACACTGGCACAACGCAACGCCTTCGCCACACTTGGTGTAAACAATTTCATAGAAACTAATATGATACAAAACTGTCTCTTTGCCTTCGGAAGCCTTATCGAAGGCAGTGAAAAAAATCATGCCATGCAGCCATGACAGAATGTAAATCTCAAGAGTGAAAAATTAAATAACACTTATTTTACATTTAAAATAAAAAATGCTCATGTTCCAGAAATTAACCATCATGAAAAACCATTTGCCAAAATGATTCATTTATGTAAAAAAAGAGCTGTATTAGTTACACCATTTATAATTCGTGATCTGCCGTACCGATTATTGCAAATATTCTTAAATTTATTCCTCTCCGTCTCGGTTAACATAAAAACTAATGAAATATAGATAAAGTTTTACTAAAATAAAGTTATGCAAAACAAATCCTCAAGTAAAAATATTTCAAAATTCAAATTTTGAACGCCATCTATAAGTAGAAGAAAACACGACGCGACGCGGAATTTTTTTTTTCTTTTCTGGAATCGCGGCCTGTTCATCTAGCTAGATCGTGTGCCAGTAGTGTAGTTTCTTTTTTATTTTCATAACCGGTGGGAAAGGTGCTACTATATAATTCAATACGAAAGATATATTTAGAAGGTAACAGAATTAGATCAAGTGTATTATTTAGCTATTTTTATTTAATAGTATTACTATTTGTTGTAAGTTTGTATTGAATACTTTATATTTTGTTTAGTTATTATTTATAGCCGCTTAAGTTGGGATCAATCAATCTCTTGAATGTGGACATAACCATGGAATGGACAATTAAAAACTACCCGCCAGCATGCGATTTGAACAAAGGCTTCTTATCAATGGAAATACGAGGACTTAGTTCAGTGGGGCTGTTACAGGCTGTTTGTTGCAATCACTGCTTGGCAGTTGGTATGGGGTTCACAGCTGTTGTTGTTTACGAGCTGGGAATTACACGGCACCCTTCTATTTTAAATGTAAGCAAGCAAGCAAACGCGCCATGGACCTTGATGTCAGCCTATATAATACTAGCTTTCCACCGCGGCCCCGCCCGTGTTAACTATTTTCCCCGTGGGAATGAGGCATTTCCTCGCGGTAAAAGGTAGCCTTTGTTACTCAGGGTGAATGTAGCTTTCTAATAATCAAAGAAGTTTTGCAATCGGCATAGCAGTTTTTGAGTTTATTTATTACAAACATACACACACACACAAAAATACAAATCTTTCCTCTTTATAATATTAATATGATTGATTATAACCCGTTACGCTTGCGAAGCGGGTTTGGGAATCGCAGTTGTTTTTGGTATGACGCTGGGAATAATATCACCGGGGTAGTCAATAACAACAACTGCGTTCCCTGATCCGTCGGCTATGCAGTAACTATTATCAGAGGTGTTGCCTGCCATAATCTCTAATACGCGTCCTTAACTAATTCGGCTAATAAATAACAAAACATTTATTGATTCTGTGGCGGCACGAATTTCGCCAGGTCCGCTAGTCATACTAGTACTACTAATACGAGTATTATAAAGAGGATAATATGTTTGTAATGAATAAACTCAAAAACTACAGAAACCGATTTCAAAAAATCTTTCACCATTAGTAAGCTACATTCACCCGGAGTATCATAGGCTACCTTTTACTGCGGGAAAATGCCTCATTCCCACGGGAAAAATTATTAACGCGGGCGGAGCCGCGGCGGGGAGCTAGTTTCAGATAAAAGGCAGCGCTTGTCGTCAGATAATGGGTATAAAGAAAAAAATGGCGGCGAAAGCAGCCGGTGCAACACCTGTCGCCTGGGGCGGGGGCGGTAAGTAGCTGGGAGAATATTCCAGAATATCGAATCTACTTTATTTAGGAATACTTACAAGTTATTTTTGTAACTGTTTCCAAACTAAATTATAAAGGAAAAGACTATAATGTTTTGTTAAAGTTGTCTGTCTACCTGTATTTATTATGTTTGTTTGTCTGCTTCTGCCTACTCTATGCATGTTTTGATTCCCTATTTAATAAAGGTGATAAAAAATAGAGAGCGAAAGATGACAGTATAGGACTTTCTCTACAAGGACAATACAATCGTGGCAAAATTACTTGATTTCTACTTTTCTTTTCCTATTGTCACTATGGATTTATGTCAGTATTACCATAAAAATGTTAAATACGCGTTGAACGAGAATCTAAATACTCTTAAGGCTTTTTATACAAGCATTTATATAAATATACATTTAGCTTTTTTGTTGTAAAACCGTAGAATTCGTGTTAAAGTATCCACTTTAGATTTCACTAGCTGTTAACTAATAAGTTTAATGGAGTTTCTCTAGTTTATAACAGAGTTCAATAATCCCTTGAAAAGATTTTACGGTCTGCTGATTATAAGCGGGTTAAGTGTAGAAAGCAATTCACACTACAAAATCTTATTAACGTCTGTAAATACTTATCTCTAAAGTAGATGAAAGTTAAGAACGAGATTGCTTGATATTAAGATTGTTCATAAAACCTAATACAAACTCTTTATTACTTTAGCTGTCTTTGATCTCATTTATATTTTATTTTAAGAGACTACTGGACTTTTTAATTTGAGTAGGTATCCCTTTTTTGGTACGTACAGCCAGAGAATGGAATTCCATCTAAGCATCGTTTTCCCGGAATCACATATCGTTGATGTTTTCAAACCAAAAGTGAAGTCATCTTCTGGGTGACCGTGTTCCATCGTCAACTACGATTTGGTTTCAACGAGACACAATTTCAACGGTACAGATTCCCAACGAGACACATCAATTATTGTATCATCAGCACAGAATCGTTATCTTCCATCAGGTGAGATGGTGAACAAACGCGATTCCATGATGCGTAAAAAAGTCTTCAACCCTCAAATGGTCTGTTAGCAAGAAGGTCACCTTCACGCATTCTGATTATCTATGTTGTAATTGTATTTTTTATTTTTGTGTGAAGTAAATGACGTGCGGTAACGGAGTGGTGCAATGAAGTATTTTTCACTTACCTGTTTAGGTATAGTTACTTCACCACATTCTTAAGTATAATGTCAGTATCATACTAAACTGCACCCGGAGGCACTTAGGTGCCCCTACGATGCAGATTGGATGACACTTCCAACTTGATTTACGTCCCACGTTTATAACCATGGCCTTTAAGATAGCCGCAGTTATGGAAAGCATGTTGAAATCTTCATTTTACAGAAAATAACTAATATAATTTAAATCAAAGCTAAAATGATGGCAAAGACTCGAACTGGTAAAACTTACTATAGCTACATTGAAGCAATTGTAATCCAAAACATATTCTAGAGATCGAATAATCATCGACAGAATCTTGCCGCTCCATGTTTTCAACAAAATGATAATGATACTTATCAACAAAGTGCTATCAACCTTACAACTTTATAAATTCAATTTAAATTCCAATGAAACATTGCACGGAAAATCGACGAAATATCTTCGCCACTTTGTCGCGAACTTTCTTTCACGCCTTATGGCCGGATCGCTTATGTTTTATAATTGCTTTTCATCCAAGCATCTTCCTAGTTCCTTTTTACAAAATAATGCAGCTACTCGTTACTTATTAGTAAAGAAAGAAGAAACGACAGCAAATGTTGTCTTGAGCAAAGCTTGATTCTACTAGGACACCAACAAAAATATAAAAAATATTCATATCATAGTTATAAACTGAAAGTTCTTTTACAATACAAATTTTAACACAATTAGTACTATGATATATATGCTTCTAGAAACTTTTAAATTTAAAATACACGTGTAGAAACTTTTAAATTTTAATTCGCAATCTAAACTCGACGATATTCCCAAAATCCTCCGAGTTGAAACGAAGTTACCTACTCCGAAGTCAGGGGCACTGTTACCACTTTTCCCGTCTAAGCAGGGCGGCGTGGCTCACATACATTATACAGGAGCTCGTTAGGGAACATTTACTCATTAGCCAAAGGTCCCCGAGGCGTAAATTTCAACAACAATTCCTTTATTGAATCGTAAGCTTCTGAACAATATTTATTCCTTCGGATATTCTCGATTTTGCAGTCCCAGGCGTACCGGCCTGCCACATAATTTTATGCTGAACTTATTAAAGCCTCTTGAATTTCGTGAACTTTGTAATATTAATCGATGGAAGTTGGTAACTTTTGTATTAGCAGAACAAGGGCTTGCAAAGTACGCGTTGATTTGTTATCAAATTCCACTCGGCTCGGTACTGAATTTATGATTAGGTTGACTGACGTTTTAAAACAATGGAACATTGTCTCGAACTATGTTAAACACACAACGTGGTATTATCAATAATAAAAAAAACTTCAGATAAAGGCGTTTGTTTCACTTGTATTTAGAAAAAACCCTATGGCATGACACTAAATTAAATTTTTTAATAACCCCGACACAAAACCGTTACTTGATCCTTTCACCAACTAGACAAGTGCTGATAATCTTCAAATGACTGAACATATTTTCTTGGATCATAGCTAAGAACACTCTCGATTGTGACACCTTGCAAACAAAAAAAAACTAGATCAAAATCGGCGCAAACGGAGCTACGATGCCACAGACAGACAGACAGACACAGACACACGCCAAACTTATAACACCCCTCTTTTTTGTCGGGGGTTAAAAAGGTGCAATAGTAACATGACTATGACATAAATTATTATTACTAAAGTTACTTAAAAACGAAAACTTCAGCACTTATGTTGCGATATATGACTCCGAGGATTCTCACAGTGCTAAGTCACGGCGGCGACAGTGCAAAGTGCATTCGTCATAAAAACTCGTAGTCTCGTAAAACAGAAACTCTGTTCGACACGTGGTTGTTAGGGTTTACGATCTCAAACTTTAGCCATTGTCAAACAAAACGTATTTAAGAGAAATACAGTATAATGCTGCAATTTTATCCATTAATTTTAGCCATTGTCAAACAAAACGTATTTAAGAGAAATACGGTATAATGTTGCAATTTTAGCTAGATTTCGTTATTCTGTCACACGGGTCGATTTCAAAACATTTCTTTTAGTTTTAGTAAGCGAAAACTTGAGAGTTAGTACAATAGGTAAGTATTTTTTCCGTCTGTAGGACCAAAGCTATCCGTAGGATTATAATATGCCTAATAATATAGATCGAATTCAATATCGAAAGCTTTTAGAAAATATGTTACAGAGAGAAAAGCGATTGAAATAGTATAATTGAGATCACCGGTATTTAAATCGTGGAAATAACACATCAAAATGTCTGTTAGCGTTGTTTTTAAAAACCCTCAGTATAACAGTTATTTTACTGTATATAAGTAAGTACGAGCTTTTTATTTCCACCTATTTAAATATGTGAGAAAACATTTCAGGTCAAACATTAAACTCGCGGAATCACACGGCCATACAAGCTCACAGCGCAAGCAAGTTGGCCCACTAACCAGAACAGCTGGACGCAGTTTTTCCGCCGAAATAATTTTATTTATCGCCGTCGCGGCCTGCTCCGCCTTCCAACTTTTTAATTAAATTGTCGTTGATAATCGCACGGGCGGGACTGATAGTTGGCCAGCCAATTTTGTTGTTGGAGCGCTGAGGACTGTAAAGCACAATGTTGATTGCCTTCGCGAACACGAATTTGTTTTCGGAAGGATGAACTGGACTGAAATTGCTCTTGCTGTTTTATAAAGGCAAAAAAAATCTGAATGAAATACTCGTAAAACAGCTTAGCTTGATTTTGTAAGTGGCGAAGAAAAACCTTTCAAGTACAGTTTACATTAGTATAATTGTACTTTTGACCAAACCTAAAGGTGAAGAAAGTGACCGAAATCATAACCAAATAGGACGGTAACATCTATTCTTCTTTGGCAACTTGTTGCGAATATAAGTTGCCAATGTGGCCGGAGTGGAATGGATATGCATGGCCCTATATTTAAACAACAGAGTTTATTTTATATAGGTACCAAACGAGTCTTCATCAACATAAAAGTGGGATTTGTCATCGTGGTGAAAGGATTTGCCAGTCAGCGCGAGAACTCGCTGACTGTTGCCCAGGGTGCGCCGGACGTACGGGTTCTTTCAGTACATCACTCGGGGAGGCTCCTTTTTGTCATCGACTCGCAAAGAAGAAGATCAACATAAAAGTGATAGTGCTGTAAGTAATTAGTGCAGTGCTCTAGGTTTTTTCGTACAAAATGCAGTAGATACACTTCTCGCTTTTCCAGTATAAAAGGGACCTGATTCTGCCTGTCCATTAGCGGGTTAGTTGAAAACCTTACGCGTTTCAACCGAAACAATTTTCCGCCAATCCCGCCCGCAGTAAGCGCGTTTGATTTAACTCTACCGACGAAACTGCACTAAACGAGTAATGACCTAACTTGGAACGAAAATAATTTTAGACCGAAATGAAGCTGTAAATTGTAAGATTTAAGAAACAAAAACAACAAACCTGCACGAGGCAGTTCTTTTAAAATACGGTTATTTTTAATTCATAAATATAGACATAATAAATCCTATCAAAGATAACAAAGCTCCAAAGGAATTCTAAGAACAGTCTTCCTCTCTCAAGTTTGATCTAAAAATGTAAAAATTCTTTCTTCTTTCACAGTAGCGGAAAATTTAGTACTTGTGGAATATTTAATAGCCCAGACCGTTGCAATTTTAAAAGCATTGCATTATGGCGTTTTATGCGAAGATAAAAATTGCGCCCGTCGATAACTATAGGTGGTTCCAGAAAGAGTTTCCAAGTAGACGTCAGACGTTATTTATGGGTAAACCTCCTACAGGAATACCATGAGGTAATGGAGGTAGATAATAAAACTTATTTTTTTATAAATATTCCCTAATTTCACAGCAATGATATTAAAAAAATATATACAAGAGATAGGAGATACATTTTGTGCCTGACCCCCAAAACTAGGTCACCCTGTGCTGTGGGAAAGAAACCATAAGTTTCACTTAATCAATTTTACCAAGATGGATTTCTGTTTAACAAGGAAAATACATTTTTAATACAGTTGCTCAAAAAGTGGCGTATTGCAGGGAGGTATAGCGTTCGGGAAGTGAGCTATTACACACTCGTGCTTTTTTTTTACCTTTCCCGCACTCGTGCGTTTTCTTTCCCAACTGTCAAAATAATGTACATTAAAAAGAAAAACCAACCATGAAGTTTTTACTAAAAAAAATCATAAAAGTTTTTATGATTCAAGCAAATACGTATATTTCTAAAAAGGAGCTACTAATTTGTTTCAATATCAGAGTTAATTATTTGATTAAATGAGTTAGATTAGGTTTCATCATTTCATCACATTAAATTTCATTTTCATTTCATATCAATATAAACATTCTACTGATGACTTGGCTGTATGGGCATAGTGCTCTTTGCATACCAGAATGGGTGAAGAAAAAAGTTAGTTGAGTTTATTGTTTTTATTATTTTATATTTTATTAAATTGCTTCATTTTTTCGCAACTGTATTAAAAATAGTCGTTCAGTACACGTGCGGAACCGTCATTGCAACTTGTTCCGACTGTCTACCCTCGCCTTCGGCTGCGCCTCGGCTCGGGTACACATTTGTCGGAACTCTTTGCAATGACAGCCTTTCCGCACTTGTAATGAAATATACTATTACGCATACTTATTACCTACAAAACCTAGAGCTTATTTGTGGCTAGAATTGTAGATTTCTTATGCCTGTTTTTTTAACATTTCTAATATTTGGACATAACCATACACCACGCCACAAAATATGATGGTTATAATAGCTTAAAAGCCACTGTCAAAAGTTTACACTGTATTGAAAGTATTATTATATTATGATTAGCGAAATATTCATTCAATTCGGTCTAATAATTATGTACACAAAATGGAAACGTTTCATTAAATTTAGCGTGCGATCAGTACAACATGGATGTTCAAAGTATCTATTGATTTCGTAATTTTGTTACGTACTGTAACAAAATTACGTGTTTATTAGTCGTAGAAATTTCGGCGCGTCTTCGTGAGGTGTCCTGTGACCCAAGAGCTGGCAGTTACTTTGCCCAAAGAATAAGTATTGCTATCCAAAGGGGTAATGCTGCCAGCCTTGTGGGAACAATGCCTCGTGGAGACGCGTTGGAAGACGTTTTTTATTTGTAATATGTATTTAAAAAAAAAATGTTATGTTATTGGTTCCTATTGTAAAATTACCATAAATGTTTATAAAACTCATCTATCTAATTATAGTTATACTAAAATTAATCAGGTAACAATTGAGCAGATGATTGAAAGTAGAACACATGATTGAAAAGTTCTTTTCCGCTTCCTTTAGATAATGTGGTTTACGTTTAAATGCCAAATGAGTTTATAAATTATTAGAATGTGTTATGAAGAATATTGTTTCACGACTGGGTTGTTCATAGACATTAAAATTAATCAAATCCCATAAATTGTGTTATCTTCAATGTGCCTCGGCATTAATTCACATCACGAAAGTGGTCGTGACATGTCATTTAATTCAAACCATTGAAAGTGCAGTCGTGTAAAAAATGTTCAGTTGAAATTGCGTGTCTATCATCATTTCACTCGGTCTTTACTTAGTCCATTACCGTATTACCTTTCATTATCCACCCACTAAATCAAATAGATAGTCATAAAAGTTTTGTTTTGATGTAACTTCACCATTACACACTTTCGCGGGAGTTTTACCTTGTTTCCTTTCAACGGAATATACCGTACTTTGTCTGAGAGACAGGTTATGCTCTTACGGAAAATGATAATAGAAATTGACGGTAAGAAGATAAGTAAAACTACCCTCTGCGTTGTTTTACTAAGTAAAACTACCCTCTGCGTTGTTTTACTTGGGTAGGTACTTTTGTTAACGTCGAAAGTAATCAGGACAAAGAAGTGGGACTTGTTTCTTGTTTCCTCTCCACTCTTGCTGAAAATAACCTTGTACGGTATCATCACAAAAAGTTACAAAGGAACACAAAAATCTAGTGCCTATCTATGAAAAGATATAAAAAATAATTTTAGGGAAACGTTACATATAGGTACTTAGTCATTTGACCCCAAACTATAGCAAAAATACAGATATAAAATTCAACTTTAATACCAGTACTACGAAGCAACTTTAGGAAACTAACATTATTTGGATTCTAGTCCCTGTACCATATCAATGTTTTTCAATTTCCTCTCAGTTAAAAATAATTAGTACAAATTTATATATATATATTTTTTCATAACAGACGACCTTGATAAAATTGGCTTACTGTTCATTCAAATGCATAGCAAAACTTTTTTCGACGAGGTTTTAATGACGTTTCGAGAACGTACCGGAAGCGCGGTTTTCCCACCTCTCTGAACCTGTCCGATCGGCCATTTTGTATTTTGTGCACAACGCGCTAACGCAGGCCATCAGCATCAGGCCACGCGTACATAAATTTATTACAAAGGTCACCCCCATTTTGTTAATTACATGCGACGGAAAAAAGTCCTTACACGGCACACCTATGAGTCTGCGACTTGACAAGGGTTACTGGGCCTCATTCGAGCAATTTACGAAAATAAAATATACCTAGATCGATCGTCAACCGTCGTCGGCTCACAACGATATTCCATTACCGGGGCCTGGTCGGCGAATATCAAATGAGAGTGACCCTCGCGTCCTATCCTATCTCGGCAGCCAGACGAGATAATTGGATAAAATTATGGCGATTTACGGTACAGGACCATCATTCGGTCTTAGGGGAAGCCTTTACTATTTTTACTTTGTTAAATTTTGGCATGTGCTTGGGTCATTTGGGATTGATCCCATTTTCTATAATTTAATAGCGATTTACATGTAACGGCTGAGACATACTACATATCCTTCCACAAATCCTTACATATCCTTTGTCTGTACTTTCTGCCGTAAACTATTGTGCTTAGAATTAAACCTACCAAATTACTTGAGTGTGTGTGTGTGTGTGTGTGTAAAAACAAAAACAACGATCAATCAAAGATCGTCCTATGATTTGGCTATAAAATAACGACTGCTAGGTATATTCAATCGGCCTGCCAGGAGAAAAGATTACGGCAACACCACCCTTTCAAAAAGTTCAAAGATTACAGATTTAGAGATTTACATCACTTAGACAAATTATCTATCTTTTCTGGCGAGTTCAAAAACTTGGCTGTCTTGTGTGGAGAAGACAGGCGTTAGTCCAGCAATTAAACGTAAAAAGGCCTGACGGCCTGACCAGAAAAATAAAATCTAGGTGCGCCACGTGTATGTATATTACCACGAGGTTATAAAATTAGTTCCATTGTAATTTCGTTTGGGCTTTGATGTGGTTACTGTAGTTGTCCGCACTTTCAAATCATACGATTTTGTCTGTGATATAATAATAATAATAATAATTTATTTTCCAAACCAGTTATACATGATCATCCGTATTGTAAAACATCTTAACATTAAACATTGAACATGTCAGAGATAAGCTGCGGACCCTGCACTAGGCATAGCCTGTATCGCAGGGGCCAGAAAACAGATTAACTACATAATGTTATGACAGTCACAAAAGTTCGGACGTAACCTTTAATCGCTCAATAGGTATGTGCGTTAATATATATTATAGGGGAAAATAAATCTGTAGATAAATTTAGACGAAAGTGGTGTGAATCTGTGCATGTACTTGTGTGTGTGTGTGTGTGTGTGAGTGTGAATATTGCAAAGAGTCTTAATGTGTAGGCATGATGGCTTCAGTCTGTTCATAGTTCAGGGTAAGTAACCATTTTTCGATCACTGCTTGTTTGTGATATTGTTAACTTGTTCTCATTTCGGGTCTGATTCCTAGCTCTATGCTGATGTTTCAAGTCTGCCAGTACAAGTTCCGCTGATTTATGTAAATCAACCAGTTTAACAATTACTAACTCGCGAACTCGACAGAAATCGCTTTCTCTTAGCATGCATAATGCTGAAGCGTAAATTTTACAGGAGCTGAAATTGCCTGATGTTCAGGTTTTATCAAGATTTAAGCTGGAAACTTGACAACCCTTGCTGAAGACTACGCTTTCCACATAAATTCGTTATTCTCGCTCAGTATGTAAAGTCAGAGTTTGTGTGAAAATACTCTTGAAACTCTTCAGTTAAATTTTTTTATATAATAAGGTGTATACTAGATAACACGAAAAAAAGGTCACATTTATTATAATAAGTTACACTAGTTGGAGTAAGATATTTCTTCATTCATTCTTCGACTTAATTTGTACTGGAGCTTCAATTCATAAACATCATCAATATCTAAATCATATTATGCAACCTGCAGTGCTTCAACTCGGCTATTGCTACAATATCTTACAGCAATAATAGTTAATCGAGATGGATAATACCATTAACGTTGCATGGTAATAGGACAAAATGAATAGAGGTAATCCAATGGTTATCTGGATGACGCACCAGCCGCGCGGTTTCATTCCCCACATCACTAATCCCGGTCAACAGAATACCTGAAATGTTGGCTTGTAATGTTCTGATGAAAATTTCGATGCCTCTGCCATCGCCTAATTACTTCCAGTCACTATTGGAGTGATCACAAGCTGAATTCAGAATGAAGGGGCTAAGTTGGGTAATATAATATAAATGCGGTTTCAAATGTTGAAAGGAAAAAATCCGTTTCGCTGGAATGTGACTGAGTAGTCATGTAACAAATTAATTAATGTTAGCAAACTTCTCAAAAGGGGTTCCCCTCTCTAGGATCAAGTACCGGCCAATATCGTTATCGTTCCCCCACCACATGTATGAACTTCCTGACAATATCTCAAACATATAGCTTAAGGGATGTTCAAAGGTCCTCCAAAATCGATTAAGTCTTGTATCCGGCCTCATACTGAAACGAGGTCCATCGGCATCGGAAATGCACACAAAAATACGTTAAAAGGTACTTGATCCTTAGAGACTTTTAAACAGGATACATAGAATGTCACACTTATTTTTCTGTACATAAATTTTACGCAGGCTAACTATTTTCAGTTATCCTGAATTATTGTTGCTGTTTTTGTCGGTAACCCGCTCATGACCGCACCGCATCCCTTCGCCACGCTCCACTGGTCAAAAGGACGTATTGGTTTTGTATAACTTCCATCTCTATCCCTTTACAAACCGATTCGAACTGGCTTCATCGATGTCATCGCGTCTTCACGATTGAATTCAGTCGGAGTGACCGCTGCTGGGAGTCGACGAATAAATCCGACCAGTTCCGATTCACTGAACACAATCGTAAGCATTGGAGCGACTGTACCGTGTTCATATTTCACGCGTAGTTTATGATGTGTCGCGCGAACTTGATTAACTATTCGGTAAATCTTTGCGATGGGGGAATGACTTACACATACTCCTGTTACAAAACAATATATTACCTTTAAGCCCTGTCCCACTTGGAACTACTGAAATTAAATACAAAGAAATAACGAAACGCAACAAAACTTTATAACGAAGCTTTCGCGGTCAGATAAGTGTAGAATAAAAAACTTCGGGACTGGGAATTTAATGCATGACATTGTTTTGCCGTGCGTATACTCTTATCCTATTGGAGGAAATTCTAATATGGCGGATTTCTCGCAGCTTTCTGCCAGATAAATATGAGATGATCGCTTGTCACAATGTTTACGCTACGTTTACTGGTTTCAAAATTCTGTACTAGAACAGTAAGTAAAATTTGTAATACAATAAGTAATCTTTGATAATGTCTGGGCGATAACGCTGCAACAACTCGTAAGTGATATGAGTTCCCAGTTCAAATTCAGTAGCACCGTGAGACAGGGCTTCGGCTTGGGAATGATTTATTATAACCACAACAGATATTATCCAGGACGAGTATAAAGTTGGTTACAAATTACAATCCGGAACTTCCTCTGCTAATGCTCTAATACCAAACTAAATGGCTAGCACTAGTAGCACTTTATCAGTATCGGTATCTTAGCATTTATCCGGGAGGTCGGCGGTACGGCACTAATCCTGGACATTTCCGGACTTTCCCGGATCAGGGCGCAGGTGGGCTCGGGCCCAACGGATCGGAACTGATCATTTTGCTCTACACTTTATAGTTTGACCGGATCTCCCTTAAGACTAGTAAGAAAGGCTAAGGGTTAACTTCTAGCTCAACTTGTTGGAAGTTGGAAGTGCACAATTGTTGAAGTTAAAGGAATAATTATTATCAACTAGCTGTCCACCCGCGGCTACGCCCGCGTTGTTTTTTGATTAAAAAAATTCCATGCACAGTTTCCCGTAGGATTGAGATATTTTCCCGTGGTTAAAAGTGTCTGACTGGGGATAGAAGGTACCACGATGCAAAATTTTATTTAAATCTGTCCAGTAGTTTCGGAGATTAGCCCGTACAAACAGATTTTCGACCTCTACAGTTTTATTATACCTATAGATTTGAATGCAATGATTTCAAATATTTAGCTGATAAAGTCAGTAAAATACTTTTATCATCAGTAAATATATGTCCCCTCCCCATTAAGGGGCTGGAGTCCAGAGCCTAAATTACTAATAAGAGTAATTAAGTTCTATTTCATTCATTAAAATACATTACAATTTACAATAGTAATAGTCGGGGTAGTACGACTAACACTACCCGAATGGGAGACAACGATCCTTAACACTACTTCATCGAATCTCTAAAAAAAACAGTTGATTGGATACAAAAAAACAAACTTTTCCAGCCCTCCCAGCTAGTTGCACAAGGCAAGAACGAGAAAGCATCAATAAAGCCTAGCACTCACTGCTATAAATAGGTTAGGCTCACAGCAAGCTACGTGGCTGGCAGACAGTTTTTAAATAAAAGCCGACTTTTGCTCCCACGCGAATCGCGTGAGTCATTAAATGTCGGATCGATGATTGTTGCACCGAACTGACCGTTATAATAACGAACGCTTTTACGATCAGTTCGGATCGCAATGCAAATGCTCTTTAAAAACCTTTAATAGTCATCTGTTCCTTTTTATACGGTTTTATTGTTGTACTGTTCTGCTAGGACCAAAGCAATATATTGCTATGTATTTTGGCACAGAAATATAACATGCAACTGTTTTTTAGGGTTCCGTAGCCAAATGTCAAAAAACGGAACCCTTATAGATTCGTCATGTCTGTCTGTCTGTCTGTCTGTCTGTCCGTCCGTCCGTCCGTCCGTCCGTATGTCACAGCCACTTTATTCCGAAACTATAATACCTACACTGTTGAAACTTGGTACGTAGATGTATTCTGTGAACCGCATTAAGATTTTGTTACTAAAATAGAAAAAAAAACAATAAATTTAGCGGGTCCCCATACATAGAACTGAAACTCAAAAAAATTTTTTTCATCAAACCCATACGTGTGGGGTATCTATCTATGGATAGGTCTTTTAAAATAATATTTAGGTTCTTAATAACATTTTTTTCTAAACTGAATAGTTTGCGCGAGAGACGCTTCGAAAGTGGAAAAATGTGTGTCCCCCCCCCCTCTAACTTCTAAAATAAGAGAATGATAAAACTAAAAAAAATATATGTTGTGCATTACCATGAAAACTACCAACGAAAATTGGTTTGAACGAGATCTAGTAAGTAGTTTTTTTTTAATACGTCATAAATCGTCAACCACAATTTACCTTTCACTATTATTAAAACATCGATCAAAGTCACAACGAACTACAAAAACTTTTATATTATGTTACTGGCTGCTATGGAACCCTTCATGGGCGATTCCGACTCGCACTTGGCCGCTTTTATTTTCTTTTTTTTTTAAGTTTATTAATACAGTCATGTTTTCGACAATTTCGAAGTAAATAAATTGGAATTAAATTGGAATTGTTTAGTTACAAAAGAGGGTTTAATATGTTCCATACTTTACCGGTTTTCCATTTACTGTACCTACAGCGTGCGACACTTCCAATACCAATTTATAGCACATTTTGTGATGCAACATTGCGATAGTAGATTATTTCGTAAGTTCTCGAAGCAGAGTGAGAACGAAATAAAAACAATGGGTGAGTACATTTTATTACCAAACCGGAGAGTGCGGGTCGGAGCCGAGCAAGGCGTTTTAAGCCGGTTGCACACGGAACAGTTTGAAAGGATAGTGGCGTTCAAATATAGGACAGTCTAAAGAAGGACAGTCCATGAGTGCCAGCGATGGATCGTCGATCGATTGCGCTGCCCTTCATTCACACAAGCCCAGCCACAAAACAGTCGAAAGGGAAGATATTGGGGGAAACAAACTGCCCCAAAAATGGTAATTCACCTCCCCGCACCAAAACGAGTTCCCTGCCCGACCGCACTCCGGTGGGTGGTGCCGATGACGAAGTATTTTTTTTAGCCTAAGACTATTTTCGTTATTTGTAGTTGATGTCTGGAAGTGGTCTTATAAAATTTCATATCGCGTTCTTTCTATGGATTGTCCCGGGTTTGACACAGTAGCAGTACTGTACTGTCTAATGTACTGGCCTCTTGTAAAACAAGCTTTACCGCAGCGCCGGAGCAGCGGCCGCGGGTAGATTGATAAATGCGCGGAAGCACTCGCCGCCTAATGAATGGGGTGTGGCACGCACGCCGCATACCATTGCAGTATCTGCAATCCTTGCTAACTGCACCGCCATACCATAACGCCGAGATATTTACGGTCTAAACGCTATGCAGCCGACCGTGTTATTGGAGCGACTAAGAACAGCCTGAGCTAGATGCTATATAACAGCTATAACACTAATAAATAAGGCAATCGAACTGTATAAATATAACAGCTGTAAAGTTTTAATGTTGCTGTCTCTACTTCGAAAACAATAAAAGAATATTAACGTTGTTTAGGAAGTGATTGACGACTGTATGAGTACGAGTATTACAAAAATTATAAATTCCAGAATAGCATAGAAAAAGGAAAAAATAAATAAAACACTTCTTTTGCATTAACTTGCAATAATTTAATTTAAGAACATAGTAAAAAAAATTCAATGTTTCTTTACAATTTAGTCAAAAGAGCTACTTTCTCAGGATGAATTTTAGTAGAAAAGTGAAGCATATTTTCCTGAAAATTAAAGGTGTTTTCGGTTATTATAGGTATTCCAGTCTAAAACCGATTTAGGATAGGCAGGAGGGAAAGGGATAGGATTCAGTCTTCAAGTTTTCTTGAGTTTCAACTACAGGAGCGAACAGGATGGGTAGTTAATATCTGCAAAAGAAAATAATAAAGATAGAATGGATCATAAAGCGAGGGTAGGTGAGGAAAAAGGAAACATAGATGGCCATTGCGTTTAAAATATAGCGGATGTTAATAATAAAGCATGAGCAATCAGCGCGGAAACACCGCATCCCTTGATAACGCGCCCATTTAAACGGAAAGCAATTTCGCGCCAGAACATCCGTCTGGTGTGGCCAGCTATTGCACGGAAAATCTACCAAAATTACAATAGTTACTTCAATTAATTTGTGTTATTTTTAGAATTCAGTTCACCTTTGTCTATCTATTGTTTTAACAGTAACCAAATACAGTAATTAAGTTCCAATCAATTAATATAAAGTTATCCGTTATGGGACAAAACAATTATTGCAAAGTATTAAAAACCATGGTTCAAAATCTTTGCTACAAAAGAATAAGGTACATAATTGCCTATAACACCAACAGATTAACTAAGAAAGTCGCTTGGTGACTTTCATATCATAAATTAAGTAATCTTCCCGTAGTATAGTTTGGTGTAAATAAAATATAGCACTCTTATTATATTTAGTAGAAACGTTTACACTGGCCACATTTGCTAGACATCGGAGTCGCAGCCGGCCGGACAGTGAGGCGATTCATTTCCCTGATGGCCGCCCATTACACCGGTCAAGATGGATGGATAACAAACCGGCAATTACACTATAAACACAATGACAATCGAATGTTTTCACTAATTGAAAAAGCCGCACTCGGATCGATTCATTTGAAGAGCACTATATGAAATGAAAGTGGTATGAACTCTATGGCATGCCGTGACGTGTTGATATATTAACTCCATTGGCTTTACGAGCGCAGGTGACGTTTATTAATCTAAAAGGTCAATTCATGTATGCGTACTTGCATTTATTAATAACATTGTTTATGGGCCCAACGTTTCCGCGTTTGGCCATCAGTTTGATTAAAGCCACTTGTCACGATTGCTCG
Organism: Teleiodes luculella; assembly: GCA_948473455.1. Classification (NCBI taxonomy): domain Eukaryota; kingdom Metazoa; phylum Arthropoda; class Insecta; order Lepidoptera; family Gelechiidae; genus Teleiodes; species Teleiodes luculella. The sequence continues at coordinate 11,997,554 of OX419593.1, forward strand.
TTGAACGCGTTACTTAAAAAACTATCAATACAATATTCTTTATTAATAATAATAATATGTGGGGCACAATTAAGTAAACAATTGATACATGGAGGTAAAAAATAGAGTAGAAAACTCAAAAGGCACCGTTAATGCCAGATTGGCAACTTCTTTCATTACCCCTGCCCTCCTTGCGCTGTCTGTCATCTTACGCGAAAGGATTTGATGAAGGCTACTGACGACGCTATTCACGTAGTTAGTTTTTGGGCCGATACTGGCTGAGTTTGCAGTCGACTTGAAAAGAAGAAGAATCCCTTTTCAGAAAACAAACACTAATTTTATTAGAGTCAGTAATACAGTAATAAAACGTCCAAAAATTAAACGATAGTGAAAGAATTAGCTAGCTCGCATCACTTGGCAAAGAATCCTAATCATAATAACTCAAGATCGTATCGCGGTGGTAGCGATGAACAAAAGGCGGCGCTACAATGGCGCCCGACGCGGGCCCCGAGCGCTAACAAATTACCAACCCGCAGATAACTAAGCAATATTAAATCATAGTAATTTGTGGTTGCAAGACGCAGCCCCTTCCCTAACGAGTTATCTTCGCTGTATTATTGTTGCTTTTTCTTCCGGAATTACGCCGATGAGCTTGGCAAAGTCAGAATGTTATCTGTGAATCGTCAATTCGTTTTTTGGGGGATATAAATTGAAATATTTGTCACGTCATTTAAGTAGTTAGATCAAAGTTTTACAGTTTTATCTGATACGAAATGCTCACATTTTTGAAGGAATCATAACCGTTTTTTCTAACTGGAAACAAATACGTAATCACAATAACAAACTGCCAGTGGTCGCTGACTACCCCTCCGGAAAAGAGGCGTGATTGTATGTATGTAATAACAATAACAAACTGCACCACAGCTTTGCATAACTAACAACAACTGCCATCCTCAGCCCTCCTTCCAAATGAGGATATCACGACAACTCCTACAAAGGAAATTACTCGATACAGATAGTATAGCAGTGGATAACATAGACTGAAATAGTAAAAGAAGTACCTACCTACGAACAGTATTATCAATTATTCACCTAGAAGACGCAAGACAGCGTGAAACTGCAATATCTCCATTCTCCGCTCATAAAATACAAAACCAAGCACCGAGCAGTTGCAATCGCATCTTTTCACTCGCTTCTTCTGTGCATTAGCAATTCTAACCGCTGCTATAGTTGCTCGGAAATTGTAATATTTAGTCTTAATAAAGCCATTCGTAACAGTGAATATCCGGAACAGAGTCGGGCCTTGTAGTCGCGGGCGGAGCTCTCCTGGATTTACGACTCTGTTGCGAGTTCGCACACGTCAGACGATCAGTAGAAGTTTTTTGTCGGAACGACGACAGAACATATCATTTCAAATTTTAATTCAGACATCCCAATAGTCTTCAAAAACCGAACACCATTTGTTTGAATCTTGTCGATTCGAATGACATGGTCACGAGCACGACTTTCGAATGCCAGAACTTTAGGGAAAGGTGTGTTACCACTGTCCACAATAATATACCAAAGATGAAAAAAAGTAGATCTTAAACAAATAGTGTTGAAACGGCACATTTTATCTTTTCTTCCGACTATAGGTACCTATATATTAATTATCAATCTTACAAAGAGTCATATTGTGTGAGAACGTGTATTCACACCTACTATTTCCAAATTACTAACACTAAACGAGTTCGTTAATTGGAAATTACAAAGAAACGTACCTACATTATCATAAATATCGCACTCATACGATTCAAAAATGCTATATGGCTATTGTACTACGAAGCGGCAACAGTGAGTTAATAATGACCAGATATCGAGCAATATGGCCAGATCGTTCTATAAATTCGGGAAATATTGCCCCGCGGACAATGGATCGAGCCTCTCTGGCTCCCGCTCCGCGCCATATGCAATCTTTTTAACATATTTTAAAGCGGAATCCCGTGCCAAAATGTTTTAATTCGGCACTTATGTAACGGGCCTGAATATACGCTGTCTCGTGAAATTGTGCGAAAAATGAAAAGTGCGCAGTCCGCATGGGGCATTAAATTAAGCCAGCCAGGACGCCTTTTAAGTGACAGGGATTTTTAAAAAGCCAGCTGCTCTGTTACCCTGCTTAATGCAGCATGCGTTGTTGGTATTTTAACAAGGACAACAGTGGGTAATGGTCTTCACCTGTAATCCTAGCGCAAACAATACAAAATAATAAATAGGGCTTACTCTACACCCGTTATTTTGAAGATCCAACCAGGTAAGTCATCCTAAAGCTAGTTTACTTTAAATAGAATATGCTTTATTCTTAACAAGAATAGAGAAAAATAAGAATAGTATTTAGCACTAGCTGTCCGCCCGCGGCTACGCTTGCGTTTTTTTTTTTACTTTTCCGTGCAGTTTCCCTTAGGAATGAGATATTTTCTCGCAGTAAAAGCTATTTAAGGTGTTGACCGGGGATATAAGGTACCACCATGCAAAATTTCATTCTAATCGGTCCAATAGTTTCGAAGATTAGCACCTACAAATAGACAGACAAACAGAGAATGACCGAACAACGAGGGAACTTTTTTCCGACATTTATTTGACTGGAAATGGTTCATATATTAATTAATATTCATAATATCTTTTTACACGAATTCGTCTAATTAAGTAATTTACGCAGAGTTAAGTTACGCAATGTAGAGACATCTAGCGTAGGGTGAACTAACCAACAAGCCCTCTACGAAGTTACAAACCCCAAGCATGAATTGTAATTTAGCGCCATCTACTAACCAACGTCGTTTTTACTTGGAACTGCCATCTGTGGAGTAGCCCCGATACCGTGACGTCGAGGAATATGAAATGTTCCAACGGGAACCATGTCCTTTGGTAACAACGCAAATAACTGATAGATGGCGTTACGCGTCTTAATACTGTACTCGACCCCCGTACAATTTTGAACTCTTCTTCACTACATAGTATAAAATAAAGTCGCTTTCTCCGTCCCTATGTCCCTATGTCCCTATGTCCCTTTTACGCTTAAATCTTTAAAACTACGCAACGGATTTTGATGCGGTTTTTTTTAATAGATAGAGTGATTCAAGAGGAAGGTTTATATGTATAATACATGCATAATATACTGAAGGATAACCCACAATAACCATTTTCCCGTGCGGAGCCGGGGCGGGTCGCTAGTGTACAATAAAATTAAAAGATAATATCTTTAAATAAATAATAAACACGTCATTTGGATTGCTTAGATAAAGTAATATAAGAAAATATTAAAAAAGGTCGTATTCTGTAAGGTAAGGTGAAGTGACGAAAGTGGCCGAAAACTTTAAAACACGATTCCTTATCTATTTGATATCTTGCGCTTGCAAATATATTTTTTTAAACGGTAGCTTACTTTATATTATAATCTCTAACATAAAAATATTTATTACTTAGGCTAATTTACAAATAGGTACTTACCGGTAATGATGTGTCCGCCATCTTGTGGAACCTGACACTGGAACTAACAGTCTGAAACAAAACAAAAACATTTCCGTGAAAATGTTTTAGGAAACAGAAAATGTCACCATTTCGTAGCGTTTTATGTTAATGGTGAAGTTTCCTAGAAACTCTCAAGAGTTTGGGAACAAATTATCAGTGTTTTATATCAATTTACTTTATGGAGATTATTCGAATTCAGCATAACATTACTATACATATTCAAACATGTCCTAGTCATAGATAAGAATATAATACTAGTAATTCAGTATTCCTAATTGACTGAGCTTCCATCATCATTAACTTTTGGATGCTAGATTTACATTTAAAAAATGCAAAGACTATACTTTTTTGAAAGTTTTGTCTTATATTGCTGACTAACACTAAGAAACAATTTTGCAAAATTGTGGTAATTTTACAAAATTGGAAACAGAAAAGTTGAATTGAATTACCTCAGAGAAAACCCTACAAATTGCAGGGCGAACGCTATTTAAAATGAAAAGATCTTCCGAAATTACAGCGCTTTCATAAGAGCACAATGGTTGCGGATGACAACCACAAGATCGGATGTTGTATTATTTTAAAAGAGCCAAATAAATTAAATAAGAAAGTTATACTAGGGAGGAAAGTTATATGAGGTGTTAAGAAAGATATTACATTTAAATCTTGCTGTGAGTAACATACGAGTGAATAAAAGGTACACAACTTAAGGAATACGTACTAACGTTTACCTGTTGGGGATTATGACAACACCTAGCAACACGTCTTTTTAAGCTTAGAATAAAAAGAATCCTGAGTTAAGCAGTCTGTTGATTATAATATAACGTAGGTAGAGTTTTGTAATTAATAAAAGATACGCATTTTTAACAAAAAGGCACTACTAAAACATTTACAAGGTTCAACATAAATTAGTACAAGTGTTGGATTTACATGCTTTTGCCTTTGAGAAAATACTGAAGGCGTCTACATTTTTGTAAGTATAATATAAAACAGCATTATTTATCATTCCGTTTATCTTGCCGCCGGTTTATTCTGAAACGTGCGGATGATTTGTTGCCACTGCGACGCTATTTGAGAAGTGGAAAATATTTTGAAGATGGAACACTGTCTGATTTTAATTTTGCAACAGAGATTATTTAGGGCTATTCCTTGGTTGGATAGAATATGACCATAGATATCAGAAAAGAAGTTTTTAAGTAATTTTGTTAAGTTTATAGATAGGATTTGTTGTGTACACGAAATTCTGTTTCTTTTTTATTTTTGGACATATTCACAGAGATGTAAATATAACCAAAAATAAAAAAAGAAACAGAAACTTTACTATAACTTAACAAAATTGCTTAAAATATCTGTGCTTAAAATCTCAGGTCATATTCTATCCAACATAAGTAAAATAAGTAAATAAACGTGATTTGAAATCCAAACTTTAGAAGTAAGCCGAAAAAATCCTACAGGTTATAAGTTTATATTCAGCAGTGGCTTAATGTTTGCTGAAAAGGACGGATAGATGTGCTACGTCATCGTTATTTATTAAGATACAATCAATCACAAAAGCTACCAACAATACCTAGTACCTAGTTACCCAGTTGTTATCCAACTTTAGTAGCTTTTATATTTCGATGTAGTTACCTCAATCACTATACAAATATTTGTATACCTAATTAGCAAATAGAGGAAGAGATAAAAAAATGCACATTTTTATTCGTTTATGCATGGTCCAAGAAAACAAGGCCTAACAAGAAAACCACGTAACTGACATAAGCCTATGTCACTTTGCACTGTTCATCCTTGTCTATTACACGCATTCGACAAAGATGAACAGGTAAAATGACGTAGAAATTACGTAGGCTCGTGTCAGTCGCGTGGTCTTCTTGTTAGACCTTGTTTTCTTGGACCACGTGTTTATGAAAATCTGTACTGTATAATTAATCACTACATAGTATAAAACAAAGTCGCTTTCTCTGTCCCTATGTCCCTCCCTTTGTACGCTTAAATCTTTAAAACTACGCAACGGATTTTGATGCGGTTTTTTTAATAGATAGAGTGATTCAAGAGGAAGGTTTATATGTATAATACATGCACAATATACTTAAGGATAACCCACAATAGCCATTTTCCCGTGCGGAGCCGGGGCGGGTCGCTAGTTAATTATAATTTCAGAATATCCCTAACCAGTCACGGAGAAATTGCTAAGAAAGAAGATCATTTCTCATAGCGTAATTATTCCAGTATGCATATCGCCCGACTATTTATCACGGAATGAGTTCAGATCCGATACAAGACTAGTTTGTGGCCGTGACACCGCTTTTATAAACTCTATTTAAATTCAATCGTAAATGAATCGGGTTTTCTAGTATCTGTACCTGTACTTTCACCTAAGTATTTTAAAATACGATTAGAATATATATTTTTTTTAGATTTATTTATTTGCTTAAGATACGGTCACAAATTAATGGTCTTAATGTAACATATACATTATAGCACGTACACTAAGAGAATATACTTTACTGCACACAAAAATGCAGAAAAAAATACAATAACTTAGAACTAAAGTGTACGAAAAGGCGGGATTATTGCCAAGGTAGCAATTTCTACAAGGCAGGCAACCCTGCTTATAGCTATGATGCTTTATCGGTTGTTGTCGGCAATAAATAATTTTGTATTGTTATCGTCCATCGTGTTGAGGCAACTACAAGTACATTACAAAAACTTAATTCCTTATTTCTTACCGATCGTATGTCGGTAAGAAGGTTCCGTAAAGACTTAGAAAACTACATTCCCCTAACACTCATAAATACTTGTTCGGGATTGATTTAGGACTAAACTTGGATATACGATGGCCGCCACAAATGCCACAACCGTTACATTTTATTTTATCAATTAGAATTACAAAGTATTTGTTAGGAATCAATTATACAACAATAATTAATTATTATTTTTTTTTTTATTTATTATTTTTATTATTTAACATTTTTTGATATATTAAAAAAAACTAACTTTGGACTTTGGTTTTGGAAGAAGTAAGCAACTTTTCATTTCCGTTTTATTGTTTTGTTCCTATTAGGATGGCTTAGGGGACATGGGCGATATTATATCGGTCCAATATGCATGCTGTAGCTTCTTTAGCCAATTTCAATTACTAAATTAATTGATAGTCTCAGACCGAGTGGCCCTGGCCTTAATTGACGCTACGCAACCTCTAAATACGCGTACAATAAGAATGGTGCATTTCGTCTATGAACTAACTGAGCTACATATTATTATAATACTTAATAGCCTAAAAGTTCTCTTTGTAAAAGACTAAGATTCTGGCTTCACCATTTTTACAATTTACTGTCTGATCCTCTGACTCAGATTCGTTTACTAGTTCTTTATTACAAAAAATCGGCCAAAACCAAAATTGTTAATCAGAGACGGAGCCCCTCAGGCGTCGTCTCCTTCACGATGTTTTTCAGTACCAACGCGCTAGGCCGAGGTCCAATGAGGCTCCCTCGAGCCGCCCCTGGACGCGTTGGTACATGACTTTTTTTGGGGTAGTCTTCCGCTCCCCCGCAAGTCCGATGAAGCTTGATCCGTCGTACTTTTTCGACTAAAGCACAGGTCGAATCGAAAAAAAAAACTCCGAACTTCAAACATTATTTACATAACCTAACCTAACCGAAGGTACTAAACTTCCGAATCCTCGACGAAAATTTAGGGTAACTTGGTTACAAAAAAAATTAATTTTAGATGGATGGGCCGAAGTTCGTTTCACATTCGGTTTAACCGAAATTCGGCACATTAAACCGAATTTCGTCATTCGGCCGAAATTCGGGTCATAATACCGAACTTCGGCCGAAATTCGTTACATCATCGTCATAGTAGTAGGTGGACCAGCATACATACATATCACGCCGATATCCCTTGCGAAAGAGAATGAGTATCGATAATAATTATGTTCAATTAAAATAATTTATTTAATTACGAAGACGACGACGCAACTTGCAGACTAGATGGCAGGTTATCGTTTGTACTTGAAGTCGACGCCGTCGACGGCAAGTTTGGGGTATGAATAGGGTGCTGCATTTGCGAAAATTCTCGTGGATGTCTTACTCTCAAATGGTTAGTTAACGCAGACGTAGACGCCTTTCGTCCACTACCACCACGAGATATTAGTGACTCGCACAAGGTACATTTTACTTCCTTTGGTTCATTTATTTCTAAATAGAAAGTCCAGACACTAGATTTTTTTCTCCCACTCATTGTTCTTACACTTACAGCACTATTTTTCAATATTTTTTTGTGTATTTTTATTATTGAACACACTCAAAACAATTAAAAGTCAATAAAAACAAAACACGCGTGTCACGGATGACGCAATAATGAGCGGCCGACCGGCTCGGTGACGTGCGGGCGGGGAGCGGGCGGTAGGGACAACAACAAATTGCAAGCGATCGCGTAAACAAGTCGTGAAGTGACTCATTGAATAAAAGGCGGGAAGATCTGCCGAACTTCGGCCGAACTTCGGCCGAAGTTCGAATTCGGCGTTGTCATGTACCGAATGTTCGGCCGAAGTTCGAATTCGGTTCAATCCACATTCGGCCCATCACTAGGAAACAATAATAGTTTCCTTTTTTTTACTTTAAATTAGTTTAAAACTTACACTACCTACTGTATAGGCAGAGGTATCGGTAAACGAGTTCCATACTTCTATTTACCTTATATATGTCGCAGGCTTTTTGTACGATTCCGCCGTTTACATAAAGCGTCGGCAATTTATAAACGCTCGCTGTAATGTAAAATGCCGAAGGCAAAATGTATAGGGTTGGCACAAAAATCAACTTTGAAAAATGTAATTCTCCGGCGGTCGCCGACAGCTGCCGCGGTACGCTCGCTCCGCTCGCTCGGCTCCCTCCGCTCGCTCGGCTCCCTCCGCTCTGTTATTGACATCAGTCTAACCTAACCTAACCAATCGATTTAATTCTGTGTAGAGATTTGTTTTTTTTTAGCGGGGGGCTGTGCCCCCCGAGCCCCCTCTTTTGGGGGGCTGCGCCCCCCCGTCCCCCCGCTTCGGTTGACGCCCTGGCTACTATTATCAAAGCCAGTAACCTTTTTGTAATCGGGTTGAAAAATCTATAAGGGCTTAGAATACCACTTCAGAAATGGGGGGGCTTCGCCCCATTATATACAGGTGCATCATTATTTTTCAGCTAGCAATACGGACTTAGCTAAAACTGAGTGCGGACTTATTCAAAACCTTTTTGTGCCAACCCTATACATTTTGCCTTCGGCATTTTACATTACAGCGAGCGTTTATAAATTGCCGACGCCGTATGTAAACGGCGAAATCATACAAAATGCCGACGACATATACACGCCTATTTCTAATAATTTAAAATGCCTGAGACTGATTTTTAAACTCCTGTTTACATCAGACAGGACGAGATATTTTTTAGAGGAGTCAGGGATCCCGGATCTTTTATTTATAAAGGATAAGTTAGGAAGGATAACTCAGGAACTTACTCATTATAACGGACAAGACGGTGTTACGAGTTCGTGGCAGAAGAGGATTTTAGTATTCAATGCTACTTTGAAATCGTCTTAATAAATCCTACTAAGTAATCCCTCACTCCCACGGGAAAAACTGTTAGTGAGGTACGGAAAGCTAGTGCACTTATAATGCAGATATAAGCCGTGTTACCACAAAATAGATAAACACGCGTTGAGCGGTTGTCTAAAAAAACTTCTCTGAGATTTTTCTTACAAGGCTCCAAAGAGTTTAATTATTCAATATACCACATGCGCATATCATCATCTCAGCTGAAAGACATCCACTGCTGAACAAAGGCCTCCCCCAAGGATCTCCACAATGATCGGTCCTGCGCTGGCAAAGGTCGCTGACTGGATCGTACGCCGTACATATTTACAGGATGTGGGTTATTGCCGGCCGTATACTTAACTACAGATACTAAAGCTAACATACTAGTAGCTGATATATTTAGCATGTGATAGTGCTGAGTCATTCGCGTTTGAAATTGATTTAGCATTCGAAGCGCCAATGTTCAAATATGTTAATGTTCAACGCAACTCCTTGAGCTTGATACGTCGATTTTGACACAAGCATGAACAATTAAAAACAAGTTCATGTTCAAACCTAAGTAAGATTGTAGACGTAATGTGAATTTACAAAATGTATTTTTTACGTTTTAAACTTTATCCAAGTACTAAAAAGACTAGTATCGCTTGAAACCGCCGACGGAAGCGCGGCGCCGCTGGTAGCCGCGCGACTCGTCGAAGCTTCAAGCTATACTAGTCTTTTTAATATGTAAATAAAGTTTTAAATTATTTCACACTGAAAGTGCTCGCCGCGTCGCTGCCGTCCCGGTGTGAATTGAGCCTAAAACGTTTCGTATGAAAAATCGAATAGAAAGTTTGTTTTAGATACGTATCCGCAAACTTGCAGGTGAAGTTAATAAAAGCATGTTAAAAAAATTTTACACCTACCAGAATGTTCTTTTTTGAAAGTTGAACTTAATTATTATTGTTTTTATTTAATTTGAGACATTTATACTCGTAGTAGGTAATTAGTACGCCTCCGTGGTCGTAATTATAATTTTTCAAAGAAAACTTTTTTCAAATTCTTCTTAGGAATGTCGTAACAGCGCGCTCGTAATGTGCTGTCTCTCAAAACTTTTAAAGACTTTCGGAATGGAAATCTGTACCTATTTGATCAAGACTTTACAGCTGTAACTTTTCTAATAAAGTCTGACCTTGTTTAGAATGTCCTTTTCATTTCTCTCATTCCCCCCCCTCGTAACATCGCTTCTTATCGAGTAGGTCTACATTGCCTTCCACGAAAGGGGAATCTGTCTGTTTATTGGATCCGTATGTCATGTCGCCTTATCTTATATATCTTACTGTATCATCTGTCTGGTGTCAAAATTGTCACTTGTCTGAACGCAGTTGTATTATGTTTGAATCGGAATAATACTCATCTTATTAGCTTCCCTTTTACTAAGTCCTGCATTGGGAAGTGTTTTATTTTCGTACTACATAGAAAAGTCTTGATACTAAATTGAAATTTTGTTCGATAGTTTATTACTTTTTCAACATATTTCGTCTGTTAGCGTAATTAATATTTTGGTAATGAGCTCGTGCTGGGCCGCATAGCCAAACAGACCCAGGTTCGAGTCTCGCCCTGTACTCTTTACCGTTTCTTTTTTTTTAATTGAAAACACCTTGTAAATTTAATTCGATCACCAGTTGGTTTTTATTTTCTATAGTAAAAATAACTTACAATACGTCATAGTCATCGTCAATAAATCCATATCAAAAGGATAGTAGGATCGATAAAAACAACCTGCTTTTGACTATTTATAACACTACTGCTATATTATTCTAAAAGAAGCACACTACTACTATATTCTAAAAGAAGCAATCATTTAAATGTCTACAAATGCTGCAACATTACAAAACCTCTTGCAGCCAAATTCTAGTGCATGTGGTTTCAGACAAAGAAGCTATTCATATCGATTACAAAGAGCACTACGCTAGAGACCTTTTCATGTTCAGATTTTTGGAGCGGCAACGTTTTACTGGAAATAACCTACATGTCCAACGAAGAAACGAACGTTCCTCGTGGGATGTACTGTACCCACCTTTTAGTGCAAAACCGAACTTTATTGCAGAGGTAATAAGCGCTTCGCAACTAGCCGTACTACGAATAATAATTGGTTAATATTGTATGTATTAAAATATTGTAATAATCTTACCACAAATGTGCCTACGTAGTAAACTAAAATATAGACCCAGAAGAAATTGGTTTAGTTTAATAAATTTAGAAAATTCTGGAGCAAAACAACAACAAACAAACACTCACAAATCAATCAATCAAACAAAATATTGTTAGTTTTAATACTACTTTATTATTTTTACTTTTATTACTTTGCACTGTAACTTTAATACTTCTTTTTTTGAAAGTTAGGTGTTCCTAAGCCACCAAAATGTCTGGAAAGTGTTACGTCAAATTAAAACTATTCTACATTATCCATTAAAGTGCAATGATTAATTTCACTGTTCAAATATTATTTTATTGCTAGACTATTTTACTTTTAAATGCGTTCTAAGAGACTCTCCCCACACTAGCGTCTTTCGAGTCGACGTCGTGCGTAGCGCATACAATCATCTGCGTCCATATTTTGCATGGTCTAAGAAAACAAGGTCTAACAAGAAGACCACGTGACTTGACACAAGCCTACGTCATCTGCTGTTCATCCTTGTCGAATGCGTATTATTCGACAAGGATGAACAGTAGATGACGTAGGCTTGTCAAGTTTGACATTCCGATTGTTAGACCTTGTTTTTTTAGACCATGGTATTTTGTTTCACTCGCCTTGCTGCCTATGATTATGCGCGACGCACGACGACGACGCTCGGAATCGATCGAATCGAAATCGACTTCTAGATGGATCCCGTTTAAAAATCTGGATCCAGCAATAAAACTCGAAGAAAGCAGCGCACTGAAATATTACCTTATCTCAGTCAGACAACCTTCGGGTCACCTACAGAAAGGTGAAATTAGAGTTCACGCAAATTGGTAAACTAGTCATTAGGCCCGAGCTAAATATCTATAGCTATATAACAAGTCTTAACGATGTAATACATCAAAATGGTCATTAAAATTGTACTAAAATGCTTAGTACAGAAGCCAGCACATGCGATTCGACATTCGCACTACGAAATTCACCCGTACCGCTACGGAATACGGGTGCTCTTAATGTAAATATCTCCAGCCGCATGTGTTGGTTACGGTGGCGTAAAATATCAAAGAGCTCACTAAATATTATTCTGATGATAGTATAATTTGCGGGTTTAATGAATTCTCAGTGGAATTTTGTGGACACAAAGGTAACTTGTAATTATCAGCAGGGATAGGACGGCCGCAAATATTTGAAGTGTTTTGGTAAATTCTTTATGGACGGTCAGTAATGTTCGATGAGTTTGTAGAAATAATTTTCAGTATATTGCACATAATATAAAACAGCGTCAATATTTTATTTGCCAACATATTTCTTTTAATAAACGACGTCAGTTTACTTATTTTAGCCATAGCATACATAAATCAAGGATAAATGCAGGTTCGAATCCCTGCCCGAGCAAAATGCTTTTAATCTTCGCTTTGATAATCAAAAACTTCTTCTCTTCTTCTGTCGTCGTCGTGTCGATGACTAGTTTTAATTTTTTGTTGCCCGATATCCTGCCACCCGATTGCTCTTTCTGAGGCCTCCATGAGCTTCTCCGACGTGCAAGACTCAGGGCATGCAGGACACGACAATACTCAAATCAATAACTGATTTTCAGCAGCAACAAGAGATTCAAGTCAGAAGCAAGCGCCAGCTTTACAACTATGCGAAACTATGTACAACAAGGATCATGACAAGAGTTAATAAGCCGGGGTAATTGGGTTAGGACGCACTGTGAGCGAGCAAGCTCAATGGATATCTAGCAAGCGCAACTGGGGCACTGACATATAAAGGGAAACAGACTAAGCATTATTGTATAATACAACTAGCGACCCGCCCCGGCTCCGCACGGGAAAATGGTTATTGTGGGTTAATCCTTAAGTATATTATGCATGTTTTATACATATAAACCATCCTCTTGAATCACTCTATCTATTAAAAAAAACCGCATCAAAATCCGTTGCGTAGTTTTAAAGATTTACCTACGCATACATAGGGACATAGGGACAGGGATATAGGGACAGAGAAAGCGATTTTGTTTTATACTAGGTATGTATTATTATTTTCATACATTTCGTTATTGTTTCGCCGACTAATTAATGTTTCATATTTTTTGTTCGTATTATGCCGACTTATTAAAAATGATTGAATTTTTAATTTCGTTTTTAACCAACTTTTTAAAGTTTCCTATGTAAAATTCTATTTTTGCCGACTTTTAGTAATAAAGATAATAGTTTTTGTTATTATTGATATTAATTTAACAATTCAAAAATAAGCTACGAGTGAAAAGTTGCCACGGGTTCTAAGTATGTAATGTTTGGTCTGCTTTCCTTTATATGTCTGTGAACTGGGGTCATAATTTTCGTTGGATTAAACTTAGTGCTGATATTTTAGCGGAAATGGGAGGTGGAGAAATTTGAGTAGCTTATACCTTTAGAAGCGAGGAGACTACACAATAACAGAGTACAATGTGTCTGTAAAATAAGTTGAAAAGCTAGACTACATAGAATTCTACATAACAGGACACCAACTCTTGCACATGATCGTAATATGTTTACCAAATCATCATGTGAGTGAGTGAATCAGCAAGTTTATAATCATTTTCTTAAAGTTCTTATAAGGCAGCTGTTTACGTATGAGTTCATGTTTACTTTACATTCGATTAAACAGAATTACTGTTCAGGATCTAATAACAAAAAAGATACAAAAACGTTGAACGCGTGTCTAAAAATTCTCTAAAAATATATAATTTTGACAGAATATTTTGTGTCCCGCTGATGGGCAAAGGCCTCCCCTCCATTACGCCATGCATTGCAATCAAGCGCATTTAAGGTTTTAAAGTAAAAACTGAAACAAATAAAAAAGTAAACTGGTTTGTTTTTCAGTATAAAAGAACTCAACAGGTAAACAAAAGTGTCACCGTCATCTTCACCACACCTCAATAATTCCTAACCATGTCGGACCATACTTAAGATTACTGTGGTCTCGTAAAGTATGTCCGGCTTAACATTACCAGGCCAGGTTTAATGGATAGGGTCGCTTCATACAAAGGAAACTACCATTTACACCTTACAAGAAGCTCTCGTACAAAATACGCTTCTGGGAAACATTTGGGAAGTTACGAGGCCCTAAAGACCTTTAAACATGCACATAGATACTTACATAGGCGCTCGCCTTATTATTAAGTTCGGAGATTTTAGTACCACAAGACTGTTAAAATGTGAACCAAATTGTACTTTTGAAAAGTTATTTTGTTCTTTTACCAAATAAAAGAACAATGACTGTATGCACGAAGAAAAAAAGATAATATGGGGGACTGTAAAAATACTTTACCCTACCTATGCATCGAAAAAGCTAGATTTTATGAATCGGTTACTCTAACTAAGGTATGCCAATGTTATTCAACAAGAAGCAGATGTACAGAGCTTATCGTGAAAATAACAAATTTCTCATTTGCATATAGATTGTTATGAAAACAGCAACTGACTAGTTTTCATAGTTTTCGTTACAATAAATCAGTTAAGATATACCAAAAGGGAAAATATTGTCCTAATTGATCTAAAATTCTTTTGCCTCTACCATATTCCGTTAATAAATAATCATTTTTTTTAAGATCAGTGAAAAAAATCCAATTTAAGGCCGAAGCTACAAACTTAAAGGATTTTCGTTAAAATCAGTACAAAAGTACAAATAAGGTTTCCTTAGATTTTCCCTATATAAATACTTAGCTGAAACAGCTAAAATTTAAAGGACGGTAGATTAATAGAAAGTGTACTTCTAACAAAATACTTTATTGCACACTATAAAAAACAGTACAGTCACAAAAAAAGTGTATTTAAGCGGCCTTATTGCTTCGTAGCAATTACAATTGGGCAACCTTAAATTGACATATTGTTATATACGAATACATAGCTGTGTGATTGATAGTAGACATCATGTAGGCATACATACATGCAGTATCTTACCTCCCCTGTGTTTATTTTGATTAACCCAACATGATTGTTCTAGACTCCCTAGAGAGACCTGTAGACTGCCAAACATTAGGCTTTGTTCATCGTTCTAAATGGTAAATAGTCAGACGATCGATCTATTTACCTTTCAAATAAAACACCAAATGCGTAAATAAGTAGGCACACTAATTAACTAACTGAGCCTAGCTCTAGAATCTAGAATATATTGATTTTGTTTCAAGAAATATCAAGTATTAGGTAATAGATACCCAAAAAACGCAAATACTTCACAAAAAAATATACTTCTGTGGTTTAATTGAAAAACAAACATGCTTGCTTGCTTATCGAGGTTAACCTACCTCACAAACCCTGGTGTCGGAATTATAGAACTGCCTTAGGCTTCCGACATGGCTCCTATAACGACTATATCCGTAGATAGTAGCTGGGACCAAGGGGTGCCAACGGCTGTACGTGCCTTCCGAAGCACGGGATCATTTTTCTTTTCGGACAATCAGGTGATTCAGCCTGCAATGTCCTAATTAAACTGAGGAAAGTCTCACAAAGTGATATTTGTTCGACGAATCCCCACCAAACTGAGGAAAGTTTCACAAAGTGATATTTGTTCGACGAGTCCCCACCGGGATTCGAACCCAGAACCTCCGTAACGTCAGGCGAGCTTTTGACCACTCGACCACGGAGGCTGTTACATCATACTAATATTATAAAGAGGAAAGATTTGTATTTTTGCGTGTGTGTGTGTGTGTGTGTGTGTGTGTGTGTGTGTTTGTAATGAATAAACTGAAAAACTACTGAACCGATTTCAAAAATTATTTCACCATTAGAAAGCTACGTTCACCCTGAGTAACATAGGCTACCTTTTACCGCGGGAAAATGCCTGATTCCCACCGGAAAAACTGTTAACGCGGGCGGAGCCGCGGCGGAAAGCTAGTCATATATAAAGCATACAAACAATTTATTAGACAAACTTAGAAGTAAATCTGGGTCATTTACGTAAAAGATGAACTGTTTACTCGTCGTAATTATTACTATCGAATAGCAAGCCTCAAGCACAGAATATATAATAGTACCCTCAAGTCACAGTATACCTATATATTTTGAGTTCGTGAAAATGAGTAGAACGTATGTAAATATCCACTATCATATTCGGGTTACATTTCCTGACAAAGTTTATGTTATAAAACTCTATATTGTGTAGAAGCCATGCCTAGGTTCATAGTTGAGTGTTTTGGCAACGTCGCCGTAGCCGGGATCTCGGTCATAATCATAAATTGAGAGCAAAAGCTGACGTGAATAGGCATTATCTAAGAGTTCAATAAACTCCCGAATGAAAACATTGATCTGCGAACTGAGCTAAGGAAGAAAGAAGACAATAGCTGTTTATAAACATAATATACATACATATAAACACACTCTGCAATATAATAAACTAGCGACCCGCCCCGGCTCCGCACGGGAAAGTGGTTATTGTGGGTTATCCTTAAGTATATTATGCATGTATTATACATATAAACCTTCCACTTGAATCACTCTGTCTATTAAAAAAAACCGCATCAAAATCCGTTGCGTAGTTTTAAAGATTTAAGCATACATAGGGACATAGGGACAGAGAAAGCGACTTTGTTTTTACCCACGACGGAACGGAGCAGGTATATGCGTTTAGGGTGATAGATGTTTGTTTGTGTGTTTGTGTGTGCGTTTGTGCAAAGTAATGTTCCCACCTATATTCTAAACTAATGATCCGATTTTGATGCGGTTTTCAATAACGGGTTTGTATTTGATGAGTTCATGTTCTTAGACAGGTGTCATGGCTGTCACTCACTAGGGGGCGCCACAATATTAGTGCAAAACAATGTTGAATCAAAACGAAATGTCCGATTACAATTCTGTTTTCAGCAATGTGTACGTACGTGGTAGCTTAATGCATGTTCCCAAATAATAAAAATTACGTCTGTAACTCACTAGAGGGCGCTACAATATTAGTGCAACCCCTCCACTGTATAATATTTAATAAGGAACTTAATATTATGTGGTAGGATGAATCACACCTTATTTTTTTGCGAGATCTTACCTACATATTATATAGATGATAATTCGTATATTAAGCTTTCTAAAAAGTATGAAATAAAATTAAGCAAAATTAAAAATTTTGAAAAAAACCCATGACGGTAAAAATCTAATCGAAAAAGAGTAAAATAACTCCAATCCCCCGACTTAACTAATTTTCTCGAAGATATACTTAGATGTAGCAATAATATTTTTACCATAATACATAACCGAGGAATATCCGTCGGGGGCTGCCTTTTTTATATGAAATTTCAACAAAAATTTAATCATACTCATAAGTGTATTTTATGTAATCGTTAAACATCTACAATTCTTCAATAATTGTATTCACGTCACTAAAAAAAACTTGGCAGCCCCGGCGGATATTCCTCGGTTATGTATTATGGTGAAAATATTATTGCTACATCTAGGTATATCTTCGAGAAAATTAGTTAAGTCGGGGGATTAGAGTTATTTTACTCTTTTTCGATTAGATTTTTACCGTCGTGGGTTTTTTTCAAAAAAAATAATTTTGCTTAATATACTATGTAGTGATGATGCCTAAAATATGTCTTCAGCTACTTGTGACCAGCTGCACCAGTTCTAGCCAGTTAAAACTAGGTGTAACTATACTTTGGGTATTAGCAGTAAAATTATACATTATAAAAACTTATCTTTAGTATTTCATAAAAAACGCGTAAACGGAAACGAACAAGCGATATGGAAAATATGAAATTATGAGAAAATCTTTCCGTATTACTTACGATATTCAATTTAATCTGAAAATTTAATTAAAATGCACCTGCGTACGATAGCCTGGGGGGATGCAGTTTACAACGAAGTCTTATGTAATTACCTTTCTGTTTTGTGTATCTTTCTCTTCATATTTTCATCATAAACCTAGATACTAGTAAAACCTAGTAGGTAGAATTAAAAGCAAATTATTTATTAACATTCATCATAATTTCCTTTGTTGCCAAAATTCGCAACAGGAATATTTTGGCCACAGAAAAACAATCAATATTGATACCTCCCAGATTTTTTTCTGTTTATATTCTAAGATTGATACCTAATATTAAGGTTGCCTGGTAGAAATTGATACTCAGCAATAAGGCCGCCTACATGTACAAGTTCTATCCTTTTGAGAAATATACTGTAATTTATTTTTACTGTGCTATAATATAGAACAGTAAAAAAATATAGTATAATCCTGTTATATTTATTATAAGAGGAAATGTTCTATAAGAGAATTGGATCTTCAAAGGAATAGATTACAGTCATTTGCAGTATATTGTGTGCCTGCATCGCATGGTTGAGAAAAGTGCATTGTATTGTACAGCCGGTCAGTGCAGAGGATTATTATCTGACCCCGCTCCATTATTGCGGGATAAAAGAGGTCGCAAAGCATATATAAATACTAGAAATACAATTCACTTCTATAAGATTATTAAAGTCATCTGGTGCTCGATAAGGCTGACCAGTTAACCACTGAAACGTCGACGTCATTTCTGACTTAAATAAAAAGTGGTCTGTGAACATTCAAACATACATTTTATTTATTATTTTGTTGTTTTTTTTTAGCAATAAAAATATTTATTATTATATCCAGATTGTATTCGTCCCAATAAAGACCCCCAATTATAATATTAGTTCTGTTCGGTGTCTAAAAGGGGTCTATCTTAAATGCAATTTTATTCATCCTTGATTTAAAAAAACCTGCGTAACTGTTAAACGAGAAAATATATTTTTACAGGCTCACGCCTACTTAGCAAATTAAAGAAATTTCGCAAACAAAACAAAAATATGGGAACGTTGAAATGAAGGGGAAAGGTTGTTTTATTTTTCTTGAAATGCCTCCGTGTTTCCAAACTTTTATTGAGTACTTGAAGAAAATTTCAAGCGGAAAGAAATTATAAAGAAACATTGGAAATCTGTAATAATAGCGGCTTAGTCAAAGGATTGCGAGACTTACGGACTAAATATTCTATCCGTACTAGATTTTTGAATATCTGTTTTGATTTCGTTATAAATAGAGACAGATATAATAAGGAGGATCCATTTCTGGATCTCGAAAGCAAAAGAGATATTCAAAAATCCAGTCATCTGTTGATGATGATGATGACTAGATTTTTGAATATCTGTTTTGCTTCCGTTATAAATAGAGCCAGATATAATAAGGAGGATCCATTTCTGGATCTTCACTAATACTCTCCGCGGAACTAAGCTTCACCATTAAAACACCTACTTTCAAAATAATAGTTCTAAGGTTTAGATTCTTGGAATTGAAAATTTTATATAATAAAACTGAGAGGTCAAATGTCTGTACAGTAGGCAGCACATGCGGCTGGACATGTTGACCTTGATAGCGCCCGTATTCTGTAAGCGGTAGGGGTGAATTTCATAGTGCGATTGTCCAACCGCATGTGCTGGCTTCTGTACATAGTAAAAAAAAGATAAAATCCAAGTCAAGAGGATATATAAGAAGTGAAATAGAACATATCCAGATTATTTTCTTTTTTTTTGTTTCTCTGTTTGTACGGGCTAATCTCCGCAATCATTGGACAGATTTGCATGGAGGTTCTTTACATCCCTGGTCAACATCTTAGATACTTTTAAAAAGTTCCTTTGGGATAGTTAAAAATTACTACGGAAAAGTCGAAAAACAACGCGGTCGTAGCCGCGGGCAGACAGCTGGTAATATAATATGAAAGCTCATTTGGTATCTTGACAGTTTTACCAGTTGTTAGCGGGTTTCCGATTATATCTTTATTTTTTAATTATTGTAGGTAACAATAGAAAATTAGGTAACTAATATAAATACACGATGTGTAAAAATACTACGAGCTCATGGCAAAAATTCGCGACATGCACTATCGGTATTGGTACCAATATGCCAACTACCAATAAATTCTTGTGCCGTAATTTTTATGTCTGAAAACACGGCGAATCTCAAAAAAAATACACAAAGAGCCATAATTTATCGTCCTCCAAAATCTTAATATTTAAAATGATTTTCAAAGAAGTTTTGGAGTATTTCCTAGAAATACATTTCAGAAAAGATTAATACATAAAAAACTAATCGTTTATTTAATGAAATAATAAGATGTTGGTTGGCACGAGTACATAATATCAAAACCTTACATAAGTGAAACCAAATGAAAGTGCTCCTTAAGCCGGTTCTTAGTAATATCACGCTAATGAACTGTTTGGGTTATTAATAATAATTATCATTCCCATTCTGTATTAATATAGCTTTTGAGAATATAAAGCATTGTAAGATTAACGATTTCGTTCGGAGCTACCTAATTACCAATGTCCTTATTACTTACTCTGTTTAGTTTAAATGTAAAACTGTTTGATATTTTTCATGAATATGTATGTATTTATTTATTACTAGCTTTCCGCCGCGGCTCCGCCCGCGTTAACAATTTTCCCCGCAGGAAAAAGTAGCCTTGTTACTCAGAGTGAATGTAGCTTTCTAATGTTGAAATAATTTTTGAAATCGGTTCAGTAGTGCTTGAGTTTATTCATTATTACAAAAATACATATCTTTCTTCTTTATAATATTAGTATGACAGGTGGTGATAATAATAAAAAAAAAGTACATATTATTAATCTTTTTGATGTGTAGTGTACAATAAGTCTAATATTTAATCAGACTATAATTTTATATCAATAAATTTAATTTTAACAATAGGGATAATTCATACCTAGCTTTTTTTCGGCGAGCGGTTTGTTTACATTATAAGAACTCATTCAAATGAATATGGAACACTGGGCCCAATTCTACATATTGCGCTCTAACTTAAATTTAAAAATCATATGTCCCTTTCACATTCTTAAGAACGAAAAGGGACAGGTGATTGTCAACTTAAATTTAGAAACGTCTAATATCGATTTTACGCATAGTTCGCATTTAAAAACATCCCGACATTCAAAATTAAATTCATTTATCTCCCATCCTTTTCAATTCCCATATGAATGAAAGAGACCAACAACTTAAATTTAGAGGTTTTAGCGGCCACGCCAAAATTGAGCCTAATGGCTTAATGATGCTTCGTTCGCCGTTAGTCCCGGCTACTATCTACAGTTGTAGTCGTTATATGAGCCATGTCTGAAGCCTAAGGCGGTTCTATAATTGGGTATGCTTAGTAAAAAACGTATTTTTTTCTATTTTTATCTGAAAGTAAACATAATTCTAAGAAACTAATTTCATTATTTTATTTTTTAGTTCACTGGTTATTTTTATTTTACCTGGGTCACATACTGTTCGTTTTAAACAATAAGCACTTTCTAGTTTCACGAAATGAGGGTCTGGCAAACAAAACAATTCTATGAGAAGAATAGGGGATTTCTCAATGAATAATAAAATATTTAGATATTATTCTTAAATCTTATAAAAGCTAACTTCAACGTGTGGCAGCGTGACGTCACACGGGTCAAATGAAAGTCATTAGGTTTTTTGGACATTTAAACTCAATCAATGCGTATTTTGAGAGAAAAATATGAAAATAAGATATCTAATCACTAAATCTCCAAATGGTTTTCGTATTTCTACCTCTCACAAAAAATTAAGCATACCCAATTCCGACAGGTTAATCTCGAAACCCACACGATAAGCAAGCAATAATAATAATAATAATATTTTTTATTAAACTTTACCAGTTACAATAAATTGTTTCGCAATAGCAACCACACTAGGCGCAGCCTGTATCGTGGCTACTATTTGATCTTAATACGATTATAACACAGGACACTGGCTATTGTATATAACTATGTGAACAAAAATTATAATGAAAAAAGACAAACAAAAAACACTTATTCTAGATTCTAAAAAGGACAGTTAAAAAAAAACAAAGGTTATTTTAATCTAATTTTTAAATATACCTATGATATTTTGAGGTTTCTTTAGCATTAACCAACATTGCTGCAAAAGTTGGGTAGAACCAGAATATTAAGTATGATCATAGGTATGATGTTACAAATGTAGGTGTGTGTGTGTTAAGAAATGAGTTTGTGTGTGTGTGTGTGTGTGTGTGTGTGTATGTGTGTCTGTGTGAGTTAATTGAATTGTGCTAAGGATCGGAGTATGTAAGGTTTAAACTAAAGTATTATTAAGTGTGGTAAGGATCGGAGTATGTTAGGATTAAACTAAGGTCTTAAGTATATTTTCCGTGCGTTCGTAGTCCCAAGATAGTATATAGTTTGTAACTTGAAGTTTCGCTTGCAATGCAAGCATGATGCTTCGTCATATCTTCGAAGATAAAATGTTGTTATGTTTATAACACTGCTTTTACGTCTATGATCTATCTTCCAAATCGACAGTGCATTATTTAGGTATAAATAAACAACACAGAAATGGTTTACTTTAACACGGAGCTCGAGTTGACTGTTTGTGCCGTAAACTTCATATCGGTCGCTTGTTTGAGTTCGCTTCTGTATTTGACTCGGTTGCCTCGACTTGTGATATTAGTTATTGTATTACTAAATGTTCCCTCAAATAACTCTGGAAGATAGCGTCAGTAGAAGAACTTGACAAGAGTTTGTCGCGCATTTGACTGTCAAAATGCGATGAGAAAGTCGGAAATTTTCTGAGAGTTTGATGTGAGTATAGAAGTGATAAAATTGTCTTGTCACATATAAAACCTCATGTTATCCCGGCAGGATTTGACTAGCAAATCAAATGAGCTATGGTACTGTTTCTGGAATGTCAAAATAATTAAAAAATCACGTCAATCGTCACGTCTATTAACATTTTACGTACATTACTTCTTTTGCAATTAAGTTAGCCCCGCCGCCACTTTTCTAATTCGTGCATAGATTATACAATATTTATATGAGATTTTAGTATCTTCCGTCGATCCACCTCGTGGAGGGCCTGCCCCTTCCTTTCTGCCCCAACGGCCCGGAACGGCGGCGGTTTTGGTGAGGGTCGCGGGAAGCCGCTGGATGCGGGCAGCGCAGGACCGATCATTGGGGGAGACCTTTGTCCAGCAGTGGACGTCTTTCTTCGACGAATATGATCGATTCCTTTCCCCTGATAAGGTGCTAAGAACAACAAAATCCAGGTAAGTAAGAAATAGAATAGGTAGAGTAGTATTTAAACAACGAGGTATTGCATTTCTGTCTGTTCAGTAAACTTCATATCAGTCGCCTGTTTGAGTTTCACCCCGCATTTGAATAGCTCCTCTCTCGGCTTCGCTGGAAATTACTTATTGTATTTCCCAGTACATAATCGCCTTTAGAGCACTAAAACAATGCTAGATCAAAGTAGGTTCTGAAGCTTTTGAATTTAATATTTATGTAGTTACGTCAAATGCAGTAACCTTAGAGTATAAATAGAAAAATTTCTGGGAGGGATAGAGTACGCCTATCGAGTATGAACCGTAAGCACGGATATGAACAGTCCGAATATCTTTAGCGCGTTAGTTTAGTATCAATTGGTTATCGGAGCTGATTATTTTTCCCGGTGAAAATAAGTACGTTAATAGGAGAACATTTTGAAATGTGCAGTGAAAGGTTGCAAACATGACTCGAGGAACAAATCAAAAAAGAAAAATGTTATTGATTTCACCGCCCATACAAAATCTGCCAAAATTTGCTTACGCTTGACATAAAGGCAACGGAGCGATGCGCGTGCTCTATGTATATTTATTCTCTAAGGCAGTAACATTAAATGACAATGCCTTTAAATTCGCGCCTAAAAGATTTTAAATCTGAAATGCTATCAAATTTATGTACAAGTATAGACCATAAATTCTTGTTTGCTTATCGTGTGGGTTTCGAGGTTAAACTATTTTACAAACCTTGGTGTCAGAATCATTGAACCGCCTAAAGCTTCTGACGTGGTTCGTGTAATGAGTACACTATCTGTATTGTAATGTAACCGGGACAAACGGCTTTACGTGCCTTTGTGATATTTATTCTACTAATGCCTCACCAGGATTCGAACCCAGAACCTCCGTATGAGAGGTTAGCACTTTTACTCCTTCCACTTCTCATAATAATATGTCCCTCTCCAAGATCTAGTCTATCTTTGTCTTCTTCTATCTTTGATCTAGTCTGAATCGTAGCCTATATTCTTTCCCAAGGTCTATTCTATCTTTGTGCCAAGTTTCATGAAAATCGGTGCATTCGTTTCGGAGCCTATTCAGTAATTAGGAATATTTATTTAGGTATTTTTTTACACCTTGGGTTACATTATTGAAGTTTTAGTAAGGATCCCTAATATTTTTGAAAATAAAATATAGCCTACTAGCGACCCGCCCCGGCTCCGCACGGGAAAATGGTTATTGTGGGTTATCCTTCAGTATATTATGCATGTATTATACATATAAACCTTCCTCTTGAATCACTCTATCTATTAAAAAAAACCGCATCAAAATCTGTTGCGTAGTTTTAAAGATTTAAGCGTACAAAGGGACATAGGGACATAGGGACATAGGGACGGAGAAAGCGACTTTATTTTATACTATGTAGTGATGTTACTCAGGGTGAATTTAGCTTCCCAACAGTGAAAGAATTTTTGAAATCGGTGTAGTAGTTTCGGAGCCTATTCGATGCAAACAAACAATCAAACCTTTCCTCTTTTTAATATTAGTATTAGACAAGTCATAACAGATGTTTCACATCAAACATAGGAGATGTATTGAATGCGTTCTCTCTGCATTTCTGCTTTTACTGAGAAAAACACAACCCCGTATAATAGCGAATGGGTTGATGACATTACAGTTCAGTTGGGGTCAGGGCTAGGGTATTAGGCCGGCAGCCCGAAAGAAATTGGACGGGGGAGATCGTGACCGGATTGAAGGGTGCCGCTCGTGTGTCTTGGGCCAATGATAATGGAATCACGCCTGCTGAGGGCTGGTGGAGATTTACACATAATTGCTACTTGTTTTTTCGAACCGTTTTCGCCTCGTGACAGATTGCTTGGAATGCAAAAACTGTTAGACTAGAGATAGCTAACGGTGTTTCAATACACCTGAAGCCACATGACCGATTTGGTCGCTAGGCTCTCCGTCTAAGATGTTCAAAGCATAAGGTACTATTATTTATTCTGTGGCATAATAAGTTTAATATTACAGGATATCAGAGAATCATAGGATCAGTTCGTAAGCAAGCGCTTTAGTTGAAAACGGCTGGATCATTGAAATATTTTTTTTATATTCACAATTTTATGAAGTGAGCTGAATGTAGCTTGCTTAAAAAAGCTACTACACAATTTAATAAATCAGGATGCTCTATGATTATACTGAATTCGGTATTTTTTTTACACTGGATCGAGAAAAGACTCATGTATAGATTGAAATCTGTGCTCTACAATACCAACTTATGGTTAGGGTCGTTACAATAAAAAGCTATGCCTAAGCCTTAATTATTCTGATAGCAATACAATGACCACTCAACAGCTGGTCGTGTCTTATCGCTCAATGATAATGGAACCGCGGCACTAAGGGCTCGCAGAGATTTACACGTAATTGCTCGATTTCTCCTACTCGCTTTTGGACATTTCGCAGATTATTTCCAACCGTTTGAACGCCGATATCCGAGTTTTTTCAAATCGCCACCCAAGCGAGAATTCACGTCGTTTTTACATCGCCAATAATCGCTCGGAGCTTTTTATTAAAATGTTTGAATTTGAAAGCGTCCTAGTGTTTTGATCGTTGTTTTTTAATCAAATGTTTGTATTTATTTACTCAGATTACTCTAGTTTATTCTACGTTCTTCGGTGGAGGATAACATCGTGAGTAAACCTACACAACCTGCGAAGAAATTCAAGGCTTGTTTGTGAAGTCGATCAATCCGCACTGGGCCAGCGAGGTCGACAAGGCCTGTTTACCCTGATTCGGGGTAAACTTGGGCTCTTCGATGGGGACATAAAAACAAGGTACCTACTTAAATGCGACTAATACTCTTAAGTGTGAATTATTATTGATGTTTCTTAAATGACTCATTCTACGTTAAGAGTTAAAACCCATAATGTAGCATGGCATGTAATAGCAAACCATTTCTTTTTGAAATGCTAAGTTTTTTCCACCATACGTCACTTGCTTTAGTTTGTTTTTACTGCTGAAATAGATGGTTCCAGTGACCGTCGGGGTAACCTATCACATTTTCGAAAAACTGATAACCGAATTTCAATATTCCGTAAACGATTCATACATTTTTCAATTTCCATTGTATGACTTGACATATTTTTAAATCACCACAATAACACTTTACAGAATTATTCTTTCTCCGCACAACGTTATTCCGTTTTACGATTAATCTTTTTTACTAAATCCCGTAATCTCACTTGGTCTTTTTTTTAAACGATAGATTTTTTTTGTTGTTATTTTTATTATTCCGAAGTAACAATTATTATTTTTTATAATTACGACACATAATGTTCTTTGAGTTCGGGGCACCCCGACATCTGTCGGTTAGGTTAGAAGGGTATGGCGGGCGTGGTGGGCGAGCAAAGCGAGCCCTCCTCGCCCGCCATACCCTTCTGTTAGGTTTGACATGTATGCATGCCTGCTTGTGCTTGGTTGCATGTTTGCTTGCTTGCTTGCTTGTTTGCATGCTTGCATGCATGCTTGCTTGCTTGCTTGCTTGCTTGCTTGCTTGCATGCATGCTTGCTTGCGTGCATGCTTGATGGAATACAGAATGTAAAATGGAGAAATTAAATTTGACCTTGCAATATAATGGTTCAATTGAGCTATCGCACATGTAAAAAAATGGTTAATGATGACATGGATTTTCGGTATACTGGTAAATAGTTTAGCGGAAATTTGAAACATCGGTGAACAAGTAAGAAGGTCAATAAAAACGCGGAAACATAATACAATGGAAAATGTTATTTCGGACAATAAATAAAATTTCCAACTGATAAATGTCAAAAAGTTAGCGGAATAACAATATTCGGAACAAAAAATATCGGAAATACAATAGGTAACCGACTGTCGGTTTTGCAATGATAATAACAAACCAGTTTGCTTGTTCGACTGTTCAATAAAACTTTAACAAACTAAATCTTCTTCTTTTCGTGTCGATGGCAAGTCAGATTTACTATATTTTGTCGGCCCAAAATTCTGCTACCCTGATAGCATTGTCAGCAGCATTCATCAGCTCCAGTGCCGAACAAGTGGTAGGGCATGCGGGACACGATGTTAGGTGGGCCATAGTCTGAGGGGTCACTCCGCACTCACATCGCAGGTTCAGTTCCAACCCATCCAAGAATCCCCACCGGAGGCGATTGTCGTTGCTTCGGCCAACTTGAGTTCGGAGTCTATTTAATGACTTCCAAACAGTCCTCGGAAGTTCGCATCCGGGGGGAAGGCTTTCGGCGGGCGGAACGAACGGGTCAGGTAGCGAGCATTGCATCCGCCAGAGATCGCATCTAGCAGCAGAGGCCTCACGCTCGATCGGAGCAACACATTTGAAGAAGCTCTTTCGGCTTTTCAGCCTTTGTGGCACAGGAACATAATTGTGCATAGGGTGCCGTGTGTCCGATTCAAGCTTGGCTCTTTCAATGCCGCATGCAACACTTCGGCGAACCTCTGGAGGAGCAATGCCAGCCAGCGGGTATAGCTTTTGCACCGGGGTCGGCTTAAGGCAGCCAGTAATTATTCGGCACGTTTCATTGAGAGCTACATCCACCTGACCAACGTGGGCGGAACGGCTCCATACTGGGCATGCGTACTCGCCCGCGGAGTAGCAGAGCGCTAGTCCAGTTGTACGAAGGACCCTCGGCGAAGCCCCCCACTTTGTGGTCGTCAATCTTCTGAGAAGGTTGTTACGAGAAGTGACCTTCTGTCTGACATTCTCGCAGTTTCTCTTGTATGTAAGCGACCGGTCCAGTGTTACTCCAAGATATTTTGGGTGTTTACAGTGGGAGATCATTACACCCCGCCATTGAATATGTAGTTCACGACTCGCCTCTTTATTGCGAAGATGGAATGCGCACGATTGAGTTTTTGAGGGGTTTGGTTTTAGGGAGTTTTCATCATAGTAGGCGCTCAGTTGTTCAAGCGCTACATTGAGATTTTCCTCTACCTCCTCAAAGGATCCCTGGGAAGTCAGTGCTAGGTCGTCAGCGTACAGGAAGCGGGCCATGTTTGAGCTATTTGGCTGATCGTTCGTATAGATGTTAAAAAGCATCGGGGCTAGAACACTGCCCTGAGGCAGGCCATTCTTCTGAGCTCTCCAACGGCTTTTTTCACAGCCAAGGTGTACTAGGAAGCGGCGGTTTAATAGGAGTTCGCCAAGGACTCGCACAAATCTACGGTCTCCAGTTAGTTGATCCACCTTCCAAACCAGACGTTTAATGTTGACGGTGTCGTAAGCTGCAGTCAGGTCAACAAAGACCGCACCTGTTACTTTGCCAGTCTCAAAGCCATCCTCAATATGCTGAGTAAGATTGAGCGTTTGGTTACAGCAAGATTTTCCAGGCCTAAAGCCAGCTTGCTCTGGAATCAATTTGGGGTCAATGAGACCGGCAAGGCGATTCAAAAGTAGCCGTTCAAATAGTTTGAAGGTATGGCACAGGAGTGATATCGGTCTGAAACTTTTTGGATCATCTGTAGGTTTCCCCGGTTTCGGAATAGCGATTATTTTGGCTTTCCTCCAAAGGCGGGGTATCTTTACAGAGTCCATACAGTTGTTGAATAAAGTTAAGAGCCACGACACAGCAACAGGGCCTAAATGTTGTATTTGTTCTACCGAGATATTGTCTACCCCGGAGGCTTTGCCACACTTAAGCTCTTTTATACCTGAAATAATGTCGGATAAGGTGAAAGGTGCGCAGATAGTTGATTCGCGCTGGTGGTCCGGGTTGAGAACTCTTGGGACCTTATTGAGTCGATGCGGGGACTTGCCATTGGCAAGTAGTTGATGGGCCACTTGGTTTGCTGTGACCGAACTAGGCGACGTAGGTGGCGGAGCGTCACTGGTTAGCTTTCGGATGGTAGACCAAGCTTTTTTACTATTGTGTGTCATGTTGAGCTTAGTAATTGTGTCCATCCATTTTTCTGTCCGGCTTTTGCTAATTTCTAAAAGAAGACTTTCACCCAGCTCTATGGTGTCTGCAGAAAAAGGATCGTTATTAAAAGATTCTTCATAAAGCTTTAAGAGCTCAGTAGACTCCCTTAAGAGACCTGGAATGTACGAGGTGCGGCAGCCTCTAGGGATAAATTTCCTAGATGTGGTTGCGACTATGGCAACAAATTTATCATAGTACTGCGGAGCTGGTGGTATATCCGAGAGTGCGTCATCAATGGCTGTCCAATACTTTTCCCAGTCGGCTTTGCCATAGTTGAAACGGCGCCTGAATGGTACTCTGACAGGAAAAACAACAGGCACGATGGTACACATTATGGGCCTGTGTTGGCTTCGAGGAATGGGCTGGCAGACAGTTTTTTTGCACTGAGCATTAATATTTGCGCTAACGAAAGTTAGGTCTGGGTTGTAACCTCGTTTCCATCGTCCGCTATTAAACGATGGCGGGTCCTTTGGGTTGTGGATTAACGTTAGGTCATTATTCTCTGCCCACTCCTCTACTGCAAGACCATCCGCATTGGTGTTTCTGTAGCCAAAATTTACACTGTGGCTGTTAAAGTCACCCATGATCAACTTAGTGTGCTGGTTGTGGAAATTTCCAGGGGCAATGAATTTGAAAGGCGTGCGTGGAGGCTTATAGATCGAAGTAACTGTGCAGGATCCAGTTTCTACTGTTATAATTTCAATGCCGTCAGTAGATGTGCACTGAGCCGAAGTTATGCTTACGCCGGGAGCAGCAAACACTGCGTTACCGTGTTTCGGGTGACAGATCTCGGCGACAAGCGACAGTCCAGGAATGTATGGTCTGCTCTGACTATCATCTCGATGGGTTTCTTGGACGCACAAAATGTCTAAATTCGTATTCCGGCAAAGTTCTGAAAGAAGTTCAGCCTTATCCAGTGAGAAACCTTCGATGTTTACTGATACGACAGTCAGAGCTGACTTTGAAAGTGGACTGCCAGGGTGATTGGATCGTTGATTTGCCATCGTGGAGTAGTAATTGGTTTCACGGTAAGAACCGCTACTTACAGGGAGGGCCCGAGCATAGGTATCGCTCTACGAGAAGGCTTACTACATCCCCCCCAAACTAAATAATAATATGAAAACTGTTAAATAGAAAACTGTGAAATATATAGTTGAATATCTCTGGAAATAGAAACATACCAACATGGTAGATAAGCACTAAAGTGCAAGGCACGTTCCTATATTGCAAAAGCCATAGACGTTACCAAATTAGGCACATTATACGAGAAAGCAAACAAGGCTCCCTAATGCAAGATACATTAGTCATATATTGCTAGCCTCGTACTTTGAACCGGGAATGTTTGTAGATATTGTTTACGTTCGCGTAAGATTAATCATGTGTAAGTGGAGAGTAGCGTTCTTTCTTTTATTATGCTTTTATGAAGATAACATTTGATCTCACTGGTTTTCCATGTTTTGTGTTCAGGCAGAAATGTGTTATGTGGCGACTGGGTGTCAAACAAAACTAAGACTAGGTCTCTCAGAAGAACGGACAATACTTTTGTATTCGTAAAAGAGATTTAAATAATGCAATACCAGTGATTTTTTTTTCCCTACAGATCGCTGCCTTGGTAGGTGGTAGGTAGGTAGTACGCGTGACAATTTTGGTCTTATTTTTTTGCGTTGATAATGTTGCAAGATTTCACTTCGAGTCGAGTATAACTTTGTTATTTGGTTTGATCTCTTAAAAATATTCTGTAAGTGAAAAAGTATACTTTCAAACTCAGTTCACTTCAGTTCAGTTTACTTTTCAAAGACGTCATGATCTAGTTTTAATATAGTCAAGGGCTTATAGGTATTACAATAAAAGTAAATTTATTAAAGTGTTAGTACAATTTTACACAAAACTTTGAGGAATTACTACTTTGTTTTATTTTCAAAACAACAGAACGACACAAGTCAACATTTAAATAGTGATTTGAACAAACAAAGTTTTGTAAGCAATGAAGATTCAGTTGTATTGTAATCAAAAACTTTTTAAAGATTTGTTTAACCGATACTTGGTGAAACGGATTAGAGATTCTCATTTTGACAAAAGATGTTTTATTAATATACAAATTTTAAAGAGTTACGATGATGGATAATTGCCTTCTTCCATATTGACCTATATTATAATGATGTATGATAAATTTAGTTACGACGTCTTGATTGTACATCTAGGAAATAAATTCTCCACCCACATTTTAGCTAGTAAAAATAAAATAAAAATGGCGAACAATCCATTATAAATAAAATATATGCAGCGCTCTCTTGCTTGTAAGTTATACATAATCTTTTTTTATGTATTACTTTATATATTAGATAATAAGGTTAAATTTTTTCTAACATATTAAATACTAGCGGCCCGCCCCGGCTTCGCTCGGGTATATATATTTTTTAATACATTGTTTTTTTAAATAATGTTTTTTTGTTTTTCTTTTTATTATTGATTTTCTTTATTTATTTTTCATTTATAGACTCATAGCTTCCCTGTTAACTAACTATATCGAAGGTTTTTTTTAATTTGTGGCAGCAAAATAAATTGTTGTTCATCCCAAAACCTAAATTAATTTATCTCTGTATCAAGTTTCACCAAAAATTCCCCCCCGTACTACCATTCTCCCGTGGGAATTAGCTATTGTCCCGCGGTTACAGGTAGTCTGTTACCTTTCCCAAGGTCTATTCTATCTCTGTATCAAGTTTCATCAAAACTTCTGGCCCATCCTACCACTTTTCCCGTGAGAATAACGGATTTTTCCGCGGTAAAAGTTAGCCTTTATCACCCCAGAATATTTTATATTCCTGTATCAAGTTTCATCTAAATTTTCCGCCAGCGCTACTATTTTTCCAGTGGGGATGAGGTATTATTTTTCCGCGGGAAAGAAGTATTTTTCCGTGGTAAAAGGTATATTTTATACATCCCCAGGGTCTATTCTATCTCTGTACAAAGTTTCATCAAAACTTTCCACTCGCGCTGCCATTTTTCCCGTGGGAATAAAGAGTTTTCCCGCGGTAAAAGGTAGCCTATATTAATTTCCAATGTCTATTCTATCATACCATACCCCAAGCTCATTCGAACTGATACCAAGCTTCCGCCCGCGCTTGCAGTCTTTCCCGTGGGAATGAGGTATTTTCCCGCAGTAAAAAGTAGCCTATGTCTCTCCTCAAGGTCTATTTTATCTTCGTACCAAGTTTTATCAAAATCGGTTGAGTAGTTTCGGAGCCTATGCAATTATAAGGAATATTATAGGTATTTTTTTTACACCTTGGGTTACATTATTAAAGTTTTAGTAAAGATTTCTAATTTTTTTGAAAATAAAATATATCCTATGTTACTCAGGGTGAATGTAGCTTTCTAATGGTGATGGAATTTTTGAAATCGGTTCAGTAGTTTTTGAGTTTATTCGTTACAAACATACACACACACACACACACACACACACAAAAATACAAATCTTTCCTCTTTATAATATTAGTATAGAAGATACGTAAGACATGTTTCGACTTATTATTTTAGATAATTTAGTTAGAATATTTAGTTATCTTATTAAGTTATCTCAGACTCAAATTCAGACTTCGTACTATCCATCAAATGTCTACTTAAATGTTTAACTTAACTTCAATTTACTTTCTATAAACTTTGACCAGACAATTTTGGGTCAAACTTTTAAGTTATTCAGTTGAAGGTGTGTCTATTCATTCTGCCGAAAGTTTAGGGTTGTTTATTTATTATTATTACTAGCGACCCGCCCCGGCTCCGCACGGGAAAATGGTTATTGTGTGTTATTCTTGGGTATATTATGCATGTATTATAGATATAAACCTTCCTCTTGAATCCCTCTATCTATTAAAAAAAACCGCATCAAAATCCGTTGCGTAGTTTTAAAGATTTAAGCGTACAAAGGGACATAGGGACAGAGAAAGCGACTTTGTTTTATACTATGTAGTGATTATTATTGAGGAGTT
The DNA here is from genome assembly GCA_948473455.1 of Teleiodes luculella. Lineage (NCBI taxonomy): Eukaryota > Metazoa > Arthropoda > Insecta > Lepidoptera > Gelechiidae > Teleiodes > Teleiodes luculella. The sequence goes on from OX419593.1 coordinate 12,030,778, forward strand.
TAGCATCCTCCGTAGTCAGGTGTATACTTGCCTCACGCTACGTAGTATCAGGGTTCGAAACCCGGCGGGGCACTCGTCCAACAAATAGCACTTTGCGAGACTTTCTCAAGTTTGGTTAGGACTTTGCGGGCTTAATCACCTGATTGAGCGAAAAGAAAGATAATTTCGTGCTTCAGAGGGCACGCTAAGCCGTTATTGGTCCCGGCTATTATCTACGGATGTAGTCGTTACAGGAGCTATGTCAGAAGCCAGTACCCCTACCATGAGTTGATAACCAAAGTAAACGCGCTCGATAGCGAGAGCGTAAACGCGATTTTGTATGGAACTAAAACTACGCCATCTATTGACAGTTATCTGAAGTAAAATTTCTCCATACTAAATGCACGTTTACGTTGTCGATATCGAGCGCGTTAAATTTCGTTAGCAACTCATGGTAGGGGTACTGAGGCGGCTCAAAAATTCTGACACCAGGGTTCGTAAGGTAGTTTAACTTCTAGACCCACACGATAAGCAAACATAAGAGAGTTCAAATTAGGGATGCGCATTACGATTCGATTTTTATGAAGATCGATTCAAGAGAATACGATCTAGCGATTTTTTGAATCGATTCACTTCAATACGATCTTTATTCAGATCGATTCACAGGTAAGGTAAATCGAATCCTTTAGATCGTATTAACAGACAATGTACTAATTTGTTCTGATTATAATAAAAAATTAAGAAAGATCAAATTCAAACGAATGCCGACACTATATTGACATCATTAGTCCGCATTGTTAATGTTATTAAGCAAAGCTAGTTGACAAAAACAATGTAACATGATGCAGGTAGTTCTAAAAGATCCTCATTGTTTTTACTTTGCTCTGGTCGCTTGTGCCGTAGGTACAAGTTTCATCTTTTGTGTAATATTAATTGTGCTGTTCTGATTTTACCGATGATTCCACCTACAAAATCCAGTACCTATGTTATTGGTAAAACTGAAAATTATGTCACTGTATCGTAAAAATAATAATAATTTAATAACGCAAATTTTGATTTGATTTTTGAATCGATTTTCGTGAGATCGATTCAAGAGCATACGATCCGATCCAAGAATCGATTCAAAGGTTTACGATCCATTACGATCCAGAAAATCGATTCAAAGGCAAAAATCGCGCATCCCTAGTTCAAATATAAATACACTAGCTTTCCGCCGCAGCTCCGCCCGCGTTAACAGATTTTCCCGTGGCCGTAGCCTATGTCACTCAGGGTGAAATGTAGCTTTCTAATGGTGAAAGAATTTTTCAAATCGGTTTAGTAGTTTTTGAGTTTATTCATTACAAACATACAGGCACAAAATACAAATCTTTCCTCTTTATAATATTAGTAAGATAGAAGAGACTCGAGCTCAGACTCACGTTATATTAAAACGAATTAATCACTTTTTATGTGTTTCATTTTTATTTTTTATTTTAACTTTGCCTTCTGTGTTCAGGGTTAGGAAAATTGTACGGCGGTGGTAGCGGTTAATTCAGTTTCTAGAAAAAAGCCAAAGCTTGGAGTCGAACATGTTAAATTTGAACAGCATGCAGCAGCCGGATTACGATATTTGTTGTTGTCAAAGAAATTAACATGATTTAAAGTTAATTAGTAAGGAAATTGCGTGAATTATTCCGACTTGACCTCTGTTAAAATAAATCTTATGAGCACTGGCTAAGCAAGTCTATAACAAAAACAGTTCATCATATACATAACACTTTTCCCTCACAGGATGAGTAGACAATCACCATCACGATTAAAAAAAACCGGCCAAGTGCGAGTCGGACTCGCGCACCGAGGGTTCCGTACAAACCTGCAAGGTTTACAAAGTTCTTTCATTACGACAATCGAGTCATAACTATGGTAATCTTATTGCAAAATGAAATTCATAACATTACAATGGGGAAAGATGGAGGAGCATAAATTTAAGACAAAGATCTCTTTATCGTTTAAGTAACTAAGTACTAAGTAAGTATTTCAACTTGATAGCTCTACGCGTTCATGAGGAAAAAAGTAATAAGTTTATATTTATTAAAAAATATATATTTTGTAATGTAACTAAAAATTTAAGGTTTTCGGAATTTTTCCTTTATGTGTGCTATAAAACGTTGCTTCATGCCAAATTTCAAGATTCTAGGTCGACTGGAAGTACCCTTTAGGTTTTGATTCCCTTGCGAGTACTTGCGAGTTTCAAAATATGCAGCTTAAATTGCTGTTTCTTTTGATTGCGTTGACATAGAAGTTTGATTTTGTTACAGCTTAAAGGTATTATAGACCTGAGTATTTGGTATGAATTTCAATTTAATACCTCTACGCGTTTATGAGGAAATGGGTAGTAAGGTTAAAATTATTAAAAAAATATATATTATGTGATGTAACTAAAAATTTATGGATTTCGTAATTTTTCCTTTATCTATGCTATAAGACGTTGCTTCGTACCAAATTTCAAGATTCTGAGTTCACGGGAAGCACCCTGTAGGTTTTGATTCCCTTGCAAGTGTCGAAAATTTGCGGCATAAACGGCTGTATCTTTTGATTGCGTTGGCTTAGAAGTTTGATTTTTTCACAGCTTCAAGGGACAGTAGACCTGAGTAATTGATATAAATTTCAGCTTCATACCTCCACGCGTTCCTGAGAAAAAGGGTCTTGACAGACGGACAGACGGACAACAAAGTGATCCTATAAGGGTTCCGTTTTTTCCTTTTGAGGTACGGAACCCTAAAAACATTAAACAAACACATTAACAAACGTCTAGGTCATTCTAGGTAATTATTTTTAAGCACAAATTTAATCCTGCTAAAAATAATTACTAATATTATAATCGCGAAAGTTTATGACGATGGATGAATGAATGTTTGTTACCCTTTTCACGCTAATACTAATGAATAGATTTAAATGAAACTTTACTATAGTTCAGTTGTCTTTTACCGCGGAAAAATCCTCTTACCACAGGAAAATCTGTTAACGTGGTTAGCGCGGGCGTGGAAAGCTAGCATTCACTAAAACAATAAGCACAAGATGTAATTAGTAAAGTAGACTCGCGGGGTTAAAAAAAATTGCATTAACACACATCACTCATCTAAGAATGTTCAAAAAAAATTGCCAAAAGGAGAATGGGTAAGAGCGTACCCAGACACAAAGTTAATTGTAGCATTATGAAATATATCGGTCTTTATAGCCCGTATCGCAATCCTTATTTCTAAAACACACCCTGATTTAAATCAATGCGCATTAAGAATTCATGGAAAAATAAATAAATAACAATGAAAATTCAGTTTTTCTAGCGAACATATCTTTTTTCTCCAATTGAATTCAGACATTCTGTCTTGTGTTAATCAAACTACTCCATTAGGGCTACAAAACCCGACATATCTCATAATGCTACAGTAATTTTCTTTTTTTGGGTACGGGGCCCATACAAAATTACCCATTATCCTTTGATTTCTGCGCATTTTGTGACGTCAGACTGACACGGCTCTTAACTCAGCGAGTCTACTGTAAGAGTATATCATAATAAGGACTACTAAGAGCGTATACAATACTCGTAATAGTGTGCGTTGATATTAATGATGGAGCAAGCAGCCATAATAAATAACCCAAGCCAACAGTGTAAGACAAAGTGCAGTGCACTTCCCAGGCGTATTCTGTTTAATATGATAAGCTTGGGGATCTAAACGTAATCAATTTGTTGTCCTTGTTCTTCTTATGAGGAAGTACTGTTGCTTATTAAATACTCGTTTACTTTACTCTATGGCACGGCTTTACGCTCTGCAACTTTTAAATCATCTTTCCCATACATAAAATGTAATTAATGATTTTACTTAAGCCTCATTCACGCCGAAGCAATAACATGCAAGAGTGTAGCATGCTGCATAATTTTGGCACGCGTAATCTTGTGGTATGCTAGAAATAGGAAATATTTGCGACATTTGCGGCATAAGGTAGCTGTTTAATTAGGCAACATCGTGGCTAGATAACATTGAAGGATCTCCACAATGATTGGTCCTGCGTTACCCGCATCCAGCGGCTTCCCGTGACCCTCACCAGATCGTCGGTCCACCTCGTGGGGGGCCTGCCTACACTACGTCTTCCGGCACGCGGCCGTCATTCAAGAACCTTTCTGCCCCAACGGCCGTCGGTTCTACGTTTAGCGATTCTTCTTTCGGGCTATGTCGGTGACTTTGGTTCGCCTGCGGATCTCATCATTCCTGATTGATAGTTGACATACATCGCGTAATTATTTTTACTTCTAACAAAAATAATCCACCTGGATTATTTTTATATTATAATACGTATTAATACGTAATATTTACTTATAGTTATTATTATATATAATACGTATGAAGCTACTGTTTAATCGAAGATTAATCTTTTAGCAAGTAAGTGGAACATTTAAGATAATACTTTTGTACTTACTTTTGTGTTTATGAAAATGAAATAAGAAACTGCAACCTGCTCGTACCATAGCACAAAATAAATTAACATTTTAACTAGCTACTATGATTTTTTATCGTTTATTCAACGCTCTTACGGTAAAGGATAACATCGTGAGGAAACCTACACACACCTACAAAGTGATTCAAAGGTTGTGAAATTGACCAACCCTCACTGGGCCAGCGTCGTCGACTAAGGTTTATTCACCCTGATGTCAGGCTAGGCACGAGCAGGTCAGTCATGTCAGGTAGGGAACATGTGAGCTGTTACCGATATGATTTTTTTATCAGCCTTATTATAAATAACACTAAATTGAAATCACTAAGTGTTTATGATAAATTGTTTTAAGTGGATTGATTAAACTAGTAAAGTAAAGTAGTACTTATTTTGAAGTGCATACAGGCCACTGATTATGCGTAATGGATGGACTGAGTGCCAGATAATAGGCCCGTTTCAGGAGTTTCAAAAACAATATAACCACTCACTTGTTATTTTACTATTAACTTAGTATATGATTAAACATGCAAAGACAAAACAGTTGCATTTTTCTCATTCTTTTTATACATATTTTTTAATATATGAGCTTTAGATCACTAATTAAAAATTTGTTTATTTTTTATTTTTAATCATTTTAAAAGCCAGTATGAGAGCCAAGAGCATTTATATTAATTTTCAATTTCAGATAATAAATAAAAATGTTATTATATCCTTATTATATTTAGGCAAGTCAAAACGAAAAATATGTGTCTTACAACGCCAAATGGAAGTTTTTTAAAATTAAATAGGACAAAAATCTGCAGAACTTCCGAATCAAATCTATTTTAGGATCCGTGTCAGTTTGGTAATCATTATGAATGAAAACATGTGATGGTGTAAATTTAATTGACCTCACTCACAGATGATACTATTAAAATGTAGAATGTCACTTTTATATACCTACTGTATAAATAAATATGCTGCACTGAACTGCTTTATAAATATTCTAATTACTTATATCATTATAATCATTTAGTAGTTAATAAGTCAGGCACTAGAGGAGCACATATTTGGGCAATTATTACTGGAGGAGATATTTTATTTCCATGAAAAAATTGTAGAGAAAAAGTGAATGTGGCCAAAGGCGAGCCACATAGCTTTTGAAAAGTAATTCTGTTTGTTATAAACAAGCTTTAAAATATACTTAAAATATTACAATATTTAGTAAGTAAAAAAACTCAGACCTGTTTATTATTATAATCATTATTTTAAGTATTTACACAATTTATTTCATAAGTTTATAATAAAAAAAATACAAGAATAATTCTGTATTAACAATTTTTAAGCTCCTGAATTAGAATAATGTGATGTATCTAGCATACTATAACTGATCCGTTGCCTTTAAAACGAGTCAGAATGGAGACACGACCCATATGGCATGTGAATCATCTTCAAGGGAGCACATGTGTTATGTTATGATATAAACATACAAACATTCCCACTAACTTTAAAGATGCTCATGATATGTAGATACTTCTCTATTTGAAATAGCTGTTTCCTGTGAGTATTTTGCTCTTAGTTTATGAAGCAAATGTTGTTAATAATAATGATCTATTATAAAATAGGTAGAATGACAAATTCAAATCTTTGTGAGTTTCTCTAGGGCACTTCACTTTTCAAGTCTTTGCCCAGCCGTGAACAATACAGACTCACAGTATGAATTTTATGGAAGTTATATCTCTTTAATGAATACTCTTATCACTAAACTAGTATTTTTAATTAGAGGCCAAAAATGTAAACAAAGAAATGTCACTGTCGAAGTGACATTCCAGTTATCAAAAACATTTTCTTTTCTATCCAAACTATAAAAATGAGTTTTACAAATCTAGCCAAAATATTTTTAAATTTTAATTAGGTAGGAGTAGGTACCATAGTGCTCTTTTTCACACTTGAGCAGTGTAAAAAAACGAATCAACAACAAACTTAACAGAAAACAATTTAACGCTAACACAGAACAGGGATCGCATTCGGGACGCGTCAGACAGAAGCCGAGAAACCGAATGACAGCAGAAACAAAATGGCGTCCTTGCGTGTGACTTTTTTTAGCTTTGGCGAAAAGACGAAAAGAAAAAACACCCAAAGGTTACGAACACCTTCAGTGTTGCAATGAGCATATTTTTTTTACAGAGGAAATAATTGTTTTCCTATAAATTAAAAGTATATTGCAGCTATTCCAATTTTTTTCTTACTTAGTATGTATAGTTGTTACAGAAGTGTTACAAACCTGTATAAATGAAATTTTATCTATTTTTTTTACTTAAAATCATAAATAATCGTAATTGTCGATTTTGATTTTTTTTTATTAAAATGGTAACATCTTTGTTTACATTTTTGGCCTCTAATTAGGAATACTAGTTTAGTTATAAAATTAAAATTGGTGCAGAAACAAACATAAAATGTATACCAATAAATCATTTCAATTACATTTTGTAATGTGGTAAATCCATAATACTGGCTTCTTAGAAGGCAAAAACAGTAACTGGAATACTAGAAAAAAAGACTTTTTCCCTCATCAGGCCACTTGTTTTATTTTCTTTTGAAATTCTCTCTTTAGCTAAGAATTAAAACAAGCTTCGGGATAGCATGAGAACAGAGCACATGTTGAATGTAAATATTTAAACACTATTATTTTAGCTGATAGTATGTAAATAAAAATACATGTGGGACTGTTTATGTTTATTAACTGTTTATAATATTAAAGACATATTGTTTAGATTTTATAAACATGATAAATAATTACTAAGAATATTGCATGAAATATGGAAATATGGAAATAGAGAATTTATATATGAATAATTTTCTTTATTTTTTCAAATGATGCCAGTTACTTTTGTGAAAAACTGGCAGGAGTATGGCTTATCTTGTTTGATAAGTAAACAGAGATAAGCATTGGCAAAGATGAATAAAATCTTAAGGATACGTAATTTGGCGATTTTTACTAAATAATATTATCATAACGCGTAGAAGTAATTTTGTTATAAATAAACCTGAGCTTATAAGTTCAGGAACTGGAACTAAGACATATTCTTCTACAAAAAATTGGCATTATAGTAAAGTTGCATTGGTTAATTATGGGATTTATTTTATAATAACCGCGTTCGATAAATTGTAAGTAAATAAATGGAGAGTATCAGGTGATAAATCTTAGAAAGTTATCACCTGACGATAACCTAACGCTATCATGTCTCAATGTTTCGCCTTGTTGTAACAAAACTAAGTGATAATTTGTGAAAATTATTATGTTTCCACTTCGAATAACAAATAATAATCCCTATAAATTGTTAACTACAATAAAAACCCTAAAATATAAGCCAGAAACATACGAAATACATACCCTTATAAATATACTGTGGATATCAATTCGTCCAAAAGTCCACCGCAAAAATCCATTGTCACTGAAATTCCACACAATTCACAGGTTCCACTAGCACATCACCACTTATTTATTATAGTTTCACACCCGCGCAAATGATAAAATTCAGTTTCTTATTGACATAAACACAAACTCCGCGTCCGCCATATGCGGTGCGTTCTGCATATACGGTAGACCCAAAGTTTTGTTCACGCTTTCACTTCAACCGGCACAAAAAAAATAGAAATTTTTAAGAAGATAACTATCATGCGAATTACGCAACACATTCTATCTTCATAGTATTATAGGACAAGCTAAATTTAGATAACCCTGCACCTATATTTATTCAGTATTTTATAATTTTATAAAACATAACTGTTGTCAAACTTTTACGAGAGAATATTCAGAACGCTCCTCAATATTCGGCTGCCTTCACGCCTATGCGATGAACGCGCGAACTTCACTCAGCTTCAATCCCGACGAGCTTTGATTTCGATTTACGGAAGAGTACGGCTACATGTATGAAAGAGATAGAGAGCGTTGTACTTTTCAAGTCAACGTCCTCAGTGTACGAACTGCATGAAATTGACCAACATTCGCTATACTGTGGCATTTTCTCTTGTAGATTTTCTTAGGTAGTAGTACGTAGGTAGTAGGCGCTGGAAAATCATGTGTAGGAACTTTCATCAGAGGACGGTACTTACAGTAACTGTAGTATACGCTATATTATGATGGTAAGAGATGGGCCCAGATTTAAGGCTTTATATTTATTCAGGTTTTAAGTAAATAATTATATTGTCGGTACTTACTTAAGTACCTATTTGGATTTTCCTTCCCTAATATCTCTTTTCATCTTTTCATTGACCTTGAAAACCGGAGTGAAAATGAAAAGTAAGTACCTAAGTAACTTAAATACCAAAGTTTCTTCTGCGGTTGCTGCAATTTATTATGAACCTTTAGGGTACTTCACTAGGAAGGTAGGTAGGTACTTAATGTAAGTAGTATAACAGGAAGTGGAGTTTCAAAGAGCGCGTTTAAGCCAATAAAAAGCAAGTCGCCGCCTTCGCCGCATAGTGAATGTCCTTGACTTTTCAGCAAAGAAAAGTGGACCTTGAAGTTTTCACGTGCGTAAGTATATTTACGCACCGATTTATTTTGCGTTGTTTGTGTTGATATACGTAGGTATGAACTATACGCAGAATCATGCATTACTGCGTTTTATAATTTAAAAATCCTGAAAAAGGTACTAAATAAACTACCCCTACCTATATGTTTCTAGTTTTCTTTTTAGTTATACTTCAGTTCTAAAACCGATTGTGTAATTAAAAACTGGATGATTCACATTAATTATAACTAGATATACCTACATAATTAATAGACCTTTACGTTACAACTTTACATAAATGAATGTATACTTGCATTAGAGAATTGTTTGAAATATATATACCCAAGCAGCTTGACTCAAAACAGATTATTTAATCATTTAGTGAGCGGGTTATTACCTAAGTATGTACGCCAGTACTTTACGTAAATTATAATATAGTCAAAGTTCAAAGTATTTATTTTTAACTTTAGGGATATTTACATCACCTAATAAGTCAGTTACATAATATTCTTCACTGGCGACGGCGAGGTGACGAGTTCAAAAATTTGGCTGTCTTCTGTGGAGAAGGACTCGGCGGAAGAAACTCCACAGGCGTTGTACCTTTCCAAACTATTTTTCCATGAATTATTATTTTATACAAATTTATTAATATAACAAAGAGTGCAAACAAAATATACAATTAGAGGAAGGCAACTAGTCAAAGTAGAAAAATTAACTATATGTGTGGACACCTCACACACCACGGCCATCTGACCCCAAACTAGGCAGAGCCTGTACTCGGGTGTCGGACAGCTGATATGCATACATATTATTATGTATATGTATAACATCCAGACACATGGCAAACACAAGTGCTCACTCATCATACGAATGTTTGTCCTGGGCGGGATTCGAACCAGCGACCCTGTGCTTTGTACGCAGGCGTACTACCAACTAGGCTACGGGGCGGTCGTTTATTCTCAATTTATTCTGCAGTGTTGTTTTAGAGGTGCAAAGATGTTTAAAATAATTCCATCTTATCTCCTCGAAGTAGAGATGTAGGTGGCAAAGTATAGAATCAATATTGAACAGTATTTCAACTATTACCTGCTTATAACCGGACCTACCCTCCAAATTCAAACAAAGCAAGGAATCCTGCGAATGTGTTAGTATTCGCACGCACGCCGCGCCGGGTGCATCAGCCTCAACCTATTGTGTTACTGCACCCATGGGAAATATGAGGCGAGAGTAGGTTGGGGCTAACTGTACCGCTACCATAAGTTTTCATAACGAGGCCTATTCTGTCTCAAACTGATTTAGTAGTCAACCTACAGTGCTCAATGTTTTTCATTTTCGCTTCGATTTTAAAGGTACTTACTTTATTGCACGCCAACTAAATACAGTAGGTACATGGACAATGGACAACTTATATAAAATTTAAACAACTTATATAAGATTTTATATGTTAAAAAATAATAAACCTGTAGTACTACTAGTAGTTTTAGATTATTACAAAAATTTTATGCATTCTTTATCCCACTTCAAAAAGTTTTCAATTCGATTGTATTTTTTTATGTTTTCGCCTTCACGCTTAAATCGTTTGTAAAACAATTGAATGAAAATTATTTTCGCGTAGTTTTCCATACTATTTTTATTGCTATCAGATGAGTAAAAAAACAGGAAATGTAACTAACGTCTCTCCTAAAAGTTAAAAGTAAGTATCTTCCGGCTAATATTACGATAAATTTGAACATAGTAGAGTCCTTTTACATTCTAAACTAGATGTTCGCCCCGCGGTTTCACCCGTATTAAAATTTGTTCGTGCAGAAATAAAGTACTTACTGTATATTCTATTCTATTCTACCGCATCTGTTACCTTCTTCTGTACTACCTTGGTTACTATTTGATATTCTGTGCCTTGGTGTTTTCAAAGAGCATAGAATACCAAATAAAGTCTAAGAAAACAAGGTCTTCTATTCGGACCACGTGAATGACACAAACGTACGTCATTTAATCCTTGTCTATCCTATAATTGTTAATAGAATAGAGAAGAAGACCATGACGAAATACTTAGTAAGAGTGAATAGGCATCTTCCGGGTGAGCGCGTTGCATGGTCGGCCACGTCGTCGCTTTCCACCAGCCATGTCCAATAAAAAAAAGTTATCCCACTCCAAAAGGCTCATACAAATTTGGTCCTAGCAATAAAGACACCACAAAAAACGAATATATTATCTTTACCTACCATATGAAGACATCAATAACTAGGTACAAAGTTTTCTTCCACCAGCAAGACGCCGATATTTTCTTGTCATACTTACCAAACACCTACAGAACTGAGTGCGCCATGCCCAAAACTTGGTGCACTCAACCCAGCACTCAACTATAGATAGAGTAGGAACTAAACTGAGAGACCGTCGGGTAGGCGGGTAGTTGTGGAAACTTGTGGTCGACGCTCCAATTTTCCCTTTACGAGGAAAGTTATTGCGTCATATACTTACCTACGTAAGGTAACAGTACATCATTTATCATTAGTTTATAAACTTAATTTTATTGTTGGGTATTGTTAAATTTGAATAGATTTCATCTTTTACTAATAAATAACATGTAATCATAAAAAAGAAACAGATTTTTATTATGAAATAAAAATAAATATTTCTTTCGATTCCACCGAAAAATTCAGAGCCACATCAAACCTTTTTGCTACGCTCTAATAGCAACCAGCCAGCCAGTAATACCCAGTGGGCAACAAATTATTTTTTTAGCTTTCTTTTTTTGTACAAGTTTTGATTATAAACGCGACAGTGTGTTTGTTTGTCCTTCTTTCGAAACTAATGAAAGGCTAAATAGACATAGGCTACTTACTTAAGCTACATTTTACCGAGGGAAAAAACCTCATTAACACGTCACAAAGTCGACTTAAAAACGCGGGCGTAACAAATAGTTCGTATCAATAGACATTTTGAGATTATGATACAAGAGTGAGCATCAAAATGTCGAATACCTATGTTACTTTTCCTTTATCATAAAAATCTCCCGAGCAATGGGGTCTCAATTCTCCCTCGGGGGCACTACAGTACACAGTGTTCGTAATTGCATCTACGCCCACCCTGTCGATATTGCCTGCACTATGCACTTGGTCTTTACTACTACTATATCAATGCATATATGATAGGTTTTATTTCCTACTAACTGTCCGGCCACCCGCGTTTTTTTTTTTTTCCAGTGGTTGAAAGTATCTCAGATGTTAACTGGGGATATTATAAGGAAGCTACCACCCTGCAACATTTTATTTAAATCGGTCCAACAACGGTTCCAGAGATTAGCGTGTACGAAAAGACAAACCGACAGACATGGGACATCTTTGGGAGGACATCTTTTTTCAAAACATGAAAATTCTCAAACTCTCATATGTCGGAATGTAGAATGTCTAGACCGAATTGGATCGTGCGGCTAGCTCATGAATGAAGTCTTGGGGTGGTTGCTTGAGAACCGCTGCTATACTTTGAAAGTCACTGAAACAATAGTTAAGTACTTGGGCGCAGAGCTATGACGCAATGCTATTCGGGAAGCAGTCCTTTCCCGTAGCCCATATGCAGCGCCCGCGCACGCGACCTACCCTTAAGAATTCATTATAGTCCAATTCATTAAATATTTTAATTTGAATCAACCCCTCTGAGAGTCTCTCACCGCTTATGACGACACATATATATTTTTTACTATTTTTTTAAATTTTATTTAGTAGTCAACTCAAATACATCTGGAGAAGCCCAAGGAGAAGAAGAGAGTTTTTGACCCCCCCTCCCGCCCCTGTAACGCATCGTAACGTTTTACGAGAAAATTGCGTTACTTAGTAGTTTAGTACTTGAACGCTCCCATTGTGGAATCTATCCAAAGTGGAATTTGTCCAAAGTGGAATATATCTAAAGTAGAATCTGTCAAATATGGAATCTTTCCAAAGTGGAATCGGTCCAAAGTGGAATCTGTCCAAATTGGAATCTGTCCAAATTGGAATCTGTCCAATATGGAATCTGTCCAGAGTGGAATCTGTCCAAAATGGAATCTGTCCAATGTGGAATCTGTCCAAATTGGAATCTGTCCAATATGGAATCTGGCCAGAGTGGAATATGTCCAAAGTGGAATTTGTCCAAAGTGGAATCTGTCCATTGTGGAATCTGTCCAAAGTGGAATATGTCTAAAATGGAATCTGTCAAATATGGAATCTGTCCAATGTGGAATTTGTCCAAAGTGGAATCTGTCTAATATCTAATTTGTCCAAAGTGGAATCTGTCCATTGTGGAATCTGTCCAAAGTGGAATCTGTCCAAATTGGAATCTGTCCAAAGTTGAATCTGTCCGTTGTGGAATCTGTCCAAATTGGAATCTGTCCAAAGTTGAATCTGTCCAAAGTGGAATCTGTCCAAAGTGGAATCTGTCCAAAGTGGAATCTGTCCAATATGGAATCTGTCCAGAGTGGAATATGTCAAAAGTGGAATTTGTCCAAAGTGGAATCTGTCCATTGTGGAATCTGTCCAAAATGGAATCTGTCCAAATTGGAATCTGTCCAAAGTTGAATCTGTCCATTGTGGAATCTGTCCAAAGTGGAATCTGTCCAATATGGAATCTGTCCAGAGTGGAATCTGTCTGGTTTACCTCAGCATACAGCTGAGCCATTTCCTTTGCGCAAACACCACAACATATACCCGTTCCTTTTGTGTCAAATTATTATGCTATGTTATATATAAGGTATATTGTTGTACAGCAATAAATATTATTTCTTTCTTTCTTTCTTTCTTTCTTCTGTCCAATATGGAATCTGACCAATATGGAATCTGTCCAAAGTGGAATCTGTCCAATATGGAATCTGTCCAGAGTGAAATCTGTCCAAAGTGGAATTTGTCCAAAGTGGAATCTGTCCAATATGGAATCTGTCAAAAGTGGAATCTGTCCAATATGGAATCTGTCCAATGTGGAATCTGTCCAATATGGAATCTGTCCAATATGGAATCTGTCCAATATGGACTCCAATGTGGAATCTGTCCAAAGTAGAATCTGTCCAATATGGAATCTGTCCAGAGTGGAATCTGTTCCAAGTGGAACTTGTTTAAAGTGGAATATGTCTAAAGTGGAATTGTCCAATATGGAAACTGTCCAATGTGGAATTTGTCCAAACTGGAATCTGTCCAATATCGAATTTGTCCAAAGTGGAATCTATCCATTGTGGAATTTGTCCAAAATGGAATCTGTCCATTGTGGAGTCTGTCCAAAGTGGAATTTGTCCAAAGTTAAATCTGTCCAAAGTGGAATCTGTCAAAATTGGAATCTGTCCAAATTAAAATCTGTCCAATATGGAATCTGTCCAGAGTGGAATCTGTTCCAAGTGGAACTTGTTTAAAATGGAATGTCTAAAGTAGAACTGTCCAATATGGAAACTGTCCAATGTGGAATTTGTCCAAACTGGAATCTTTCCAATATCGAATTTGTCCAAAGTGGAATCTATCCATTGTGGAATTTGTCCAAAATGGAATCTGTCCAAAGTGGAATCTGACCAAAGTTAAATTTCTCCAAAGTGGAATCTGTTCATTGTGGATTCTGTCCAAAGTGGAATCTGTCCAAATTGGAATCTGTTCAAAGTTGAATCTGTTCATTGTGGTATCTGTCCAAAGTGGAATCTGTCCTAATTGGAATCAGTTCAAAGTTGAATCTGTCCATAGTGGAATCTGTCCAAAGTGGAATCTGTCCAATATGGAATCTGTCCAATATGGGATCTGACCAATATGGAATCTGTCCAAAGTGGAATCTGTCCAAAGTAGAATCTGTCCAAAGTGGAATCTGTCCAAAGTTAAATCTGTCCAAAGTGGAATCTGTCCAAATTGGAATCTGTCCAAATTAAAATCTGTCCAATATGGAATCTGTCCAGAGTGGAATCTGTTCCAAGTGGAATTTGTTGAAAGTGGAATATGTCTAAAGTGGAATCTGTCCAATATGGAATCTGTCCAAAGTGGAATCTGTCCAAAGTTAAATCTGTCCAAAGTGGAATTTGTCCAAACTGGAATCTGTCCAATATAGAATCTGTCCAAAGTGGAATTTGTCCAATATGGAATCTGTCTAATGTGGAATCTGACCAAAATGGAATCTGAACAAAATAGAATCTGTCCAATGTGGAATTTGTCCAAAGTGGAATCTGTCCAAAGTGGAATTTGTCCAAAGAGGAATCTGTCCAATGTGGAATCTGTCCAAAGTGGAATCTATCCAAAGTGGAATTTGTCCAAAGTTGAATCTGTCCAAAGTGAAATCGGTCCAAATTGGAATCTGTCCAATATGGAATCCGTCCAGAGTGGAATCTGTCCAAAGTGGAATCGGTTCAAAGTGGAGTCTGTCCAATATGGAATCTGTCCAAAGTAGAATTTGTCCAAAGTGGAATCTGTCCATTGTGGAATCTGTCCAATATGGAATCTGTCCAATATGGAATCTGTCCAATATGGAATCTGTCCAATGTGGAATCTGTCCAATATGAAATCTGACCAATATAGAATCTGTCCAAAGTGGAATTTGTCCAAATTTGAATCTGCCCAATATGGAATCTGTCTAGAGTGGAGTATGTCCAAAGTGGAATCTGTACATTGTGGAATCTGTCCAAAGTGGAATTTGTCCAAAGTGGAATCTGTCCAATGTGAAATCTGTCCAAAGTGGAATTTGTCCAAAGTGGAATCTGTCCAATATGGAATCTGTCCAAAGTGGAATCTGTCTAATATGGAATCTTTCCAAAGTGGAATCTGTCCAGTATGGAATCTGTCCAATGTGTAATCTGACCAAAATGGAATGGGAAAAAACTATATTTGACATAATATATTATTCAAGGTGTTAGGAAAAGTATAATTAACCTTTAGTTAGACCCACCAAGTAATGTGTTAGTGACGTCCAAAGTACTAATCAAACTATATTTGGCATTTAATAACTATTTTAAAAATTATTTCAATCTGGCTTAACTTCACTTAAAACATGCAAACTATCACGTTGCGGTGATGCATAAAAATTAAAATGTATACTTTGTGAAACGACGCGACTTTTTTTTTTTTTTGTAAATTGACCTTTGCTTGTGTCGAAAAGGTACGACCAATCAAGCTTCACCGGACTTGACGCGACGTTGCCAAACCCAAAACTAGACAGTGTTTCTGTGTTATTGCCACGCGTGCGTTGCTACTTACTAAAAAAAAATCTTAAAATATGTATATTTTTTGTGTTAAATGTTACACATGTCACTAACGCAATACTGGGTATGAATAATAATGAGACTTTTCCTTACACCTAGTATAGTAAAGTTTTTTTTTATGCTTATGGCCTAGTAAACTGTGTGCCAGTGTCAAGTTTCATATAGTAAAGTTTCACCCAGAATAAAAATCTTTCATCCCTTCCACTTCGATTTTCGTAAAGATTTTTCTATTTTCCTCTCACTCCGGCCGTAGGTATGGGCACTGTAAAAAAAAAATGTTTTGATTCTCGGTCGTGGATGGTTGAGTGGTAGCAGAAACGTTAGGTTCGCTGTTTGTCTTTAATTTAATAACTTAACCAAACGAAACTCAAACATCGCCTATTTATTTAGGATTTTGTTTAAAAGAGACATGCAAATAATTACCTACCTAGTTATTAATTTACTTATACCTTCAACCTGCGCCTGTCAAATTACGAAATACCTCTCTCATGGAAAACAAACTGAATTTCAGTTGCTTTTCCCGTGGGAATATGATGATTCCTGCGACTAAATCGTTGTGAAAGAAGAAAACAAATGCTAATATAAATAATCACATATTTAGAATAAGAATACTAATTACTACTTTCAGCAGTTACCTACCTACTTTACAACGTCGATGCTCTATGTCATAGAAGATAGATTAATATAACATGATACCTATTATGTGTGTTCAAAACAATTATATAAAAAACTAAACCAAAAGAAATATGCCCAGTGCTGCAAAAATACGAAGTCACAATTCACTTAAACCGCCTGCCTGATATTCGAACGAACAACAATTGAATTAACTGCCGACAAATTAGCTAAAGAACTGTACGACCCATAAAGATTGCAAACGCTTTAACCTAAGTTAATCAACACTAAAATAGACCTTAAAACATAGACGTAGAGTGCTTAGCACTTGCTTACCTGTTGCTGACCGTGCAGCAGCTAATCTTTTGTTACGAGTACGGTCCGACGCCCGCGCCACAATGTTAATCCTGATACCTATTAGTTGCTAAATAAACCACTTAATACAAAGACGATTTGTACAAATCTACTGGTTTAACTACCAGCCTGTGGTTTTCAAAGTTTTCTTTAGAAGGATCTATTACTTATTGTTGTTATAAGTTTATAGAATATCGAGTAGTTTAGACGCGAATGTCTGTTAATATAGTGACCAACCGCAAAAATCTAAGTACTCATGTCAAGATTTTATATTTCTACGTTTAAGCAGGAATTGTATTTAGGACTGAAATCTTATTATTTCACTTTTGATTCGATTAGGGTTTATTAATTAAACATCATTATAATTTCAGCTGAAGAACGTCCAGTGCTGAACAATGAGCTCGGAACTCCTCAAGAACTATTCTTACATGGTCCGTCCGTATTCAGAGATCACATAAGACCATAAAGTCGTTGCCCCTGGTTGAGAACCTGCCTACGGCGCTGGTCCTTACAATGCACGGATTAAAAACCCTATCTGCCCCCGTAGCGGTCATCCTTTTGCCGTTGAATTATTTTAACTTTACGTATCTATCCAAGAGTAGGTATATTTTAGAGGGTCCTATTTTAGGGATAGTAAAGTCTATAAATAGCATAACAGGGCTAAACTAATGTTTTTCTAATTCATGATGAAACTCTACAACTCTCTTCAAGGAACACAGGTTTAAAGAAAACCTTAAACAATTTTCACGAACTCGGGTCATGCTCAATAATGTTGTCACCACTCAGTAGAAAAATATTTTTCTATTCAAAACTGCAACCTGCTCCTTCGTTCTGAACCAAACCGTTTAATACAAGGTCAGATGAGAGTATGAACTGAGTTGCATGGTCATTCAATATATCTTTAAAGCCCTACTATTTGCAAACTCCAATACATCCGCCACAAACCGGACCACGGCAAATCGCGCCAAACCACATTGAAAACAAAATGGCGCTATGACATCAGCTGTAACCGCTTCGCGCGCTTTCCACATTTCCGCCAAATGGGGGCATTACGCGCGCTCATGTCGCTGTCACCATGAAAACTGTCTGCTAATGGAACACACTGTTAAATTGTAATACATTGCCGCTTAGGTACTATTCTGACTGTGTTTAAACCTGACCAGAAAAATAAAAAATCTCTGCTGGGGGCGCCATATGTATATTTTTATGTTTATGGCAACTTAATTGTAAAATTAGTTCCATTGAAATTCGGCTGTAGGGCGAGGTTTTTAATTTTTCATATCGGGCTTTAGAGTACCTACATTTTCAATAAAAATATTCAACCGAATCTTTTCTTTAATATAAGAAAGATTGTATACTCAACTCGACATTAAAATTTCAGCAGGAAAAATTAGAAAACAACACAGGTAATATAACACCATTCATTTTTTACTGTTCTTTTGCTTAAATTAAAAATCTAAGTAAATATTCTGAATTTCATTAATTTATAAAAATACTAGCGACCCGCCCCGGCTCCGCACGGGAAGGGAAATGGTTATTGTGGGTTATCCTTAAGTATATTATGCATGTATTTATACATATAAACCTTCCTCTCGGATCACTCTATCTATTAAAAAAACCGCATTAAAATCCGTTGCATAGTTTTAAAGAATTAAGCATACCTACATAGGGATATAGGGACATAGGGACATAGGGACAGAGAAAGCGACTTTGTTTTATACTATGTAGCCTGCCTGCCTACCTACATTTTCCACACATTAACCCACCAATGGAAATAGAAGAAATGCGAATGTCAGTTACCGTCGCTGTTTTGTTCAGCGTGAAAGGGTTATTGTCATTTGGAAAGGAGCTCCGGATCCGGAATTGATTCACGCCGCGCCGACGATGATGGAACAATGCGGATGCGTTTAACTGAAGTGTTCTCCCGCTCTGCACATGGCACCTTGAACCGTTATTCCTATCTGTACTGTGTGAGCGAATTCTAAATTCAAATGTTAGAGTCTGTGCGGAAAGAGAATAGGCTTGGCGAAAAACGGAACTAACATAGATTTACAGATTTACTAATAATAAAACAAAAGACAGACAGAATCGGAAATCATTAACATGGTTTTATTTAAGCAATAAAAATATCAAGATGTTACAGTTAAGCTATAATGTGTTGCCAGTATGACAAATACGGTAGAAAAGCACTACTACGCCCTCAAATCTACATCCCATTCTCTTTCCGCACAGACTCTAGTCAATTTTTAGGGTTCCGTAGCCAAATGGCAGAAAACGGAACCCTTATGGATTCGTCATGTCTGTCTGTCCCTCCATAGGTCACAGCCACTTTAATCTGAAACTATAAGAACTATACTGTAGTAACTTGGTGAACCGCATGAAGATTTTGATACAAAAATAGAATACAAACAATAAATTTTGGGAGTTCCCCATACTTAGAACTGAAATTTTTTTTTTTCATCAAACCCATACTTGTTGCCGTTTGATTGGTGTGACTTAAGGCGACTAACTACATGCAGGGTCAAGGAGATCGACTAAATAAGGCCTATTCACCCTGATTCATAGAAAGCTTGAATAGTATTTACAGCGATGATTAAATTTATGTACTCGTAAACAAACATATTACGCGGTCGTAAAGAAAATTAAACGACAGCACTTAATTTTTACATGACAAGAACCTATCCAAACCTCTGAAATTTAATATCGAGCTATTAATTAGACGATGTTAAGTTGTCTCTTAACAATATTAATCTCCACGGGAGCCACTTATAGGATGGGAAAATTATAACATACAGCCATCTTTGTCAAAGCGCTTCGAAATTCAAATTCAAACAGGCGTGTGTTCAAAACAGTGTTAAACTTGGTTGAGTAGTTCGCGTTTAGTTGTCGAGGTTGTCGGGGTGGCGTGACATGACATGTCACACAACAGAGTAGGATGTCTCGCCTTAGGCGCTTGTCATGCACGATGTCAAGCGCTGCGTCATGTCTGGTCTGGTAAGGGATTTCGTACTATAGCAGCCTATGTCTTTAGCTGGACTAAGGCCTATGCCTTATTCGGGAGATGTCTTGATTAAGTTTGGCATGCGGGTTGTGGAATATTAGAGTTTTATTTGCTAACGCAGTTGTATAAAACGCACACGAAGACTTGGGTTATTGTAATTTTAAGCAGGAAATCAGAAAGACTTGGGCACACTTGGGTTATTCTAATTTTAAGCCGGAAATCACACTCATGCTACGAAACGAATTAATTTCCAAATTCCAACGTAAAGCCAGTGCCTACTCTAAATACAGCGAGGAATGAGTTATTTTAAGGCATTTTAAATAAATTTTATTAAAAAAAAAACAAATATACTACACGCATCAGACCGACTTTATGTGCAGTTGCAGTTCGTTAAACATCTAAGTCTTTCTTTAATTTATTTGTTAATTGTCGTGCAATCTAATTTTTTGTATAAGGTATAATAAAATTACATCAGTCACCAATCAAATACAAAAGTATAAGTCTAAAAAGACGGAAAACACACGGTGTCGCTTGTCGCGCCGAACTGTCCCTAATATTATAAGAACAGGTATATGAAACCCTGATTTCAGGGTAGGCTCGAGCCCCTCGGTGGGGACATATTATTATGAGCTGTCAATGATACGAAATCCACGCGTTACCTTCACGCGGACTCAAAAAGCAACATTCCGCCCTCGACTAACCGCGCCGTGTATTTTTCACCTTGCTCGAATTGGCAGACGTTGTACAAAACTTCAATCTTCGTCATGTCACCGGGGTGCTTTTAAGGAGTGCCCTTGCCAGACAACAATCACCCTATAACAATATCATGCCTAGTAATAGATCGCTTATAATGCAATTTTCAAGGCCTTTGAGCCCCATTACCGACCGCATTTGTCAAGATTTAGTCTCAAACCATTTATTTAATGAAAAAGAAGCCGACCCAAATACCCTCCGTCGGAATCCTCTTATCGGTAAAACATTCAAATTAAATATCCGCAGTAATGACGTTCGCTTTCAGTCCTAACCGAAGGAAAATGGCTGGGAGACCCTTAATAACATTAAATCGTCAGACAATAACACCCTTGAATCATTTCGAAGTCGAAGCCGGAGTAAATTACATGTCAAATGCTTGGAAATCCAGAAATATTCGTCGATAATTTTCCAACGTCCCTCCCCTTCTTTTGGGGGAAAAAGCCTCCAAGCCCCCTCTCTTCCGCGGGCCGATGACAAGGATATCTAAATGTCATTATAAGTTTTATTTCTCGCCGTTTGGACTACTTTTCTGCAAACGAAGCATTTAAACTTATAACCCTGTTGCAGGCAATTTGAAATGAATGTTATTAAAATGCATATGCACATTCAAATCATAAAACTTCATACCGAAAGCATGTTTGAAAATAACGCTCAGTGTTTGAGGGAAACTCTTCGTGTCAGCAATTCTTTTAAAACCAAACAAAAAATATACGCTCTCTCGCTTTGATGCTTCGAGAAATTAGAGATCCCTCAAAATGTCTTTTCAAAAAATATTTTAATCAACGCCCGCGGTGTTATTCATTCAGCGATCCCCCCCAGAGCATTTTGGTATTCATTCTATCTAAAAGGTGTACAGTTGTGCAAAGCGTGACTTTTATATAAATATGTTTTTATACGGTTCCCAATAGAGATAATCTTTCAAATACTACAACAATACAATACTGAAACCTCAACCTGTCGAAAAGTATCGCCCAGATTTCCACGCTTTTAGATTACACTCGGGTTGAGCACAGTTGTTATTAGTTACACAGGTGAACGCTGCTGGTGTTTTTACCTTTAGTCGTCTCATACAACACCCGAAAAATATTTGAGTGGGTCTAGACTCCATTTCTGAGCTAAAAACCACACGGAACATTACGCTAAAAAAGGTTAGGTTTGGAGCGTGATAACAGCTCATTATGTCCCCACCGAGGGGCTCGAGCCTACCCTGAAATCAGGCATAGGTTTGGAGTACTCGATACAGAACCTGTGACCACAAACTACTAAGAAGTACTAGGGTACCTGTGACTAAACCAACGAGCATGCATGCACACTTTTTTCATACCTGACATCGTAGCAAGAGGAAGAAAGTGGTCTCTGAGAGGTTTTATGTTTTTTGTGAGTTTTTAAGAGGTTTTATGTTATGTATTACCCAAAACTTCTAAATGTAGAGCAAACGATTACGTTTACAGCTTAAATAATAATAAGGCGTAGTCGCGTAAACGACATCATTAAATGCTGTATTCAATAAAGCATATTATGTTCACATGTTCACGCTTGGGGGCGATGAAAATATTGAGTTTACAAGTACTTAAAAGTTGCGATACACACAAGCTTGCCGACATAAAGCGTAATTGGTGGTTTTGTTGACAGGCAAGAAAAAATGTTTTCATAAAACCCAGCCGCTTGTTTGTATTAGTCTGAGCTATGTCTAACGTCATGCAATAATTGATTATAGTACTTACTTTTATATGTTAAGAGTTTTTATATTTAATACAATTTTGTTCGATTTCGTAATTATTATTTATAGATATGTTATTCAACTTGGTTTTTCTGAAAATAAAGTTATTACGATCTGTATTATCTCCTTCTAAAAATAACAAGAGCAATGAATCCTTTATACTCTTTTTTTCTAAAAATGTAACTCTCTTACATCTACGTAGAGCTTTGTTTAGACGAAAAAAAAGCAACGACTATCATCTCGTTTGTAAATTTAAGTTCGTGTATGATCTCTTTCATGAAAAATTTAGAGTGTCCTAACAAAGCCTGCACCCGAGGATGCTGTTATTTATTCAAATTTATACAGCGTCGCTCCATCGGGCATGCTCCCGGCAATTTGCAGAAAGAAAGAGAAGCGTTTATATATGTAGATAGATAGAAAGAGAGACCAAATCATAAGTGTTAATGTGGAGCCAAGTTGCCTTTGTGCAATTATTGAGCCGGCCGGATATTTAAATGTAAAAGAATTTTATTCTGCGCGAACACAAGCTCAGCTAGCTTCTCTTGTCGTAATATTATTTAAAAACAAGTGTATTGGTATTTCTGTCGTGTAACTGTTTCATTAATATCAATAGGTTTTTATTCTTATTATTTTTTTATATTTATTTTTATTCATAATCATTGTTTAGATTTTTGTGTAGGTTTTAAATATATTTTTAATCTTGCATTAGCTGTTCCTTGAGCGGCGATATAATAAAAAAATAAAAAATCTGCTGAGGTAGAGGCTCTGGCTACGCAATCAGAAAGAGATCGCCGCCAGTAGAAACAAAAAACTAATGCTAAAGGTTGTTACTGACTGTTGTCCAGCAGTAAAACAATAAATGATGAAATGCCGATATATTGTTGTGACATTAATATGTGCTGTTTTTGCGAACTTCATAGGTTCTTTACAAACAGTGACTTTACAATTCTATAATATGAGACGTTCCACGTGTAAAGGTATAATGCGGATTTTATTACGAAAATAATCTTTTTGGATTTGAATAGCTTTTGAGTTGAAGAATACAGGGATATGGATATCAATACCAACCATGAGGTTCCTTTTCCCGTGGAACGTCACATAATATATGTTTTGCTCTATTTCAACAGAAATGAATTGGCATCTCTACGAACTTGGCCCCTGCACTGCACCGTACAGTTAGAGAGATGATTCACCACCCCATTATGACGTATGTTTGATGGAACTAAGTAGTGTGGTAGAGGGAGGAAATAAAAGAATAGGTAGGAATTTGATATGACAAAGACACCCCTTTTTAAATAGGAGTGTCTGTGGGATTTTACAGACAAAGAAATAAATCAGGAATGGTTTTAAATTACAAAAGTTCAGTAAGAATAGATGGGTCTTAATTATTTGCGACGGATCTGATTAATTGTAGGTTTTCAATATAATGCAAACTCTAATCATATTTTTATTAAAATACTGCTCTAGCTGCAGCGCAGAAATAATTTCATTTCCTAATAGAATAGATCGTCACATTCTTTTGCAGGTTTTTTTTTTAAAAGCTTCAATTTAAACTCTTTAATACCTAAATAGTAATAATAATCCATAAATTTATAACTTGTAGTTGCAGCTCTTAAATTCCTTCGTCACTAAATAATTCGATTGACAGAATTATGGGTTAATAGCAAATTTTTGATAAAAGCGGTTCAATACCAATTCAAGGTATTTTTTAACAAAATTTCTAAATAGTAAAAATAACCCTAATGCTTCTAACTGCAGTCCCTAAATTTCTTTGTCCTGTTTATCATATTCATTGAACATCAACAAATAGAGTTTCAAAAAACCGTTTCAATAGAACATCCAGGCACTTTTTAATAAAATTCCTAAATAGGAATAATAGCCCTTATGTCTCTAGCTGCAGCCCATAAATTCCTTCGTCAGTTCATCATGCACGGTCGCTCGTATATTCCAACAAGCTGTGAACATAATTGCTTTTGTACTGAGTGCCGGAAGCCGGAAGTCTCGTGCTGGATTCTGTGCAGAATTTGTGTGCTTTGCTCTATTAATGTGGAAAATATTTTTGTTTTTTTGCATTTTGAAATACTCAACATTGCTCAATATGCTTAGCGAGAAAAATATAAATGCCTATAAATAATCCATTTATTTAAATGGCAGTACAGGAATGCTATTCTGTAAAAACAAAATCGAAAGTCACGCGTGAATTCGCAAGTGAGATTATGATTTGGTATTCTGTAACTTATGTAGTGCGATGCTAGCGCCTCCACGTGAGAGTGGCGGCGAGATGAACTGTTTCAAGTGAGATTTTGACGTTTCCTAATAAAGTACCTAATACACTGTATTGTACAATACCTATGTAATTTATTTTGAATTTAAATTTTCAAAGTATTACTTCCTAGCTTCCCGCCACGGCTCTGCCCGGGTTAACAGTTTTTCCTGTGGGAAAGAGGAATTTAGTCTATGTTAGCGGGGGATAGTATAGCTTCCCAACAGGAAAATAATTTTTGAAATCGGATTAGTAGTTTTGGAGCTTATTCAATACAAATTAAACAAACAAATAATAACATTTTTTCTTTTTAATATTAGCATAGATAATTTCAATTTTAGTAGGAATCATTTTTAGAGGTACATTATAACATTAACTTACTGAATATCTTTATATAAATAAAAGTTAAAATTATTTTCCATATTTTTTATTAATATAATTAACGTAGTATATTCCAAAATATTGTGTAGTCTAAAAGGCCTTTTAAAACTCATCTTTCGACTCATCTTTCACTTCGATCGTAAACTCACATGTATGTATTTCGGTATTCTGTAACTTCTAACAAGCTCAAGCGATGTGAGGTGAAAATCAAAAACTTTGACAAGTTCTAGTGATGCGGTTAATCTTTGCGCTTTTAAAATCGATGTGTCATTCTAATTTTATTCGTCTAGTTACAAAGTTTTCGGCTTAATATTATATCTTAGTATAATATACAATAATCATTGAGCTACAGTCAATGTTTTTAGAAATAAAATATAAAAAATTACATAGTTTTTATGGAAAGAGTTTTAAACTTTGAGATTTAAACATCAATCATGTTGCCTCTCCTTGTAGTAAAAAAAGTTTGAAACGTCGACTTGAAGGGTGATGAAGTGTTTTTTTTTGTGTTATTTAATTTCAAATTCATTGCGATATTTGAATTAAACGTAAGTATTTTAAGTTTTTTACAAGTGCATTATTACTATAGTTATCAAATAGCAGTGTCGTCATTAATAAAAAATAATTGTAAATTATAGCATGGAGTCGCGCTCTACGCACCCCTCAGCCGCGCAAGTTGAGACCTTGATCCAATTTTTGGAAGCCAACCACTACCTGGCTAAGGGCTACTCAAGGAATTCGGGAGCGAAAAGACGATCCAATTTAAAATGGGAGGCTCTGAAAAAAAAACTGAATAGTGTTTGTGGATCGATCAAAACCAAACAAAAATGGATAAAGGTATGAGAGAGAAGTTTATTTTTCTTATATACGCTTTTTGTGGCTGAAAATTTTTGTCTAATTATTTCTTTTCTGCAATTAATAAACGTGGTTTGTTTCAACTTTAAGACAGTATTAGACTGATAAAAAAATGCAGTTTGTTAAAAAATCCGCAGCTAGAAATGCTGCTCGCCGTAGAACTGGTGGTGTGCTGGAGGTTGTGCCTAAAATAAAATAAGATACGTTGGACGTGTTGGTCCACTTCTAAGCCAGGAACAATACAAATAAGTAAAAAGCAAAGTAGTATTACACATTGTTAATTTATTTAATTTCAGAGCCACGCAGTCGCAGAAGAGGGCTTATTCGGTCTCCTCCATCCCAGCGCCGGTCTCATTTTGAGAGCCTTACCGAGAAATTTCTCAGGGTGGAGGAACAGCGCTTGGAACTGGACCGTCGTCTCATAGTGGTTTTAGAGCAATCTGGCGAGCGAGAACGCTTGACAGCGCAAGCGAATATAGTACTGGGAGAAGGCGTAAAGGCTCTTGCCGAAGCTATTAATTCTAGGCAATAAAGTGTTGTTTAATATTATAATGTACAATATTATTATAAGTTAGAATCTAGAGCGCCATACTCATTTATTTGTACAAGAAGACAGCGAAATCGACCTTTCAGTACTGAAAAGGTCCTTTTAACAGTATTTCGCGCTGTTGCATTTAGTTTGTTATAATATCCATCAGGAGTATTTTCCTCAGCTCCAAGAACTGGAGTCATCATGTATGTTCGTTGTGCGTACCCAGAATCCCCTGTAATGTATAAAGTAGATATTTGTTTCTGAATAATGTTAAATAATTTTCATTTATAATTATTAAAATAATTATTTACCTAACAGATATACAACTTCATCAGAGTTTGTCAGGTCCTCCAAATGGTTTTTTAATAGGCTGTTATTAAATATAAAGCTGTCATGACTAGCACCACAGAGGCATCGACATGCAGTATATTTAAATCAGCATCAACAATCTGTAACAAATAAAATAACATTACGCTTTCCGCCCCGCGGCTCCGTCCGCGTTAATAATTTTTCCCCGTATGGATGAGGTACTTTCTCGCACCAAAAGATAGCCTATTTGTTGTTCAAAAGTATAAGCTATATTTTTGTAAAGTTTCATCAAAGTCCATTCAGTACTTTTTTCGTGAAAGAGTAACAAAGATCCATCCATACATAGATCCTCACAAATTTTCGTGTTTATTATTTTATTAGGATAGGATAGGATATCACTAAAAATGTTGTAGTATTAAGTTTATATATGTAAATATTAAATTCTTGGATAATAAACTTGTTGTTGTGTTTGTTCTTACTATACAATTTACTTACCACTTGAACATTCCATGCATGAGTGACGCATAATTTTCCCAAACATCGTCATTCTGCCATCATTAGAAGTGTGCTACATAGAAAACCGACCCCCTCTTAGTAACAGCAACTAAGAAAAGGGGGTCAATTGTCCATGCAAATGACCGTACAATAGCGTTACGTGCCCGACACCCTAGTGGAATGCAGTGAATGAATGTACTCGTACCCTTGCGACAATAAAATCTTTCTTCATCATCTTTAGGTCTCACAAGGGTTACAAATGTTAATGCACATAGTAACTGAAATAAAATTTGTAATATATTTTTACATTGAAAATTTAATTTTCTTCATTATCGTGTAGGTATTACCTACTTAACAGGCATAACAAGCAAACCTTGATCCTTGTGGATAATCCTTTTCCTTTTCGCCTTGTTTCTCTTAGTAAAGGCGCTATATCATTTTCTACTTGTTCAATTAGATATTCGGTGAGACGATAAACATCGACATATTCATCCGCCCTGGCAAATAGAACAAGGTTTCGCAGGATTTGCGCTTGCCGACGACTCCTTGAAATATCTATTTTGTAAGCTTCCTTTAATAAGCAAATCTTAGAAAATGAACGAGCCATCTAAAACAATCGCAAACTTAAATTAAAATTATAATTATAATTTAACTATAACTTCGTATTGTTTTCTGCACTTATTTCTTGATATTTTACGATGCTTACCGAAGCTTTCTTCCCAAATTTATAACAAACACACAAATTAATCTTCTTTCACATCTAAATCCGTAACAAAAAAGTTGGTGAGAATTTTGACATGTAAAATCGAAAGTGAGTTGCGATGTGAAACGTGAGATGAGGGCGAAATCCTTACAGAATACCATTTAACGTCAAAAATCTCACTTGAAATAGTTCATCTCGCCGCCACTTTCACGCGGTGGCGCTAATATCGATCTACAGAAACAAACTTTATTAACTACACGGATAGGCAAAATGTTTGATGTTTATACATCCAAGTTTTAAATTTTTCCAAAAAACTATGGACATTTTTACATTTTATTACTTAACTTGCTTTCCGCCGCGGCTCCGCCCGCGTTAATAGTTTTTCCCGTGGGAATGAGGTATTTTCCCGCGGTAAAAGTTAGCCTATATTCTTCCGCAAGGTCTATTCTATCTTTGTGCCAACTCCGCCCGCTTACAGTGCAAGTTAAATAAAAGCTTTTAAAAACATTGACTCTTGCTCAATGATTGTATTTAAATATAATATTAAGCCGAAGAGTGTCTAATTAGACGAACAAAATGAGATTAACACATCGATTTCAAAAACGCAAAGATTTACCACATCTCTAGGTCCCGCCAAAGTTTTCGA
The DNA here is from genome assembly GCA_948473455.1 of Teleiodes luculella. Classification (NCBI taxonomy): domain Eukaryota; kingdom Metazoa; phylum Arthropoda; class Insecta; order Lepidoptera; family Gelechiidae; genus Teleiodes; species Teleiodes luculella. Next base: position 12,059,533 of record OX419593.1, read on the forward strand.
TTATCACCTCACCTGTCTTGAGCTTACAGAATACGAAAAACCGTAAGTGCGAATTTACGATCGAAGTGACTGTGAAAATCGAAGTGAAAAGTGAGATGAGTTTTAAATTTTACAGAATAGCATTGCAGCTCACAATACGCATACATATTCCGCCAAACTGCTAAGAAGTTCGGTGGCAATGGCACCCTTGATAACATTATGTTTGTAAGAAATTTAATTTGCTCCAATTTTCTTAAAATTTCGTATAACACTCTTGGACATGATTAATAGGACCCGTATATTGGCGTTTTTTAAAATTAGTAAAAAAAATATATAGTTGCAATGTTTTTTGTAGTAACAAAATATTCACAACAAGTATTTAGGATTTGGCTACAACTAGGTTTAGCCGATATGATAACGGATAAAACTAGGTGTAGCTGAAAACGATCGGTTAATTCTAGTTTTATCCAACCACCCCAGGCTACACCTAATTTTAGCCGGCTAAACCTAGGTTCAGCCGCACTTCGGCTTTTAGCCGTAACATATATTTGATATTTGATCAAAGTTCTGCAATATAGAATACTAGCGACCCGCCCCGGCTCCGCACGGGAAAATGGTTATTGTGGGTTATCCTTCAGTATATTATGCATGTATTATACATATAAACCTTCCTCTTGAATCACTCTATCTATTAAAAAAAAACCGCATCAAAATCCGTTGCGTAGTTTTAAAGATTTAAGCGTACAAAGGGACATAGGGACATAGGGACATAGGGACGGAGAAAGCGACTTTATTTTATACTATGTAGTGATTTATATTGTACTGTGTTCTAGATGGTTGTTTTTACGTTTCAAAATTGGAGCATTTATTCTGGTGATTCCAGCATATTTTACTGTTATATAAAAGCAAGGGGTAAACCAAATTATTTAGGGAAACTTCATCAAAAGCCCCTGTCACCTCACCCGCGATCTCCCAGCAAAGGGTTGGCAACAAACTTCGGGGCATCGGGTTCATGCCTAATTAATTATAAAGGTTTGACTCAAATAATAAATAGGCGACTTTAAACATTATGTTCCCCGTTTAACAAAACTCATGCCAATGTCATTGCAATATGTTATTATGATTTTGTATACAATGTTTAACCCTCGATGAAAAAGAGGAGTGTTATAAGTTTGACGTGTGTGTCTGTCTGTCAGTCTGTGGCATCGTAGCTCCTAAACAGATGCGCCGATTTCGATCTAGCTATTTTGTTTGCAAGGTGTCGCAATCGTGAGTGTTCTAAGCTATGATCCAAGAAAATATCTTCAGCTATTTGAAGATTATCAGCTCTTTTCTAGTTGTTGAAAGTATCAAGTAACGGTTTTTTTTTTTTATTTAATGTTCTTGAAGTAAAGCTGATGTTATGTAAATAAAATTAATTTGGAATTTATAGAAACATTTATGAAATTGCGTTAAAAAGACGCAAAGTATGATATAAAGTTTATATGACATATAGGTTTATATTATAAATGTGTACAAAAGCGCAGAAGTATACATATAAATAGTACTACTACCTGACCGTTAAAGTAAGATAAGTTCGGTGGGTAGTAAAACTTGTTACGTCCGAAACAGAAATGAAACTGTTTCATTTTATATTTCCCTTCCCACCCTCTCAGTTTGTCAATCCTTTATCCCATTCTTTGAACAAACGCTGTGCAAAATAATAAAATGACTGTGCTTCACTCACACTGAAACGTTACAAAGTACAGTTAAAGTAGAAAAAAAGGCTGCATGTACGTCCAATACATAAATTCCGAGGTTTTTTACAGTTCGCTATGAAACTTCTGCCGTAACAAGAATCTGCCGTAACAAGAATCTGCCGTAACAAGAATCTGCCGTAACAAGAATCTGACCAAACCTGAATCTGTCCAAACCAGAATCTGTCCAAACGCGAACGAGGGTTTATTTTCATTTGCGGATCTGACGTTTTAAACTTGGAGTAAATAAAGCAACACCATCTTATAAGCTAATATTATAGCAACTTTGAGTCGCCGGCAATTTCCGATAAATTAATCTTGGGAAGGAAAAGTGGGATGTAATGTAGGTCACATCGGAACGAAATAAACTTCTTACAGCCTTCAAGCTTAGTATTCAAGCCGAGAAGTAAAATGTGGTTGATGTGGGTACGATATTTACTTTTACTAAGGCTTTCTCTCGTAGAGTAAGAGTCTCTTTGATGTGGGAATCGGGCCGCCATTGCTTGGTTTGACTTTTCAATAGGAAAAAGTCGTCGCTGAAGTGAAGCCATGTTTGTTTTCGCTTTATTGTTTGGTATCTAAAGGACCCGGCAGCTCATGTATAAAAAAAAAATAATAGGGACAAATCGTCTAATCAAAAGTACAGTAGCCAATACATGTTGACCTTGAGAATGCCCGTATTCCGTAGCGGTAGGAGTGAGTTTCGTAGTGCGAATGTCCAACCGCATGTGCTGGTTTCTATACCTATATATGGGATCAAGCGACTCCTATGACTAGTTTTTGAGATAGAACTAATTATAATTCTTCTTGCTCCTTATATACAGTAGCCAGCAGATGTGGCTGGATATGTTGACCTTAAGAGCGCCCGTATTCCGTAGTGGTACGAGTGAATTTCGTAGTACAAATGTCCTTTGCTGCTTCTATACATTGTTATTTCTGGAAATTTGACAATAGGTAAATTCTAATTTTTCATATACCAGTTGCAGGAAAGATACATACTCGTATCAATAGAAATACAAAAAAGAAAGTAGAAAATTTCTTTCAGAGTTGATGTTTCTTATGAAATATTCACACAGCTATATTTCACTTTCAGATTCAGTCATAATAAACTGCAGAATTATGTAAGTTCCAGTAAGTAAGAAATAAAAAGACTTTTATTAGAAGGTTCTAGAATTCTAGCGGTTAACAAAGTCTCGACTCACTGGCGCATGGCGTCGTCCGTATGATGAATGTGGGCACTTTCCCGGAATACTTTTGATAAGTTCTTATGAAAATGTAGTCCGTTTCTGATTTATTTCTTTTGTACCATTCACTTTTCCATACTTATTAAAATTACACTAATATAAAATATAGAGATACTTGTAAGTATCTGTATCTGGTGTCTGTGGAAAAATAGTAAGTATAAAGTGGTATATATGCTAAAGTACAACCGTTTGTCTGAGAGTCTGTCACTTTGATTGTAAAACTTTTTTTTATTTGTTAAGGTGCTTCTAAACGGGCAATGTTTTTCGGCAATTTGTATGTGATGTATGAGTATGAGCTGATTCGTTTTATAAAAAATTTGCTAAGTATAATTAGGTACCGATTTAATGTACAGACTTCTTCAACCAGAAAACATCAACAACGTAAATAAGGTTGCGCTTCGAGAGCTAGTGGTTTATTTACTTTTTTGTTATTATGTGATGTTTCTATGAATTCAACTAAGCTCACAAAAGAGACCTTTTACTGTCTATCCTACTATATATCTATACATATAATGAAACTGTAATGTAATCTAGTTAAATTCTGCACATAGTTAAAAAAATGCGTTGACAGGTTTTCATACACGTAGTAAAAGCACAGAATACCAAATAGTAGTCCCTAGTAAAAGCCAAAAATGTAGTTTTTGTAAAATTTCTACGAACATAAAGAAAATGTACCGACGTTTCTAGTATGGTAGTACTTATAACATCCTTGGTACCTATACACCGACACGCACAATTCTTAAAATCACTTACTTTACATCACTAAATAAATAATCCCAATTGATACCAATTAAACAAATCCTCGCCAAACCCCACATATTGAGAACCAATCGACGCACCGATTCACGCTTGACCAAATACTACAGAAGCTTTACTTTTTATTGAATTAAGGAATTAAGGAACACGCAGCCTTTAGCCGATATAAAAACTGCTGCTATCCTCATTAGGTCACAAGTGAGAAGCGACATACATGTCGGACTACTCACTTCGTCAATAAAAAAGTTTAATTTATATTATTTTAGTTCAAAGAGCAGACAAATGCTTTAGGCACTCCAACATTTTTCATTAATTTTATCCGCCATTTTGTTGTGTAGAGCACAAAATGGAGTCCAATTATACAAGTGAGATAGGCCCTATGGCCTATCCATTAAGAATGTAAGTACCTACTGATATTACTATGATTTTCAAATTGTTCTGATCCTGATTATTTCATTAACGAACTTTTCAATAAAAATTATATGGAACGTAATATTCTACTGAAAATAATTAGATTTTATGGAGGTTTATTTTTTAAATTTGCACATTGCTACGAGATAAACCCATGAGCAAACGTTAGACTTCAATATTTGCTCCTGTATTTTCGCTTATTCCATACCTGAAATAACATTCAGTCAGAACTATGACTATTTTTCTGAATAGCATTTAGCCCAACAACATGGTACAGGTCCATACCTTATTGGTATATACGCAGGAAATTAAGACATTCTACATTTCAGGGTGTCCCAAGAAGTAGTAGAGAACATGTTAGGATGGAACATTCCAGAAGAGCACCAGGACCTGGTCCACGACCACTGGCGGAACTTCCCAGCAGTAAACAAGTATTGGCACTACTGCCTAGCCCTCATCTACACTATGCTGATGATCACTTCTGTCACGGGAAACGGCATCGTCATTTGGATATTTGGCACGTGAGTGTAGACACTTTTAACATTCTAAAGTGAATCATGGTGAAAGATCTTGTTACAATTTGGATCAGTTACATCCATTTTCATTTTATTCAACGACGACGATGTGAAAATGTGATTTTACAAACTGACGACTATGCAAGGATTTTTCTGTAACTAATTACGGGTTCAAATGAGCAGGTTAGGGGTACGATGAAATACATAGGGGTTCAATAAAAAAAGGCAGCTTTGAATGAAACGGCAACTTCATACTTTAACCCCTCATATTTTATGTATTATAGTAAAAATTTAATTAAGTTATGCAAAATTTCAAAATCAAGATAGGGAGGGAATAATCATCTTTTTTCAAATTTTCTTTCAGCAGTTTATTCATCTATACAATAAAACTGTACAGGTCGAAAATCAATAATACATAAAAACATACTAGAAACCAGTTTCAGAGAGATGTAAGAAAGAAGTGATATCCAGATTTATTCAATTTTTTTTGTTTATCTTTATGTCTGTTTGTACGGGCTAATCTCCGAAACTGTTGGACTAATTTGAATAAAATTTTGCATGGTGGTACGTTATATCCCCGGTATCTTGGATACTTTTAATCACGGAAAATTAAAGAGTTCCAGTGGGATAGTTAAAAGTTACTACGGAAAAGTCCAAAAACAACGCGGGCGTAGCCGCGGGCAGACAGCTAAAATTTACACAGAACGATCTACATTCGAAACATCATAAAAAATCTATATCATCTTTATTACTCGTGACAATTTTGAATAAACCTTATCATATCTACAACCAAGAGAGAACAAATTATTCCCTAAATGAGTTGCAAAAAGCGCCCGACTATCTTAAAGGATACCATCCTACTTTGCTCAGCGATCGATCGAGTTAGGAGGCAAATAGGTCAAGCCTCCAGGCCAACCCACAATAAAAAATTCATGCACATTCTTTCTCAGTTTGCATTTTCAACGCACAAGCTTTTAAAAGTTTCGAAAAACTCCAAAAATGATGCTGTCGGTTGAACTGAGCGGATTCCTGGAGTTCCCGGATTGGAAACAAAGCGAAGATAAATATCGGTATAAACGCGTTTAAGTTAGATCTCTTCTCAAATCAAAGGTTCTGTATGAAAGTGAACCGATTTTATAACTTTGAAGCATTGCACCCAACACAAGAAGATTTCTTGGTTGGAAAACAAAAACCAAAAGGTCATGCTAAAGCGAATCTGTTCTAAAGCGAACGAGGCATGCATGTTATCAATAAAATCAACTGCCGAACCCTAAGGATCTCTACATCGACAGCTCTTGTGACGTATCCGGTATAAATATTTTTTTAAATATAAGTCGTCATCGTTATCGTCAAATTAAACTTAACTTTTAGGGGCTCCATAAAAATATATTTCAAGAATTCGATATTTAAACCAGTCTTCGGTTAGTTTTTATAAGCACTGCAATCAAACACATACACGTACTAACATAATATGTATCATAATACGAGCCGAAACAGACATCATCGATTCTCTAAACCAGTCCTATTCTTGCTTTTCTCAAGAGATATCATTAATCTGAATTAGCCGTCGCAGAAACCTGCTGATTTCCACCACAAATATACGTCTGAAATACTAGCAGGCGAGAAATTGTCATATACACGATTAGGCACTCTAATGACCTAAAATAGCCATTACTTTTCGGAAACCAGCATATTTCCACCAAGGATCTCCGGAATGGCAGCGGGCTCCGCGCGAACATCGGAAACGTTTTGAGAACTCGCGAACTGGGGGCGGTTTACAACTTTGGCGGTGACACTCGTTTGAGATCTGGGGCCTGAGATGTACGAAATGAATGTTTACAGAAATATCTTTACGAATAATCTACACTCGTTGAATTTGAAAAACGATTTTTCTACCTCAATGTCTCCATAGGATCACACACATTGCGCAAACCTGCCAGTACTGTTCAAACCTAATTTCACATCGCATCTTTATAATTTAAGCGCTTTTTTTTTCATTACCAATGTGTAAAAAAATAATTGCAAAATCTTACTTTGAAATAAAACCTATTGATCTAGAATTTTTGATTTTTAATGTTTACAACCTAAAGCGTCTAAGATCAAGTACATTTACCGTTTCATATCATTATTGTTCTCCCACCTAAACTTCCTTGCCAAACCTCAAATGTTTTCCACATTTGAGATTCACGAAAAGACACTTTTGAGAATTAAAAATCTATTGCTAAATTTAGTTCACTTCATAATGGCTGCATCTGTTTTGTTATGTCTAAATATTGTCCCAAGAGGCTTATATAAAAGTAAATGCTTGTTGCATACAGTGATCGCATCGATTCGTAAGCATTGGAGTCGTAGTGTGAGAACATTTACATTACGAGTTTATATATCGCGGTCAACCAGTAGTACCAATAAATATAGCTCCTGATTTTTCTTCTTACTTATTGGTTTATTTTACTGTCTCTCAAACATATTATTTTAATGTCTAATGATAGAGATAGACTATAAGTTTAGGACTATAGAGCATCAAATGGTTACCTATTGTATTTCCGATATTTTTTGTTCCGAATATTGTTATTCCGCTAACTTTTTGACATTTATCAGTTGGAAATTTTATTTATTGTCCGAAATAACATTTTCCAATGTATTATGTTTCCGCGTTTTTATTGACCTTCTTACTTGTTCACCGATGTTTCAAATTTCCGCTAAACTATTTACCAGTATACCGAAAATCCATGTCATCATTAACCATTTTTTTACATGTGCGATAGCTCAATTGAACCATTATATTGCAAGGTCAAATTTAATTTCTCCATTTTACATTCTGTATTCCATCAAGCATGCATGCAAGCAAGCATGCATGCAAGCAAGCAAGCAAGCAAGCAAGCAAGCAAGCATGCATGCAAGCATGCAAACAAGCAAGCAAGCAAGCAAACATGCAACCAAGCACAAGCAGGCATGCATACATGTCAAACCTAACAGAAGGGTATGGCGGGCGAGGTGGGCTCGCTTTGCTCGCCCACCACGCCCGCCATACCCTTCTAACCTAACCGACAGATGTCGGGGTGCCCCGAACTCCAAGAACATTATGTGTCGTAATTATAAAAAATAATAATTGTTACTTCGGAATAATAAAAATAACAACAAAAAAAATCTATCGTTTAAAAAAAAGACCAAGTGAGATTACGGGATTTAGTAAAAAAGATTAATCGTAAAACGGAATAACGTTGTGCGGAGAAAAAATAATTCTGTAAAGTGTTATTGTGGTGATTTAAAAATATGTCAAGTCATACAATGGAAATTGAAAAATGTATGAATCGTTTACGGAATATTGAAATTCGGTTATCAGTTTTTCGAAAATGTGATAGGTTACCGCATCAAATCCATTAATTTTCGCTGTTCACAGTCACAAGCGTCGTCGCTCGCCATTCGAGCCGTCCGCTCGGTGCGTTCAGGAACTTAATTAAATCACTCGGGTGACGGCAGACTCGATCCCATCAAATTGTTCCGCGTTATTAGCTTCTCCAGAATTGTCTCTGTCTAATGAATATTTGTAGGTGATTCAGACAACTATCATACGGTGTTAGTTGTCTCGGTGACAGACGGCGAAGCGGAATATTACCTACTAATATTATAAACGCGAAAGTTTGTGAGGATGGATGGATGGATATTTGTTACTCTTTAACGCAAAAACTACTAATTTGATTATAATTAAACTTTACAATAATATAGCTTTTACATCAGAATAACACATAGGCTACCTTTTACCGCGGGAAAATACTTAATTCCCACGGGAAAAGCTGTTAACGCGGCCAGGACCGCTAGTCGGAAAACTGGTTTTGAATTAAATCCGATACCTTTCACAAGGATGCGTACTTTGCCAACGAACCTTCTATACATATAACACCACAAATGAGCTTATTTTAATATATACAGGGCGTCCCACGGCTATGCCACATGGAGGGAAAGTACCTTAAATATTGTAGATAGAACATTTTACTGAAAGGAAACATTATTTTATTTCTAAAGACTATTAAAACTGCATTCATACATTTTTTAATAATTACATGGTTGAACCGGGAATCGAACCCGCTATACGAGAAAAAAATATATCCTATAGTTTTATCATACCGATCGAAAGGCTTCATCATAAGGGTTATTTTTTGCTAAATAACATAGTGTCAGAAATAAAAGGAAGACTATGTATTTTAACATTTTTAACACAAAATTTATCAATTTTATCAAATGCGCAAAATGACCCCCACGCTGTTGAATACTTACAAATCACACTCTTTATTTCACTCCTTGTCGATTTTTTTAACTTGTTGTGGTGGATATTTAGAATAATACGTCTAAGGTCTGTTTGTAGCTCGTGGACACTTTCGTACCGGTTCTTGTGAACTAATTTTTTTAACGTAATCCCATAAAAAAAATCCTAACGGGGCTAGATCTGGCGATCTAGGCCGGCCACCTCAAATGTTAAAATTCATAGTCTTCCTTTTATTTCTGATAGTATGTTATTTAGCAAAAAATAATTCTTATGATGAAGCCTTTCGATTGGTATGATAAAACTACAGGGTGATTTTTTTTCTCGTGTAGCGGGTTCGATTCCCGGTTCAACCATGTAATTATTAAAGAATGTATGAATGCAGTTTTAATAGTTTTTAGAAATAAAATAATGTCTTCTTTCAGTAAAATGTTCTAACTACAATATTTAAGGTACTTTCCCTCCATGTGGCATAGCCGTGGGACGCCCTGTATATTTTCAAAATTATAAATAAAATAGGTGTAGTTCCAAGAACAAAAATTACAGAGGATAATTTTTTGGAAATACATCTAATTAACGTTTCATGTGAATTGATCAAAATTAAGATTACTATGTAAATGTGGTCATGATGATACAAAATGTACTGTACGTACATTTATAAATGAATTTACAAGCTAGAAATTAAAACCTAGGATAGACATATTTTTGGACCAAACGACATTATTGGCTTGTACTGTACCTAATTACGACCATGGACGTTGTAATAATCACTACATAGTATGGAACAAAGTCGCTTTCTCTGTTATTATGTCCCTATATCCCAATGTATGCTTAAATTTTTAAAACTACGCAACGGATTTTGATGCGGTTTCTTTTATTAGATAGAGTGCTTCAAGAGAAAGGTTTATATATATAATACATGCATAATATACTTAAGGATAACCCACAATAACCATTTTCCCGTGCGGAGCCGGGGCGGTTCGCTAGTATAGTTATAAAACTGTTGATGATGATGATGTTGATGAATGAGGAATAAAGACTATACGTAACAGAAACTACAAACAACAGAAAAGTTCAAGTCTAGAATTTGATTCAAGAGAGTGAAGACGCAAACGGATTCCGCGTGTTAGCGGTTAACAAACTGTTGCCCGCGCTATAAAACTTGAATGCAGTTGCAACTCTGCTGTATGTCGGTTCTGGAAACACGGAACTAGAATCTTATAATGTAATACGAACCGTGAAAATAATAAACATGTTATTGTTTACCGTAATTTCATAATTTCAATACAAAAACATTGCCCCAAAGATTCTCTAACGACCGATACCCATTCTCTAGTAGTTTCCTACGCGTTCTTTCAAATAGCAGTCAATATACAACATCATTAAACAACTATACGTAGTACAATAACACCAATATTTTTTTTAAATCTGAAGATTATATATTTATTGTTACACATAAGTTTTATGAGCCGTTGGTCCCGGCTACTATCTACGGATGTACACACCAATTAGCGGTATAGACATTAAACCAGTCCGGTGAAGCTTGATTTGTCGTACCTTTTCGACACAAGCATAGGTCAATTCAAAAAAAAAAAAAAAAAGGTATAGACATTAAAGGTAGGTAAAGCGTTTAATTTTGAAGTAGGTTAGGCTTGTTACACCTAGTCGTTATAGGAGCCATGTCGGAAGCCTGATGGTTCTATAATTCCGACACCAGGGTTTGTGAGGTAGTAGTAACTGTAACCTCGAAACCCACACGATTAGCAAGCATAAATTATATGACGTTATTCTGTTATATTGTGCTTTCTTGTGTTTTGGTCTGTGTGCTGTTAGCAAGTAAGTTGACTGAATAAATAAATAGAAAAATAAAAATAAAATGACGCTGATATTTAGCAGCACGCGAGATCCCTTTTATCTGTGTAACTTCTTAAATACAACCTCTTAAAATATCTGGATCAGATTGCGATTTAGATGTTTCCTCATAATTATAAATGTATTTATTTGAGAAATAAAGATACTTTTGTGTCACATTTAAATAAGATAATTTCACAGTTTTCAAGATTCCCGCTCCCCGTTTTAAATCTTTGGCGGAGACGCCTGCAATTCCATGCGGTGGCCACAACTAGGAAGAACTTAGAATAAATTTCCATACTACTTACTAAGTTCATTTAAAGTAGGACGAGATTCAATGCACCAACTCACTGGGGCATGCTGGCTTCGCCTATCCGCTATCCTCTATTGGGCGTTCGTGACAGAATTTTCTTTGAAAACGAAGTAGGAATGTTGACTATTTTCAAAATCAAATATTACACTATGTAGGAAATAAAAATTACTCTAGTATAACTTTTGGGGCGATTTTTGCCAATTTTATGATTTGTTATTGCAAATCAAAATAATAATCGTACAAAAACGACAAAACAAGCTTGTGTCGTCATAAATAAGTTAGTATTCCCCTAAATTTTTCATATAAAATATAATAAAACTGTAGAGGTCAAATGTCTGTAGGACATAGAAAAAAAAAAGATGAAATCCGAGTCAGGAGGATGTAAGAAGTGATATAGAACATATCCAGACAATTTTCTTTTTTTTTTGTTTCTCTGTCTGTTTGTCTGTTTGTACGGTCTCCGAAATTATTGAACCGATTTGAATGAAATTTTTATGGTAGTTCTTTATATCCCTGGTCAACATCTTGGATACTTTTAATCCCGGAAAATTGAAGAGTTCCCGCGGGATAGTTAAAAGTTACTACGGAAGAGTCGGAAAACAACGCGGGCGTAGCCGCGGGCACACAACTAGTATAAAATATTGTTTTTGACATTTCATAAAAAAGCTCTTTTGACTAGCCAGTCAACATCCCTATTGTTCAGTACATCGCATCGTTCAACATGAAGATCGCATTAAATCATGCACATAAAAAAGCGATATTCAAAGAGTAGGTAAATTATTCATAATTTTGTAAAATTATAACGGGGTGATTCACACCATGAAACAGTAATACCTAAGACTCAATAGCCTTTTAAATCATGCGCATAAAAAAGCGATATCGCCTTCAAAGATACAAATAAGGAGGAGAATTATTCACGATTTTGTAAAAGTATGACGGAATGATTCAGACTACCATCTGAACCATGAAACAGATTATATCTAAAGGTGTCGTAATTCAAAATGTATTTTGTATATATAAAGTAATAATTTTATTCCTATTGAAGGCACTATGGCGAGTTTCTCCCAGCACCTTGACAACTAAATGTGAGATAGTCTCTTGTCACAGTGCTTCTCTCTCTCTCTCTCTCTCTCCAGGGCAATTATTATTCCCATCTGATGGTGGGGTCTGCCTTCCTTGTCACAGTGCTTCATGATAATAAAATGTACTTTATTTCACACTAGAAAGAAACAGTACAATTTTTTAACGAATTCAATTCTTTTTCCCAGATCAAAGTCCCTAAGAAGTGCAAGTAACATGTTCGTTATAAACCTGGCGATCTTCGACCTGATGATGATGTTGGAGATGCCGTTGCTGATCATCAATTCGTTCTACCAGCGGCTGGTCGGCTACCAGCTGGGTTGTGACATCTACGCAGTCCTGGGATCCTTGTCCGGCATCGGCGGCGCCATCACCAATGCTGTTATTGCGTTTGATAGATACAAGTCAGTAAATACTAAAATTATATTTCATTCGAGTTCCTATGATGTAAATAAACGGCTCACCAAATTGAAGCTTTAGGTTGTCTCTTTGGGTTACATAATTGTAATTGTATTGTTAAGGTTCTCTTGAATTAATTTTTCAATCAACTGCGTAGTACGGATGACTGGAGCAGGAAATTTTTTTTGTGAAGAGTGGAGAAACTTGATTGATCTATCTCCGCTCGTTGCTCGCCAAAATGAAATAGCCATTAAGTCCATGGTTTTTTTTTTCGAAGGCCTTTCTTTTGAGTCCAACATTCCTGAATGAGTATTATATTTTCTCTGAAAAACAACAATACAACAATACAACTACAACAATAAAAATACAATAAAATAATAATATAATAATAATAATAATATAATAATATATAATAATAATAATATAATATAATATAATATTTCAATACAACTTTGGTCAATGTTTGTTATTTTTTCTTACGTGTCAATTAAACTTTCGAGACGTTTTATTGCTCTTTCTGTAAATTAAGGACTGATCTGATCAAACGTTTGATTTCTGAAAATGTATTCATAGAGAAGATTCTTTGAATATCGCGATACTGAAATAGCTTGTGATTTGTGTTGTGTAAAATATATACACATATTTCACACAATAAAATGTGCTGCGTTTTAGGTAACATATTCAAAAGATCCCGTTAAAATAGCCCATATACAGGGTGGCCCATAAGTCCTTTGAATCGTAAAAAAATATTAAAAAAAAAACTAATGGCATTATGCAAAAGGTTTTTATTTTGTAGTAATCCTTATAAAACGGGAATTATTTTTTGAAAATTACATCATCCAAATGTAATCCGTTACAGTTACAGCACTCCTGTAAGCGGCGACTAAAATTCTAAAATTATCCAGCTTTACTTCATTTAATAATCTGTTATTCTCTGATGAGGCTCACTTCCACATCAACGGCCATGTCAGTAAGCAGAATTGCCGCTACTGGAGCTGTGGAAATCCAAAACGCAAGCATGAAAAGCCGTTACACAGCCCTAAAGTGACAGTTTGGGGCTGTGTAACGGCTGACAGTATTGCAGAGATAACTTGCCGCGCAGTTTTTTCAGCAATTTTAGCAATTTTAGTCGCCGCTTACAGGAGTGCTGTAACTGTAACGGATTACATTTGGATGATGTAATTTTCAAAAAATAATTCCCGTTTTATAAGGATTACTACAAAATAAAAACCTTTTGCATAATGCCATTAGTTTTTTTTTAATATTTTTTTTACGATTCAAAGGACTTATGGGCCACCCTGTATTACAAAACCAGCTTTCCGCCCTGCGGCTTTGCCCGCGTTAACTGTTTTTCTCGTGGGAATGAGCGATTTTCCTGCGGTGAAAAGTAGCCTATGTGTTATTCTGATGTATAAGCTAAATCAGATTTTGCGTAACAGACATACATCCATCCATACTCACAAACTTTCGCGTTTATAATATTAGTAAGATATCCTCCCTCACCAATTTTATAAGTCCGGAAGAAAACTCAGACTAACTAAATTTTGTTAACAGCTCTTACATGTCCCCTGCGTTTTACGCCAAATTCCTGAGCTTTACTTTCTACTACCTTCCAGAACGATATCATGCCCGCTGGACGGCCGCATCAACAGGGTGCAGGCTTCCCTACTCATCCTGTTCACTTGGTTCTGGGCCACCCCGTTCACCGTCCTGCCAGCGTTCAGGATCTGGGGCAGATTTGTACCAGGTTAGTACCTCGACCGTGGGAGACTAAAAAAGAAAATGGTGTGCCGCATCTCGAACCTCAAACGGCGCAGAAACCTTTTCCCATAGAACCGTATGCTCAGCATGCTGTGGCCCATACTTTGGCCAGTTAATTGGGCATCACACCCAGGGTTTTTTTCTATACTAATATTATAAAGAGGAAAGTAGACTCCGAAACTACTGGACGGATTTTAAAAATTATTTTACCATTAAAAAACACATTAGTGTAATTTGTAGTTCGAGCGCCCTCCTCTACTTGCTAGTTTAAACAATATTTTGCATGTTTCCGGAGGTAATGAACGATGTAAATCTTTGTAACTAGTACTGTCATGTATTGAGTAGGTATATACCACCTGTTATAGCCGCCTAAGTATCATATAGGCTACCTTATATGGCGGGAAAATACCTAATTCCCACGGGAAAAACCGATATCGCAGGTGGAGCCGCGGCCGAAAGCTAGTTAAATTTAATTATAGACTGAAAATAAAGATTATATTTAAAAACTGACTAACCATAAATCTGATGGCAGAATAGGTCAGATATGCAAGATTCCAAAAATTTATATAACTAACGAAGCAGTTTACAACAATTCACGAGAATTGGTTCAGGAATGCGACCTGTAGAGGAGAACAGACAGACAGATGGAAATCTAATAGCATTTTTGCCCGAAGAATAGGCGCTAGTCAAAAAGAATAACGCTGAAGGATGACAAAAAGTCAACAGTCTTATGAAGGGTAGTTGCCCGAAGATGGTTCGGAGTCAGAAAAAGAATAGAGAAGAAAAATACGAACTTATTGGCCTAACTTACTAAGTTGATTGAACTTTGTCCAATCTTATGCTGATGAGCCGATAACTACCTAGAGCAGTGATGACGTTATTATCTGCATTGGATGCTGACTATTTGCTGACCCAACATCCTTATCTCGCTCGCGCTTCACGCTCCTTCGGTCAATGACTATAACAATGACACAAAAGTACGAGTAGTCTAATTCTATTACTCTATACATGACAGTACTAGTTACAAAGATTTACATCGTTCATTACCTCCGGATACATGCAAAATATTGTTTAAACTAGCAAGTAGACGAGAGCGCTCGAACTACAAATTACACTACAACTTTTACCAACTAAACTTTGTCTTCTTACCAGGCGCTCAAACCCGTTTAAGTCTTTTAAGTCTTAACTCTTTAATCGCAAGTAATAAATCATAGAATACTTCGAAGGTTGTAAATTTTTGATATTGGCTATTAAAGTTTTGAATTCAAATAACTTATGTAAATACAGCAGAGGGTGTCAGAGGCAAGAAATTCTTAACTATTTTCAAACGTGCTTGAACTCATAATTAGAATATATAATTTGGTACACTGCGACATGAAATTCGGTTTTAATGCTTCAAGATTAATGTGTATCGAAAAAAATTCGATATCCCTATTTTTATCGGTTCCGAAAATTGTTTTTTAGGCAACGTATTAGCCGGTTTTTTTTTGCTGTGGCTAATGTTTTTGCTATGTATGTATGCCAAATATATCCCAAATATTACGGCCATAAGGAAGGAAATAACCGTTCCCGAATCCATCAATATCGCTCACCGAGACGGCTATGGCCGAGAGCTATCAATGAGGCAGGTTGGCCATTACTCATGTTGTCCTAATTGCTGGTATAATCAGCGCTATGAAGCTGATTTGCCATTCATTACTCTTCACACGTAACATTTTGCAAAAGGTTATAACTATTCAGTTATTTTTTTCCGCGATTTTCACATCAATATTTTTATAATTTTTGCCTCTCTTTTTACCTGATGAGGGGCGAAATTTCAGAACCCCGAATTTTTTTTATCCATTTTCTTCTTCTTCGCTAGAGTTGTAAGGTCATCAACCGACCTCATTAACCCTGGGGATACCATTAATATATTAATATATTTGGGGCTACATTAATATATCGAAGACTGTTTATACCCAATTTCAAGAAAATTACAGATGACTTTTCATTTACTAAACGATTAGATAAGTACTTCTTTTTTTTCTTGTATGAAACACGATAAAATAAAAGGATACATACTCGTGCGATACTCAAAATGTTTGCCGGTATGTACCCATCACTCACCTCCGGGCTCCGTTAATACAATGGCCGATCTGGATGATTTGACAGTAAAATTCACTCAATTTGATTGGGTTCATCGATGCAGATACAATTCATGATTATATGAGTACTACCGCCATATTGCGTATAAACAACCAGATAAATGTCACGGTGTACCTATACCTAAGGATTATTATTTTAGTCGCTTCGTAAGACAGTCGGTGACAAAAGTTGGGTTCCATATGGCATGCATGGGTATGTAAAATACAAACTTAAATATTCAGAGGATTTAGGCGACTAGTTCATAAGGAAAAATTACTAGGTATAATAATGGACATTAGTCGCCTTACTAAAATTAGTTACTTTTACTAAAATTAGTACACCTTTATTTCTAAGTCTACTTAGAAGAATGACACAAGTTTAATGCAGGTAAATGAACTCCACTAACAAGTACGATGTACGACTCGGTTGATTTGCTCATTGGGCCGAATGCGATCAT
Source organism: Teleiodes luculella (assembly GCA_948473455.1). NCBI lineage: Eukaryota > Metazoa > Arthropoda > Insecta > Lepidoptera > Gelechiidae > Teleiodes > Teleiodes luculella. Next base: position 12,076,420 of record OX419593.1, read on the forward strand.
GAATTGAGTGACAAATTGTCCGCATCCGTCGCTCTTTGTCTCCGTAATGAGGTGATAGATGACCAATCATAAACAAATGTTACAACCGTCTGTGCTGACAAACTTAACCACTTCAGTGTCTTCAACTATACTACATGAAGCATAATTTATTTTACAACTAGCTTTCACCCGCGTTAACAGCTTTTCCGGTAGGAATGAGGTTTTTACCGTAGTAAAAGGGTAGTCCAGTTCGTTCTCCAAAACATATTCAATCTCTGTACCAATTTTCATCTAAGTCGTTTTAGTGGTTTTGGCGTGAAAACGTAACAAACATTCAGACAGACAGACAGAGTTACTTACTTTCACAATCGTAATGTTACAGTAGGGATAATTCTTCTAGTTTAAATTATATATTAGTACAGGATGTGAGATGTAACTGTTTTTTCGGGGAATAATTTATTTGAGATAGTTCCTCAAAATTGTTGGCTGAGCATATCCTATCAGCTCAGTACTAATTTACTAAGCCGCCACCTTCACACTATAGTGTAAACAGTGTAAACGATTGAATAATAGTAGAACACTTACTAAGAAAAGCAATACAATTATTTATCTTTTAAGCTTCAGCTTCGCTTGAAAATCAGAATTAGACAATTTATTTGTACTGTTATAATTATCACAACCACTTACCCTTTTTTCTACAAATCTACACGATAAAATAACAAATCGTTTTTATTCATGTCTTCTTCATTCCTTTTTGTAAATAACAACCTCACCACATAGGTCCCCGCACACAAATATGACATCAATTTAAAAAGCCAATCACATTACTCCAAAGTCTCAATCACAAGACTCCTTTGTAAACAAACAAGAATATGCTCAACTCGATTTGCAAGTGAATTAGATCTTACCAAGATGCAAGAAGACTTCTTTCGCGGAATCGCTCTTTTGGGACCACTAAAAACGCTAAGTCTCGGTTCAACGCTTAACGAACTTTCTTCATCACTTCGCTGAAACCTGTCTCGGGTTTCCAAGCTTGTTACTTAAAAACGGGTTTCGTGATTTAACTATTCTTTCTTCAAATTTTCGGTTTAAATCTAGAATTTATATTTAAGCAGCGAAAGGAGTATTAAAAATTTTCAGTTGAGTTGAGTGTGATGTCAAGTCAAAATCTTTACTTAAAATCCCGGTAGGTACATGTAACCGCTTGCGAGAAAACGTATCACATTACATCACGCAATCGTGAGCATTAAAGGATGTTTGTATTGTTTAAATGTTGGTTTCGATTTCAAACATCTAGATAAAAATTTGGTATGAAAATAGTTCGCACCTCGGAAAAAAGGTAGTCTACTTCTTACCGAAGGGAAATATCTGTCATCAATATGATCATCATCATTATCAACCCTAATTGCTGCATAATAAGTTATACGAGTAAATAAATTATGCACGAGGTACTCAAAAGATTAATTCAGTGAGTAAATTATCTGTACTATAAAATAAGTCAGCTATGGTAATGTCAGTTGATACAAAAAAATATAATTCAAATACAACTCCAAAAATAAAGTCTTACGTGTTTTCATTTGCTTATTTTTGTTTTCTCTTTACGTAAGATATCTGTTGATTCAATTCAACGAGAAAACCGAACAAGGCAACATGTAGATGATATTCATCCGCGTGTTTTGCTTATTCATTAGTTTTGCTTAAATAAATTCCGTTTACGATCCATCATAAATTGGTATCTTAATATGTACGAGTACCTAGAACGTATTACGAACAGACACAGATAGGTTTACCTATATAGCTATATAAGTGATGATGATCTCACGTTTGTATGGAATCTATGTATACTAATATTACAAAGAGGAAAGGTTTGTTTGTATGTTTGTTTGCATCGAATAGGCTCCGAAACTACTGAACCGATTTCCAAAATTCTTTCACTGTTGAGAAGTTACATGATCCCTGAGTAGCATAGGCTACATTTCATTTAAAAAAATAGGTATCCTTACTAAAACTTTAATAATGTAACCCAAGGCTACTATTATTTATTCTGTGGCCAAGGTGTAAAAAAAAGGTGTAAAATATTCCTAATAATCGAATAGGCTGCGAAACTATTTTGCTGCTAGGCTGATTTTGGTGAAACTTGGCACAAAGATAGAATAGATCTTGCGAAATAACATATTAAGCTACGATTTACCCAATGTAGTTCAGATTTTAAGTTTATATTATGTACGCTCTTACGACGCTCTTACGGTGAAGGAATACATCGTGAGGAAACCTGCACACTCCTGCGAAGAAAATCAAAGGTTATGTGTGAAGTTGACCAACCCGCACTGGGCCAGCGTGGTCGGCTAAGTCCTATTCACCTGATATCAAGGTAGGCTCGAGCCCCTCGGCGGGGACGTATATATCACTTGTCAAGTGCAATAAAGTATATTCTATCCATGGTCTAAAAAAAGGTAAAAAATAAGGTCTAACACTCCGAATACGTGACTTGACACGTTATTCGACAAGGATGAATAGCATGATATGTCGTAGGCTAGTGTCAAGTTTGACAGTCCGAGTAAAAGACCTTGATTTTTTTGGACCATGATTCTATCTCTTATACATTTACGTCCTGTATTGTCAAGGTTTTCTTTTTGTCTTTTAATTACCAGTGCTGATGGAACGAAAGACCTGGCTACCCATAGCACAGAGTATTCTAGTTTGGGGGCCAGAAACCATTACCTATCTATTTTGTGTAAGCAAGTATCTTTAAATTATAGTTTTAAACAAAACTGTATTGTTAGTTTAAAAGGGTAACTGTATATACTGATGGAAATAAAGGTTTTTTTTTTTTTTTTTTTATTATGTTATTGTCCAGAGGGTTTCCTGACGACGTGTTCCTTCGACTACTTCACGGACGACCAGGACACGAAGGTGTTCGTGGGCTGCATCTTCGCCTGGAGCTACGCCATCCCGATGCTGCTTATCTGCTACTTCTACTCACAACTCTTCAGTGCGGTGAGTATTAGAATGTGTAGGTAATGCGTATGATATCACAAAAGTAATATCATTCTAAAAGGTAATGCAATATCACACATTATGCGAGTATTGTAACCAGTACACGTACACATCACACATTAGCTATTATGGAAGAAAATCAACTTCTTTCGGGTCAGTTAGTGAAAAATAAAAACAAAAACATGTTTTTTGGGTGCTATCTAACTCAAGTACCTAATGCTGTCGCGCGCAGGTAATGTTATGATAAAGTAATATGTGCTGACGGTACGGAATACTACAGAGCAGTTCTTCGTACTAAGTAACAAATTTCATTCAACATTTCGGGTAATTTTTATGGTGATGTGTAATGGTACGGGGTGATATCACCTTTTCAAAAGTAATGAGTAATGTGATATGGCATTAAAACGTACTGTTTTGCGCATGTCTATATTAGGAACTATAATAGAATACGTCTAGTCTAGATCTTATGATATTTGACTTTGACTGCGGCATAAGCCGAATGGAGTCCTTTTATTATGACGTCATGACGCATCGTTGGCACTTCTGCTTGTTTGTTGGTGGCTTGATTATTTTATTGTGCCTAATATTTGTTGTTTTTTAACCCCCGACCAAAAAGAGGGGTGTTATAAGTTTGACGTTAGCCTTATACGGGGGTTAGAGCGCTGCGATATCATCATAGATAGGGACATTATCGGCATTGGACATTTGCAACATTTAGACATGTTTATTATATTAAAACTTATAGCAAAGGGGCGTATAGTCGATAACAACGGTGAATAATATGCCATTACAACATAACATCACGCAATCATGAGCATAAAAGTATTTGGATTACTAGTACATTACGTTATGCAGATTACGTCAATAGGGAAATATTTATCATTTTATGTGAGAATCGAATTTCCAATTGCTTACGAAATCATGATGTTCTAATCTATATGTTATTATGACTATGACTAAAATACCTAATAATAGATAGCTCCGCCCGTGTCAAGTGTTTTTCCCGTCGGCATGAGGATTTTTCCCGCAGCCTATATTTCTCCCCAAGGTCTATTCTATCTTTATACCAAGTTTCATTAAAATCAGTCCAGTAGTTTCGGAGCCTATTATATGCAAACAAACGACCAAATCTTTCCACTTTATATTATTATTAGTATAGATAGAAGTATACATGACGTGGTTTTTATCATGAAATCTTATCAACATTTCACTCCGCTTGAATACGAAAACAATAATATAATTACTTAACCTACCTAATATATTTCCTTTTATTCCACATTTGGCGAGTGTAGCTAATGTTCCCAGAATTTGCTTCTCCAAACACAAAATATTCGCACAAATAGTTCCCTTACCTTTTCATCCAAAGATATTCACGCATGACGAATCGCGGGCCTATTTATTCGCGTTATAAAAGGTATAGAAAGCTGGGCCGAAAGCGTTTCCTTGTCGAAATAGTATTATGTAGATTATTTCACATTTATCCACTAATTATTTATCCACTAGTTATTGTACAGTAGCCAGCACACGCGGCTGGTCATGTAGCGGTAGGGGTGAATTTTGTAGTGCAAACGTCCAACCGCATGTGCTGGCTTCTGTAGTTAATCAAGTTTTATCATTAAGTTAAGGAGAAAGCCACGTTTTTCGCTTTTTTTTTGTTTAATAGGTCTGTGGGTTTCATTGCTGCAATAGGCAATTTTCTCTAAGTCTATTTACAGTCATAAAACTATTTTCCTTTTGTATATCATAATGCGTAATATATATGATTTTTCGGCACTTTTCATGCTACCAGTCAGAATGAATGCATTTTTCTTGCAATAAATAATATTCTTCATTCTTTCATTCACTTATTTTCCTAACTTTCACTGTTGTGTATTTTCACCAAAAGAATAAAAAATGAACCAGATTATGGGGAAGCATAATATAATATTTTTTGATATACTTACTTTTTAAAACTTTCACGGTAAATAAAAATAATATAGTTAATATTTTTGGGTTTAATTAGAAGATGAAATACATACTTACTCTGAGTTTATCCTTTTTTTACACTTACGAAGACTGATTGCATCCCTGCCTAATGTTCTTTCCAGAAGACATTAAAAAAATCATTTCAGTACCAGCCAGCTGACGGTGACGTTATCATTTCTACAGACGAAGCCCTTTCTGTGGCTTTCATTCGCAAATGGCCACTTACAGCAAATTTTGGTAACGTCACAAGGAAAACAGTGGAAAAGGGTCACCAGAAATATTATTGTTTTGTTCAAATACCAGTGAACATGAATAAGCACCTCTAACAGTAAATTGTTGGAATACCAGTGAATAAGTGTAAGACGTACTTATTATTTAAACGTAGTTCTATACTTGATTTACAAGTAAAATAAGTCTGACGTAGGTATTTCACCTATTTACCGTAGAACCGACGACGGCCGTTGGGGCAGAAAGGTTCTTGAATGGCGACCGCGCGCCGGAAGACGTAGTGTGGGCAGGCCCCCCACGAGGTGGACCGACGATCTGGTGAGGGTAGCGGGAAGCCGCTGGATGCGGGCAGCGCAGGACCGATCATTGTGGAGATCCTTGGGGGAGGCCTTTGTCCAGCAGTGGACGTCTTTCGGCTGAGATGATGATGATGATGAGGTATTTCACGTCATAATAAGGAAAAAAAACTTGACGTATAAATAGTCCAAGAGGTAGTATTATTATACTAACACACATTTTCACGGGTTTGCAGATAACAACCGCGAAAATCTAAGAATGTTCGTAGTATTATTATGTCTTTCGTCTAATTATTTATTATTCAAATCGATTACTAGTCAGGACAAAGTTTCATGCCATAACTTCTTTTACTATCAGACGGTTAATATCTCTACGTCCTCCTCGACGTCGAAAAGTGATTTGTAAAATCTTACTTCGAATAAACACATTTTGAATTTTGAATCTACTATCTTTCCGCCGCAGGTCCGCCCGCGTTAATATTTCTTCCCGTGGGAATGAGGAATTTTCTCGCAGTAAATCGTAGCTTATATTCTTTCCCAAAGTCTATTCTATCTTTGTGCCAGGTTTCACCAAAATCAGTTTAGTAGTTTCGGGGCTTATTCAATTATTAGGAATATTTTAGGTATTTTTTTACACCTTGGGTTACATAATTGAAGTTTTAGTAAGGATCCCAAATAAAAAAAAAATATATAGCCTATGTTGCTCAGGGATCATTATATCTTTACAAAAGTGAAAGAATTTTTGAAATCGGTTCAGTTGTTTCGGAGACTATTCGACGCAAATAAACAAACAAACAAACCTTATCTCTGTACAATATTAGTATAGAAAAACACATGCTTGTTTACACACTTCTATTAACTTTTTTGAAATACACATTGTCGGTCAACTATCCTCATTCAAATTTTAATATCCTCAAAATTCAAAATAATTCTAAATTCCAAATTAAATCTATTTCACGACGTCTCGTCTTCTGTCCGTTACGAATTCCATAGACGACGTCAGAATCACTAAAATGCCCCCTGGTTACCTTGAGTGTGAAATTGAGATTGTTCACGAAAAATCTACTTCATTTCCAATGCTGGAAATGGTTTTAGTGATTTATTTGAGAGCGTACGAGTAGGCCCCGTCTCACACTGAGCTAGTTAAATAGAACTGGTTGCACATTCTTCATACATTCTCAAAGAAGCGACAAGTCAACATAGTTATATAGTTATAGTAACTTTATAAAGAATGTATGGGCGGTGACGCTGTAGCTAGCTTCGGTTTCGTAGAATAGCGGTAACGGCATATAGCAGTGCCGTCATATGACAGCACCGCTATATGCGGCTGAGAACGTTGTCATGCAATCAAAATGGCGCCATTTTAAATAATAAAAATAATAAAGTTAATAATTAATTAATGCTTGCTTGCTTATCGTGTGGGTTTCGAGATTAACCTACCTCACAAACCCTGGTGTCGGAATTATAGAACCGCCTTAGGCTTCCGACATGACTCCTAATTAATTAATTGTATTAATAATAAATGATTGTCCGAAAAGAACGATTTTACACAAGCCATGTCAGAAGCCTTAACGGCTCAATAATTTTGGTAACAGGGGCAGGGCTTGTAAGGTAGGTTTACCGCGAAACCCATACGATAAGTAACTATCATAATATGATGGCACCGCTATTCTAGGAAATCGAAGCTTGTCGTTTGTGATTTGAGTTTGAAACCAGTAAAATTTTAGTTACAGCACGTAAGACGGGGCTAATACTTTGGGCACGAATAACGCACAACTTAGCGGCTTTATTCAGCATTCCGTGTGATATATTTTTCCATATTCGGTGGCAATATTTCAAATCGATATTGCGGTAGGATTTGCGGAACAACCGGCTCAAGGGAGCTCAGAAAAAGCTATTCTCATTTTCTACATTTATTAAAAGAAAGATGCGTATTATTTTCATCATTTAAGTACATTTGAAGACAGTTTATTGCATTTTTTTCTTAATTGTTGTAAATAGTTAATAACTTTTTTATTTTCCTTTGACCTACGCTTTTGCTGCAAAACCGACGTATAAAGTTTCACCGGACTTTTTAGGCGAAAAACACACGTTGCCATTTGTCGCTGATCTTATTATGAACTTGTATGAAATCTGCGCATTCCTTATTTTGCAGGAACACACTAAAACTATTTTGGACTGAAGGTTACTTGACCGATCTCACTAACACTATTGTCAAAACCCTTAGCAAACCGGAGCGTGGATGACGCTGTGCAGGTTCAAGAACAAATACTGTTTGTTGTGTCGTATTGTGTTCTGTCAAATAAATAATGTCAATGTCTTTGGCTTGCCGGAAGCGCGGTTTCCCCACCTCTCTGTCAAAACCGACGACTGCCTGACCGACTTTTGTAGCGAACGGGAACAGCCCTCGGCAAGTATCCGCGACTTACTTCAGGCACTGTAACGTCGGTAAAGCTTCCTAAACAGGGCTTACGATAAACCTTTCCCGTTTTGTCACTATCGCCGAAAAATATACGCGAAAGTGGCAAAATATCCACTTTGCGAATATAATATAGTAAGTAGATTCAGGTAACATATCTATATCTATCTTCTATCTATCAGTATCAATGATAATCGCACTAATATTATAAATGTCAAAGTTTGTACATAATAAAATTGTTACTCAATCACGCCGTTAGGACATTGCAGGCTGGATAACGTGATTGTATTTATTGCCAATTGCGATTAAAAGTACAGTGCGGCTAGACATATTGACCTACAGAGCGCCCGTATTCCGTAGCAGTAGGGGTGAATTTCATAGTGCGAATGTCCAACCACACGCGCTGGCTTCTGTACATTTTCAAACGTATGAAATAAAAGGTAGGTAGTTTTTCACTTTTTCAATAGATGTCTTCGGTAAGCGTATATTTACTATCTATAAATAGATGGATAGATCTTTTATCACTACATAGTATAAAATAAAGTCGCTTTCTCCGTCCCTATGTCCCTATGTCCCTATGTCCCTTTGTACGCTTAAATCTTTAAAACTACGCAACGGAATTTGATGCGGTTTTTTTTAATAGATAGAGTGATTCAAGAGGAAGGTTTATATGTATAATACATGCATAATATACTGAAGGATAACCCACAATAACCATTTTCCCGTGCGGAGCCGGGGCGGGTCGCTAGTCATCACTACATAGTATAAAATAAAGTCGCTTTCTCCGTCCCTATGTCCCTATGTCCCTATGTCCCTTTGTACGCTTAAATCTTTAAAACTACGCAACGGATTTTGATGCGGTTTTTTTTAATAGATAGAGTGATTCAAGAGGAAGGTTTATATGTATAATACATGCATAATATACTGAAGGATAACCCACAATAACCATTTTCCCGTGCGGAGCCGGGGCGGGTCGCTAGTAGATAATAAAAGGTAGGTAGGTAGGTAATCAAAAAACCAGAAAATATTAATCACATACGATTTATTATTTCACAAGTTTTTCATCAGCTTGCATTTAAATAAACAAGTATGATTTTTTAAATAAAACATTGTGCATTTCTGCTTTCTGAAACGAAAAAAGAAAATTTTATTTTTACCGCGGTAAAATATCTCAGTACCACGGGAAAGTGGACAACGCTCCTAGATTCGAGTATTGTCATTTTATAGCATTCATTAGCGAAAACTAGGAATGTGGCCTCGATATTTTCACATGTTTTTGCTGGTTGAGTAGCGTCGGCGTAAAGCTAGTTGGGGTTGGGGTGAGATAAAGTAAAAAAAAAACAAATAAAAAATCTACTTAAGTGTTGCGTTTAGGTATGATTGGTTGGTAAACAAAAGGAAATGAAAATCAACTTCTGTAGCTGGTCTGGTAGCGATAACACTATCAAGTACTCTGTCGCCCACATGAAATACATATAAAATGAATCAATCAGTAAATATTTATGCTGTTTCTAGACGTAATAAATATACTTGATGGCGGCTGGTGGACCTTATCTCGTCGCGCTTGAGTCGAATATGCTGACAATCTGAGCCTATAAGATACTGAAAGATATTTATAGAGAGTCGCGGCTACTCGCTTGGTGCGGGCAGCACAGGACCGATCATTGTGAAGATCTTTGGAGGAGGCCTTTGTCCATCAGTGGACGTCTTTCGTTTGAGATGATGATGATGAAAATATATTGAAAAACTAGCTGCCCGCGTTGCTTTTTTATTTATTTTTTCCCGTGGTAAAAAGTATCTAAGATGTTGACCGGGGATATAAGGTACCACCATGAAAATTTTCATTTAAATCGCTCCAATAGTTCCAGAGATTAGCGTGTACAGACGGACAGACAGACAGATGTTTTTTCAAAACTTGTATTTTGGTGTTCAGTTACACTCCCTTTATTACTTGAAATGAGTTTTTTGAAAAACAAATCAATGTACAGACACGCCGATTCTTCAGTTTAATATAAGATAGAAGATAAATAAAGAAGAAGATAGATAGACAGAAGATGACTCACCAGTTGTTAATTGTTTTTTTGTTTTACTCCGAACATATTGTGCTGTTCCTCTTCAGTGTAATCAGCAAATTTATTTATACCAAAAGTAGCATATGGGCTTTTGGCATTGGCCTCGTTAATGACCTTCAGAGCCTTTTTGAAGGCGTTAAAGTGAATCTGCCTGTCGTTTTCATTCTTGTACACCCTGTTGTAGTCCCTTATGAATTGCTCAAATAACTCTTCAGCGTCGTTCTCGTCATAATATTTCGTGGGTTTAGCAGTGGTCATTACTATGAGGGCAGTCAACAACACGACGCTTAGGAGCTTCATTGCGATAGAGTGTCAATACTTCGATTACTTCGGATTCCAGTGTCCGTCATTTATATACTATTTGTCTTTATACTGGGTCTTGTTATTTAAGATACGCACAGAGTTTATAATTCTCTTTGTATACAGCTGTCGTTATAATGATATAGGTAGGTACTAGCTTTCCGCCGCGGCTCCGCGTTAATAGTTTTCCCAATGGGAATGATGTTATTTCCCAAGGTCTATGTGGATATACACATAAAATTTCATCAAAATCGGTCAAGCCGTTTTGGAGGAGTATGTATGGTAACTAAAACTGTGACGCGATAAATTTATATATCCAGACTGAGGTAGGACAAACACAACTGCCAAAAGGCTTCTGACATACCTTGGCATCTCAAAAATTATAAAAGAAAGTTATTGTAGCATTTCATTTTTATTAGCATTCTTTTCATTTCATTTAACTCATAGTATCAATATCTTAGTGGAGTTAAGACCCTTCATAATCCATTTATATAATGTCGTCATGCACATGACTGTGATAACTAAAATACAACGCAATTGAAATACATACCAAATACAATATTATATTACCTACTACGAATAGTTTAGTATTTATGTGACTGTAAACTGCATTGTGGTCTGTTTTTGTCCTTGTTGACTAACGTATGACTTAATACGATTTGTCGGTGGCAAATTGTTTTTTTTCTTTTTTTATTTAAAACTCGTTATTTTACAGAACGCTCGTCACTTTGCAATATGCCGAATGCAAATGATAAAATGTCTTGCAATTTTATAAAAAGTCAAAAAAGGCGAGTGCCGTCCGTAAAATGTCGCGGCACATTGTTTAATTATTTCCTTATCATATATATCATATATTATACCAGAGAGTTGGGAGCCGCTTCGCTTGGCTCACAGCTCTCTGTCTTATACTAAGTTTATTTGCAGCCAAGAGCGCACCCATTCCAAAAAGTGCGAAGCGGCAATAATACCTTTATTTTGCAAAACATATTTTTGCATCTACTACGACCACAATCATACTAATATTATAAAGAGGAAAGATTTTATGTGTATGTTTGTAATGAATAAACTCAAAAACAACTGAACCGATTTCAAAAATTATTTCATCATAACAAAGCTACATTCACCTTGAGTAACATAAGCTACCTTTAACCGCAGGAAAATGTTTCATTCCCACGGGAAAAACAATAAAGCGGAAAGCGGAAAGCTAGTGTAATATAAAAGGAATACAACAAGCTTGAATAATTTTGTAACTCTTACTTGAGACGGGTCATTCATAAGTAGAAATATTAACTAAATTATTTCAAAGACCATTAATAAAAATATAACATTCAATACCTTCAGAATGCAAAATAAATGTTACACTAATGAAACTATAATTAAACCATAAATTATAATTAGCGAAGCTTATGATCTCAACAAAAAGTATTTATTTTCACAAGCAATAATACAAAATGTTATGTATGGTTTTGGATATGCATTATATTTTAGAAACAATTTGTTTTAGGTCTATATTAAAAAGCAAAGTCAAAAGTCATTATGTCTTTACTCATAATAAAAAAAAAGCAAGCAAGTTGGTATAAATCTGATAAGACAGAAAGCTTAGTTTCAAGGAACCAAGACATTGATTTCAGTGACTAGAAAAAATAGTATTCATAGATTTAAAAAACTTAGTCGGAAATCAAACCCGAAGTCGTATTGAAGAAAAAAATGCCTTTATAGTGTTTTATCACATATTTTATTGTAATATTTACTGTTTATGGTTTATGACCTATTATACATTAGAAATAGAAAATATAAATAATGGAATACTTATAAATTATTCTAAAATTAAATTATATAGAAAGACATACTTAATCAATTGCTAAATTTTAAAAGCGAAATTGCGTTTAACTTATTAACTGTGCTTTCTGAAACAAAAAGAAGAGCTTCACATTTATGTTTCATATATATATTCATACGAAGATAGAGTGTCGTAACTAAGAATACGGATACGGCTTATTCGAATTTATATTATGTAAGTACCTACAGAAGCCCACATGCGGCTGAACTTTGAGATTCGCCCGTGCTACTACGGAATAAAGGCGCTCTCAAGATCAATAATATATCCAGCCGCATGTGCTGGCTACTGTACATTTATTCGACACTTTTACAGTGAAGGAGTACTAATAATTAGTAAGTAACTATCTTGTACGAAACTGCGGAGAAAATCTAATAAAGTTTGTTACAAAAGTTAACGTATTACTTGTATAATAATATTTTGTTCTATCCGACAAGGATCTATATGTAAAACAAATAGTTCTAAATTCAAAATCCCATTATTCTTTTTTTTTTATTTAGGTTGCCCTAACCTGTTGTGGCCCTGTTGGCCGGTAACAGGAAAGCGATACGCCGTAGAAACAGATTAAAAAACACTCCTTACCTACGCAGGGGAACTCCAAACATTCCGCGCAATTCTTCCGTAGTGTAATCAGCAAACTTATTTATACCATAAACAGCGTGTGGGTTCGCAGCATTGGCCTGGTTAATGGTCTTCAGAGAATTCTTGAAGGCTTCAAAATGCTCTAGCTTGTCTTGTTCATCCTTGTATGTCCTGTCGTAGTTTCGTATGAACTGCTCAAACAACTGCTTGGCTTGGTTTTCGTCTAAATATTCCTTGGTGGGTTTAGCAATGGCCAGTACTATCAGGGCAGTCAACAACAAAACGCTTAGGAGCTTCATTATGACTGTTAATTTTTTGTCTTTGACCTACGCTTGTGTCAAAAAAGCACGACGTACCAAGCTTCACTGGACTTGAAACTGTGTTACTATAGTAATAAGTACTAAGTTGTTTACGTGTTAGGATAATTCGAGCGATTGACACTGTTTTCCTGTTTTCGTCGTTTATATACATTCTGTGGTTATACGGGGTCTTACTTATGTATAGTTAAAATGAGCCATATACTAATAGGCACAGACATATAATAAATAACTATATAATACTTGAGATTATGCTTGAGTCTCGGTAAGAAAATTACCATTGCATCTACATCTGTGTCACACGGTGGAAGGCATAATGATATAAAAATATTTTTGCTGGCATAAGTTTGCCATTTTATATTTTATGATAATGAATATTTTGTTAAAATTCAATTCATAACAATGCATAAGCTAAGTTGCATAGGATTCAGTTCGAATAATTTTTATATCGGTTTTTTTTTCGGAGTCCTGTTTATAGCACAATACCTAAAAGTGCTTATTAATATTTATATGTGTGTGTTGTCGTCCTATGGTACACCAGTAGTGATACAAAGAGGGCCTTTGTAAGAAGTCTCCACTGCACTGTACCAAACTTTAAATTAAGAAATGAGTTCCATCATCTTCTTACAATAAAACATCAGAAATCATCATTTTTGCCGAAAGACATCCACTGCGATATATATATTAGGCTGCTAAATTTATTACGTAGGTACTCTTCTTTTAAACTAATTCTCAACAAGTTTTAAAGAGTAACAATTTTACCTTCCGCGAATCTTCACACAAAAAAACCTAATGGGAATTTACGAATATTAATTAAGAAGTAATAAAACATCTGCGTTTCAAATATTGCATCCAATTTATTAATATATTTTTTCACACTAATACATTTTTGATAGTGTGATTTCTTCTCCAAAGATGCAATTAATCATCTTTTCTGAAACAAAAATAAATGTGTATTTTACGTTTTATAGTTTGCATTAGTTATTTTTTTTTGTTAATTACGGGAATATTTTAACATTAAGGTTTAATTTCGCGATTTTATTTTAAACAACCGCTATATTTTATTTAGTAATATTGATGATCTTATAAATACTTTTTTTTTTATTCTATGTTATTACAACCAATCTGTGGACGGCCTCGTAGCCTGTCTGCTTACGAAGCGAAAAGGTCGCGGGTTCGAATCCCGCCCAGGGCAAATATTTGTGTGATGAGCACTTGTGTTTGCCTTGTGTCTGGATGTTGTATATCAGCTGTCTGACACCCATAGTACAGGCTTTGTCTAGTTAGGGGTCAGATGGCCGTGTGTGAGATGTCCCACATATTTATTTATTTATTTATTATTATTTAATCTCAACCTCATCATCATAAACAGCTACAGCCTACCCTGAAATCAGGGTGAATAGGCCTTAGTCACCCACGCTGGCCCAGTGCGGGTTGGTCTTCACACACAACAACCTTTTAATTACTTCGCAGGTGTGTGCAGGTTCACCGTAGCGTCGAATAAACGTAATGAATTCGAAAATCGAAAACCCATTGTTACATGGCCACCGAATCTCAACCTTGTGTCACTGTGTATCGATATCGATAATAAATAAATATAAATTATCTATATTATTTCGTTGAATACATAAGATACTCGATTACTTAGTTAGCCCAATCATTAGAATGCGGGAGTGAACTGTTAACGAAATCTTGTTAAAAATTAGCGTACCTTCCGAAGCACGAAATTGCAGTACAATAGAAGGCAATTGCAATAAGAAACATGGCGTCTAGTTTCTCTAAAGAACAGGCATTTTCATTTCCACCAGTTTCCAGCACACGTCTTTCAAAAAGTATTACATACTCCGTGCTTCGGAAGGCACGCTATGCCGCTGGTCTCGGCTAGTAACTACATATAGTCGTTACACGAGCCATAGCAGAAGCCTTAGGAGTTCTATAATTCTGACACCAGGGTTTGTGAAGTAGGTCAACCTCAAAAACCACACGATACTTACGCAAACAATAAATTGCATACTTAACGATGTGAAGATTATTCAGCTATAGCTTATTCGGCTAACTTCACACCACCGCCTGTATACTTGACAAGTTGACATTCGACAGTGCTTAATAAAATTTGTTTGTAAAAACTACGTAATTGTGCAACATTGTAGTGCGAATCGACTATGCAATTGGGAAGCCATTAATTAGATTGTCGTGACAACATCTGGCTGACTGAGTAGTCATGCTCACTAACGTGTCCTGACTTGCGGTGGCGTGTGGGCCGGGTCGTTGGGTTCCCTCTAATATGGTTGAACCCGGTGATGGCTGACCCATACGTCAAACCCGTGAACGTGGTGCTGCTTGGGGGGACTGGTCTGCTCTAGTCGATTGCTGGTTGTTTTATTGGTTATATAGTTTAGTTTTTTCTACTTTGACTGGTTGCCTTCCGCTAATTGCATATTATCGTTTGCACTCTTTGTTATAAGTATATTAAACAAATTGTATAAAATAATAATTTTGTAAAATATTTTTTGAAAAGATGCCACGCCTGTGGAGTTTCTTCCGGCGGGTTCTTCTCCACAGAAGACAGCCAATTGTGAACCCGCCCGACGTCGAAAAGTGATTGTAAAATCTTACTTCGAATAAAACATATTTCATTTTCATTTTCATTTTCGGTTTACCTAATGTTATCTGAAATTAATTTTATGATATAAAATTAAAAGGATAACTCACATATGAGGTTTCACTCCTAATATCTGGCGCCATTCGTCTTCAGTGTAATCAGCAAACTTATTTAAGTCAAAAACTGCGTATGGTTGTTCTGCATTAGCCTCGTTAATATCGTGTAGAGACTTCTTGAACGCTTTGAAATGTTCCTGTTTGTCTTTTTCGTCTTTGTATACTTTGTGGAAGTCTTTTATGTACTTCTTGAATAAATTCTCAGCATCTTTCTCATCGTAGTGAGGTTTCTTCAATGGTTTTGCAGTAGTAACCACTATCAGGCTGAGAACCGTCAGTAAAACCACGCTTAGAAGTTTCATTGCGACTTTTTCGAGCAACTGATTGACTTTTTAACTTGAATCCACCGTTTATATACATTTTGTGGCTATACAGAGTCTTATTTCTACTTGTTTCATCATACTTAATATTCTAAAGAGGAAAGATTTGTATTTTTGTAATTGATACTCGTAAACTCAAAAACTACTGAACCGATTTTAAAAAAATCTTTCACCATTAGTAAGGTACATTCACCCTAAGTAACATAGGCTACCTTTTCATCATCATCATCATCATTTCAGCCAGTAGACGTCCACTGCTGGACAAAGACCTCCCCCAAAGATCTCCACAACGATCGGTCCCACGCTGCCTGCATCCAGCAGCTTCCCGCGACCATCACCAGATCGTCGGTCCACCTTGTAGGGGGCCTGCCCACGCTACGTTTTCCGGCGCGTGGCCGCCATTCAAGAACCTTTTTTCCCCTTATTGGCTACCTTTTACCGCGAGGAGCCGCGGCGGAAAGGTAGTTCATTATATTGGTCTTATAAAGAAACACTGTAATCTATTTATGTATGTATATCAGTTATCTGACGCCCATAGTTACAGGCTCTGCCTAGTTTGAGGTCAGATGGCCGTGGTATATGACTTTTTTAGAAGTAGAGTCTTCCGCTCCCCCGCAAGTCCGGTGAAGCAATTTTCTACTTTTTTGACTCAAGCATAGATCAATTTAAAAAAAAAGACTTTGAAGGTAGGATGTACTACCAACTAGGCCACGGGGCCGTCAGATTAGGCAGATGTGCAATAAAGA
The DNA here is from genome assembly GCA_948473455.1 of Teleiodes luculella. Classification (NCBI taxonomy): domain Eukaryota; kingdom Metazoa; phylum Arthropoda; class Insecta; order Lepidoptera; family Gelechiidae; genus Teleiodes; species Teleiodes luculella. Next base: position 12,093,196 of record OX419593.1, read on the forward strand.
ATTATTATTTATATGAAATAACCAAACTAATAATTGAATCTCAAATATTTACTATGTACCTACCTACAGTAATAAAATACTGACCTAATAACTGACATTTTGCACAAAAAAAATCACAATCTTATATATAAAATTCTCGTGTCACAGTGTTCGATTCCATACTCCTCCGAAACGGCTAGACCGATTCTCATGAAATTTTGTGAGCGTATTCAGTAGGTCTGAGAATCGGCCAACATCTATTTTTCATCCCCAAAAAAAAAAAAAAAAAAAACAAATAAAAAAAAGCAACGCGGGCGTAGCCGTGGGCGGACAGCTAGTTATATATAAAGCTAGTGCTACAAAAAAGAAAAAAGTATATGAAATAAAATTCAGCGATTAAAACCTTTATAGACCCTTTATAAATATATTTATGCATGTGATTTTGATAACTATAACACAAAGCATTTTGAGATGCGTATCGAACATAATATATTACAAATAATTTAAAATTTATGACGCTATTTGATATTATTGTGGTCTGTTCTTACCCTTGACTTATGACTCAATTTTGATAATACATATTTATTAGGTACTAAAAGTTCTGCACTGTTTAGCTTTTTGCATTTCACTGCGCACATAATATATCCATTATTAAAGTCCTAAACTTATATGTATATGCATATCTTGGTTGCTTATTCATTTAGGCATATTAATTGAATCACAAACGTCGTTAACCACGAATTTCAATTGACACATTATGAAATAAATAGTTCAAACATAACCGTCCAAATCTTAAATTTTATAACCTTAAATTCTATTAGATATTGAACTATGACTATACATACAATCTCAATATTCCATCACTTTTGTAACCTAAGTCTGTGTGTGCGTCTGTACACTACCATATCTATAAGTAAGAGTAAGTAGGTACGATCGGGGTCAGATAATGTTTACCAGTTTTCAAGTTAAATTATATATTATCACACTATTATGATTAAGGTCCAAAGTGCCCTTCGAGCTACGAAGGAAATGCCATATCAAGCTACTTATTACCTTTTAAAAGTTTATTCAGTATGAAGCTTCGATTATAACAAAAGAGGTTATTCATCTCTTTTTGATGTTAAAACAGGGTTGAAACACATTTATTTATTTATTTATTTATTGTTCTTTTTCGTCCATTCTTGACAGGCGAAGGGAAACTTAGCCTAAACTGCTTCGTCAGGAATTTTGTCTTCTTTGTCATATTAGAGTGAGGCCGAAGCCAAGTCTTCAATCACATATTGAACTGACGTTTGTTTTTTATTATGGCACTATTTTAAATATTTTGTGTCAAGGAAATGACATTTACAAGTACTACCGTCTTATAACATCCTTGCATTTGTGCCATCAAATTTTAGATTTTTTAAGATGTTTTCTATAATATCAGACCTTGCTAGCAGTCAGTCCATATCCTAAAGCGACCTATTCTCATGTTATTAGAAAAAAAAAACATTATCAATCAAAGGACATCATTCACGTTTCATACAATGTTGGACCAAAAAAGTGAGAATGCCGGCCAAGGAAAAAAAGTGTAATTTTCGGATAGAACACGTCGTAGTTTCTATATTTCTTTACTTTTTTTTACATTTTCTTTATTTGATTTATTTTTTTGGAACTTTTTTTTTAATAATAAACAAAAAAATGTTGATGAATGATCATATTATGCATCATAATAATACTTTCATAGTATATGTTTTAATTATATTAAACAAATAATACATACTTAATCCAAGTGTATACAGGGGATTATAAACCTGTTCATCCTTGTCGAATGCGTGTAAGACAATGATGAACAGCGCAAAATGACGTAGACTTGTGTCAGTCACGTGATCTAATCGTAAGACCTTGTTTTCTTGGATCATGCTTACATCCAAGGATAGTACTTATAACATCCTTGCTTACAACGACCTTGTGACTTAAATGTATGTTTGCAATTGTGATATATTTAAAGGTGGTAAACATTTTCTGTCCTCGACAATACATACAATCTCAACAATGCCATTTTAAATTACTATAGAGGAATTGCAGAAAATATATTTCAAATCTAGATTCCTCTAAAGTACGTCCAGCGCGCAACATTGGTCACAGATGTTCGATATTGCATGGACGACAGAAATGTCAGGTGCTTTCACAATTCTCTTACAGTTTTAACCACCTGAGGATATTTTAAAAGATATTTTGTGAACCATTGTAGAGAATACGACGATGTATTAACTGCCCCGTCATAACCTAATTGGTAGTATGTTTATCTTCGAGTCATAGAGTTGCGGGTTTGAATCTCGCCTAGGGTTATATTTAATTTTGTGCGATAATTAAGTATTTGTATTGGCCTTGTGTGTCTGGCTGAATATCCTATTATTCTGCTAATATTAGAAACGCCATAGTTTATGAGGATGGATGTTACATACATCTGGATGTTTGTTACTCTTTTACGCAAAAACTACTGAATGGATTTTAATGACACTTTACAATAAGATGACTTAAACATCAGAATAAAACATAGGCTACTTATTGAATATTAAATGATTTTTTTTCTGTATAGAGAAAAAATATTAAAAAAGTTGTTATCATTATTTTTACCGCGGGAAAATAAGTCATTTCCACGGGAAAACCTTTTAAAGCTGGCGGGGCCGCGGAGCGGAATGCTATTTTTATATGTATAAATACATAATTATTATCTATTATGTTTATTTTTCCGCTTTATGACACCTTTGTTATGGTTCTGCCTAGTTTGGGATCAGATAGGCGTATGGAAGGAAAGAGCTGTGACAGACACGTTTATTACTGTTGAAAAATGTACTCAGAAATGTTCCGTGTTATTAAATAACACAAATTTTGACGCAAACAACAGCAACTGCATAAGAATTATATTAATCGTTGTAGCTAGTAGCTCTATTGTTTCTATTCGTAGATTAAAAGCGGATAATGTAGTGTTTAATGTTTGTTTTTCCTTCCCAGTCTTCCCACCTACCTAACACATACTTAATTTTAATTTTACTAGCTGGCCACCCTACGACGTCGCTTACGCACGAAACATACATATATTTATTTTTTTTCTACTCATAGATCCTATGGTTGGTACCATACAAAGTGGGCCTTTGTAAGAAGTCTCCATCGCCTCTTGAACTGTGCCTCGCGCTCTGTACCAAACTTTAAATTAAGAAATGAGTTTCATCGTTATAAAATTCATTAATATATTTGACCATCATAAATCATCATTTTAGCCGAAAGACATCCACTACGATATATTAGGCTTCTAAAATGTACTCTTCTTTTAAACTAATTCTCAACAAGTTTTAAAATGTAACAATTTTACCTTCCGCGAATCTGCATACAAAAAAACCTTTCATGAGAAATTACGAAAATTAATTAAGAAGTAATAAAACATCTGCGTTTGAAATATTGCATCCAATTTATTAAGATAATTTTTCACATTATTATATTTTTTATTTAATTGATGATGTCATATTCTTCTCATCTTTTCTGAAACAAAAAGAAATGTGTATTTAACGTTTTCTAGTTTGCATTACATATTTTTTTTATTAATTACGGCAAGGTTTATTAACCTTATTTAACTTACACACAATTGTACAAGAGTTATTCTTGCGATTTTATTTTAAACAACCGCGAATTTTAATAATGTTGATGACCTTATAAATATTTATATCATTTACTCTATATTAGTGTGATTATTACAGCTATATTCGGCTAATTTCACACCGCCGCCTGTATTCCTGACATTCGGCTTGTAACGATGTGCCTTTCAACCACGTTTTCAACTAATTTTCTATTTCTTTTTCGTCTAAATTCAAATTTTCAATTTTGGAATTCATTCGTCATTCATACGTCATCTTCATCCGTTTTGTTTTCAGTTTCCCCTTAGCTACCTGCTTTGACGGCCGATAATCTAGAAATTTGTATATAATATCCTGTGAAAGTTCTGTGTTGTACCTAATTTTTCCACAAGTGCATTATTATACCACCACCATCTTCCAAACTTCTATCTTCAGCCATGTCTGACGGCTCGCCTAGGACCAGCCCCTCTAACATGCCCGGTCCACGCGTGACAGACATAAATTTGTCGTGCGTATTCTCTTATCCTATTGGAGGATATTTCAATATGGCGGGTTTCTCGCGCGACGAACTTTTGTCATAGCACTGCATGTTACGGGGGGTCATTCATACGTCATCTTCATCCGTTTTGTTTTCAGTTTCCCCTTAACTGACGGCCTTGACGGCCTTACGACGGCTTATCCTATTGGAGGATATTTCAATATGGCGGGTTTCACGCGCGACAAACTTTTATCATAGCACTGCATGTTACGGGGGGTGAGCCGCGGGCGTGACAAATTTAATGTTATCTGAAATTAATTTTATGATATAAAATTAAAAGGATAACTCACTTAAGAGGAGGAAGCAATCCCATCTGGCGCCATTGGTCATCAGTGTAATCAGAAAACTTATCTAAGTCATATTCTGCGAATGGGTGTATTGCATTAGCCTCATTAAGAGTTCTTAGAGACTTCTTGAAGGCTTGGAAATGTTCCTCTTTGTCTTTTTCATCTTTGTATACTTTGTGGAAGTCTTTCATGTACTTCTTAAACAAATTCTCAGCATCTTTCACGTCGTAGTGAGGTTTTGCAGTAGTAACCACTATCAGGCTGAGAACCGTCAGTAAAACAACGCTTAGAAGTTTCATTGCGACTTTTTGACTGATTGACTCTTTTATTTGAATCCACGTTTATATATATATATTTTGTGGCTATACAGAGTCTTATTTTTACTTGTGTCATTCATTAAATTGGCCTTAAAAATAAACACTGTAATCTATGTACCTATATCAGCTGTCTTACGCCCATAGTTACTGGCTCTGCCTAGTTTGGGGTCAGGGCCGTGTGTGAGGTGTTCCCACATCCTCGAATTTGAAGGTAGATATACTACCAACCCACGGGACCGTCAGATTAGACAGATGAGACGATGATGATGATGATGGTGATGATGTATTGTACACTTTCTGTGTTATATTTGTAAGTATCTGTGCTTGTATTTCTGTTTGTGTGCAATAAAGAACATTTTCATTTCATTTCATGATCAATACTATGTATCAGTAATAAATAACTTTCTACTAACTAAAATATACAACTGACATTTTTCACAACTTTATCAAAAATTAAGTACCCATATGAAATAAAAATCAACGACTAAAATCTTCATAGACCCATAATAAATTTAATATATACAATTATAAGTAAGAATATGAAATAAAATTCAGCGATTAAAATCTTTATAGACACTTTGCAAATATATTTTGCATGTGATTTTGATATTTATAATACAAAGCATTTTGAAATGCGTATAGTCATAATATACTCGTATTACAAATAAATTTAAAATCTATGAACCTGTTTGATATTATTGTGGTCTGTTTTTATCCTTGACTCAATTTTTATTATTTAATACATATCAGGTACTAATACTTCTGAACTGTTTAGCTTTTTTAGGGTTCCGTAGCCAAATGACAAAAAACGGAACCCTTATAGATTCGTCATGTCTGTCTATCTGCCTGTATTTCATTGCCATGTTTTACCTACCTACCTGTTGAAACTTGGTAAGTAGATGTATTCTGTGAACCGCATTAAGATTTTCACACAAAAATAGAAAACTCTCATTCGGCACTCCGTACTATGGTAGCCTAATGTCACATTTTCGATGAGTAAAGTTGAAGTAACGCGCCTAAATGTTATGTAAATAATATAAAATAATAAACATCTGCCGATAGTATTCCAAGAATGTTGCTTCACAAAGTAACCGTCCCAAGTTTTTTCCGTCGGCGCGTGTCGGTAGGGTTGGCCAAATTCCTCTTATTAAAATCAAACAAGTTCATTAAAAAATTAAAAAAGAACCAACCACTTATTAATTAATTATTTTACTGTTTATTTATTGTGCACTAGCTTTTAACCTCGTGGCTCTGCCCGCTTTAACACTAGGCGGAAGTATTTATAAATATCATTCATTTTATTCATAATAGCGTAGTCATTATTACAATCCAAATCAAATGAGAAAATGTATACGCTCAAAAGGATTACCCTCCACTTTTCCCGTCGTAGGTAAAATCAAGGTAAACATAATGGCGAGGGAAAATAGAATCCGGCATGTTTTGAATTTTGTCGGGTCCCAATATGGCGGCCGAAGTTTCAGGAAGTTGGCTGGCTGGCTACACAGCCGCGCCGCCACCTTTCCAAATAGTTAGGTAAATTTAATCAGAGAATTTAGCTCATCTAAAAAATTTGTCGCGCTTCACTCCATATTTATCCATATATTTTGATGACAAAATCACTACATATTATAAACAAAGTCGCTTTTTCTGTCCCTTTATCCCTACATATGCTTAAATCTTTAAAACTACGCAACGGATTTTGATGCGGTTTTTTTGATAGATAGAGTGATTCAAGAGAAAGGTTTATATGTATAATAACATGGCAATATATGAATAATATACTTAAGGGTGCTCCCTCACCGGGAGCATTCGCGTGTAATGTAACATTATAGATTCGTCTTTGAGCATTACATTACAATAATACCTCCCTGACTGACGAGCATTCGCGTGTAATGTAACATTATAGATTCGTCTTTGAGCATTTACAATAATACCTCCCTGACTGACGAGCATTCGCGTGTAATGTAACATTATAGATTCGACTTTGAGCATTTCATAGCGGCGGGGGGCTAGGGGAAGTGAAGCGCATTGATGTTACAAGTTGTATCAAGATATTACACATTGTATCATTACAAGGTGCGCATTGTAATGCTCGGTTCTCCTCCTTCACTGATGTATCCCCGTTTTGTATCATTACAAGGTGCGCATTGTAATGCTCGGTTCTCCTCCTTCACTGATGTAATGCTCAAATCTGTAACGTTACATTACACGCGAATGCTCCCGGTGAGGGAGCACCTTAAGGATAACCCACAATAACCATTATCCCCGGGCGGAGCCGGGGCGGGTCGCTAGTAATTAATTACTATATTCATGACGCATTTTAAGGGGTTACCGAGAAGTCTCATAAGTCTTCTATAATGACCGTGAAAATAATAAAAAGTGATTTCTTTTTTTCAGATATAATAGTATCTCTAATATAATAGTAAATAATATAATAGTATCTCCAATCTGTTATTCAAATATCTGTCATTTTAAAACTTTTTTTAGGGGAACAATTTTTATAATTTATTGCATTCTACAATGGTACCTAAATAAAATGTGTTACAGAAATTTAACTTAGATGCATATCATGGATCCAGGAGGCTGTTGAAACATAATAAATAGATATATATAACACATTTATTCTTAAACAAATCAATCAATATCGGTCATATTATTATTTCATCAATTCATTCAATATATTATTGGTAATTTTATTTTAAGTGTGTTTATAATATGAATTGTATTTGCTTGCTTATCGAGTGGGTTTCGAGGTTAAAACCTACCTCTACCTCACAAACCCTGGTGTCGGAATTTTAGAGCCGCCTTTTAGGCTTCCGACATGGCTCCTATTACGACTACATCCGTAGATAGTAGCCGGGACCAACGGCTTTACGTGCCTTCGAAGCACGGAATCATTTCTTTTCGGACAATCAGGCGATTCAGCCTGCAATGTCCTAACCAACCCGGGGAAAGTCTCACAAATTATATTTACAATGCATGTGCTCGAAAAGGAGCGTTTTCTAGGCAGCCAAACAGTGCGGAAAGTACCACTTTTCCGCACTAGTGCTTTTTACTTTTCAGTTTTTTTTTAATTTTTGCTCAGCCTGTCATTCAGCCAGTCAACCTAACATTTCAGTATTTGAGATATTTTTATTACCAATTGTTACTAATATAAAGGGAACAATAAAAATAACAATTCAATAAACGCGTTTATATTAGTATAATTACTTTAGAAATTGATTTTTATTGATAAATTACGTTCAAATATTAATTAAAAATTTGCGTGGCTGAATAAATTTTACTCATTGCCTTATTGCGATTCGACAGCTTTGCACATGCGCAGTAGATGTTTTTTTCAGCGCGAATGTGTTTTGTTTATGAAGCCCGTCATTTTATACGCCTTTTTATAATATAACTGTTTTTTTTCTTGCACAATGCATAGTAAAATCTTGTATGATACACGTGCGAAAGATGATTTCCGACTCGTGTCGGCTTATACACTCGCTCGCTTTGCTCGCTCGTGAATAAAATGACACTCATCGGAAATCACATACTTTCCGCACTAGTATCATAAATAACTATTGTTTGTTGTAATTGAGTAGAACAAAAAAAAACAATACAACTGACTGAATACCCGACCGAAACCTTACAGTAAAAATAAAAAAAAGTTGTGACCCGAACCCTAGAGTACAAGATATATTTGAAATTCGAAATTCGAATTCGGTAGTGAAGTGATTTAAATTAAAGATACTATGGAAATAAAGTAAAGTAATCAATCATGCAAAATTTTCCCGTTTTTAGGCACAGTCCAGCGAAACAGTCGTAAAAAAATATATAATATTGGTATTTTTTAGGCCTTACAGCAACTATCAATTCTGCGGGAATTTCATTAATGAAATGTTCTTACATAAAAAACGTTACAAAAATAAATAAATAAAATCTTTTCGTTTGTAGCATCGCAGCTTTTTCTTCATAGAGCCTGGACTAATTACGTTAATTAAGGAATGTTTTCAAAAACAACACTAACTAACTCAAATATCCCAGCTAATAAAAAGATCTTATGATTAAACCTAATTAACCGTTATAGAAATATCAATATCACTGTTAATAAAATATTATGCTATTATGACTTATTCTTTACACGCCTAAAACGAAAAATAAAAAAATATTTTTTCGTGATCAAATAAGTCTCCTAATTAATAATAGACTTCTTATATTTCAATGTTTTGTAAACGTATTTTACTTACATTACATAATAGTAGGCTACAGAATGGTGCGACATATTATTTGCAATAAAGATGATAATTATAATAGAATGAAATGGCTAAAACTTGTGAAAATTATCATAAGCCAGTTATTTGACGATCTTTACACAACTTAAATTTCTAAAAGACCTAGGTGAAGCCAAATTAATTAGGATGAATGTAAACAATTTACTGAATGGCCGGGGTAATATTAAAATGGTCCTGTAATCCACTTTTACTTAATTATTAATTCTGTAATCCGCAAAGGATTATAAAATTTGCTTCGTTGAGATTAATATGAAAGTAAAGAAGAAATATTATAAGTAATTGATTCGTTTTACGGGTTGGTACTGTGGCTTTGGTTTTGCCGTTTTAGAACCTTCAAAATTTTACATAATAATAATAATAGGTGGGCACATCTCACACACGGCCATCTGAGCCCAAACTAGGCCTGAGAGAGCTGATATAGGTGACATAGATACACCATCCAGACACGACTAGAACATTATATTTATTCTGTGGCCAGACACAAGGCAAACACAAAGAACGATTGAATCTTTTCATATAGATTTTAAGACGCATTTGGAATTTAGCGTTTGTGCAAAAAGTATATTATTTTGAGAATCCAGTAGTACAGTGATTTCGTCCGGTAACCACTTTCTACTTTTAGAACCATAGTTATGAAAAATTTATACATACTACACTTCTCGTAGAATACTTAATAAAAGTAATACTTTAGGTGTCATCCATCAAGCTATTTACGATAATCGCGCTGCGCAAGGTTTCATAAACATAAAGGGCTTGCAGGAAAACTAATTTAAAAACATATTCATTTACATATATATAAACACGAATATAAATAAAATAAAAAAATATGTGGGATATCTCACACACGGCCATCTGATCCCAAACTAGAATGTCTGTCTGACTGAGAGCCACGTCTAAATAAATTGCAATTTTTTATTGCACGGTGACCGTGGTAATATTTCCCGCTAATAAATCGTCCTATTTTTGATCCCGCGCCGCTGATCGCGCTGCTAAACGCTTCGCGAGACGCGACTCCACAAACTCGGCCTTAGTACAATGAAATCCTATTCAATAATATTAGAACATTCCACGCATTCCGGTAAATCGGAATTGCCTCTGAAAAACCGATAAAAATAAGGAAGGTCATTGGCTACATATCTCGGACTTTCATTGCTTGTTTTGTTTTTAACGATTGTGAAAAGTAAACAGTTTTCACAATCTTTATCAGTATTAGTCGTAAAGTAAACCACCATTTACTTACGCCGACTGAGTATGTAATCATTAATCATATATTATCCGAAATGATTGATTTATGTAACCAAATGTAGGTAAGTACCTACGTTAAGTAAGTTTGCAAGGATCCGTGAAGGTAAATGGATGGATACTTGATTATCCTTCACCAAAAATATACAAGATTATTTTTTACAACACTTTTTCTAATATAATAACATAGGCTACTTTATACCGTAGTAGTAAAACTAACCTTTCCCATAGGAAAATTAAATGCAAACGACAAACGACACCGTTACCGGCGAGAAATCGTACTAATGTTATAAAGAGGAAAGATTTGTATTTTTGTGTGTGTGTATGTTTGTAATGAATAAACTCAAAAACTACTGTGCCGATATCAAAAATTATTTCACCATTAGAAAGCTACATTCACCCTGAGTAACATAGGCGGCTACCTTTTACCGCTAAGAAAATACTTCATCCCCACGGGAAAAATTGTTAAGGCTGGGTGAGCCGCGGCGGAAAGCTATAATAGTAGTCAATAAGTCAGTATGTTTACTAGGCGTCCCTGATTCCAGCCAATAGTTCCTCTTTATTATTTGCGAAACCGAGCCGAAGCCAAGACAGAATTAATTTACTTTCCTCCACGTTGTTTTCTTATTTCAAACGTGCTCTCGAGAGCCAATTAAACGCAAATTCTTGAAGATTTTTTGTTAAAAAGCTTTTTACGGTTAACGTCGCCTTTAAGTTTTCTGAATCCTTTTCCACAAAGCTAATGATGTCATTAAAAACGGCTTGTGGTTTTTTCACAGTATTAAGAGCACGTACTGAACATAGAAATAGTTCATTAATGGTTACAGAAGTTTAGATGACATGACATGACAGACATGATTTCGCTAAATAAAAATAAGTAAGTTATTATTATCTTTACGTTAATAGATTTGGAACAAGAAAAAAAAATCATACTTTATTTAATTAAACATTATTTCTCATTGTTCAAAATATTGACCTGCAAATACTCAAACATTTCTATTATGATTTAAATCGGGGTATTGCAAACAACCGTGAAAGACTTAAAAAATATTTAAACTAAATAGGTATTTCGTTTTATTAATGTATAATATTGTATAATATACCTGTATATATTTTATTTTATTTCTATTTAAGGTAAACCAACAGCTCGGTAACAATTGTGTGCTATTCTATAGGTCACTTATGTACACAATATTTTCACATAAAAAAATCATAAGAAATTCTTGTCTTTCTTCAACAAATCTCAGGGCCAATTCCAACTTCTCAATGTGACATGGAATTACAGTTTGATTCAGTATAAACTTATGGATCCAATTTAACTTTATTACAAATACTTCTGACTTTGGGAGTTGGGTCATATAACGCGCAGTGCCAAGACTACTTTATCTAGATTTTTCAGGTGAACTATGTATATAATATATAATATACATATAAAGTATATAATATATTTATCTATGGTATCAAAATTGGCAAAATAAATGTTCTTTCAAATGATGTTATATAATAATAATAATGATAAGATGTTTATTTATTCTTAAGATTTACAATTTAGGTACACCAAGAAACATACAAAAAAATACTTAGGAATAAATAGGAAGGTGCCTCAGCTAATCAGCTGATTTTCAGACACCCCGTTACAACTAAAAGTCGCATATTAATCGCAATTAAATAGCACTTACAGCAATATCCCATCTAGGAAGGAATATATTTACTGCATTATCATTTTAAATTGTAAACTCATTATGTAAATTTGAGCAAAATTTTGGATATTCAACTGAAAAATAAACAATGTCCTAGGTATAGGTATAGGGAAGAAAACAATATAAATACCCCCCTACTCGGCAACATTATCTTTCACTGAATCTTATGAGGTAAGGTCTGACACCCATAATACATACAGGCTTTGCTTAATTTAGGGTCTGATGGCCGTGTGTGAGATGTCCCCACATATTGATATTATTTATTTATTTAAATATGTTTCTTTTTTGCTTTTGGAAAATGTTGTAATACATAAGTCAGTATTTTCGTATCGATTAATCATATCTACGTACCAAAAAGATTTGTTACGCAAATTGTTCAAAATTGTAGAAAGATATTGATTAAACAACTCTCCTATTGACACAGATACCAACATTAATCCCGGAAGATCATAAAATATTAATCTGTCGAATTGCGAGCTTAAACTTGGAGGAAATCGGGAGTCTTTCGTTTAAATAAATTGAGGATTTTCCGTTAAATAGATTGAGGATCTTCCGTTTAAATTCGGAACAGGAACAATGTGTTCCGGGCGTCTCCCGCCACCGACACTTCCTGCTTCCGCTGTCGAGAACTTTCCTAATCAGCGTTTACAATAACACTCGAGATTGGGCCGTGAAAAGTCACGAACAACCTTCCTTTTTCATTTTTAACCGACGAAAAGCGGAGGAGGTTCTCTATGGCAACGCATTACTGTTTACATAGTATTCCGATTTTGATAATTCTTTTTTTTATACCCCGAAGTATTAATTAAATTTTGCAAAGAAAATTACAACGAGAAGTGTAAGAAGAAAACAGGGGATTACTGATTGTCCACTCACAGATGTTTTTGCTTTTCAGTTTTTTCGGCGGATTATTTTTTATATTAAAAAATTGTTTTTAGAATACCGTTTAAAAGCGTTTCGTAATTAAAGACAATATTCTTTAATGATACAAGATTTTCGATAACACTGAGGTTGTAGGTAAGATAATTTCTCACACACGGCCAACTGATTTCAATTTGCCTCTATTATAGTATCAGGCAGCTGGATACCTACACATACATAATTAATAATTATATTTACAACCTATTTTATTTTTTTACATAAATTACACAAGTATCCTGTTTGTCTTAACATCTGTTGAGTGTGAAGTGGACCAATCTGCACCAGGTTAGCATAAGTGTCATTCAAAATAGAAATAAAAATTTTGACATAAAGATGCAGAATAATACCTACAATAAAAATAGGTATTTTCCCTTACACCAGACTGATATAGAAGGTAGACGTCGCGTTATATAAATTAAAAAAAAATCTTACGATTTTATTTCTACTCTATTCGTTAACAGCCCATATACGTTCCCAGCGAAGGACTCAAGCCTACCCTAAAATCAGGGTGAATAGGCCTTGGTGGACCAAGCTGGCCCAGTGCGGGTTGGTCAACTTCACACCTACCTTTGAATTACTTCGCAGGCGTGTGCAGGTTTCCTCATACCGTTTTCCTTCACCGTACTTGACAAGCGTCAACTAACATTTACATTTGAATTCGAAAATCAAAAACACATTTGCACAGAAACCGCGAACTTCGGAATAGAAGTCAACAGCCCTAGCCACTTTTCTAGTCTATTCTATTCTAGAATATTTTCATTCCCAGGTCCGTCTCCACGAGCGGATGCTCTCAGACCAGGCCAAGAAGATGAACGTCAAGTCTCTGGCCGCGAACAAAGAAGACGCCAGCAAAAGCGTCGAGATCCGCATCGCTAAAGTGGCGTTCACCATCTTCTTCCTCTTCGTCTGTGCTTGGACGCCGTATGCTTTTGTCGCCATGACTGGGGCCTTTGGAGACAGGTAATATCCCTTAGGCCACGTGGTCCGACCGGCCTGTCCGATTAATCGGAAGACACGAAAACGACAAAGAGTTACCAGTAATGTACTGTCTGTGCCATAAGTAAAAATATAAAGATGATTCCGTCCTTCGTAAGGAACGTACTTATATCTATAATACGAGTACGACGTAGGTATAATGTAGTCATTATATTATTATGAGCCACGTTGTAAGTTTTAGCGGTTCAATAATTCTGACACCAAGGTTTGTAAGCAAATCAAAAGGTTTTTATTCGAAGTAAGATTAACGAAACCATTTATCGACGTAAAAACAAATAAATATCAAGAACCAGACTGTCCAAAGTTGGCCGCATGGTCTAAGAAAACAAGGTCTTGCATTCGGACCACGTCACTTGACACAAGCCTACGTCATCATGCTGTTCATCCTTGTCTATTAACACGCATTCGACAAGGATGAACAGCATGATGACGTAGGCTTGTGTCAAGTCACGTGGTCCGAATGCAAGAACTTGTTTTCTTAGACCATGGTTGGCCGTTTTAGGCTGCTTTTCCACCAGAGCTGTGCGAGGTAGCTAAGCGGTGTGCGAGGAAAAAGTCCACCAATAGAATCACTAAGCTAGGAAAATGAAGTGATTCTATTGGTGGGTTTTTTTCCTCGCACACCGCTTAGGTACCTCGCACAGCTCCGGTGGAAAAGCAGCCTAAAAGTGGCATTCGTCTTCGGAGAAGATTGTGAGGTAGGGTTACCTCGAAGCCCTAAAGATAAGCAAGCAACTCCTAACCAAGCTATTTATGGTATGTTTACAGGTCTATACTGACTCCGGTGGCAACTATGATCCCCGCCGTGTGCTGTAAGATCGTCTCCTGCATAGATCCATGGGTGTACGCTATCAACCACCCGAGATACAGGTATACATACTTACAAGAATCCTGATCAAGTGCCTGGTTATGTGACCACTAGCGCCACATAACCGTCTGTTCTATCTCTTTAATAATTCTGATGTCAATAGAAAGTATTGCATAAAGTAATTATTTAACGTTGGACCGGATCCATTTAATGGATAAAAAATCATTTTATACTTTTTTTTTTTTCTTTTTTTTTATGTATATACAGTACAAATTTACAAAAATGGTATACAACATCATTAAACCCTTTAATAGGTTTGTCTTGACTCAATGTTATATTTAAATCTTATTCCTTAACTACGTAAATTGATCGCACAATTTTCCCTACCCTCAATAAAAATAAACACACAGAAAAATACTCCGACCAAATCACACGCAGCACAGAGACCGGTTTCGCGATGCGCTTATACAGGCGGCGGATACTAAACCAGCTTTCAGACCCGCGGCAAATATTTTTCACGTGGGGATGAGGTATTTTCACGCGGTATAAAGTAGCCTATTATTTTGTTGTATAATAATTAATGTAAAGTTTCATTAATATCCATTAAGTAGTTTTTGCTTGAAAGAGTAACAAACATACATCCAATCATTTGCGTTTATAATATTAGTAAGATGGTGCAGGGTCAAGATTTTTCTTCAATTCCCTGCTATAGAATAATATAGTTGATAAAATTTTGTTGGTATTTTTCCAGAGCGGAACTCCAGAAGCGGCTTCCGTGGATGGGAGTCCGGGAGCAAGACCCGGATTCCGCCTCGAATGCCACCAGCGTCGCCACAGCCCAGTCACAGCCACAGCAGGCCGAGGCGTAAGCTCAACAGATGACATGACATCATAAGACTTGAGTTGATTGATGGATTGAATTATGACCCAATTCGACAATAAAGCAATCGCCCGTCCATTACTACTTTAAATGTATGTATGTCATGACATGACTCTTGCTTAATAGCTTCTCCACCCGCGCTACGCCGTAGCACAGCATTCCGTAGCAAACAGCTACGATTGCGTGGTAAATATATGTAGAGACCTCGCTTCGCTAAACCCTTTTCCACCAGAGCTGAGCTGAGCGAAGCTAGGAAAATGAAGTGATTCTATTGGTGGATTTTTTCCTCTTACACCGCTTAGCTACCTCGCACAGCTCTGGTGGAAAAGCAGCCTAAAACGCTACATATCGCCCGAAATTGTAATAGATTTTGCTTTCTTTTTCAGCTAATGAAATTTTAACTGAATACTGGTGTGGCTTTGTCAATAGTAGAAAGGAGACTATAATGTTTAAATTTTGCTTATAATCATTTAACCACAAACTGTTATAATTATTCATAAATCGATATATTGTATAGTTAATAAAACATCTAACATTCGATATATCTTAACTGTATTGTCTCAGATATTCGTATTTCGCTTTCTCGCGTTCATAAGTTGTTATTTATCTGATTGTTGTTACAAAGTATGTACTCACACAATCACGTATGAATGTTCGCTCTTATAAGAGTTCTGTTTAATGTACCGTGACTAATACAACTTGATAACTAAACAAAATACAATCATTATTAATGTTGTTGTATTTTCTACTAAGTTTTCTAGTTTCACGCGATTACTTAAACACGTGTAGAATTGTTTGAATTGTGTCAATAATTTATTGAAAAAGTTTTCATTAGTAAAAACTGAAAATAAAGGCTAAGTCTGTATCTGATTAACTTATCCACAGAAACTAAAAAAAAATACTTCTGCATACAAACTGTCCAATTAAAACGACTGTTTTGTATGGGAGAGTCGATTGCTGAAAACCATTAACTAGGCATGTTCTTTCAGTATTTGCTTTTTTTTTTAATTTAATTCCGTTCATATATATTTTATACTTGATATTCCGTGTCATTTTAATATGGTAGGTGTAAGGTGATGTAAGCAATTAGCAAAAAAAAGTGTAATTTTCATAACATCAGTTCAATTCATAGTCAAAACTTCAAGTGCCTTTTTGATACCAGACATAACGACAAGCTTTATAATATGGATTTTGATTAGGCTTAAGTAATACATATAATTTTATTGTAAAAGCAAAATAAATAGAAAATCACAAAAAAAGATTACGAAAGATCCCGACGACCAAGGCGTTTACTTTTAAGGAATATTTCAGCAAATAAATAATTTCAAGAGAGCATGTTTCAAGTTGTTTTATTTTCGTGTTGACGGCTTTTATTCGAAATCTGACGGAGTGGGCTTAAAATTGTAAAGGACCGAGAGTTATTACGTTTTATAATTTCAGGTAACCTCACAAAGTATGTACCTTAGAGTATAAATAGAAAAAAATCTGGGTATGTACATGGTAACCTTATTTTTCATACTACTACCTACCTACAGACAATCACGTTTACAGCCCATATATGTCCCCACCGAGGGGCTCGAGTCTACCCCGAAATCAGGGTGAATAGGCCTTAGTCGACCCATAGCCGACCACGCTGACCCAGTGTACCTAGGTTGGTCGACTTCACACATTACTATTGAATTACTTGGCAGGGTGTGTGCGGGTTTCCTTACGATGTTTTCCTTCAGCGTTCGATAAAACGTGCATATGAATTCGAAAATCGAAAACACATTGATAAGTGCCGAGGTTTGAACCCGAGAACTTCTGAATGGAAGTCCACTTGGCCACCGACGACGCTCTTACACACTTCACACAGAATCTTTGAATTTCTTTGCAGGTGTGTGCAGGTCTCATCACGATGTATTTCTTCACTGTAATAAAGAACTTCGAATGTTTATCCATACATTTGTCCATATGATTTCGAAAATCAAAAATATTTTTGCTTGTACTTTCTTTTTAACTATTAGTGCAATAAAGTGAATTACAATCTGTAATTTTCAAAGAAAAAGTCGGTCGAAAGGAGCTCGAGGTACCTATTTTATCGGGCAGTTGGCTCAGTGTAATGAACAGTAAAGAGGGAGATAGACTGTTTATTGCTGTTTCCTCCGCCAGCAGCCTCGATGGACGACCAATAACTCCACAGATTACCTTTGCTCAGACGAAAGGAAATTTTTCAGATTCTTAACTCTATTTTTAAAGGGTTCTTTGAGAGTTACGCGGAAATTTCGGAACAAAATTGCCTTTTCCACGGCGCATTTTTTTTTTCTACGAGGTGCCTACTCCTTTCCACAAAATATAAATCATCCGGTACACATCATAATGCGTTCTAGTTTGTTTAAATGACGTGATGGTTTGATGATGATGCACTACGTACGTAATGTGTTTGTGATCACTGGTTTAATTAATATAAATGTTTAATAATATTATTTAAACAACTAGAAGAAACCTGCGGATACCTGATGCAAAAATTTAAATGATCGCCAGTCAATATTTTCGACTCTTTACCTACAGTCTTTCGACCTTTCTAGCTTTTCAGAAGGGATATAACAAGCTAATAAAAATGATGTCAAAGCAAGTTAGTACCTACTTTCTACTTTTTTAAACAGATGCTCTCTCGTCGTGGTGTCGTCGTGTTTTTCGCTTCGATTTATAGATAGTAAGTTTGTACTTACAATAGCACCTACATAACATACTGCCGAAGTTAAGTAAGAACTTACCCTACCTCAGTCCCTGAACTAATTTTTCATTTGCTTCCCACGCCGCGCTCCAATTCAGCAATTCACGGTGAGAAATTGTTCTAATTTTCTTTCGAACGGCACGGCGGCTGGGACAATCAATTTGAGCCCGTTTTCGACCGCGCCGATCCGTCACCGAATTTCTTGTTGAATGTTCACAGCCGTGACGGTAGCTGTTCACAGTTCACTTCACTTTGATGTTTAGAAATATTTGACGGCCCGTAGCTTTTTACCGAATACCCTTCAGGTTAAAATTACTCTTCAGGTAACAGTGCCCGTACCCGCCGGCGGGGGCGCGGCCAGAACCAAAATCAAAATTGATAATCAGAGACGGAGCCCCTCAGGCGTCATCTCCTCCACATGTTTTTCAGTATCAACGCACTAGGCCGAGGTCCGTGGTCCGTGGTGATGCTTGATTGGTCGTACCTTTTCAATACAAGCATAGGTCAATTTTTAAAAAAAACACGGCCCGTAGCTTGAAGTGCATGCGTGTAAAACTAAAATACAGGGTCAAATTATTTAGTTCATTAGCCGGAACCACACCAGATGATCCATTCAAACGCTCCTGCTGCACGCTGTCGAAGACCGGAGTGCGTTGGATCGTCTGGTGTGGTTCCGCCTATTCAAAGTCCATTCTTTTTTTTAAATTGACTGACATATTATATGACAGTTTGAGTCATTTGATAGTCCGAAAAGAAAGATGATTCAGTACTTCGGGAGGCACGTAAAGCATTTGGTCCTGTCCCGGCTACGGATGTAGTTGTTACATGAGTCACATCAGAAGCTTAAACAGTTCAATAACTCAGACACTAGTGGTAATGGAGTCGGTCAATGACCCCACACGAAGAAGAAGCACAGCGCGTGGAAAAAGTTAGGTGAACAAAGTGCATATCTAAAATAATAACACTAAATAAAAAAATATATAACCCCCGACACAAAACCGTTACTTGATCCTTTCAACAACTAGAAAAGAGCTGACAATCTTCAAATGGCTGAAGATATTTTCTTGGATCATAGCTAAGAGCACTCTCGATTGTGACACCTTGCAAACAAAAAAACTAGATCAAAATCGGCGCATCCGTTTAGGAGCTACGATGCCACAGACAGACACACACGTCAAACTTATAACACCCCTCTTTATCGTCGGGGGTTAAAAAAAATCTTCATCAAAACAAAACTCTGCTCAATATTACAACTACGGTTACAAATTAATAGTCAGTGGCAATCGTTTAAAGCCGTCGGAAGTCAGGACAATCAATTATCGAATTAGGGCCCCGATTCGTCAGTACGACCCTTTCACACTTTGTTAGCGGTTAATTAAATTTAAACCGGCGCTCCCGACCGGAATACCGCCAGAATATCAGACGAATCACTGCGCTACTGTTATCATTTATCAGTACAAACGCAACATTCTGCCTCGAATAAAAAAGGTACACAATGGAAATTTAATCGTATGGCATGCATGCATGCATAAGTTATACGTATGCCATTAGGTACATTTTAAACTAAGTCTTCCTTTAAAACATTTTTAGTAGGCTATTTCGTGTCCCACTCCTGTAGACTACGTAAGAAGCGACAGGCTAGAGAAGCTGTCAAACGCGCCATATTGACAGAACTACTATGGCTCTAATGTCACTATGTCGCGTTTGACAGCCTCTCGAGCTTGTCGCTACTTACATAGTAAGCCTACTGGACAAAGACTTATCTGTTACGCCATGTGAAGTTTTACTAGAGAGTGAAGAGTGAAATTTTACTAGAGGTGAATATTTTGAAATTTTCCCCAAGAAATAAGTCTCTCCACGACGACTGTCGCCACAACGAGACGCTCTAAGCAGAGAATCTCTTTAGTGAGCGTATAGTTCGCAAAAGTAACTCTTGTAAAGTAAAACAAATTAATAGAAATAAAATTTCTATCCTACTGAGCGGGAAAGTAAGTTTGGATAATGGGCCAAATGACTTCGAACTAAATCTTGAGCTGTTTTCAAGTAAAAAAAAGTATAGTAAGAATATTGCTCGTACCTATAGGGTGTTAAAACAACAATTAAATACGTAGGTAACTAACAGCATAATGAAAACAAAGCTTCGTTATTTTAGGAGCACTAAAAACAAAGGAATATGACGAACAAACGTAAATTGTACCACCAAAAAACAAAGTTGCTTGTAATCTCTCTGTTCAGACACAACAGATTTCCCTCGCAACTTTTGAGGGCCGTGTACAACTTTGTTAGCGGTTGTGTCGCGATGTTATGTAAAATGTTCCTACTAAATGTTTTGAATAAGGTTGGAAACCGCAGACGTTGGAAGCGGCGCAAACCGACTGACATGGGAGTTTAAATGAAAGCTTCACGAAGAAAGCAGACGCAATCTGAGTTACAGGTGGCATATAAACTCTCAGCTAAACGTTTTTTCCCGTGCATATGTGCTCTGAGCTTAAATGTTTTGAATAAGAAGATTAGAGGCGGCGACGAACGACGCTGGGAATATGTTGTTATATGAAGTAATCTTCTTGTAATGGTGACTAAACACGCGCTTTATTATTTAAGGCTATTAGCCGTATGTAATCTAGAGGAAACGTAGGAAATTTAACATAAAGTCACTTTAATCGCCTCTGCTTCTTTAAAAAGTGATGGTTTACAAGAACTTTAAAATACGTTTGAGGATACTATAGGAACTCAGCTATCAAACCTAAATAAAAATCTTTATATTTCTTAGTTCACAAACATTAAAAATGACGATCTATGTGTTTTCGAGGTTTGCTACGTGTCAGAATAATTGCTTATCGAGTGGGTTTCGAGTACCGAATTATTTATAATCATACTTAATACTTTAATTTTCAAACATCTCAAATTACTACTTTTAACTGACTGCGCGAAACAAAAAACGAGGGTTTTCACCGCAGGAGTTGAGAAAGAATTTCGTAGCAAACAGCTACGACTGTACTACGCGTCCGAAATACCGCTACGCTCAAAGGCTACGCTATTGCTTTTTCAGCATAATGAATCAAATTGAATTGGTCGTCCAATCGCTTACAAGTGTGCGAAAGGGAATATACTATACCCACAATTTTTGTCTAATTTCTAAACTTGAATCAACGAAAAATAGTTTCTACTATAAAAGGTACAAAGGTTGTTCACCAACCAACCAAGTCAAACTTCATAAGAATACTTACCCTGGAAACGTTACAGTTTTCTTTAGTTTTATCTTCTAACTAAGCTAACAAAAATGTTCGTTTACTATACCAGACTAGACCCCCAAATCCCTCGTTTTTTTTAATTGACCTATGCTTGTGTCGAAAAAGTACGACCAATCAAGCAAGGACTTGGATCCCTAAATCCCTCTAAGACCAATTCGAGCCGCAAAAACAGCGAGCATTTGACCACAAACCGTCACTCGTAAAACGGCCACGGTCGTCGAAATTGGAACTTGCCAGAACTAATTACACGAAGGTATTCAGTAACTGTGCCTGGGGCGACGTCCTATAAACACATCAGTATGCTCGACTAGTCGGATACGAGCTATACGACAGTATTTCTACATAATATCTGTCTAAGCCCGATCATAGCATTGCAACCGTCTGATAGTTATTTGTCTAGATAAACAATTGTATGCCGACTCTTAGTAAGCAACTGTGAGGCGGCCGCAGTTAGGTCACATAATTATATTATGATTCATTCACAATCTAGTAAGATAGTTCTTGAAGCGACGACGTGAGAGTGTATAGGTATTAGCTTGCTTACAACTATGAGTACGGCTGCTGCGACAATCGTATTGCGACAATACACTCCTCAATTACTACATTAACGTAGTCAAATTTTAAATAAATGAGGACAAAGAAGATAATGCTATCACAATTACGTTTCAACTTTACTTTTCTGGCCAGGTTTTTAGGTCCTTGTCCTTGTCCGACTGGGGACTTATGACTTCTGCTACTAAATGTTGGTCTTCGAGTACATAAGGGCATCCGAAAGTCCTCATTGATCTCTGCTTGTAAGGTAAGGTGAGGGGGGGGACTTTAGTAGACTTTTGTGAAGGCATGCATCGGTGGCATAAGGGCTAGGCCATTGCTAGTTGTCGAATCCTTCCAAGTACTAATGTGTGTTATTTTCTTTCATACAATTTAACAAAATGTCCTTAAGACTTCATGGATTATTATTATTATATGAAAATCTAATTTATTAGAAACTGTTACTATGATTTTATTGGTTGAATTTGGCACTCATGAAGAGTTGAATATATATCAACGTCACAGTTAATATAATACTAGTTACACTATCAACGTGCTAAAGAACGTCATTATGCGAGTCAAGGAATTATACCTTGAGAGATTTTCTGAAAATAATTATTCTGGTCAGGGTTCAAAGTAAACTGGTCGCACCCTCTTGTTCCTTGTTTGACATACGACCGAGACACGCGTTATTATTATGGAACCCTGAAACTTAAGTCGTAACCACTGAGCATATACTGTCGTAACTAGGACATGCATGATAGCTGACACTATGTATGTAGGTATTTTCTCACATCGCTTACGGCTTCTAACTTGTTAAAGATGAACAAAACCTACCACAAAACCATGGTCTAAGAAAGCAAGTCACACACAACACAAGACACAAGCCTACGTCATTTTGCCTGTTCATCCTTGTCTATTACTAATAGACAAAGATGAACAGCGCAAAATGACGTAGGCTCTTAGTCCAAGAAAACAAGGTCTAACAAGAAGACCACGTGACTGACACAAGCCTACGTCATTTTCCTCTGTTCATCCTTGTCTATTATACACGCATTCGTCAAGGATGAATAGACAAAATGACGAAATCACCCCACACTCGTTGCATATCTTCCCTCCCACATTGGCAACTGATATTCGCAACCAGTTGCCAAAGAAGAAAATATGTTATTGTTACTCAACTAATTGCCTACTAAGAATTAATTAATAATCATGGTTGGTTCTATAAGAGGAATTTTAATTCACATTACAACTCTGATTTTAAATGAAAAAAATATTTGTGTTTATATTAAAAAAGTTTTTATTCAAATCCATAGTCTGGCCGCACTGCATCACTTAAAACCTATTTACAATTATTGTTTCAAATGCTAAGTACAGGCGAAGTGGAATGTCTCGGAGTTTAAGAAACTAATAAAAATTTAGACGTGTCTGAGTCCCGGGATGCAATGTAAGAAAATAATATGAACATAGACCATGGTTGACTCCAAACTAAACAAGGGTATTAGACTTCGAGCGACGCGGGCCTTTGGTACCCGTGTTGCTCGAAGGTATTAGACAGCTAAAAACCTACACTAAATAAATATTTACATAGTATCCAAATACGAGGCAACCACAAATGCTCAAAGCACGAAAATGTTAACTGGGCGAAATTCGAACCCGCGATCCTATGCTTGGAAGGCAGACGAACTACCAACTAGGCTACGGCGCCATCATCCCTCGTAGTGTATACCAATAACTTTTTCAATAGGATAAAATTTTACAAATTACACTTTAGTTAGACTATGCGTCGTTCCCAGCTTAAAATTAGAGCAACTAAATCAAAATAAAATAAAATAAAAAAGTAATCGGTACAGAAAAGGAACGAACGGCGATTTCTGCAATCCAACCATAGCTGTCTTTTTTTTTTAATCAAAACTATTTATTAGAGCCCACAAAGTAAAATAAAAACCTCACCATATTACGCAATTTTAATGGAACTAATTTTATAATGCAATGAGATATTTTCTGACAGCTTGAAATAAAAAAAACAACGAGCCTTCTTTAAGATTTCCATAGATGACGCTAGTAAAATAATGAGAACAGTAAGACTTACTGACTTTTTTTTGTCAGATTGTCTGACTGAGATCAATTTTTAGATAATTAGTTGATTAATTTGAATGTTTTTTTTTTTATAATCCATTACTTCTGTATTTATTACCTCACTATTTAATAGTGCCATCTGTTGAACCGTCTTGAAAGGTTTTTCTTCCTTAATTTGCTACTAGAAAAAAACGGGTTTCTGTTTTTATGGTCTGGCATTTTTTGTATTTTACGCAAGGATTTTATAAGTACTACGTGATTGTTTTTTTTTAAATAATAACAAATATTATGTTTGAGAATCTATTGTTTTTTTTTTAACCCGATCTCAGACACGCCACGTCAAAACTACATGATTGGTAATGTCAAGTTTGGTAAAAAGAAAACTAGCTGATCTACAATGTCCACATAAACATTACTCTTACAAATTATAAATAAAATAGAATTCATACTAACTTATAGGTATTTACAGTGATCAATCTCGTGAAAACATCTTTTTTAATCTCTTGCTTCCCGACCGTAATTACTAGGTATGTTAAACTGAGCATTGCTTGCGAATTATTACGAGTAGATAAAAAAATTGTATATCACAATGTAAACAAAGGAAGTACGCTGCCTTGCGCGTACGACACATGCAGAACGCGACAAGGGATCTAAATGAACGTGACCGAAAAGGGGGAACTATAGGTTAACCAGAATCTGATGGCAAAAAGGGAAAAAATAAATTGACGCTAGCAAGGTTTCTTCGACATTTTCACAATTTTTTAAAGGAAATTGGAAGAAACCAAAAACAATTCCTCGAAATTTCAGTTGACAGATGACTTTTTTTTTGTTTCCATATTGAAAATCGCTATTTTTTTTTACTTTTATTTTGCCATTAGATACTGGTAGACCTGTAACTTGCGTCTTATCCAGCGTGATTTTTGACAGTCTTTTGTATAGCAAATAGCGCCTTCGTCCACGATCATTAAGATCCTTGTTGCGTGGCTAATTCTGCAAAAATCTTTTGCGGGACCCTTTTCATTTTAAAAGTACAGTTTGAGGTACATTGCGGAGACAGTATGATGCAAATAAAGGTTCATATTGGCCTGCGCAATCAACATCAAATTGTACTTGAAAATTGCGTACCGTGATTACGCGAAAGGCAGCCTAAGTCCTAAAATGACAATGTACTTGAATCATTAATTACTGCCTGTACTTTTCAAATCTCACATAGAAATAAATTTAGAAGATAATCATGATAAAATAAATGCACAACAAAATCAATCCGATTGAAAAATAAAAGAAATCTCTGTGGCGCGCGTATAAAATGAGCCATCAGTAGAATAAAATTATTCGAATTAGATTCATGTATGCGTAGAAAGAGAGGTTCCTATATGACAAAACGAGATCGATATATTAACTGTATTTTCACGTAGGAAGCTCTATGCTGTCCAACGTAGTCTTTTAACTGTCAAAAAAAGTAAAATGTATTCTTTTCAAAAATATTTTCAATGCAACTTCGTGGTTTGCGCGGAAGTTGCTTAGAATAATCATCGGGAAATTATATCAATTTAGGATAATATAAAAGTCAAACGAGAGATATCATTATCAAATACATGCTTTGTTACTTGCGCCTTATTGTATTAAAGTACAGAAGCCGGCACATGCAGTTTGACAGTCACACTACGAATTTCACCCCTACCGGTACGGAATACGGGCGCTCTCAAGGTCAACATGTCCAGCCGCATGCGCTGGCTACTGTACTATGTAAACTTAAATTTTATGTGAAATCTGTAAACAGTCATTAGCGTAATTTACTTGTTCCATTAAAATTAGACCATATTACCCTATGTATATTATGCTCTCTAAAACAAAACTATGGCAATATGGTTCAATTTCCAATACAACTAGGAAGGGCATTTTTCCTTTCTATCTGAAACTGTTTAAAAAGGGAATATTTTTAATCATAATGCATATTTGGTTTGAATAGTTCAATACAATAAGGCGCATACAGCCAATTCTTTATTCCGGGGAACTAAGACCGGTGTTTATTGCGGTTTATGGTTTGCAGCAGACGTCGCGCCCACAGCTCTTCCAAGTTGAATGGTCTGAAGTTAGCGAGTTGCCGCGGAGCTACCACCTCTTGGTAGTATTTGGCGTCCTCGCTGCCTCGTTCTAATTCTCTTGTCACCTGAAATTGGTTTGAGACACTGTGAATTTTTTTTGTAGTTAAATGTTTAAACTGAGTTGCTTGATTAGGGTTTCTCAAACTGGGGAGCGGCGTGACGCATATTATAAAGGGCCTAGACCGAGTTTTCCAAGCACTACTTATAAAATGATAAACACTTATCTTTCGGATCGAACAAGTCTATTATGAACATGGGTTGAGTTTATTTGTAATTATCTCCTGAAACTACACAAAATTATGTTTTTATTGACTTTTTTTTCTGTTTACCGGTCTCATCATAAGGGGGTCATATTCGTTCGTGAACCCCTGTGCTAGATAAAGCAATACTCATTCATTTCATTTTCAAGTAAAATATAGATTTACTTAGTCGCCTTGTACGATACCCACGAAAATATTTTAGACTAACTGAAATCTTCGTCAGGAACCACGTGATTTCTTTTCGTTAATGTAACAGAAGAATTATAAAAAAATATTAATAAGTATAGAAAAGAATATACACTAGAATATATACAACTAGTATAATTCTTATAAGAAATAAGAATGAGTATGACCTAAATCCCCCAAAGGTTATCAGAGTTAGCAGACTAGCAGGTGCAACCTAATATTGTCATACTAATGGAACAATAGTCATGGCCTTAGCCTACTAACTGCTACTGTTCCAAAACAAGAGCCTACTGCTTCAGAAACAAGTGGAAAGAGCTTTCTTTAGAGTAATTGAACATCAATTTTGTGTAGCATCATGACCATTCGGCGTAATTTTGTCATCATATTTATTGGAGGATATTTCAATATAATGGGTTTTTGACAGCTTGGTAGTGAGGGATATATAGGTATGTTTATTACAGTGGCCATGCTAGGGAACAAAGAATAAAATAAAACCTTACAATTACTATCAATTTGTCCAGTTCTCTGGTAATAAATTAGTAGAAAATAATATGTTGATGCTGGAGTAAATTCTGCAGAACCTTAGTGGCCTCTTTGAGTATTAAATGCAATTTAGGATATCTATCTATTTTGTGCTGATACACAAAAAGTTCAGAAACATTATCACATTCTATTACAATGTATTGTACACAAGCAAAATATTACACTTTTGACCTGTGATTAAAATAATGTTTTGGATTTCCCATGTATGATAAGAATTTTATAACATAAATAAACTTAATGCTCAAATCACTAAATAAGTCTTTTTGGCTGCTAGTTAAGCACAATTTTTATTCCTTTTATTTTTGTATTACATAATTGATTCATTAAGCTTCATTGGACTAGACTAGATACACAATAACCAAAAAGTTTAGGTAAATCCTTACAAATATTATATATGGTTTGTTTCATATCAATCCGAACAAAAGGTCATTGAAACCTGCATATAATGCGCCCATGTTTGTTCAAACGAAGCAATAAACTATAGGAAATAATCGCAAAATACTTATTTTGGCATACCATAGTAGAAGGTGGGGTTAGCGTGTGACCTTTGCCAGTCATTTTAGCATTACATTAATTTAATAACTTTCAAGAAAAGAAAGAGGTCAATGAACTTTTGTTCTGATATATATGAAACAGACCATAAGACAGAATTGATTAAAAAAAATTACATGGCTAAAGATGGTGTTATGCTAAAGGACAGAGGGTACTTTATACATTGCAAAGTTAAATAATCAAATTAAAGTGAGGATGAAAGGCACATCAGGCAGTGAATGGAAAAATAATTTGCAGTCATCTGTTACTGCTGGAAAGATCTAGAAAGTGCTGTGCAGGATAGAGATCTTTGGAAAACTATACTGTTAGTCTGCTGAGGGGTGAGAAGGCACAGTCAGTGCGTAAAGGTAGTGTGAAATATGAACATTAAATACCTTATTCCAAGACTCATATATGTAGTTGATGATATCGTCCTGCTGGTTATTGCCATTGTTGTGTCCTGGCGGGGCTTGAGCTGGCGGGCTGAGACGAGCGCTGTGACCGTGACCGTGACCGTTACCATTGTGACGCTTGCTGCTGCCCATGTGGGGTAGGGAGCGCGGCCCGCTGTTTATGTAGCTTGATCTGCAAATATTACCATTGTAACAGATTAGTTTTTTTTTATTCAATTATGTACCTATGTACTCAATCAATGTTCAAGAATATAATTTGTTTTTGTTTTGTACCAGAATGCACCGGACGTGCTTGAGCATTATATTTAGTATCATCGAGACCTGATACTGGAAGTTTAACAAAACCACCCTACAAAGAATGTTACACTGTCTTTAACGGTTAAATATTTTTTTGGCAAAGAGGTCTTGGTCTCATATCTATGAGATGTAGTTTAAATTATTGAAAATTAATCAACCTGCCCCGAAGTTGACTCTCTGCCCCAATTTTGGGTAACTACTAGAGCGAAATTTTATTTGCATGTTTTTAATTAAGAGCACACAGCCGAATTATAAAAAAATACTGATAACATAAATTCAGTACCAAAGATAGAACAGTTCCAGCTACTGATACAAGATAACAATATAAATAATACAAAGTAGGTACCGCTGAGTAAACATTTGCAAAGCGACGCGGTTGAGAACAAAAACATTGACTAGAACGCCACGCTCGCTAAGTACTTAGATAGACCGTAATCTATTATCTATCATGGTAACGGTACTTCCACACATCAATCGAGCCATCCGACCGCCTAATCTACTTCGCCCTCACAGTATTCCACAACAAGAATTACATCGTTTGTAATAACTATAGCACGCCTTAGCCACGAAACAAAACGTGAAAGTGAGCAAAAGAAGAAAGAAACTCACCTCATATTGTTTCTGTCCATTCTCCAATCCAACAAATCTAAATTCTTCTCTAACACTTCTTATGATTACTTGGGCGTACAATCTAGCTTACATTAACTAAAATATCCTAATTCATTTCAAATTAATTACATAAAATCCTATAAAATAAAGATAAATACACAGGACGCCACAAAGCACAAAACTAGACAGCCAGCTGTCAAACAAAGTGGCAAATGGCAAATGCCAGCTGCACAACTTCCGATTTCCGCGCATTGAACCAAGCTATTATTGGTTAAAATTGTTTTGAGTATAACCCTAAACCAATCATAAAGAAACGCAATGTGCTTTGAAAACTATGAACCAATGGCTGGCCGGGTATAATAAAAGAAAAGAAAAACAGTGAGTGGATGTCTCGTGGATGTCTGGATCGAGCTGGATGGATGTACTTGCTTTCTCGCTCACTTTTGCACCGGTGCTAGTAGTGCTTTCCCTTTCCCTCTTTCTCGTTGTTGTTGGATTGGAGTGGAGAATTTGGAGAGGTTTGGAGGGATGATTTTTGTCAAAGGTTTTTTGTTTTGCTAAACCAAAAAACCAGCGGCTTTTTTGTATTGTGCCTATTATGAAATGAATTAAAATTGACATTTCCTGAACAAACCAGTCAAAATGTCGGAGAAATTTGGTTTTGAAGAACTACGAGCTAAGTACAAGGTACGTGCTTATATTATAACCTTATCAATATTTACAAATCCCAATTTTTCGTATTGTATTATTCAGTGAAATGTGCAGTAATCTTTCAAAGTATCTCATTTTCAGGATGTTTTGTCTAAAGCCTTCGTAACAAACAACATCGACCTTCTGGATTCATTTTCCAAAACCGCAAATGAAGCCGACAGGAAGGCGGCAATGGATCAGGCTTTTAGGGATAAATTACTCGATTTGCTTGTTGAAGATCCCGACACACTCGAGAACTACGTCTGTTTCTGCATAGAGTCATGTAGACGACAGATGGTCACTCCTACTATGCCAGTCGTCTTGCTAGGCGACATATTCGACGCCCTCACTCTGAACAAATGCGAAAAGATGTTCTCTTACGTAGAGAATGGCGTCAACATTTGGAAGGAAGACCTTTTCTTTGGAGCCTGTAAAAATAATTTACTCCGAATGTGCAATGATTTACTGAGGCGTCTTTCTAGATCACAAAACACGGTGTTCTGTGGACGCATACTGCTATTCTTAGCTAAGTTTTTCCCATTCTCGGAACGATCCGGTCTAAACATTGTCTCCGAGTTTAATTTAGAAAATGTTACGGAGTTTGGTGGAGATAATTCCAGTACATTAAAAGACTCATTAGATGAAGAGATGGTTGTAGACAATGAAAAGGGGAAATTGAGTATTGATTACAATTTGTACTGCAAGTTCTGGAGCCTGCAAGACTTTTTTAGAAACCCAAACACTTGCTACAACAAGTTGCAGTGGAAAACATTTGTTGCAGTAAGTAATTTGTTCTAAAAAACATGCTAAACTTAACAACGAACAGGTATCTCAGTTCGTGCTAACCCTACATAAGACAACTTATTGCATTTTAATGTAGTGTTTAATGGCATAATTTCAAACATAATGTAGAATTATATGTAAAATTATAAAGTTCTGTCCTAATATTGCATTTTTGTTTACCATTCCAGCATTCCGGAAATGTACTATCAGCATTTTCATCATACAAGCTCGAAGCTATTGAACTACAGAAATCTAAGCTGAATAGACTGAAAGCTGTAAACTCGGACATTGAGATGAAAGATTCTGAGTCAAAAGAACAGCACTACTTTGCCAAATTCCTCACAAATCAAAAATTATTGGAACTGCAGCTCTCGGATTCAAATTTCAGGCGATGTGTGCTCATACAGTTCCTCATATTGTTTCAGTATTTGACTTCTACTGTTAAGTTTAAGATGTAAGTATTGGGTTATATCTTCTGTCTATGTATATTAGCCACTGGGTGCAGTGCAGAATGGATTGTTGTGGAGATCTTTAGGGGAGACCCTTTGTGGGGAGACCTTTGTACAGCAGTAGACATCTTTTGGCTGAAATGATGATGATGTAGTATAATATATTAAGATTGCCTTGTAGAACTTGCTACTCAGCAATAACACAACATACACTTTAATATTTTTTTTGTAAATTAAACTGCACAGGTTTCTTATGCAGTAGAATATATAATATTTTAATTGTTCTACTATATTATATTCTATTGTAACAAACAGATATAATGTTCATTCTTTCATTTCTAAATCAAGTTATGTGTAAAAAAGTTAGTTACTTACATGAGACAACTTGAACATGAATACATTATTTAATAAAATAATAATTGGATATTGTAAAAAGATTATTAAAAACAAATTAATTACAGATAAGTAAGCATTCTTTCGCATCAGAATATTAAAAAACATCGAAATGTATGGGATTTATCTTATTTTATGTTATAAATTATTTTTCAGGGAAACTCAGGAGCTTAAATCAGATCAAATAGAATGGTTGAAGGACACAACTGCCCTGATATACCGGTTGATAGGCGAGACGCCGCCTGACGGCAAACGGTTTGCTGAATGCGTCAAACACATTCTGAAGAGGGAGGAGCATTGGAACAGCTGGAAGAATGATGGCTGCCCTGGTATGTTGAAACCATGTCACAGAAGAAAATAATAGTACTAACCTGTACAGAAAGGACACTCACCCCCCCGCGCCAAAATGAGCTCCCCGCCCGGTATAGCGCCCCACGCCCCGCACCCCGCAGGCGCCGCGGGACTCTACCAGGGGTGTTCGGGGATATTTTACATAGCGCCTACCGCCATTTAATAGTAGTTGATATACAGTTGTTATTCAAAAAGAAGTAGCTAGCTTGTCAAAATGCGTTTTCTGTATGGAGTGACCGACCAGTGACCATGTGCTATATTGGTCTTTGCAATCAAATTATACATTTTCAAGGTCATAAGTTAATAATAGTAGGTAAATCATTTGATGCCTGGGTAAGGCACTGGACAATTTTTATATTATCTTCAAGTTGCATGTATTATCTATCATGAAACATGAAAGTTGGAACAAACAAGGTACAATTTGAGGAAGAATGTTATTTTACGAAGCATTTAAGAATTCAGCTACAGTGTAGTGTGTGTGTTTACTTTACATTGCAGTGTGTGTGTGTAGCAGCTACAGTGTAGCTGAATTCGTGAATAAAATTAATAGAAGTATTATATTATAGTAAGTTTACACACCATTCTAGTAAGTTTATGAGCTGATTATAATATACTAGTTTTTTGTTCTAGCGCGTTAACTGTGTTTTCCGTGGGAATTAGGCATTTTCCCGCGGTAAAAGGTGGCCTATGTTACTCATGGTGAATTAAGTTTTCTAATGGTGAAAGAATTTTTGAAATCGGCACAGTAGTTTTTGAGTTTATTCATTACAAACATACACACTGAAATAAAAAAAAATCCTCTTTACAATATTAGTGTAGAAGTGTAAAATAATACATGGATGCTCTTTGTGTTCAGAGTTTCAAAAGCCTAAGCCGCCTCCAAGCGCGGAGGTGGAAGAGGGAAGCCGCCGGCGCAAGCGACGCCGCCCCGTCGGAGACATCGTGCGAGAATATGAAGCCCAGGATAAGGTCTACATGGGCAAGTGAGTGCCGCGTAACACCCCATAATATTAATATGTGGGACATCTCACACACGGCCATCAGACCCAAACTAGGCAGAGCGTGTACTATGGGTGTCAGACAGCTGATATACCATCGTGATATACGTAATATAAATATACAACATTCAGACGCAAGACAAACACAAGTTCTCATCACACGAATATTGGCCCTGGGCGGGATTCAAACTCGCGACCCTGTGCGTCGAAGGCTACCAACTAGGCTACGGTGTCGTCGGGTCCTGTGGCTGTAGCTAAGAACCTTTAGTCGACCACGCGGCTTGGTCAAATTCACACACCTGTTTATGTATGATCGGTTGATGCTAGTATTATTATAATAGTGATTATTGTAATGAAACTAGAGTTGTCATTTATTTAAATTATGTAGTTAAGTGAACCTTCTATAGGGATTACTATTTGGTATTCTGTGGTTACACGAGCCATGTCAAAAGCCTTAGGCGGCTACATATATCCAACACGTATTTTAAAAATACTATTTTTAGTTAAATTTACTTTCGTTATGTATGTTCCGTGTATGATTTCATTGAATTTCTTCAATATTTGCCCTTCGTTTTCCAGCAATGAACTGACCAAGTTATGGAATCTCTGCCCAGACAACCTTGCCGCCTGCAGGACCAAAGAACGCGACTTCATGCCGTCACTGGGTAAATTAGTTAATAAAAATAAAATGAAGCTTCATCCAGTCATTGAGAACAAAAACAAACAAAAAAATTTACTCGATTTCCAACTGATATAAAATAAGCAGCAAGATGAAATAAATTCAAATAAAATAAATTATAATTGGGTTAGATACTTAAGTTTTTAGAGGTAGGATTACAGATGTGATGATGATAATAAACAAGTTTTTATTTATTTATATTTACTTTATTACTTAATTGCTGACTAAATATTATAGTAAAAATAATACTATGGGTGTCAGACAGCTGATATAAATACATATTATATAAACTAGTAGGGCGACCGAGCTTTGTTCAGGAACATATAAAAAAACAAAAGTAAGTTGCCGAGCGGGATTCGAACCCGTAACACACGTTTCTTATGGACCAGACGGACATGACAACCATATTCGGTTCGTTAACATATGAACCTTATATACGGATGGGCTAGGAGTCAATGAATGAAAGACGTGCTTACAGTTCTGAAGTCTATATTGAACTGCTAATCCAATAATATCATACACAATATAGTAAGTATACATAATAGTGTATTAGGCATTACAGTGCACTTAGAGAATAAATATAAATAGAGCACGCGCATCGCTCCGCTGCCTTTATGACAAGTGTAAGCAGATTTTAGCAGATGTTGTATGGGCGGTGAAATCAATAACATTTTTCTTTTTGGATTTGTTCCTCTAGTCATGTTCGCAACTTATCACTGTACATTTTAAAATGTCCTCCTATTAAATTAATTATTTTCACCGGGAAAAACAATTAGTTCCGATGACCATTTGATACTAAACGAACGCGCTGAAGATATTCGGACTGTTCATATCCGTGCTTACGGTTCATACTCGATTAGGCGTACTGTATCCCTCCCAGATTTTTTTCTATTTATACTCCAAGACATGAACAAAAAAAAACTACGGGTCCGTGTTTAATCCCGTGTTTGTTCCCAGAGAGCTACATGTTACCTGGCGCGGAGGGCGGCGGGACGGCCCGCACGGCGGACGGGGGGTGGGGCTGGCGCGCCCTGCGCCTGCTCGCGCGCCGCTCGCCGCACTTCTTCGTGCACACCAACAACCCCATCGGGAAACTGCCCGACTACCTCGACGACATGGTAACACATCACACACACTCTTATAACGACTACCTCGACGACATGGTAACACATCACACACACTCTTATAACGACTACCTCGACGACATGGTAACACATCACACACACTCTTATAACGACTACCTCGACGACATGGTAACACATCACACACACTCTTATAACGACTACCTCGACGACATGGTAACACATAACACACACTCTTATAACGACTACCTCGACGACATGGTAACACATCACACACTCTTATAACGACTACCTCGACGACATGGTAACACAAGTCAAGTAACATACACAGATATCATTGACTATATTTCCGCCCGCGTCCTCTCTACTAACAAGTTTAACATCAGTAGGGGGCGCATCGGATCTCATCTCAATTTAATAATTAATGAGTTTTTTTTTTTGTCAAGGACCGTGATAATCTATGATGATCACTTGATTCAACAATTTGTAAGACAAAAAGTAATTTAAAAAGAAAACAATCATTTTTATGTTGCGACATCACACAAAAAGGATAGGTAAAACACTGCATTCCACCTAAACATGTATATTCTATATTCTTGTGAATTATTGTCTAAAGAAGGTTTTTTTCGAATTAAACGTTTATTTATTATTCCTCAGGTAAAACGAGTCACTCGCGATGTAGCCATAAAGCAAGAAATCATTAATACTAACGGTGAATCGTCGAGCAACCCTGCCGACAAAGCTATTAAACAGGTAAACATTTTATTAGATTGTAGCCCCATTATTCAGTAGCTTAAAGTTGAATATTGGCCCTTTTCGACATTTAAATGTATTTTCTTATCCAATCGACAGCAAACTTAGATAGTCTCGGCCCATTAACCAGCTACACGAATAGCGTCGTCAGTAGGCATCAAGTTAATTTTTAACCCCCGACGAAAAAGAGGGGTCATATAAGTTTGACATGCGTGTCTGTCTGTCGTAGCTCCTAAACGAATGCGCCGATTTTGAAATTAAATGATGTGGCAAAGAATAATATGATTTTCCTCTTCTTAGGATTCTCCCGATGAAGATATAACAGAGGAGCAGATGGAAGCGGACCTTATAAAGGAAGGAGACACCGCTGACATTGAACAGGTGAATAAAGCGATGCTAATCTAACACTGTTTCACGCAGAACTTACCGCGTGTTTTCTATATAAATTGCGATGTTGCACGCACAAATCCGCACAATACAACGTGTCAATCAAATAACGCATTAAGATTTTTAAATTTAGGGTATTCTTGCGCCAAACAAAAAAGGTAGACAGCCCAAACATTCGTCGTACTTTTTCGACACAAGCATCACAGGTCAATTAAAAGAAAAAGCACAATGAGTTCTATTAATTACATATTTGAAATTTATTTGTACTTAACTATAACAAAAAATACGTATACGTAGGTGCCGGATTCGACGCACGCCGGCGAAGACGACTACGAGCAGTCGTCCCGCGCGCGCGTCACGCCCCTCACCCCCGCGCAGATCGACGCCGTCGCAGAGTCACTCGCCGATTGGACCAAACTCGCCACCAAACTCGGCTTCAAACCCGACGAGATACAATACTTCGAGTCGGAAAACCCAACGGATACTCTACGCGCCAAAAACATGCTGCAGCTCTGGTGCGATGACGATGAAGACGCTTCAGTTGAAAACCTCCTCTACATCATGGAGGGATTGGACATGGCACAGGCGTGTGACGCGCTCAGAAATGTCAAATGACAAAAGGTTAAGCGGAAACGACTTGGGACTAAGAATAAAGCATAGATATAATAAGTTCACTGAATAAAGTGTTTTTTTAGGTAAGATGCCTATTTCGTAATTTTGTTGTTTTATTTGGAGTTGAAATGTTTGTTTGTTTGTCAAATAATTTAAATTTTATAGCGCTCCGCGTACAACAATTCCGAGAGTTTGTGAGGTAGGAAAACGAAACCCACTCGATAAGCTAACTAAAAGATAACCTCGAAACCCACTCGATAAGTAAGTAAGTAGCGCTCCGCATTGTTAAAATACGCGCCTTGTTTGCAATGGCACCAACATTTTTCGTGTTGACGACATGATTACGATTACGGTTGACAAACAAGCACCTAGCTTTTTTGGGAATAGATAATGTTTTGTGTCTTAAGTTGCTCTAAGCAAATCAAATGTTATAAAACATCTTTGTTAGTAAAGTTTTTCCAGGAAATCAATGTTGGACGAATGAAATTATGCTAAACATGTTCGTTTGTTGAAGACATGGCAGCGACATGCAAGACGGCATATTCGGCGCTCGCAGTATGTACAGATCTTTTATCGTCCCACGCAGTTTTTAGCAGTCTATAGCCAGCTTTAAATATATTTCCAGATGGGCTTATAAATCTAGTCAATTGCATTCAACAAATTCAGGCTAATGTTTTGTTTAGCGCGCTAAAAAGATTTATATTGATATAAAAGCGTTGAAAAAACGTAAGAATGTTGAACACGATTTGTCTTCTCCAGGCGAAAATAAATTGGCGGCGTGAAATTTTAATCGGGATTAGTTGAACGACCGCAATCTGGTGCTGAATGGGAAAAAGATAGCATTTTTTTTATTTGTCATTTCGCCGGAAAATTCTTTAGCTACCTGAGATACATAAGAAATGACACAAAATTAGGTGATGTATGAAGAAACAAACACATTTTACATCTGCTAAGCTGATTTCAGCTAACGCACACAAAGTTCCTACAATCTGATAGAATTCTGAACAAATTACTGACTTGATGTGCTTAGTAACACTGATCTGTAGATTTACCCGACCATCCAACAATGTGCGGCTCCGAAATTATAACTTGTACGCATTTCCTCATCGCTCTGAGTCACGGCGCGCCTAAAACAGAACTTATTACGTACAACCCTTACACTCGACCTAGTGCCATACAAGTCTCCACTTTAACCGCATCGCGATACAGTTCATTTCGTACGCAAACAAATAGCAGATGAAACATACTGTAACCAGTTTACGGAGAGCTCGAACCTATGGTTCTTCTCCTTAATCTTCATATCAAAATTAATACTTTTGGAGATCTGTAAACCCATTACGTAGCTTTTCGGAATTACAAAAATTCGCCTCTGGTTTGACGATCCAAAGAGTATCTTGACTTCCGGTACATTTTAGAAGCTCCTTGTGTCAGTAGTCTTTCACAGACACGATCTAAGCTATTTTCAGTAAAAATGGGCGTTGGCGGATTAGTGACTTAAGCCAGTTCGCTTCCCACCCAGATGACGTCGCATCTTTTTCGATCCCCACCATGTACCGAAATAATTTCCACTTCCTGATCATCAAATTTGAAAATTGTGCTATTGAAGTAGCATGTCATTATTGCCTTGATCAGACCCTAATTTTGGTAACAAAACTTTATAAAAGCGAATTTGTAAAATATATTCGTTGGTTGTTCCGAGTTTTGAATAGAAGGTGTGGGATGGGCGGGTCCAACTTTCAGTAGCCAGCTGGCGAGAGCGTGGCGCCGTGTTTACAGAATCGCGGAATAGCCGCTGCACCGAAATTAGTTCGAAACGAATGCGTCAATGGCTAGTTGGGGCGGCAGTGTTGGAGCCGCGCGGTTCTCCCGACACCTTTATATTTTTATGATTCGATACGCGCGGGATATTTTTTTTATATTAAAAATATAACGGGAAGAGTTGCTGTGACGTCCGCTGCGTACGCGCGTGGTGGAAGTTTGGTAATTTATTTGTGGTTTTCTAGGATATCTCGTACAAGTAAGTAATGTTGTGTTATATGTTGTCAGCGTCGTATATTCGTGTTTGTACAATTATGGTCCAGGTAAGTAAGAAATTTTATTTAATCACAACTAATATTTCAAAATATGTATAAATCTAACTGCAAGCTGAGCTCTTGTTCTTTCTTGTTGTATTTCGCATCTTAAATATTGATAGATGAATAGTTCTTTCAAAATAACTGAAATAATTCCTTCAAACTTATGTAAGTAGTAATAATAATAACCCAGCAACCTGCAGTAAAATCTAGTTATTTTTACACGTTTTGGAATGCCCAGGCAGACCATAAACTTTTACGAGGATATGTTCCTCAGCAACACTGGCATAAGTACCGACCGGAATATAAGATTTACACATGTCTGGATGAGTAGGTAGGTACGTACATGACGTGTGTCTGGGCACGAAATTTCTATCCCATCATTACCACTTTCTTCTTGGGAAAATATCAAATGTGTACCTATGTATGTAGTTATTGTTTGACATGCCTATTACAGACGGTTTATTTGTCTGTCGAGAACGGAATCTGACGAAAGTGCTTGTTCATTATTATTATCCCTTGGCCCTTACTAGATTCTAAGTACATGTATTACTTAGTTACTTTTTACTAGGTAAGTACATAATTCGGGGCAAAAATGAAAGCGGGCTCACCCAGCTTCAGTTTTGATATAAATTCTCTACTCAATTTCTTTGCGGTCATCTTGGTGGAATCAGTTAGAGTTGAACATTCTAAATAACTGATCCCAGATTACCTGCCCAAATTTACTACCGAGCGAGGAGGTACTAAAACTCTACAGGTTGAATATTTGGATAGGTCTTACTAGAGCAGATGGAAACACCCTTAACTGTAGCCAAAGAAGTATAATGAAGATGTACCTACTAATGATGATGATGACTGATGGATGAAGTGATGTAGATGTATATGAATACTGTAGATTCTCGCGCCCTCTACTTCGTCACTAAATAGGTGGTATATGGTCCCTTAGAAAGTATTCAAACAAAATAGCGTTTTTTCATGTTATTTTTTAAGTCTAGACGCTGTGGTATAAAAATAAAATGTACATACTTAGGTACTACTTGATCGCACACTTTTCGTAATGTGGGATGTCTTCAGCATTTTAAATTTTCTAGCGTTTGAATTGTACCACTATCCTCAGACGCACGTTATCGTTAGCATAATAGGTAGGTATACTTCGCTTCGTGCATCTGCTCAACCTAAATGCTTTAAAACATTGTAAATATCCATCATTGCCACTGGCTGCACGTTTACTTTATGATTTACTAGCTTTCCGCCGCGGCTCCGCCTGCATTAACAGTTTTTCCCGTGGGAATGAGGCATTTTCCCGCGGTAAAAGGTAGCCTATGTTACTCAGGGTTAAAGTAGCTTTCTAATGGTGAAAGAATTTTTGAAATCGGTTCAGTAGTTTTTGAGTTTATTCATTAAAATACAAACACACACACAAACAAAAATACAAATCTATCTTCTTTATATTGATAGTATGGATAAGTATTCCTAAGATCGTTGGTGGCCAAGTGGCTGGGGCTGTTGACTTCCATTCGGAAGTTCGCAGGTTCAAGCCTCGGCACGTACCAATGTGTTTTCGATTTTCAAATTCATATTACGTTTATTCGACGGTCTTACGGTGAAGGAAAACATCGTGAGGAAACCTGCACACACCTGCGAAAAAATTCAAAGGTGTGTGAAGTTGATCAACCCGCACTGGGCCAGCGTGGTCGACTATTCACCCTGATTTCAGGGTAGGCTCGAGCCCCTCGGTGGGGACATAAATAAGCTGTTAACATGTATACCTACCTACCTACAGGTTGAAAGCTATTTTAAGGAACATTTTAAAGGACTTGCTCAAAAGATGTGTTCCACTTTCCCAAAACTTTTCCCATTAACGAAAACTTTATCCATACGAACTATCAGACTAAAATTACAAAATATCATTCATTCAAAATTAGATTAATTCATCTCCCATCCTTTTTGATTCCCATACGAATGAAAAAGACCAAGAACTTAAATTTAGACATTTTAGCGATCTGTTTTGTTGAAGTTTTTAATACCTAGATCACGCTTTGGCAGTATAAAGTTCGATGGTTGATGGTAGGTAACGTGGCGATAACTCCGCAAGTGAAAACTAGCAAAGTGTTAGTCATAACTGCATGACTGGAATATTTTAGGTAACTTCCAACATGTTATATTTTGTCGTAACTGCTAACAAATTAAAGCATTTATACGTATATTATTTTCTTTATTTCACATAATAAACAGAAATTTTATCCTTATTAGTGTACCTACAAGGCGACCTTATGTTTAAGAGATCTCTTATAGCCAACCTACAATATGGTGGAAAATCGTATGTTTTTCACTAGTGTCACTGATCTTTTCGGACTAGAAACAATCTTAGTAAATTGTGTCTTTTTATACCATTTTTTTTTACGTTGGGTACCTATAGCTTTACGATGGAGAGTACTCTGAAAAATCCTACGTTTCCTCATTCTTCCATCGTACGTAAAGCCCTATCCAACATAGGTTTTGTGGTATAAAAAAGCACAACTTACTAAGATTATTTCTAGCAGGTACATATGTTTTATCTCAGGAGTGCAGGCAAGCCATACTTGTGTGTGTACTAGTGTGTGCACATTGCCTTTGTGTGCGTAGCGCTCAGTTTAGTAGTACGCACACAAAACCGCGTGTTTATACGCATTACACACAAGTATGGCTCGCCTGAACTCGTGACATAAAATAACTGTATCTAAGCAATAACTGAAACGTTCTGAAGCAGGAAAGTGTGCATGGTGTTTCCTCTAATTTTACACTGAAAATTAAAAATAGAAAAAATTATACACACATAAAAAATAATAATTCCAACGTTCAGAACTTCTACATCTATTCACCACCCCTCTACCTCTACCTCTAGATTTATAATCTAGGTACTCTTTTACTTTACGGTTAGCAAAATTCAGTAAGTTTTGTTGACTTTTGTCTAGCAGTACAAGCTATCTATTCAATCTTCAACCAGGTACATTCCCGCCCATTTCGTATAGGTATATTTTTCTTAATCCAAACACAAACATCCGTTGGGCATGCAGCCTGAATTTCAGCAGCCCATTTTTCAAATGTATTTAAATTTCGAACGCGTATTTTCGTAAGTGGAACGATGTGTCTGTAAACATTCTCAGAATGTTATGAACTTACAACGCGGGGTGGTCCAGAGATTGAGAAAAGTGCTCCCTAGTAATTTCTATAGTATTTATACATAGGTACATACATAAGGACACGCTCTTTTCCCTAATAACGGGGTGAGCAGGGAGCCGAAACTAAAACCACTTTTAGCAATGTGTTTAGGTTAAGATTCTATACGCATCGGAAGTAAGATAGTGACAGGTGGCCAGCCTATCGCCTACACGGCACTGAGACGCGGGGCGAGGGACTACTATTTGGTATTCTGTGGTTGGTTGGGCGTCCCATAGGTACTCGTATTATGTTTGAACACGCGCGGTCAATTCAAACATAAGTACACGGTACGCCCGACTCCCCGTGTCTTCTGCTGGTCTGCGATTTCTACTAAATCCTAACTTATACCTGCTTATACCAAAGCACAGATAATATAATACTAGTTACACTAGTACAGATACCTCATCCCATACAACCCTACGGCACGCTCTTAAGCGCGCTTATTGGGCGGGCTATTTAGTTTCCGTAATTGGTTCAATAGATGTCACTAGGATCGAGCGTAAACTCACCGAGCGAACCAAAAAAAGAGAGACATCTATTGGAACACTCACTAATCCTAAATATTATCACATTATACAAAGATGGCGTTATTCGAAATATCGAGCAGTATTCGCGAGCGAGCAGTATTGTGTGAGTGTGTTTGAATGACTTTATGTTTATGTGAGCGAGTAGGTACTGTCTAGTACTTGATAAGTTGAACACGCGCATTACGATTTTCTCCTTTATTTAACAGCCATATAAGAACGGTGTCCAGACCAAAGTGTGTGCTCTTGACTGTGGGGAGGTAGAGGTCTTCGTATGATTATTTTCTTTTTTATTATTTTATTAGCTCAGTATTAACTATGATTTGTAGCATTTTCCGATGTATTTTGTAAATTCATTGTAAATTCTTACTTGTAAATATGAGCCAAGCAAGAGTCTGAAATAAATTTAATAAATAAAAAACGATTTTATTTTTATTTATTTATTTCCCTACAAGGCATACTAATATAAATCTGGACATTTATAGGTAGACCGTAAGTAGACGCAGTAAGGTTGAACTTGTTACGCCCGCGGCTTAGTTTAGACACCTCGTTACAAACTTAAGGTTGAATATTTAAG
This sequence comes from Teleiodes luculella, assembly GCA_948473455.1. Classification (NCBI taxonomy): domain Eukaryota; kingdom Metazoa; phylum Arthropoda; class Insecta; order Lepidoptera; family Gelechiidae; genus Teleiodes; species Teleiodes luculella. The sequence goes on from OX419593.1 coordinate 12,135,824, forward strand.
GGGCTACCCGAGGCTAAGTGGCGCCGCCCTCTGTTAAAAATTAATTACTCGCGAAGTATATTTTTTTTCTAAAATCCGGACGGTCATTTTGAAGTTGGCGTGCTATAGGATATATAGGGGCCATAAACTGTATTTATTATAGTCCGCTGTAGTTACAGATAGAAAAGTTGCTAAAAACGGCCACTTTTGGCAAATTTTCTATCTGTAACTACAGCGGACTATAATAAATACAGTTTATGGCCCCTATATATCCTATAGCACGCCAACTTCAAAATGACCGTCCGGATTTTAGAAAAAAAATATACTTCGCGAGTAATTAATTTTTAACAGAGGGCGGCGCCACTTAGCCTCGGGTAGCCCCTTAAATACAGCTACCTACCTTGTGTGGTGGCGGGCGAGTTATACAATTGTTATATTAATAACATGTAATTAATAATGAATATAGCTGTGTGTGTGTGTGTGTATTGGGCTAGCCAGCACATGCATGCTATGCAGTAGAAGCAAGTTTCATTGTTCGAGTGAGTGTCCATTTGATATTTGATATTTCTTTCTTTCGTAAACAAAAAAATTGTTTAAAACTTATTAACTAGGTATACGTACCTACATACACATACATCCTATCCTACTAATAGGTACTTATTATAAACTCGAAAATTTGTAAGTATTGATGGATGTATGTTTGTCACTTTTTTACGCTAAAACTACTGAATGGATTTTCATGAAACTACAATAATAATTTTATACATCAGAATAATACATAGGCTACTTTTTACCGCAGGAAAATACCTCATTCCCACCTGAAAAATCTGCGGGAAGCTAGTTTATAATAAAATTGTAGAAGTCGAATGTACAGAAGCCAGTACATGCGGTTGGACATTCGCACTACGAAATTCACCCCTACTGCTACGGAATACGGGCGCTCTCAAGGTCAACATATCCAGCCGCATGTGCTGGCTGGCTACAGTACAGAAGCTAGCACATACCGTTGATTTTGTACTACGAATCATCCCTACCGCTACGGAATAAGGGCGCTCTCGAAGTCAACATGTCTAGTCGCATGACGTGCATTGTATGTACTTACCATTTACTATAAATACTTTTAATCCCGAAAAATAAAAGAGTTTCCGTGGGATAGTAAAAAAAATAGGGTAAATCCAGTCAAGCAAGAGCATGCTAAGCTGAACACTTTGGACTTTGCATGGTTCTTAAGTCTGTTGAATAAGGGAGAGAATTGCAATGCGCGTGTTTACTTTTACTTGACGTTTAAATGAATTATTTAGTACATTTGGTACATTGGTACAAATAGTTCGAAACTTACGAGTATTAACTAGGTACAGTAGCCAGCACATTTGGCTGGACAAGTTGACCTTTAGAGCGCCCGTATTCCATAGCGGTAAGGGTGAATTTCGTAGTGCGAATGTCCAACCGCATGTGCTGGCTTCTGTACATACATCCCATGATCCCATCCTACGAATATTAGAAACTCGAAAGAATAGAGGGAAATGTTATTAACTTATTTTATTATTGAAGTTATTAATTACGCAATTGTAGTTTTTGAAACGTAGGTTTTTTTCATAAATAAATACGATCATTTTAGTAAATGGGAACCATTTTGTAGTAAGTAGTACTTAAATGATAAACGCTTTATTATACCCTTTAAACAAAATTTGGGTAACCTACAAAGAATTTACGAATATATTATGTTTTGTTTATATTAGGAATTAACTTATTTATTTTTGGTTTCTATGGGTTTTATTCTTATTGTACAATCAAGAGCACGCTAAGCTGAGCATTTCAGACTTTGCACCGTTGTTGTTGTTCTATGTCCGTTATAATAAACCATAGATCAACAATACGAGTATAACAACGGAAAGAGTTATAATAAAGTGCGATTCAGATCGCACGGCGGCGCTAGGCGAAAAGACGAAGTTGCTGCATCTCTCTCTCTCGCGTATTGCGCCACTCTACTAACACCTTTAGGGAATGGGGATTGGGTCCGCAAAATGCCTGAGACCGCTCGACCGGGCGGTAGGTAGTTATAGCGCGCAAGTACATGGAGGCTTGGTACGCTCAAATGCAAGGAAGCTAAACATTCGCACCGCGATTTTACAAAATTCTGCTTCTGTTTCTTGTTTTGTTTTTTGGCTACTATACAGTAGCCAGCACATGCGGCTGGGTTATGTTGACCTTATGAGCGCCCGTATTCCGTTGCGGTAGGGGTGAATTTCGTAGTGCAAATGTACAACCGCATGTGCTGGCTTCTGTACATACCTACATAAGAACAAAAGTGATAAGATAAGCCCACTGTCCAGCTTAACGTGCTCTTGGATGTACAGTAGCCAGCACATCGTTAGTTACTCTGCCGAGAAAACCACTTAAATGCTTTCAACAACAGGAGGGAGACACAAAAGAAATCTACTGAAAAAAGTATGATAGAAATAGAAATATTAATTCTGTTGATTTTTAGTTATTTATTATATTATTATCTTTATAGCTCTAAAACAAATGCGTAAATTTTATAGTGCAAATACTGCGCGTTTTTTTGCCCAATTTGTAAAAAAAGGAATTAGTCAAAAGCTGTTCTATACGAGGTTTTCTCAGCAGGGTGACGACATGCGGCCTTGACAGCGCCCGTATTCCGTAGCTGTAAGGGTGAATTTCGTAGTGCGAATGTCCAACTGTATGTGCTGACTTCTGTATTTACCTGACTTTTATTAACATAGATCTTTGTTGCTGTTCTCAAAACTGTCTCAAAACTCACTCTTATTTTATTTATTACTCTTATATTATTATTGTATTATACTTATGTTTTAACAGCCTCTGTGGTCGAGTGGTCAACTGAGGTTCCGGGTTCGAATCCCGATAGGGACTCGTCGAACAAAATTTCACTTTGTGAGACTTTCCTCGGTTTGGTTAGGACATTGCAGACTGAATCACCTGATTGTCCGAAAAGAAATATTATTCCGGTCTTCGGAAGGCACGTAAAGCCGTTTGTCCCGGCTACTATCTACGGATGTAGTCGTTATAGGTAGGAGCCATGTCGGAAGCCTAAGGTGGTTCTATAATTCCGACAAACCAAAGTTGACAACCCTGATCTACTTCTTTTCTTAAAAGTTATAAAAACAATGTAACGCTAACGCCAAAATGTCTGGCAACAAGGTAATACCGCTAGTACAATTATTTCAATGGTTACTACACCATGTTACACGGTCTCCCCGCCTTCTACTACGGTATGCCAAATCGGGTTTTTTTGTAATAATTTCCTATAGTTTCTCGTATCGTTTGAAAAAATGTGCGCATTGTATGCAGGAGTCAATGACCTTTTGTACAAACCTTAAGTACCTACTACAACTCGTCGGAAATATCTATCTGATATGAAGTAGGTAGTGTAGGTACCTATGCGCTTTCCCTCGCGCTCCCCCGCACTTGCCCGTTTTCGCCTATTTTGGACTTATTTCTATCGAATCGGAGTATCTTTTTTATTTATTTTTTTGACGACCAATAAAAGTAATATGAAAGACTTTCAAAATATGAAAGAGGTTAAAATAACAGTTTTTCTGAACTAAGCTGCTCCTACAACGCGTTCTAATCGAAGCATCAAATCATACTCATTTTAATCTAACCGAACCTGCAGATGATTACAGTTAGCTACAATTAAAATAGTTTAATCATAATAGTTCTTAAAAAGCTTCGAAATTGTTCGAAATTACACATACATAATCATACTAGCAACTCTGGAAAAAGACAATTTCTTCACAATCTATCATACATAGGTTCTTTTGATAGTAGTTCTGGTGAAATCGAATAGATGACGCTTTTCGGCAGCTCGTTGAATTTGATGTTGATAGGGCTTGACGTAGTACTACCTAGTGCTACCTATTTCTGATGATGGCGCTACTGTGTTTCGATTGTTAATAATGTATTTATAGGATATTTTGCAGTTTTCTTGTGCTTTAGAAGCTTCTATCGTTAAAAAAAATAGAACCTAACTAAAACTTTCTGTCTAATTTATCCTTTGATGAATTTTCTGAAACCCAATTTTCAAGACGGTATGCGTAGCGCCATCTATTATCTTTTTTAAAAGCTCTTTATCTTTTGTTCGACATGGGAACCCTGTGACCACAGAATACCAAATAGTAGTCCCTACAGAAGCTCCACTAGGCGACATAATTCAAATAAATTGCAACCCTATCTCCATTACAATAAAGTGCAATTCAGATCGCACGGCGCTAGGCGAAAAGACGAAGTTGCTGCATCTCTTTCTCTCGCGTTGCGCCAACTCTTGTGCCACTCTACTAACACCTTTAGGGCTGTCGTCTTTGAGAAAATAAAACATCTGATTTATTAACCTATAACCTATAAACCTTTTACTCAAACAAATGATGGTTGTGTTGGTTGTGTGCTTATACTAATTAAGTAACACAATTAAGTAACAAAATTAAGTAGAAGTGATAATATTATGAAAACCTTACGAAGGAACAGAGAAATAGGTATTTGAAACAAACTATTGCCGTCGCACTGGTCATCTCTCTCCGCAACTGTATCTTATGCCGATTTATCTAAGTAGGTATAAAAACGTTGACCAGAACGAGGTTTCATAATCCCCTATTTTCTCCTCCAAAAGTAAATCGATTAAATTAATATTTGGTATGAAAATTCAAAGGAAGATTAAGTCAATATTTTACTAAGTATTATACGTGCTATTACCTTCCAAATTCGGCTTGAGGATATCTGAATTTGGTAGAAAAACTTATGCTCTGTAGCCTAAACGACTCGATCGATGTATTATAATTATTTGTAACATGATAAGTATCGTTAGATTAGTCTCAACAGTAAAACATATAAAAATATTAAACAATGGATGTAAAATAAATTAGCGGCAGTATTAGTTTTTTTTTTTTATTCAAACCTGCAATGCCTGTGTTTGTGTTATTATACCTAAGTTATAAAATATAATTGTTTATCTACTATAGACTATAGTAGCTACTCAATGATGTAATAATAACAATACATTTGTCTACACAGATTGTTTTATAAGCTTTTAAATTGTGACTGCTCGTTTCTTAACTTGCTACGGCGTAGTAAGCGTAGCGACTAATCGTAGCTGCTGCTACGGAGATTTCAAGCATTTAGTTACGTATGATCAAAAATTATTACATTTTTTTTTTAGGTAAGTACATACATACTTGCAAAATGTACCTAATTTTAGTAACTATTATTATATTATTATCTGTGTTATATTACAGGTATTATATACCACCGCCACGTCTAGAATATTATGATTCATTAATTTCATTGATACTAGTATTACTATTAACTTCATCTTCAACTATTTCTTTAAGAAAATTTTACATAATATAATATTTTATTATTGTATCGAAATATTCGGAAGAAAACTGAAATTTTGGTTTTGAAACTTTGGGTAACGAAGTGATATCGTTTCAAATTCAATGTGTTCGACAAATTATTATTTGTTATCCACGCTATATAACCAGAGTTGGACGAAATAAAGAGGTTTGTTTGCTGAGCTGGCAAGATATAGCTGGTTATTTCATTCATTCATTGACAGCTCATATGTCCCCACTGAGGGGCTAAGGCTAAAAATAAATAATTTATTTCAAATAACTCCTCTGATTGTTAGGTACGGTCAAGTGCATGTTAAGCTAAGCAAGCGCACCTCGATTCTGCTCCTTATGAGAACGATACAAAGTCCTAAGTATTCTTGATTGTACGTTAGTAGTGACGCATAAGCCCAGCGCAGCCGTCCATTACTTTATGATTTTCATCGTCAGATTTTATTGGTTGTTGAGTCTACTGGAGTACCTACTTATCCGCCTACCATAAAATTAATTTTTTAGCTGTGATTCACTGTTTTTTTATAACTTGTAAGTATTTTTTACCAGTTATATCAGGTAAGTACCTATTATACACTGAAAAACTGGTTGTTATTCGCAACATTGTGGCAGTACTCATGAAACTGAACAACCTTCCCTAAGGAACATTGGTAGGTTGAAATCTCAAAAATAATATTCAACTTTTCATTAGTTTTCATATAAACTTCAGTCACGTGATCGGCCAGTTCGTATGTCAGTTTTAAGATCAATTATAAATAGCTAACAATAGCGATCGAAACTACTCTATTAACTAATAATATGTATCTAGGGCGAATAGACCTGCGTATTTCCGAAACAGATTAAAATAATCTTGACGTCTGAACACAGTGTGGTAGCCTCACAAAAGCAATTTTTTAAACGAAAGAAGACCGTTGCTAAACACTTCCTAACCCAAATCGGCCTACCTCTCCCTCATTCATGTTAGTTCACGAAACACGAACACTGGCAATAACTCACGCCGTCTTCTAATTAGGTGTTCGGAAAGATTTGTGGCCGTCTCGTGTGTGTCCAGCCTAAGCATAATCCTGACGAATTTAATGGAGCAGCCACCGCGGTCGGTGACAATTTTTCGTGGTTGTCTTTTCATAAACCTTGCCTTGATTATGTACCGATTTGAAACGGGTGTTTTCCACGGTGTTTTTTTTTTATACTTCAGTGAAGGAGGTTACCATAATTTGGTCGAACTATGTTTGACACAATGTTCACCACTATACCAAGTTCTAACACGAGTTTGTTTGGGCTTTTAAAACACCACTGAATTTCACAAATAATAGTGATGTAGTAGTGTTTTTTTTTTACCTAAACTTAAAGTAGTAGTATCAAGCTTCACAGGGCTTCGTTTTCAGGAACAAGAGCATCAATTCAAATCTAAGGTAAAATATCAATCTCAACAGACCAGTAAAGGATTTAGGAAACTAAAATACTTTCCCACCTAAGGTACGGGCGCCAATGAAGGCCCACTTAAATTCAAACCCTTGTAAAATCTTGCAGTTAAGTAAAGTAAAGAAAAAACATAACGGAAATTATAATATATTTATTTGGGGAACAAGATATCTAAAAAAGTAGTGCAGATTTTGGCATTTTAACACAAAGATAAACAGTTTTTATAAACTTGGTATTGGGCTATCTTGGGAACCTGGTCGCTGAAGATGGCCCGAAAAATATTAATGGAAATATATGCATTATAAACATTTTAATACCTTTAACATAAAATATCTAAATAATACACAATCTTCTCATAACATTATTCACAAAAGGTAAAATAATTAACCAAAGATTCAAATGTGGGCCACCTTAAATCTATCAAAATATAAATCAACTATAAAATAAAAACAAACTACTAAATAAAATTATATTTTACTTTTAAATTAACTTTGAAAGTAACTTATCGAAAATATAAAGAAAACAATTCCTTTTTCTAAAATATTTTTGTTTTAGTAGGTGGGCTATCTAAGGGATACTGATAATTAACTTTGAGATCAATCAAAATAAGTGTACTTATTAGTAAAAACAAATAAGACGCTATTGTCTTTAATTATGTGCGTGTATTCTTAACAAAAAATTATAATATCGGAAAATAATCTGAAAAGCGAATGGGGCTATGTTGGGGATTATACTATGGGCCATGATAGGAAATTACCCCCAGTTTAAGCATAATCTCGTAAAAATACAAAAAAGGTAATAAAATAATAAAACTCATCTGTAATTCGTTGATTAATAAATTAAATATGAATTTTCACAGTTTAAAGCAAAGAGATTTGCTTTTAATTTGCTAATTTTCAAAAGAATTGAGATCGTGGAGTTTATAAAACGTGTATCGTCCTGACATGACCAAGAAAACTGTCGTCTGTCTTCAAAATGGCGATGCACCGGTAATGAAACACACTTGCACTATTGTCTATGATACTTGTAGCATAAACCTGCGTAATTTCAAATGTTTCCAATAATCATAACTGTATTTTTATTAAAGTGGGCTATCCTAGGAGCCGGGCCATCTTCGGCGACACTACCTTATATTATAAACGCATAACATCTTCTAAAAAAAATAGATAAGCGACCGACCACCATGACAGTGAATTAAAATTCTGAAACAAAGTGTTTGTTGTCCCAAGCCCATTCATCGGGGCCCATAAACGTCACGCATCATTTTTAGTTGCGAAATGTTTTCATAATCCCCTGTCCACAGCATAAAGAATGGCGTGATATCGCCGCGTTATATCGTCCATTAATGTCACATCCAGAGAAACAGTAAAAAATACTACAACATCGTAGACTTCAGTAGACAATCAAAATATTTAATAAAGAACCGACTTCAAAACTGAAGTTCATATCTTTAAAAGTACTGAAAGTTTTAATGTTCTATAAAGTAAAAGGTTAGATCTAATTAATAATTTTCAATAATTATTAGTTTCTCAAAATTCGTGTAAATACAATTAGCAATCTGTTTACAAGTCAAAGGGGACAAACAAATAAGATTAAATTCATTCGCTAGTCTTTCTAAAATGTGGTGAAATTAAAAACACAAGTTTCTAAGAAGTAGTATATTTTTAATTATTTGCGCTAAAAGCTTCGAAAATTTAGTATATTGAGAACTGAATGTACGCGTTTTACATAATATCCTCCCTTTTTAAAGTCAGTTAAACAACGACGGCCTCGTGCGGATCGGAAACAAGTCATTGAGGAGCTTTTAGAATGACGTGTCTCCGGTTTTGTAAATCAAATCTCTTAGTGGGAGGTAGGTAGGTATCTAAAACTGTTTAGAGAAAAACCATTTTCCTGAATACTTTTAACTTTAGTTTTATTTATCACATACTACAAGATTGTGCACGTTTTTACAAGGACGTCCGTAGTATGATCGTCAATATGTATAAAAATTTATAATACTTAATAACATCCAAACAAAGTTAAAAAAAGAAGAAATAGAGTACACAATTTCAATCTGTCAGGAAAAATAAAAATGCGTAAAGATGATCATATCTAGGTATATAATAATACTTATAGAAAAACAATACAGAAAAGAAAATTGATTAATTTACAATACCTAACTAATAAAAAAGTCAAAAGTAAAATTTATAACTATTAATTTGATTCTTTTTTTTTACATAAATCTTTGTACTTATTTACTGAGTACTTCTTCTGTACGTCTGGTTCTTTTGTAATTTTTTGTAAAGACGTTTAACATTATCTAATTCAAAATCTTACTCACAGATCTCTCTTATTTCAGCCGCCACGAAGACAGCTAAACTTATTCTTGTGTCATCGCGTGCTCGCTGGATGGGATTCCGTCTCAGATTATTGTAGAGCGGATTGTGTTGCATCCTTCCCACCTACTTACTTAGTTATTTGAACAACACTTTGATCTTATAAAAACATCTTCTGAAGAACTGAGAGATTTATTCGATAGTGTCTCTTTCAGAATAATTGTAGAGTTCTTTGCAAAAGGCGTTTTTATTACACAAAATTTAATTTTGACTAAAGTTATTAAAAAATAATGGGTAAAGAAGTAATTTTATAAGAAATTGAATAAAATCCTGAAATAAAATTTCAGTTAAATCTTTAGTTTATTGCATAAATTGTCATCTGCAATTTTATCATCGGACCATGGTCCAAGAAAACAAGGTCTTACAATTAGACCACGTGACTGACACAAGATGCCTATTCATCCTTGTCGAATGCGTGTAATAGACAAGGATGAACAGCGCAAAATGACGTAGGCTCGTGTCAGTCACGTGGTCTAATTGTAAGACCTTGTTTTCTTGGACCATGGGTCGGACCATATCGCATCAGTACAATACAATACAGTACAATACAAATATTATTTCCAGCAGCAAGCTAGTTAGCACCAAGCATTTTAACAGGAACTATATTTAGTTATAGGTATAATATATCTAAAAAAATGTGTACAAATTAATTTCTGATATAGTCTAAATCTAAAAAATCTGTCCATTCTATAAAATTCTTGGGTCCAATTACTTGACGAAAATCACTCTAAATTTTACTTTTATATGCTTTCTTTGGGTATAGGTACCTACTTTATTTGTGTACTTATTTTAATTCTCATTTCGTCACCAGCCTCGACGATATCAACCTGTCTGGACGCACTCAATTTCTGTCACACACTTAAGTCACATTTCTTACATACTTTACATCGGGATTATACTTATTATAAAAATAAGGACGTTACCCCGCGCTGCCCAAATTAGACCGAATTACTACCACGTGATCGCCGTGACCATTATAAATAGATGTACAGGTACAGTCAACAACAAAACTGCAGCTAAACCAGCATAAAAAAATGTTGGTAACATGTTGTGTCTTATAACATAAGTCTATCTCGCCAGTAGGCCTACTATGTAAGTAGCGACAGGCTCGAGAAGCTGTCAAACGCGACATCTTGACAGAACTGCTATGGTTCTAATGTCACTATGTCGCGTTTGACAACTTCTCCAGCCTGTCGCTTCTTACATAGTAGGCCTACTGGTCCCTATTATATCTCCATGTGTGAATCCCTATTCCAACTCAATTAATTCAGCTAGCTTAACTATTACGTAACACGCGAGAAGTTCAAGGAAATGCAGAACATGACATAGTGACATAAGAGTCGTAGTAGCCCGTAGTTTGAGGACTCTCTTTGCAGTTTTTATTATTTTACTTTCGTTGGTCTCGGCTTCTATCTACGATTTTTTTTATTACGACTATTGTTAGTCAGGGTCATTGGTTAGATGGCTGACACCAGCAGATTTACTACGTAACGCGCGAAATGCTCCAGGAGCAGTCACACGCTACATAGTGATTTAAGCGCCATAGTGGTTCTGTCATTATGTCGCATTTGACAGTTTCTCTCGAAACCCACACAATAGCAGACAAGATCTAGATTATTTCTGCGCTTTTGATAGAGTAGGATTCTTGTACTAGAAACCAATCCGTCAGGAACCTAGTTAGTTTTTCTTTTTAGTACCCATTAAAATAGCTAGGGTTGAAATTATCTGTAATTTCACAGGTTTGGTAACGTGTAATTGATAACTAAATCTTAAGATAACCGCATGCCACCGTTTCGTTACCTAACGCTTACGTTTCGGGTCACTGTTTATTGGGTTATGAAAAGCTTTGATTCCCGTTTGTTTTTTCAGATAGAACATGAAAAGAAACATGCGGAATGGGAAATCGAAGTAGGTTAATTTTATGAGGCGTGATATGAGTGAAACCGAATTTTCCGATAGATCTCGAATTCGTGCCTACGTTTATTTGTGGGAGGATTGTAAACTAAATTGTAGGCCAGCAATACGGTATGCTAAACATACTTGTACTTCCGGGTTATTTAAAGTATAATTTACATTTAGACTATTCCATCCAATATACTTTTGCTTTGCTGAACTCGCCAATATAATTTTATTTGTCTTAACTAAGTGATGTAAAATATCCAAACGTTAAAATAAATGATTTGAAATTGGACCACAGAATACCAAATAGTAGTCCCTAATTGGACTGATGTATAAGATGGAAACCCAAAAAGTTCAGGTAAAATGATTTTACAAATTTATAGAATAGGTACGTACCATACGTACCAACGACATAATATGCACCGTTATATTGTTGACACACGCAACAATAAATAAAACGTATAATTAAATAAAATTTGGATTAAAATTAGTTTTTACCATTTGAATCCTGTTATTAGATAGGTATTTTAACTGCGAGAAAATTCCTTATTACCAGTGGAAAATACTTAAGTATTTTTTTCCTTTCGGTAACGTTTTTACTTTTTTTTGAACAGCTTATTCTGTGTTCCACTAATTAAGTGCTAAAGAATAGAACTGTTAAAATTAAGCCGTAGGAGGTACGAGTATCTAAACATAATATCAACAACTCATATCCGGTAGGCGTCTATTTTCCTATACTTACGTGCAAAACAACGTATCTATATTACTTACACACAAAACAATAAAATATAAATACTTAAGTGACACGTACGTAAAGTTTTTTTCTGTAGTCGTCGCGCATGGTTTGTCACGTTGTGAAACTACAATAATAAGTACAATACTATATACATTGAGTAGTTTCTATTGAAAAAATAAACGTTTCATACTTTAGCCTCTTTGACTATTCAATGAACATGAAATTGTATTTCTACGTCGGAAAGTTGGCATACATCGCATTTTCGCTGCTGGAACTGTTTGTCTATCGTTCGTCTGGTGGCTAGAGGCTGGAGAAATCACGGAGAAATGTCATTGCGTCGCGTCAGTTACTGTGACACAAGGTCAGCTGTGGAGCAATGACCGACCTGTATACAGGTCACAGACAACCTAGACACATTTATAGGTTACTAGCGACCCGCCCCGGCTCCGCACGGGAAAATGGTTATTGTGGGTTATCCTTCAGTATATTATGCATGTATTATACATATAAACCTTCCTCTTGAATCACTCTATCTATTAAAAAAAACCGCATCAAAATCCGTTGCGTAGTTTTAAAGATTTAAGCGTACAAAGGGAGGGACATAGGGAGGGACATAGGGACAGAGAAAGCGACTTTATTTTATACTAGCGACCCGCCCCGGCTCCGCACGGGAAAATGGTTATTGTGGGTTATCCTTCAGTATATTATGCATGTATTATACATATAAACCTTCCTCTTGAATCACTCTATCTATTAAAAAAAACCGCATCAAAATCCGTTGCGTAGTTTTAAAGATTTAAGCGTACAAAGGGACATAGGGACATAGGGACATAGGGACATAGGGACATAGGGACGGAGAAAGCGACTTTATTTTATACTATGTAGTGATGATAGTGACTATGTAGTGATGATGATCCCCACTGAGCGGCTCGAGACCACTGAATTCAGGGTGAATAGGCCGTAGTGGAACCTATCTACCTATGAAATAGGTTGATGTGCAGGTCCAGCAGTGGACTCTTTCAGCTGAAATGATGATGATGGTGGTGTACAGGTCACGATGTTTTCCTTCACCGTAAGATCGTCAAATAAACGTACATATGAATTCGAAAATCACATACATTGGTACGTGCCGAGGCTTGAACTGTCGAGTTTCCGATCGGAAGTCAACGGCTCTAGCCACTTGGCCACCGACGCTCTACCTCTACTATTGTAAAAGGTGTGTGTCATAATCCCCACGCTTAGCTGGTGGGTTGGGGGGATTGCACTGGTGATTGCTGCGTTGGTTGTCTTGCACGTCACTCACCCACGCCTAGAATTGTGTTTGACTAATTCCTATTACATCTATACATAGATTGCTGAACTCAATAATCTATTTAATAAAACTGTAGAGGTCGAAAATCTGTACATAGAAAAAATAGCTAAAAATCGAGTCAGGGGGATGTTAGAAGTGATAAGAATATTAGGATATTATTCAGTTTCTTTTTAAAAATTTTTGTTTGTCTGTATCTCCGAAACTGTTGAATTTGAATGAAATTTAGTATGGTGTTACCTTATATCTCCGGTCAACATCTTAGATAATTTTACCGCGGGAAAATATCTCATTCCTACCTTTTCTAAATTATTTTTGACCTCTGCTTTTGTCGAAAAAGTATGACCATTCAAGTTTCACCGGACTTGCCGAGAAGCGGAAGGCTCTACCCCAGAGTAGTCATGTACCAAAGTGTAGGGGCGGCTCGAGGGAGCATCAAGTTTTGTTATGTTATGTTATATTGTTACCTGAAGAGTAATTGTTACCTCAAGGGACGTAAAAAGTCGTTCAGAATTTGAATTTCGGATTCTGATACTGCGTGGGCAGTCTGGCTGAATAATCTGCCATAGATAGGTACCTAATTAAATTAGTGTATCTTTAGACATTTTGCTAAAAATATCGTTTTTGTTTGTTTGTGGTCCCTGTAAGCCGATTCAATCTCTCACCTTGGACGTTTCAGGATAACAAAAGACATTTATGTAATACTGCAGTTTGTTCTAGAATGTGTTAAGAATCCAAAGTCCAGAGTTCGATGATCGCGTCCTCCCCAACACACGAGCAACAAAAATATCGTTTACTTACCGAAAATATTCTCCTCCTATTTTAAACATTGCATGGCGTTTGCGTCATTCTGTATCCGTTGCAACGCTGCCAAAACTTACATTGAGGAAACCTCGCCAATTAAACTATTTGTTTTAATATAATTAATCAAACAAGCTTTGTTGAAAATAGATGAAGGACTCGTTAAACTGGGGCAGATTAAATAGAATGTTGATTGTTTTTGTTCAGTGCTGGCAACATTTAATCATTCAGCTTTTAGAATTACTTGAAATAACGCACACAAATGACAACTTAAAAGTTACAATTAAGAAAGCCCAAGAAATATGGATAAAATATAAAGAATGGATAAAATATAACAGTACGGTTTTTTCAGTTTTAGTTAGAGTAACAGTATTCCTTTTTATTAAATAAATACGAGTACCTACCTATATTTTCTGAATGATTCTTCACCATTTCGGACTTCTGTGCTTAGAGTAAAATCGTATTTTTTCTTATGTTTTTCAGCCAACTCTTTCCTTTCGGTTGCATGGAGAGGCAGTCTATCATTAAAAAGCCTATTAGAGCAAAACGTGTTTTTGCCAAGTTTCAGTTCTTTTAAATAGATTGACAATGATCCGACTTCAGTGAGGTCTATCATAACCAAATAATTGTTACCACGAAGAAATGTTTTTAATTTACAACCCTGATGTGTGCTTTTTTGCAGCATATACCTACTTCATAAACATCGAATTGTAATCTGTAAATAATTTCTTCATGATACGCGCACCAGGCCTTTCCGTAGGGATGCCCTATAATATTTAAATAATTTATTTATTGCAAGTCATACAATTAAATTAATAATAATGTACAGTACGCGGAAAATGTGTTTTTCTTGTAAGGGCACAGCAATTATGTACCTACATTTGAGAGGGGCTCTCTAGATACGATCTAACATTTTTTTTATTACCTACTTATTCGTACGCATGGACGTAAGTCGATCGTCTTTTTATATCTCATACATTTTGTTCGAAATCTGCTTCGCAATGTGAATCTTGCACGTGTACAAGTACCTACATCATGACCGATTTTTTTTCTGGAAAGTAGATTGCGTTCTGCATAAAATCGGCACGTGTATCATTAATTTACATATGTTTGACGTTAACAAATGCGATAATTCGTCAGGAAATTCTCTTGGGATTGGCACTAAATAATTTTTAGTGTATCTTTTTTAAGAAACGTTAGTTGTTAGTTTTCTTACCCAGATATAGATAGATACAATTCACGCTTTTCAGAATTTTGAATAGGCTTCCTTTACACAATTAATACTGTTACTCTTATCTATACATTGTCTATTGACCAAATCGTTTTCCAACAATTCTTTCAAGATCACGACGACAAACATGGAAAAAACATGAAAAAAAAAAACAACAAAAGTTGATATTCGTACCCCGAACGTAGTGTGTGATTGACTTCGATTCTGCGAGGTAAGTCACATTCTGATGAATGAATGAATGAATGAAATCTTTATTTGCATAAAACATGGTCACAACAGATCTTAAAATAATAATAATGTCCTCACATTTCACTTTTTACAGCATGCAAATTTTAGTCTACCTACTAGAATTAAACTGTTACACTTACGCTACAATAGATTTATTTACGTCAGAGAAAGATAAAATTTATACAAAGAATAGAGAAATACAATATCGTCGCACGTAATCTCAATTGGCGTAAGGGACAAAATGGGAAAATGAGTTTTTTACATATTCTTGTTCAGCTCGCCGAGCTCTATCTAACTGTATATTTGAAATGCTGATATCTCTTTAAAAAAACCCTTTACGACCTGTAAATTTTCATGCCCTATCCAGATTTATTTGACAAAAAGCGAGGTATGGTTCATTTATTAAAAAATTCTAGGTTGTAAAGGCCTTTGGCTAAGTAAAATTATGGCAAATTAAAAATATTGTTTCTTACAGCCACAATAAAATATTCTTCAGAAGTATATTTGGGTCGTAAGGGAACTTTGAATCGATGAGTTGTACTTTAATACTCTAGTAATTTTGCTAACTAGTTGCTTACGACACAAAATACTGCAATTTAAACCTTTACAAGGCAGTGGCCACTATATTGCCACCGTAATTTTAACCTTAAACCCTTAACATAAAGTTGAAAACGAATGCATTTTATAAAGTTGTTTTGCCTTATAAAGGGTTAATGTAGGTACAGCAAATAGCGGTATTGCACGTTATGTCCCTACATTTTTGACGAATTTTGCTTTACGTGGGTAGAGTAAGTATTATGTATTAGAAAATTATAAATTTTAAGGCTGAAATAATTTGAATTAAAGAATTCTGTATCGTCAGCAACTGAAAAAGATTATACCGTTGATTTTGTAATAATTCACACATTTCACTACAGCTTACCAATCAATATTAAGTAAGATAGGTATTAGTATTTCAATAATCACTCAAAAACTTTGTGATTTATTGTAATTGTGACTGACTGAAGCGATTGGCTGTCGAAAATTAAGAAATATATTATGGATTTTGTTATAATAACAACTTTTTTGTCTCTTTATTGCTTGTATAATTTTAAAAATATATTTTTTTTACTCTTTTAATAAATAGTTTTTTGTATGTGACATACTACAACCGCCTATAATTTAGTCCACTGCTATGGCTTCTTCTTTGGAAGCTGTCTCCCTTCAATATCCCAAAAATTTGTACAAAATAGAAAAAAAATGTAATGAAAGTTATTTTTTTGAATGAATAATTCATTGAAATACCAATAAATGCCTAATTCATTGTTAAAATGTTCAATAATTGCAAAATTTGTCAGATAAAAGTGTCTTTTTATATTTTTTTTACTATTCACGACCTTTATTTCTGAATTAAAATACATTTACGACCTTAATTTCTGTATTAAAATTTCATTTTAGTCTTTTATTACCCAATTTGAGGTAAAAATATGTCAAAAATATGAGGACGTAAAGGGCACTAACTTCTTTATTCAGCTGTTTTCAACATTTTGAACTCTGCGGGTAGGAAGAGAAAGGAAATATAGATATTGTCTTCTTTAAGGCATTTTTTATAACTTCAAAAACAAAAAAGTTATAAACAGATTTCTGAAAAAAAAATCGTTTTTTGGTCATACTGTAAAGTAGGGGTTTGTCCCTTACGCCAATTGAGATTACGTGCGACGATATACGTATGTCAGAAGATAAAAATTTAAATAATGATTAATGTTTAATAAAAATGTCACTAGCTTTATAAAACCTTTGAAGACATCACATTAGTGCAAGCAAGCTACAGCTTTTCATCATTATCATTTCACCCAAAAGACCGTCTACTGCTGGTCAAAGATCTCCAAGACGACGATCGGTCCTGCGCTGCCCGCATTCAGTGACTTCCCGCGACCCTCAAGATCGTCGGTCTACCTTGTGGGGGTCCTGCCCACGCTACGCCATCCAGTATGCGTGCTTTACTCAAAGGCGTTTTGTATCTATAATGCGCTTTATATATGAGTAACGTTTAAGGGGCTCTACGACGCTAAGTGGCGCCGCCACCCTTTAAAAAATAATATCTCGGAAAATAATCAATTTTTCAAAAAACCGGTCCACAGAACTGGAGTCGGGGTGCTCTGTAGGATATATAGAAGCTATTAACTTTATTTATTTTATCTCGCTGTAGTTAGAGATAGGAAATTTGCGAAAAACGGCCACTTTTCGCATTTTTTCTATCTATAACTACATTGAACTATAATAAACATAATATGTGATTGCTTCTATATATCCTACAGCACCCCGACTCCAGTTCGGTGGACCGGATTTTTGAAAAATTGATTATTTCCCGAGTTATTATTTTTTTCAGGATGGCGGCGCCACTTAGCGTGGTAGAGCCCCTTATAGGGATCACAGCTCTCACAGTCAGTTGTTGGAAATTAATTTTTTTTATTATGTCGTAACCACAATCAGCTAAAGCGAGGTCAGTACCTGCTCTTTCTTATAAAATAACTGTGTTGGTTTGTACATAACATGTAGATATCAAGAGATGATATTTTTTCACTTGTAGAACTGTTTTCGACCTCGCATCAATTGACGTAAATTTCACTTTTGGCTTCAATATCAACGCAAGCGCCATCCCTTCCCGTTGGCAACTGATACACGTGTCTTGTAAAATGATGTAACTTTTGACAGTATAATATTTACTTCAATCATTCCAATAAAAACTCAAAGTCACATAAGATACACCGTAAATACGACCGAAGCGTACTTTTCCCACCTCTGGATTAATGTCAATCAAGCAAAAAAATGTATTCAATGTATTCAATTTTTGTTTGTTCTTGGCCCCCATAACCCCATAACGAGAGTTCATAAGTGTTACAAACAGCAGAATCTTATAAGCGATATTTCTCGGGTTCGGAACGAAAAAGGATTTTTTTTTACCTATGCTTGTGTCGAAATAGTACGAACAATCAAGCTTCACCGGATTTGCGGGGGAGCGGAAGACTCTACCCCAAAACGGAAACGGATCAGACGTTATCCATAACGGTTTGGCCGGAAGGTATTGGCAGATGGGTTGGGGACTTGGGGATCGTAGTTGTTAGTTTCACAGATGAACTCTACTACCATCCCTCCTATTGAGTTGATTCAATTATAAGCTGGAAACCACACACATACAGAAACCACTTGCGTATATTTACAGTTCGACCTTGTTCTATTTCGACCTTCCAATCGCCGAATGTAAAAATAAATCTAGATTTTAAAATGTATTCGAATAAAATAGTCGAAATTGGTTTAGCGCACCTGTAACGTATGTTGGCTCGTTGGCTCGCCGCCAGTTTGATAACTGCTGCGATTCTCAGAGGAATTTGATGAAATAACATACAGCTGTATTTCAATCTTCATTTCTGGAAAACTTATGTACCTACATACTGCACCTGAGAGTTTTATTGTAGGTATCTACTGGTCCTGACATACGTTCACTTTGGTCTAAAATAAGTACCTAAGTAGTAATTAAGTTAGTTTAGTAATTTAGGTAATTAGATATTATTATTCTGTCAGACTATAGCTAAGCGGTGCCCTTAAAGACTAACTGAAAAATTTAATAACCCCCGATACAAAACCGTTACTTGAACCTTTCAACAACTAGAAAAGAGCTGATAATCTTCAAATGGCTGAAGATATTTTCTTAGATCATAGCTAAGAACACTCTCGATTGTGACACCTTTCAAACAAAAAAAACTAGATCAAAATCGGCGCATCCGTTTAGGAGCTACGATGCCACAGACAGACAGACACACACGTCAAACTTATAACACCCCTCTTTTTCGTCGGGGGTTAAAAACATTTTTTACCTAGTATATCAATGGTTAAAAATATGAATAAATAGGTAATTAGACGTTACGTAAAAGTTGATTCATATAAATTGTTTTTATTACTCCGCCTTGTATTATTATCTTCGCGACCCTCGATTCATTTTGTAAAGGGCCTGCTCACACTACGCCTTCCAATGTACGGTCATCATTCAATAAACTTTCAATCCCAACCACCGTTTGCACCAATCGCTGTGAAGATTTTTAGGGGATAGAAGGCTTGGGTTTCGTCCAACACTGAACAGTGAACAAAAATTATGGATGATAATTTCATCCAAGTCTCTGTATAATACTTTATAACTGACTTAGCGTCTGTTAGCCTGTGGACTTCCTTACTTCAACTGCTGGACAAAGGCCATGGTCTAAGAAAACAAGGTCTAACCGTTAGACCACGTGACTGACACAAGCCTACGTCATTTTTTTATCACGTTCATCTTTGTCTATTAACACGCATTCGACAAGATGAACAGCGCAAGATGACGTAGGTTTGTGTCAGTCACGTGGTCTAATAGTTAGACCTTGTTTTTCTTAGACCATGACAAAGGCAAAAAAAACCACAACCCCCCCGAAATCTCCACAACGAACAAATTGTATGTACGATGCGTCGTCGTTTGACAACTTTTAAATAAAATAAAATAGTTTTAATTATTGACGTAGTAGCAGCCAGAAAATAAAAAATAAAATATATATGTGGCTCTTCATCTAATCTCTCAGTAGATACACGCGACAAAAATATTGAAAGCTAGGGTTTATGTGCGTCCAAAAACCCACATATCCAAGAAACGTCGACGTGGGTTGTGACAAATAGATATTTCATAGTCGTCGGTGGACAGAACATGTTGATGTTTTGACGTTTTTACAAAAGTTTAATGGATATACCTGAAACTATAATAGCCTATTGTAAGTTTGTAAGACCTTATTTTCTTGGATCATGGTAACATCTAATACCTTAGTAAGGTATCACTTTACTCAATCTGCTATTAGTATTGATAACAGACTTCCAAAAATTTAGATGTACTACTTATATTGTGGTGTGGTCCGAACAAACTGCGAAGCAAAGCGCACAGTCCCACCAAACGAAGAAGACATAACGATACCGAGTTTTGAAAACTAACAGCGCCATCTCTGAGCGGATGTAGGTATGTTCAAATGTATGAACGCCTATTCTTCACTTTCAAATTCAACAGAATCTGTTTTATTTTTGTTACGTAATAAATAATATTCTGCTGTATCACATGTCGAATGCGTGTAATAGATAAGGATGAACAGCGCAAAATGACGTAGGCTCGTGTCAGTCATGTGGTCTAATTGCAAGACTTTGTTTTCTGTAACTATTTATAATATAAATTGAAGCGAAAAATGAATATCATTGAGCTTTGGCAGGGACTTGACCCCCATCTCCTTGGCTATCCGGGCTATACAGACAGGCGCACTACTAATTGCCTGTCTATTACCACTACTATTTGGTATTCTGTGCTATTACCACAGTAGACTATTACGCTCTAACATTTAGGTAAATGGCTGAACAGATCGCGGTAAAAATTGCCGGGCGATAGACGGCATTATTTTTATAGGAATGTTGGTACCTAAGTGTGAAAAATTTCATGTAGGATCTAACTTCAATAAATATAGTTTAGCTCAGCGATAGTGAAATGAGTCAGTCGTCAGCAACGTAGCGCGTGGTAGCGCGGCTTTTTTCCACCTCCCTGGTCGTCACTCACACGATAAATATTTTTTTATTATGGACAACTAGACTTGACAAATAAATAAGCAAACAAATAAATAAATAATTATCATGGAAAGAGAAATGTAATTAAAATTAAAAAACTACAATGAGTAGGTCGTTCACGAATCACGCGTCCCACAAAAATCCGTCACGTCACGCCCAATTTCCGTCTAACCCCAAAGACGAATTGGGACATTAATTAGCTCGGGCGGTCGTGAAACGCGCATCACTCTTGGCCCAGCACTGATGTAAAGCCGCGGACTTCCGTCCCATCTGCGCTTTTTCAAGAATTATAATTTAATTTTAGTACATCGTTAAACTGTCTTGCGATGAACCCACAGATCCAGATAATGGAGACGCGAGGTATAAAATATGTGGAGTCAATGTTGCCAAATCAGTTGATTGAGAGTGACAACACAATACTAAATGTGTTTACCAAATAATAAACTTTCAGATAATTGCAAATAAAATAAAATATAGGCACGTTTTGAGGTAGACCGGGCTAACATAAAAGATGTTGATTGGATTACACGCTTCATGTCAGATACGCAAAATGTCAGACACGCAGATTGTCAGGTTAGTGAAACTGTACGCGAAATGTCATATACGCTAAATGTCACAAACGCAAAATGACAAATACGCAGAAAGTATAAAACGCAGAATGTCAGAAACTCAGAATGTCAAATACGCAAAATGTCATGAAATGAACGATAGGCAGGAAGAAATTAATAAAACATTTTCTGTTCACATTAATTATAATTTCATTTGAAAACACGATCAAATAGGTATAAATAATCATCAAAATTTTTGGGACGAGTATTATAAACAGAAGTTGTCATGATAAAATGTATTACACAATTTTATCAAAAATAATGCAAAAATATTCCTGACTGGAGTTATTATTTAATAAGTGGAAATTGTCAAGTACCTATATATCAGATAAATTCAACGTCGATATGCAAAAAGTGCATTATTATAGATAAAATTATTTGATGCTTTGTTTGTGACTAAAGTTGTTTGCGACTACGTTTAGAACATGAATGAGCTAATAATATATCCTCTATGCTATTCTTATAAAAATAATATGGTAGGATCTCTGCCTATGGCACTTTACGTATCTGACGGCCTCGTAGCGTAGCCTAATAAGTTGGTAGGTAGTACGCCTGCCTTCGAAGCACACAGTCCCAGGTTCGAATCCCGCCCAGGGCAAACATTCGTGTGATGGGCACTTGTGTTTGCCTTGGGTCTGGATGTTGTATATTTATTTATATATGTATGTATATCAGCTGTCTGACACCCATAGATGTCCCTACATATTATTATTATTAATTTAAGCTACCAAAGAAAGGAAACAAAAATAAAAATGACGTAAATAGTAGACTTACAATTTAGCCCCCTTATCGACACCTAACATCAACACCTATGCCATGCATAAAGTATTACTATCTATTATTATTATTGTAATCAACTGTGGGCTACCATTCTAGTGAATTTCCGGCCTATACAATAAAAACAATCAAATCTTTCGTAAACGTATAGATGACTTTTTGCGTATCTGACATTCTGAGTATGACATTCTGCGTATTTGACTTTTTGAGTATGTGACATTATGCGTTTCTGACATTTTGCGTGTCTGACTTTTTGCGAATCTGACTTTTTAAGTTTCTGGCATTTTGCGAATTCTGACAATCTGCGTGTCTGACATTTTGCGTATCTGACATAAAGCGTGTAATCGCCTAGTCACTATAAGGCCCTAGTGGCTAGGTCCGTTATGTTTCATTTTACTAGGTTTTAGGCTGAACGGACTCTCAAGGTCTACAGATCACAGAAACACTTACGTATAATTTTAATTTACTTTTATGATTTTCTTCCAATTGGTAACATCATAACACATTCGCAGCGGTTTCCACAGTAGGTATTGGGCCCGATTCTACATATTACGCTACTAGTTTAAATTTAAATTAGTTTAAATTAAAAAAATCATATTATTATGTCCCTTTCACGTTCTTAAGAATGCCAACCTACATTTAGAGATGTCAAACATCGATTTTACGCGTAGTTTAGCAGGCATTTAAAAACATCCCGACTAAATTAAGCAGAACTTTACTTCTGCTGCGCTGCTTATTTTAAATATCATTCATTCAAAATTAAATTCATTCGTCTCCCATCCTTTTCGATTCCCATTTGAATGAAAGAGACCAACAACTTAAATTTAGAAACTGAGCGGCCACGCAGAATTTAGCCCATCGTATACAAATTGTAAGTGTGGTCTGTAAATTGTAGTGTTTCTTTGACAAGCGCTTTACGGCTATAGTAATAACAACATCTACTAATAATTTTTATGACTCTCGTTTCATTTTGGTATTTTTATTATTTGGATACCAAAAAAAAGCTATTAAACACAATTTGTCTCCTAAATTTTACACCACCATAGCTAGAATAAATATTAATAATATTATCTAATTAAGAGTACCTAGCTAGTTGTTCGTTCATTTACCTAAGTCCCAATCAAAGGGTCCGAAGTTACCTCAATTTAGGGTGAACAGTTAGGCCTAAACAAACGCTAAAAAAGAAAAAATATAAATGTTTTCTTTCTTTCTTTTCTTTCTAAAAAAAAAAACATTGAACCGCTGCCTCCCAATAAAATTGGTCAGTTACAGCCCATAGCCACTATGTCGTGGACGCTTTTATTTTATCTACTCAATCATATTATCTTGGCTTGGTAGGCAAGATTTTAGACGATAAGCATTCGACCATCCAGTAATATCTCACAGCGAATGGCCTCCAAGCCAACATTTACCTAAACACTCGGAAATTGTTTACATTCCCCGAATTCTAGACATACGAGTACCTATTCAAGATACCTACATCTAAAACATTGCCAAGAACTATTTTCTGTTTAATTCAAGTAGGTATACTAA
Organism: Teleiodes luculella; assembly: GCA_948473455.1. Lineage (NCBI taxonomy): Eukaryota > Metazoa > Arthropoda > Insecta > Lepidoptera > Gelechiidae > Teleiodes > Teleiodes luculella. Next base: position 12,159,701 of record OX419593.1, read on the forward strand.
CATTTTGCGATATCATAACATTTACTCACTAGATTTTTTTACCACTTTACATATTACCTTGCCTTTTTACTCATGAACTTTCGCTCCTGAAAAATCATAATAGGTATATTTTGTAACTTTTCAGCTTAATAACTATTTAAATTAAACCCATTAGCTTTACCGAGGATAAAGGATAGTCATTAGGATTAAATCGAATTTAAGAGACAAAATTTCGAATATTGTAAATAGGACTCTACCTACTATACAATACAAAAATATTCTTACTACAAAAACTCTACAAATATTCTTTCTTATTCTTATATTCTTACATATATTCTTTCTTATATTCTTCTACTATATTTTAATTTAAGTAGAGTTCTATTCATTTTGCATCGTTTTTATGTCTATTTAATATGAAATAGAATCGCAGTGAGCGTGTTCAGCTAACCCTTAAACGTAACCTTGAAGGTCCTTTTCTAATTCTATCCAAATTAAATACCTAGTACCTAGTTTCAGGTTCAATTAAATGGCGAAAAGCGTGGGAAGAGTGCAGCAACAAAAAAACGACGACGAGAAGAAAGAAGCCAGAGTTCTCGCGATACGAAAAAATGTTTCTGCAATCAAGAATGAAGAACAAGAAAGAAGCAAAAGTTCTCTATAAATTTGTCTTTTTCCGCTTTGCTGCTGATCGCTTTGTACCAGTCAACAGCAAAGAGAAAAGGTCTCCTTTATGAGGACGAACTCCGATCAAACTGCGCTCAGCCAAGTGTCAAGTTACCCTGGATGCAGCAACAAGACAATACACCGTGAAACTTTACTGGTTGTTTATCCGCAAGATAGTGGGTCTCATGAAACTGTACAACTTTCCCTAAGGAACATAGGTTAATATCTGAAAAATAATTTGCTTCTCATATAAACTTCAGTCACGTGACCGGTTTGTTTTGTGTTAAATCGTCAAAATAACTTCTGTTACAGAGCTTGGGAGACCAGCGAAAAGTGTTTTTTCAAGCTGGCTGGACACGTTTTCGATCTCGTTTTCGGTTTCGATCTGAGATTGTGTAGAATCACATATTCTGAAATAAAGGTGCGTCACATAAAGTGCCCTAACTGACCTTATTAAATGCAGGCTATTTGCAAGATTTGTCGAGCCAACTTGATGCACATGTTTTAGTGCACTTTTCAGTGAAATAGTTTAGATATCCCCACAGATATCCCTTTCCAGAAAGTACTACTCGTATAGCCAGCTATTCAGCTACACGTGAATTTCACACTCGTCCACCACCGTGGTTGGTATGGAAGATAAAAATTGTTAAAGTTAATTGAAGTTTCTTCTGTTATCTAATGTTAGAGTACCTAGGAATGACGATACGAATGAAAAATTAAATATAAATCTTTTTAAATTGACCTACTTTAATACGCGTAACCTAACCATACTATAGAGCCGGTGGGTGGTGTGATGACAAATTCGCTAGACTTCTTTTAAACTAAACATTATTTATTAGACAAGTATCGTCTTCATTTGTAGCATGACGTCTCTCTCTACCCAGATGATTAACCCAAAAGATTACATTAAAAAAGTTACAACAGCTGGAAATATAAAAAACCGGCCAAGTGCGAGTCGGACTCGCGCACCGAGGGTTCCGTACAAACCTGCAAGGTTTACAAAGTTCTTTCATTACGACAATCGAGTCATAACTATGGTAATCTTATTGCAAAATGAAATTCATAACATTACAATGGGGAAAGATGGAGGAGCATAAATTTAAGACAAAGATCTCTTTATTGTTTAAGTAACTAAGTACTAAGTAAGTATTTCAACTTGATAGCTCTACGCGTTCATGAGGAAAAAAGTAATAAGTTTATATTTATTAAAAAATATATATTTTGTAATGTAACTAAAAATTTAAGGTTTTCGGAATTTTTCCTTTATGTGTGCTATAAAACGTTGCTTCATGCCAAATTTCAAGATTCTAGGTCGACTGGAAGTACCCTTTAGGTTTTGATTCCCTTGCGAGTACTTGCGAGTTTCAAAATATGCAGCTTAAATTGCTGTTTCTTTTGATTGCGTTGACATAGAAGTTTGATTTTGTTACAGCTTAAAGGTATTATAGACCTGAGTATTTGGTATGAATTTCAATTTAATACCTCTACGCGTTTATGAGGAAATGGGTAGTAAGGTTAAAATTATTAAAAAAATATATATTATGTGATGTAACTAAAAATTTATGGATTTCGTAATTTTTCCTTTATCTATGCTATAAGACGTTGCTTCGTACCAAATTTCAAGATTCTGAGTTCACGGGAAGCACCCTGTAGGTTTTGATTCCCTTGCAAGTGTCGAAAATTTGCGGCATAAACGGCTGTATCTTTTGATTGCGTTGGCTTAGAAGTTTGATTTTTTCACAGCTTCAAGGGACAGTAGACCTGAGTAATTGATAGATATTTCAGCTTCATACCTCCACGCGTTCCTGAGAAAAAGGGTCTTGACAGACGGACAGACGGACAACAAAGTGATCCTATAAGGGTTCCGTTTTTTCCTTTTGAGGTACGGAACCCTAAAAATCGTTCAACACGTAATTTTTTCATCCATTACACGTCTACAAAAATGATTTAGCGGTTGCAAATATGAAAATAAAACTATCAGCGGACTGGATATTAAAAACTGGTGGTCTTGCGAAAGTGGGGCGGCGGACGACGGCGGTTGGTTCATGGTTGGTATTGCCTTCCTATTTAGTAAACTATATGGGAGCAACATAGCCATACATATCGACTACAGTAGGTAAAGCCCGACCAAAGAAATAAGAAATCTTGCCATATTGCGGAATTTCAATGGAACTAATTTTATAAGGGAAATAGTTGCCATAGTCGTAAAAATATACACGTGGCACCCCCAGAGCAGGTTTGTTATTTCTTTGGTCAGGCTTTACAGAAGCCTAGAACATGCGGTTGGACATTCGCACTACGAAATTCACCACTACCGCTACGGAATACGGGCGCTCTCAAGGTCAACATGTCCAGTCGCATGTGCTGGCTACTGTACATTATTTTCATTCACCTTTTCAATTTCGAGGTATTGAATTTTATTAGCTTTGAAGTCGAAAAATGGTTTTGTAAAATAGTACCTACTTGGATTTTTAAATAAAAAAGTGAGGCGTTGTCCTAATAGAACGCGACTACGCGACCATCGCAAGTTCGCGCGAACGCGCGACTGTCAAATGTATGAAGAAATCGTTCAATCGCGCGATCGTCTATTAGGACACATATTCGACTTCAATATGTTTGATCGCGCGTTCGTACGAGTAAAGTTCGCGCGAATCGCGTAGTCGCGTTCTATTAGGACAACGCCTGACGTTTCAAGAAATAGTTCCCGTTGTTGTTGCTACGTTACGTTATAATTCTTCTAATTTAAAGCTCGATCGCAACGAATCGGCATATTAATAACTCGATCGACGGAAGTTTGTTGAAAGTCGTCGGGTCGTACCCGCGGTGGTAAATCCGCGTGTTTACTAAATGTACCTTGTGGAGACTCCCCGTGGGATTTTGGTCGGGTATATTTAGCATGGCGCTTTCAAAATATTCGAACTACTAAATATACCCGAGTTGGGGTGTCATGATCGGGTATATTTAGGAGTGAATGATGCGCGCCAAGTGTTTACAAATGTACCTTGTGGAGATTCCCTGTAGAGTTTTGGTCGGGTATACTTAGTACCAGCGCTTCCAAAATATTTTAACTACTAAGTATACCCAAGTTGTGATTTCATAATCGGGTATGCTTAGGAGTGAATAGTATTTTGAATGCCAGCATCGTATGTCTACAAAGTGTACCTCCCCCTATAGGATTTTAGTCGAGAATAAATAGCATGATAAAATATTTGAACAACTAAGTACACCCGAGTAAGAATAAACGAGTATGTTTAGTAATTAACTAGCGACCCGCCCCGGCTCCGCACGGGAAAATGGTTATTGTGGGTTATCCTTCAGTATATTATGCATGTATTATACATATAAACCTTCCTCTTGAATCACTCTATCTATTAAAAAAAACCGCATCAAAATCCGTTGCGTAGTTTTAAAGATTTAAGCGTACAAAGGGACATAGGGACATAGGGACATAGGGACATAGGGACATAGGGACGGAGAAAGCGACTTTATTTTATACTATGTAGTGATTGTTTATTTTTACTTAAACACTAAGTATATGTGTTTAGTGATATATATGATATATGATGTGATGGACGGCCCCGTAGCCTAGTTGGTTGGTAGTATACGTCTGCCTTCGTTGCTGTGCTCTCAAACGGCCTCACATGTGAAACTATTTTATAATTTAGACCTTAAGATACCAATGATTGCAAATAAACAAATTTAATTGAATTGAATTCGAAGCACAGGGTCGCGGGTTCGAATCCCTACAAGGGCAAACATTCAAACCAATAAACTTGAAGAAAAAGACGTTTAATGTCGTTAACCTACACGGCAGCTATCGAAACTAATTCAATGTCATTCATAGTAAACAAACAAATAAAGAAGGAAAAAAATAGCACGCGAAGCCGGTGCGCGACAGAGACAATTAGAGTAACGAAAGCTACGAATTATGTTCGGGTATAGATAGTAGCTACCAATAAAAAAAGTGCAGTCCTAACTATACCCGATCAAAGCCAAGCAGGCTCTTGTAATCTAAGCAGGGTATGTTTAGTAACGATTTATTTTTAAATGGTGCTACTATCTATACCCGATGTAGATCGAGTCGGCGTGTCTTGCAGAGGTATATTTAGTAGTAGACACTTTGTAAGTTGTTCCTCCTAACTGTACCCGAAGATAGACAAGCTCGTGACGTCACTGGCGTCTCCACAAGGTACATTTAGTAAACACGCGGTAAATCCGCCACTTGTCTTAAATTAGCTCCCGCACTAAATCAAGGGATCCGGGCTAACGTGACGCCATGAGTTTCAAGCGGTGTATACTCTGTCCACAAGCAAACGGATATTATGAATATTTATGAATGTAAAGAAACTGACAGGATACTGAATCAGTGGCGTGTCGGAAATCTGAAATGTTCAGATCTGAATTAAATAAAAGGGATCTGTTTACATCACGTTTAGTTATATAGATTAGTTTTTCTACTTTGACTGGTTACCATCCTCTAATTGCATATTTCGTTTGCACGATCGAAGGTTTGCACTCTTTGTAATGTTATTTAAATTGTATAAAATAATAATTTTGTAAACATATTTGGAAAAGATGCAACGCCCGCCTGTGGAGTTTCTTCCGGCGAGTTCTTCTCCACAGAAGACAGCCAAATCGTCAACTCGCCTCGAAGTCGAAAAGTGATTTGTAAATTCTTACTTCGAATAAATACTTTTAGAATTTTGTTTCAAGCGATAAAAAAAAAACGAACATTGTTTGCGTATCGCCACGTATCGCGTAAATTTTGAAGTACAGTAGCTAGCAAATGCAGCAGCAGTTTGTCTGGATCGTAGCAAGTGGAAGGAAGTGGTCTCTGCCTACCCCTCCGGGAAAGAGGCGTGACTGTATGTATGTATATTGTATGTAGCTAGCACATGCGACTGGACATGTTGACCTTAAAAGCGCCCGTATTCCGTAGTGCCAGGGGTGAATTTCGTAGTGCAAATGTCTAACCGCATGTGTTGGCTTCTGTACCTCACTCTGGTATGACCTAACCGCCGACAAAATACATGTGATACTAAGCTAGCATGAAAACGAATGATTTTTAAATTTATTTTACGATAAATATTTATTAAAAAGAAAGTACAAATTTTTTACCTTAGGTAAAAAGACTTCTCTTACAATGTCGATGTTATAGCACAGCTGAAATGGTCATTGTTATGATTGGCTAGGGTAAGGTTTGTTTATTCGCCAACGCCACATGTTTCTACTAAGCAAAAGTTCAGTTTGCGTTTCACTGTTGAATGGTGCGAAGTACGAATCCTTTGATGTGCGTTCCAAAACCGATAATGTACCAATTCACGGTTGCATACAATTTGGAGTAGTTAAATTTACTAGTAGCAGATAAAATACATTGTAAAATTTTGTAAACGCTTCTTATCGTACTAATATTGCTATAGTGTTTGTAATAAATAAACTCAAAAACTACTGAACCGATTTCAAAAATTCTTTCACCATTAGAAAGCTACATTCACCCTGAGTAACATAGGCTACCTCTTACCGCAGGAAAATGCCTCATTCCCACGGGAAAAACTGTTAACGCGGGCGGAGCCGCGGCGGAAGGCTAGTTAGGTATAAGTAGATACAGAACGACACATACGACACTATAATATTTGATAAATAAATTATTTTACTATAAAATTACCTTTGTTATTTCGTTTAAATAACAAAATGTATATGTACATAATTGAAATGGCTAGAATCCTGTAAAATTACAAAAAAATGAAGGATGAAGACATTAATGTATTTACGCCACGTTTTAAAGACATCAGAATGGATAGAGTATAGCCCAATGAAAGGTTCGTGTTTTATTTTATCACAATATTTGTATTGGACGAAAATATTTATTGCTTAGCGCTATTTATTATTGACGAGCTTCCGAATGGTGCAATATAATTTTTAAAAACAATATAATAAAATATGAACTAACAAAATATTAATACGGGCTTTTCAGTTTACAACCTACGTTCTACTTTCGTAAGCTTACTGAAGTAATCGTTTAAAAATGTACCGAAGACAGCAAATGTCTTGTGTGGTCTTGTATTTTATGATAAATTGACTGTAATTTGATAAATTGACTGCATTTTCTAGTGTGCATTCAAGTATATTCTATTTAGGGATTGCTAAAGATTTAGAAAGATGAAAGATTCAGTGTTGACACGAATCCGGTCGGATCCGGACGGATTCGCGCCAATCCGGTAAAATCCGGTCGGATTAAAATTATACCGGATTGCAATCCCTAATTCTATTCTATAAACTTTAAGGAATAAAGTCTTCCATTTTTGAGCTCTATAAAATGCAGAGCATCTGTGACGTAGTCGCTAAGATCGTTGCCGTTGGGAAGAATCGATTCGATCCCCGACACGCACCATACCAATAAGATACCGAAATAAATTCGTCATATTATGAACTTAAATAAATTCAAAAAGGCACTTTTCGACTGGCTGCTTATCAAATGCCACTAAAGTATACAAGATTATTTTAATGACAATTAAGTGCTAAATTGTAAATAATAATGTTAATTTCACATTTGTTCGACATAACTAAATATTTGCATGCTGTATAATAGACATAGCTAAATAGAGAAACTGTACTATGAACTAGAATTAAGACCTTTTGTACCTATTTAACGCAAATAAATCAATCATTCATTCATTCATTCATTCATTCATTCATTCACCAATCTGACGCTCACTAGGTAAAGAAAAGCACCATGAGAAAACAGCTATTACATGTAATACGGTATACACCGTGAAATTTAACTAGTTGTTTATCCGCAACAGTGATAATAACTACTCATGAAACTGAACAACTTACCCTAAGGAACATAGGTCGAAATCGCAAAATTAAATTTCAACTTTAATTGTGCTGTATCTTTGAATAACCTGGTTATCTATGATATACAGTATGTAAATATATCTGCGCACAAAATTTTAAGAGAGGAACCTGCCTATGAAACTTATATGACTTTCCTCATGGAACTTACCTTCAAATATCAAAATTAAAACTCAACTTTTCATACAAAATAGTCGGTCAAGTCACGTGACAAGTTATTCAGTTTCATGGGTACGTTCCTCCCCTAATATATTGTGTGCTAATATATTAACACTCTGTATATTATACACCTCTGAAGAAAAAAAGGCTGTGTGTGTATTTAGTTGGCCAACTCACATCTCACTTTATATTCAGTTTGTATCAAAATAGGATTTCTCAGAGAAAAAAAGCTAATTCGGCCAAAATATTTATTGTGCGCTAAATTAAAACAGATTCACTTTTGCAATACATTTCCTTGACGCGCACATCCATCGACACTGCTCTTAAAATATACAACTTTATTACTCCTTTACATTCCGAAACAAAATCACTCTGTATTAGTCAACAAGTTTACAAAGATTGTTATACAGAATTTTAACACCAACTTTTGCAGTTCAAAAGATAATTTTATTTTTAAATCGGCTTATGTAAAGAAGACTTCAGATTTTTATGCCAATTTTATTAGCTTCTTTTTTAATACAAATAACTCGTCTGCAATACTTAATATTATACAAAATATAGTTCTTTTAAAATTATCCGACTTCATAACGGCAGCACTGAAATTCAAGAACTAGTCACAAATTAGATGATAGATTATAAAAATCTCACTTACAGTTCATTAAAAAAACCTTAATGCTCGTCTAAATGCGAATACACTCTCCTTAGTTTTTCTCTCTTGTTCTTGTTAGCATGTTTCTTCTCAAGTTTCCAGGGTTTGCCGGTGGGAGCTCCGTTGGCAGGTTGGGAGCTGCCTGTCCTGCAAAAAAACAAAATAACTTGGTAAAAACACTTGGATCAACCTGGCACAGAAGTACAGAAGGGACATTCACCTCCCCGCACCAAAAAGAACCCCGCCCTCACCCTCCCGCGCCCTGACCCTGCAGGCGCCAACTGGGATGTAAGGGGGTAAAAGTAAGATGCATAAAGGCTATATTTCTCTACATTCAGCAGCTGTCAGGTGGACCGACGATCTGGTGAGGGTCGCGGGAAGCCGCTGGATGCTGGCAGCGCAGGACCGATCGTTGTGGAGATCCTTGGGGGAGGCCTTTGTCTAGCAGTGGACGTCTACTGGCTGAAATGATGATGATGATGAGCTGCTGTCATCAAGTTTTAAACAGTATTGGCTGTGTGGAGTTTCACAGGTGAAACCTGGACACGCTATACAAATAAACGCATTGTTAATACCTCCGCCATTTTGATTGACTGCAAGATTTTTTGCTAGCACGAGATACATTTTGTGAGAAGTTTCACTTAGTTATATGTCACAGTACCTTAATAATAAATAAATATTATTATATTTCCTATAACACTGAATAGCGTTGTTTTTTTGTATCCACACCTCTACAATGTTACGCCTTACGCCATAGTCATGCGTGATTTCTATTTAATTTTTTTTCATTCTAAGCATATTACGAGTATATGGGGGTAGTGCTATTTGTTTAGTTTTAAATGTAAATTAATCCTTAGATGCACAGTGGGTTAGCCTGGCAATAATTACAGAAGTAATTGCTAAGCAATAACGTTGTAACTGCCAGTTTAAAATAGAAGTTGTGAAGGAAGTTGTTGTGTGCAATTTGGAGCAGAACTAAAATTTACACCTTCAGTTTATCATCCGAAACTGAAACTAACTCTTCTTAGGCAATTCCTTAAGATACCTCCAGTAACGACATACATTGCTCGCTTTACAAGTGTTTAACAACATGAAGCTAAATGGCGCCAATATTATTTTCGCCCCACGGCTCCGCTTGCGATAACAGGTTTTCCCAGGGGGTTGTTTTAGTTTAGTGTATGTTTATCTGGTGTCAATAAAGTATTTTGTATTGTATTGTATTGTAAGAAGTATTTTCCAGCGGTAAAAAATAGCCTTTATGTTATTCTGATGTAGGTACTTATAAGCTTAATTATTGTAAAGTTTCATTAAATTCCATTCAGTAGTTATTTTTGCGTGAAAAAGTAACAAACATACATCCATAGTCACAAAAGCGTTTATAATATTAGTAGGATTCTGTGTCAATATTCATTCAAAAATAATGACATGCGAAAAAGATATTTTTCCGAAAATCTGGTAATTGATTTTGAAGCAAGTGCGTTTAAAATTGACAGAGACAGAAGTATGAATTCTGGTCTTAGATAAACACTTACATTATAGAAAAAAAACACAAAAGTAGCAGTTTTTTGCAATTTTCCTATACATTGTAACCTAAAGCACGTTCTTCCAAATTATGTTCAGAAAATTATTTACCTACTGCGCGAGTAATAGTAAAACATTAATTAGGTTTGTTTTACGAGCTAAACGTTTACTCACGTAATTCTAAGACAATATTTTAGAGCATTTTGTTATTATTTTGTATTTTCAACACGTTTGTTTATTATATTTGACCTATATAGAAGTACGTAAGTACTAGTATATTTGATTTGACGATGGCCATAAGTAAAAATGCAGCAGCATTCTTATGGTTCTTACAAATGTAATGAATAACAACTGCGATCCTCAACCTACTTACTGAGCATATTTCAAGGAATAGATTGTAGGTTAATTTCAGCATTTCCAGCAGTGTGTGTATAGGTTGTTTATAATTTTATGTGAAATGTTTATGAACGTTATTGTTTTCAACGTTATGTGAAATGTAGTATGACGTGTAAAATCTCATACAAATATAAAACTGTATGCGCTTTACATTGTATGGATCGATAACAAGTATGTTGAAGATTCACAGCTAGAAACATGGCAATGTACTCCGTTGTCGCCACGTCTTCGGTACGTCGTCTGCGCATTTCCTCCATAAAACTGACTTTGTAGGTTTCAATTCGCAAAGTAATCAATGTAGCTCTAACATTTGAGCTAATTTAGGTTTAGGATGTGTCTCGTGAAGACGAGAGAAACGTTTCCTCGTAACACACTTTAAACAAACTAAGCACACCTTAATCGATTGTCAAAAAGTGTACACATTGCGCGAACCTGTCAGTTCTGATCAAATTAATATTGCATCGCTTCTTTAAATTTTTAAGAGTTTATTCTTCATTAATTTGAGACAAGAGTCTTCTTCTTCAGTAATGTTATCATCACTACATAGTATAAAATAAAGTCGCTTTCACTGTCCCTATGTCCCTTTGTATGCTTAAATCTTTAAAACTACGCAACGGATTTTGATGCGGTTTTTTTTAATAGATAGAGTGATTCAAGAGGAAGGTTTATATGTATTACATGCATAATATACTTAAGGATAACCCACAATAACCATTTTCCCGTGCGGAGCCGGGGCGGGTCGCTATTTCGAATAAAACATTTTGATTTGTGTAAAGTATCTCATAGAAGGAAGACACGCGCTTATCTAATGTTTTTTCGTGATATGCTCGGTTGAAGTAAAAATAAGAGTAGGTAATAAAATATCATTTGTTTGTTAGTAGAATTCTGCACATTAAATAAGTTTTTATTGATTTCCTTTCCAAATACAACAGAAACTTCGCATACACTTTACTTATAACTACATAGTTGAAAGAGAACAGAAGAGACATAAAATGCATTACAAATAAGAAAACCGGATAAGTGTACAAATGCTTTTTTTTATTTTTGCTTGAGTCTAAAAAGGACGACGGATCAAACTTCACCGGACTTGCGGGGGAGCGGAAGACTCTACCCCAAAAAAAGTCATGTACCTACTAACGCGACTAGGGGCAGCTCGAGGGAGAACTGAAAAACATCGTGAAGGAGACGACGACGCCTGAGGGGCTCCGTCTCCGATTATCAATTTTGATTTTGGTTTTAGCCATGCCCCCGCCGGCGGGTACGGGCACTGTTTAACCCGCGTGGAGAGGTTTCCATATTTACGATGTTTTTATAGTCACAAATATGGAGTTATAAGTAGTATAATATAACACAGGGAATGCAAGGAGGCGACTAACCGAACGGTAGGTATACTAATCATCTTTATTCTTATAATCAAGTCATCCAGTCATCCGGTCTGCAATGTCCTAACCAAACTAGGAAAAGTTTCACAAAGTGATATACTTATTTGCGAAGACCACCGGGATTTGAACCATAAACTACATAATAGGAGGCGCGTTATACCACTTGGCTATGGGGTCTGTTTGAGATGATGGATGAAAACGGCCATCCCAAGCTCCAAGTAAGCGCGGCCCGAGCAATTTTCACGATCGTTAACCGGCTGAAGTTTATGAATTAACACTTGGCGTTAGTCCAGTAAACCGTTCCATCAGCGCATAGTTTATTTAGGTTAGCCCTAACTCTAATTGAGAATATGAGATCTCTTTCATCTCATCTCTGGCGCGCGAATGTATTTTTGTATGCACATTTTTGAGATCGTCTTGGGATTGGGTGAAAATTTCAATATGCGCCGACATATTCACTTTGGGAAGTGTTAAGTATTATAAACACGAAAGTTTGTGAGGATGGTAGTATGGATAATTGTAACTCTTTCACGCAAAAACTACGGAATGGATTTTAATGAAACTTTACTTTATACATCAGAATAACATATGGAAAATTTTCCACGGAAACATTTCCACGGGAAAAACCGTAAGCCCGAAGCCGCGGGGCGAAAAGCTAGTTAGTACATCATACTATCCTACAGTTAAAAGTAGTTAAAAGCAAAACATGTATGTGTGTGTACTTTATGTTAGAAAAATATCAAAGTGTAAGAAGCATACGAACCGTTTTGCCTGTTAGATATTGCTACAGTTGAGTAAGATTTATTTTGTAAGATTGTGTTTTCTTTTTTGGTGTCAACAAAGAATATTTGTATTGTAGTGAACCTATACTTAATCTACCAGAAACACTATATTTGTGTTATTTGCACTATTTCTGCTGCCAAAATAATAAAAAAGTGAGTTCTTGAGAAAAAAAAATACACGCTTTTTTTATTAAAAAATGTAAAAAGGCAGACATTTTAGCAAATCACTATAACACGGATTTATATTAGAAATTAAACGCACAGTCAAAACATCTTTGAAGTTCTTGACGATATTTTTTACAAGTCGTAATTTAAAATACGTATTCGTAGGACAGAATCAGTGATAAAATTAAGTGAGTGGTTAATTTTGAGGACGGCTGTGACAACAGGTCATAAACAACAATATTTATGCACCTATAATAACTGCCCCTGTAGCAAGAAGTGGTATGACAAGAGTTTATCTCACATTTCATTGTCAAGCTGCGAGATACCCGCCATATTGAAATATCCTCCAATAGGATAAGATAATAAGCATGATAAAATATTCCGTCACGTGTAAACGGTCATGCTAGGGGGGATGGTCTATATCTATAGGATTGAATCAGTTGAGATATCTCAAAGAAAAACATAGTTTAAAAATTGGAATAATATTTCTGCCAATTCCTGCCCGAGTCTGAAGCTTCAGTCGCCTCGTATACTGCACCTACATACAAGAACAGCCTCCGCGAAACGCACACCAGATATATACAGCGAAATTTAACTAGTTGTTTATCCACAACACAGCAATAGTACTCACTCATAAGACTGAAACAACTTTCTCAAGGAACATAGGTTGAAAATTTAAAAAAAATCTTTTCAGAAACGTGACCGGCCACTATGTATGACAAGTTGAATTTTGATTTTGAGATTTCTAACTATGTTCCTTAGGGTGCGTCTATACGGTGCAAGTAGCTCGCGCATGTTGATTGAATTGACTTAGTTTGAAAGCACTAAAATTTTGAAAAATGTCATGGCATTTCTTAAATAATTAAGGCGCTGGGATGAGCTAAATGCGCATCATATTCGTTTGTCGCTGGCAAAAAGTATGCAACATATCAAACCAAAATAAAAATATGTTATTATTGAGCATATTTCCTACAAGATTGTTGTTTCCAAAACACGATTTCGTAAACTTTTTTCGATAGAAAATGAGTCCAAACTCAGCTCTCACCGGCCATAAATCTTTAGTCGATACGGCTAATATGTGAAGTGTTTTTGATAAAAAATATTAAAATAAATTCATATGGCGCTTATCTATTTTGCTGTTGTTTCAGATTTTTGATTAAGTAATAAGTTTTTACACAATTTCGTTTTGTTTTATTTCACAACTTGAATTCAGCAGCGCGCGCACCCACCATTATTTGCTTCTCTCTTACTTGTACCGAGACCGACAGTGATCGCTGAGGCGCGCTGCTAGACGGACCTATGTCGCTTTTCGTTCCGCGCTCAACAATAATATTTTTGTAAATATATTATAATATCTACAAATTTGTACATAGAAGTATTTGTTTTTACCTAAAATATTTTTGTTTGCTTGTAAATTGATATATAAACTGTAAATAAATGTAAAATAATAATAATCTGTAAGTATAAAAATGGAAAATAAAACAAATACCAATAATTGGGGAAGAGGCGATTATATGTCAAAAAACAGAAACAAATGATGAAAGTTATAAATGAAGTACCTAATCTACCTACCTATATTGTTTTACGTGGTTTTATTATAGAATGATTCATTGGAGTATTTCACTAGTTCAAAATATTACTCGATCAAAGAGGTGAGCTATTTCAATCATACTCACGTTGTCCAAACAGTCTAGTTGGGAAAGTCTTGATACTAAAAAACCACATTATCGTGGGTTCAATCCCCGGTGTAGGTATAGCTTCGTATCTTTTTTTATTTTTTATTCTCATTTTATTACTATAATTGATTTTATATCTATTCTAGAATAAATTAAGTACCTAATCTACCTATCTAAATTGTTTTACGTGGTTTTACTATAAAATGATTCATTGGAGTATTTCACTAGTTCAAAATAATACTCGATCAAAGAGGTGAGCTATTTCAATCATGCTCACGTTGTCCAAACAGTCTAGTTGGGAAAGTCGTGATACTGAAAAACCACATTATCGTGGGTTCAATCCCCGGTGTAGGGTATAGCTTCGTATCTTTTTTTATTTTTTATTCTCATTTTATTACTATAATAAAATTGATTTTATATCTATTCTAGAAAAATAATCTAATGTACAATAATAATTCAGCAAACGATAATGACGTGGTGGAAGCACCCAGTCCGTCGGATACTGTTCTTCTTACCTACCATCTGCCATTCACACTTTTATGTTTTAGTAGGTACTTGTAGGTTGAAGTCCACTTTTCACGTCATAGCCTACCTAAAAGGTAGGTAATAATATTTCGAAACAATTACATTCAGACCAATGTTACTCGAGCCTTATACTCGCGCATACTGCACCAAAAAAGAGATCTCATTATTTCGGTTTTTTTTTTCAAGACAATTATTTCATAGATTTATTAAAGTTTTTGAGGTTTATGAATTAATCGCATACACTGAACTAAAAAAGAATCTTAATTTTTCCGTGTTTTTTTTCAATATAATTTTTGCATAGACTTACGAAAGTTTTAGAGGTGTTCGTACAAAAGTATAAAAAAATATAATTAATTAATTAATTAATTATTATACTAGTTCTATTTCATGAAAACTTTATATAATCTTTGGAAACTTACTCCTTTTATTTGTTATGAAAGTAAATAACTTTTATTTTTCTTTCTCATGATTTTCGTCTTGTTCAATATTTTCCTGTGACTAATCAAGTAACGTGTATCAGTTTGTAAAGGAGACGTATAAAAGTGGTTTTTTATTCGGCCAAAAATTGAACGGATAAGTAGTATACCTACTTAGAAAGCTTATGTAAGTGCGTTTCAGGATAACTAATCAAATTAATTTATCGATCCTCCGTTTTCATAAAAATTGCAAACTTATTGAAGATAAAAAGTTACAATGAAAGGAACGATCATTGAATTTCCACGAGCTATTATTCTAATGTAATCTTTTTTGTATTAAAATCTTCCAGCCAAGATTGTTTTAACCAACATTATTTTTATTTATAGTACTTTTTTTGCAGTAAATAATTAAAATAATTAATGAATTACTTGAGGCTCTTTCGTTTCATTTATAGAAAAAATAAACTAATAAAAAAAAAAAGAATGTCAACGTGGTGGATGACAGATATTCAACTGACAGGTATTCAAGTTAATGTCATATCAAGTTCTTTTTTATCCGATCACATCCTAATAACAAGTTAGAAAGAGACAGCAGATCATTGTTATGTTATTCCTATCTCTTTCTTAAAAAGCATTTAAAGCAACCACGCAACGAAAAAATTGGTTTGAAAGGACTGCCAGGCATAATTGTATTGCCAGATCTTTCGTTTATTTTTCTACCATACAATATTCGCATCAATTTATAAAAAAAACGGAGCATCCATAATTTTTTTTCAAGTGATCCTGATAATCGTAATAATATACCCTTTTATTTATCCTATATGAGTAGAATACCCGTTCAGTTTTTGAAATAATTTAAAACCACCTTCCATACAAATTTTGACGTGTCCTTTGCATTTTATTGCAGAAGTTTTGCAATAAATTATTGCGACATTCAATTTTCTCTACAGTCACACCTTGGTCTTTATTATGGTTGTGCTTTTAGATTTTTTTTGTACCTGTGTGCATTACCATCGGATATCAAAATTGTGTGTTTTAACAGACTGCATGAATCCCTCAACAATTATTTCACTCTCCATACCCGTGAAGGGCCACCACCAATAGATATAATACCAGCTACTGCACAGCACAGCTATGGATTGGAATGGTCATCGCAAGAATCACTTTGTATATGTCACCGTAAGATTGTGAAGGCTGTTAGTTTATAATCTTACTCGCGATATTATAAACTTACGGAAAATAGTGAACTGAAACCAACCATTTAAAATAAATTTTACGTATCATTTCATGTTACTTTATAATCTTACGATATCAAGTCGTCAGATTGTAAACAAAGGTGCAAAATCGTAATCTCGGGATTTATCACCCGTAAAATTGTGAACGGTCCCTGATTGGTCGGTTTTGTTTGGCAGTAGCTTTATAATTATTACAAAATTTACGTAAGACATTAAAGAAATAAAAAAAATACTTTTTACAATTTTCTATTCTATACTTAGACGGGTTAGTACTACATATTATTTTCTTCTGTGACTTAGATTAAATAAAGTAAATATTATTATAACAAATTTTTTACATATAAATTAACGGTGATTAAAAAATATTCAATACGGAACATTTTTTTAAGTTGAATAAGTAAATTATGGTTTATTTCCTAAAATTTATGATTTTTAACGTAAACCTCTAAAACTTTCATGTCTATGAAAAAAAATTATCTGGAATCAAACCCGAAATTATGAGCTCCCTTGTGTTGAAGTATGTGCGATTATTTGTTCTAAAATTTATATAGATATAAAACTCTAAAACTTTCATAAGTCTATGCAAAAACAACAATCTTGAAACAAACTTGGATTTCGGAATCATGAGGTCTCGCCTTTGGTGTATTTCCTATGTAATGCAAGAGCATAAAGTTGACCTCCATATTATAAACAAAATGAAATTTAAATACGTGCTGTCTACTAGAGAAACTATGAAAGGATGAAATAAATAGTAATTTACAATAAAAAAAATACATAAATGCATTAAAAGAATATAAACATCATTAAATAGTTCATAGTACGTTTTTTTTTCAATATTTTGTTCAATTCCTAACCCAAAAAAGAAAATAAATATTTGTATGACTTTCAGCGCCATCTTTCGATTTGGCGATTCGTTATCTCGTCGTTCTCGTGTTCTGTTCCTGACGCACTTGAGGTCTTATTAGTGCACAATTTCGCCGGACATGTGATGGCGGGACGTTATCGAAAGAGTTTACGACCATAGCTGAAAATCCAAACGCTCAAGGTCATTGGCTATAGCCAGCGCCTTAAATGTAGGTCACACAGATACAGATTCAATTAGATGCGGCCAGTGTATGTACTTCGCGTGTCCAAACGAAGTCAAATTTGACTCAACATGCGCGAGCTACTTGCACCGTGTAGAAGCACCCATAGGGAAAGTTGTTCACTTAGAGTATAAATAGAAAAATTTCTGGGAGGGATAGAGTACGCCTAATCGAGTATGAACCGTAAGCACGGATATGAACAGTCCGAATATCTTCAGTGCGTTCGTTTAGTATCAAATGGTTATCGGAGCTGATTATTTTTCCCGGTGA
Source organism: Teleiodes luculella (assembly GCA_948473455.1). NCBI lineage: Eukaryota > Metazoa > Arthropoda > Insecta > Lepidoptera > Gelechiidae > Teleiodes > Teleiodes luculella. The sequence continues at coordinate 12,177,459 of OX419593.1, forward strand.
AATTAAGAAATTTAATAGGAGAACATTTTGAAATGTGCAGTGATAAGTTGCAAACATGACTTGAGGAACAAATAAAAAAAGAAAAATGTTATTGATTTCACCACCCATACAAAATCTGCCAAAATTTGCTTACGCTTGACATAAAGGCATCGGAGCGATGCGCGTGCTCTATGTATATTTATTCTCTAAGATTGTTCAGTTTCTTGAGTACTCCCACTATGGTTCGGATAAACAACCAGTTAAATTTCACGGTATACATATTTAACGTATTTATCTGTAGGTATTCTAAATAAAAATAGAGTTGGTTTATTTTCCATGTACCTACCTTAGGAAATTTTATGGTGTGTCAATAAAGTTTTCTATGTATCTAAAAGAAAAGAACTCACCCGATTATGGGTTTTCCTTTAACATGCGCCGAACTCTTCTGCATCGCGAAGAACGTCTTGTCTATTTCTGCGGATTTGTTGAGCCAGCCCTACAAAAGAAATAATTTTAATTAACCTCCACACGGGAATCCGTAAGGCATAAGAGAAAGAATCCATAGAACATTTTAAAGCTTAAAACTGCATTGAGCTATTTTTACTACATCCTGGTGGTAAAAATTTCTATTCTAAGCAACCAACACGTCTTCCATCGATTCACAGCCCAGTGATAACTGTTCCCATCCCATTACAACCAACTGGTTTCCTTGAATGAGGTTGTATAGATGATGTTTTACTCACTTCCACCGTCGTAGATTCCCTAGGAGTTGGTTCACAACCCGGCCAACATGTCTTCGAGCGGCATCGGTTCACAACCCAATGGTAAATGTTCCCATTATAACCCTATAACTACTAGTTTATTTGACTGATGAAGTATGTACTCACTTCCACCGCCCTGGCTTCTCTCGGCGTGGGTTTCCTCTTCTCCTCCCGCCGTTCAGCCAGCATATCTTCAAGAGGCATCGGTTCATACCCCCCGGTGGTAACTGATCCCTATTACAACCAACTGGTTTCCTTGAATGATGTTGTACCTATATAGATGATGTTTTTACTCACTTCCACCGCCCTGGCTTCTTTAGGCGTGGGTTTCCTTTTCTCCTCTCGCCGATCAGCCAGCATGTCTTCAAAAGGCATCGATTCATACCCCGGTGGTAACTGATCCCTACTACAACCAACTGGTTTCCTTGAATGATGTTGTACCTATATAGATGATGTTTTTACTTACTTCCACCGCCCTGGCTTCTCTCGGCGTGGGTTTCCTCTTCTCCCGTCGTTCAGCCAGCATATCTTCAAGAGCCCGGTAGTAACTGTTCCCATTACAACCAACTGGTTTCCTTGAATGATGTTGTATAGATGATGTTTTTACTCACTTCCACCGCCCTCGTTTCTCTCGGCGTGGGTTTCCTCTTCTCATCTCGCCGTTCAGCCAGCATATCTTCAAGAGGCATCGGTTCATACCCCGGTGGTAACTGATCCTATTACAACCAACTGGTTTCCTTGAATGATGTTTTTACTCACTTCCACCGCCCTCGTTTCTCTCGGCGTGGGTTTCCTCTTCTCGTCCCGCCGTTCAGCCAGCATATGTTCAAGAGGCATCGGTTCATACCCCGGTGGTAACTGATCCTATTACAACCAACTGGTTTCCTTGAATGATGTTGTACCTATATAGATGATGTTTTTACTTACTTCCACCGCCCTGGCTTCTCTCGGCGTGGGTTTCCTCTTCTCCCGTCGTTCAGCCAGCATATCTTCAAGAGCCCGGTAGTAACTGTTCCCATTACAACCAACTGGTTTCCTTGAATGATGTTGTATAGATGATGTTTTTACTCACTTCCACCGCCCTCGTTTCTCTCGGCGTGGGTTTCCTCTTCTCATCTCGCCGTTCAGCCAGCATATCTTCAAGAGGCATCGGTTCATACCCCGGTGGTAACTGATCCTATTACAACCAACTGGTTTCCTTGAATGATGTTTTTACTCACTTCCACCGCCCTCGTTTCTCTCGGCGTGGGTTTCCTCTTCTCGTCCCGCCGTTCAGCCAGCATATGTTCAAGAGGCATCGGTTCCCAGCCGGGCGGTAGTTGTTCCCAGTGCAAGCGGCCGCTGGCGGCGTCTTTGAGCAGCAGTCTGGCTGAGCGGGATTGGTCCGGCTGACCCGCCGCCGTCATGAAGCCGCGGTTAACTATACAAAGGGATACATAATGAGAATGGGGTAGGTACTTATACAAATACTTTTATCTGAAAATTTACCTCTTAAAGAATAAATATACATAGAGCACGCCCATCGCTCCGCTGCTTTTATGTCAAGCGTAAGCAGATGTTCTATGGGTGGTGAAATCCTTTTTCTACATAACATTTTTCTTTTTGGATTTGTTCCTCGAGTCATGTTTGCAACTTATCACTGCACATTTCAAAATGTTCTCCTTATAAATTACTTATTTTCACCGGGAAAAACAATCAGCTCCGATAATCATTTGGTACTAAACGAACGCGCTGAAGATATTCGGACTGTTCATATCCGTGCTTACGGTTCATACTCGATTAGGCGTACTCTATACCTCCCAGAAATTTTTCTATTTATACTCTAAGGTTTACCTCTATTTAAGAGACTAATTTCGTTATTTCATGTTGGTTACCAGTCCATATCCATGTGCGTTGGTCAATATGACACAGAGGGAACCTTTGAATTTCTTTACAGGTGTGAGCAGGTTTCCTCATTTATATTGTAACATATCGAGGCTCGAGCCTACCCTGAAATCAGGGTGGATAAGCCTTATTCGACTACGCTGGCCAAGTGCGGGTTGGTATTATTGAAAAATGCGTCTAATAGGATGTAAAAATACGCGTTCAACACGTGTTCAACTTACAGGCATGCGCAGTGAGGACCTGCTTGTAGTCTAAATCGCCGTCGGCTTGCGGCATGAGCAGGCCGTATTTGTGTTCGAAGGTGTGCTTGCTGACCAGCTGGCAAAGGCGGGCCATCGCACCTTCGTGCGCGCGCATCTAGTACAAATAAATATATTATCACAAATTAAACAGTTGTTTTCACTTGCCTCACAAACTGCTACTCGACTGACGGCCCCGTAGCCTAGTAAAAGATTTGAACAGAATTTGTCACGATGTTTTCAAGAGAATTGGTTGAAAAAACGCGCTTTTTCTTAAACCAAATAATAATACATAGTTTAAAAAACTAAAAAACACACTTTCTGTCCGCCATATTGGATTTAAGTCACGTGATTTTTTTTTTCGTAGTCCTGACAGCAAACCCTTTTATTTGATACCCATATCAAGGGGGTGGATTTCAAACAGCCAGTTCGCCATCTTAGGGAGGCCGCCATATTGAATTTGTAATGACGTTTCTTAGCTAGTCATGTATATTCATCGTCAGAACTCAGAGCGTGTGCAAAATTTCATCCTAATCGAAGACCGGGAAGTGGGTCAAATTAAGATTCCAAGATTTTCTTACATACATATAATGGGGAGGCCGCCATATTGGATTTGTAATGACGTTTTTTAGCTAGTCATGTATTGTCATCATCAGGACTCAGAGCGTATGCAAAATTTCATCCTAATCGAAGACCGGGAAGTGGGTCAAATTAAGATTCCAAGATTTTCTTGCATACATAGTTACTTACAAGTGAAGCTAATATAAAGCGTGTAAAAAGAGTGTGTCCTTACGTGTTTCTGGTGTCAATAAAGAATATTTGTATTTGTGTATGTATATATTGCACCTCACCTGATCGATAGGCAGTACGGCAGTGAGCAGCAAGTCCGGGGCGACCGCGTAGGCTGGCAACACCAGCCCGGGGCAGTCTAGCAGCTCGATGTCCGAATCCAGGATCAGCGACTGGACGTGCCGCGTGTGGCCCGGCATCGAACTCACACTCACCTGGAATATTCACGATCGTTACACCATTTTCAAATGAGTCTTTTTATTACGTACTAGCTTTCCGCCGAATAACGCGAAGATTTACTTCTTGCGCACAGAAGAAAATAATAGTTCTTGGGCAAAGCATAAGGTACGGGCGCCAAAGATGGCCCACTTAAATTTTAAGATATTTTGTTTCCCAAATAAATATACAAGGACAAATCCTTGTAAAATCTTGCAGTTAAGTAAAGTAAAGAAAAAACATAATGGAAATAATAATATATTTATTTGGGAAACAAAATATCTAAAAATTTTAGTGGGCCATCTTTGGCGCCCGTACCTTACTTTATTATTCTACTCATCAGCCCAAGTACTTTCAGAATCAGAATCAGGATCAGAATCATTTGTTTGTAGGACATCACTTGTAGGTATTTTTTTACACCTTGGGTAGCCTATGTTACTCAGGGATCATGTAGCTTCTCAACAGTGAAAGAATTTTTGAAATCGGTTCAGTAGTTTCGGAGTCTATTCGATGCAAACAAACAAACCTTTCCTCTTTATAATATTAGTATAGATTACGACATTGCACATCAAAGATCCCGTTTTAAATCTTAATAGTTATAATATTATAGTTTAACCTTAATAAAAGAGCTTTTTTATTCCCGTATTTTATTAAAAAACCTTAAAAAGCAAATAGAAATCACACAAATTGAGTGTCCTGGGCGAGATTCGAATCCGCAAAAGTTTGCTTCAAAGACAGACCGACTCTCGGTTTATCCTCCCTCTGTGGGCAGACTAGGCTACTACTGCGTTATCTATTACCATTTGGTATTCTGTGCTATCACTACATAGTATAAAACAAAGTCGCTTTTTCTGTCCCTATGTCCCTCCCTTTGTACGCTTAAATCTTTAAAACTACGCAACGGACTTTGATGCGGTTTTTTTTTATAGATAGAGTGATTCAAGAGGAAGGTTTATATGTATAATACATGCATAATATGCTTAAAGATAACCCACAATAACCATTTTCCCGTGCGGAGCCGGGGCGGGTCGCTAATTACATATAAATAAGTCTCGTATAACGCCATCTAGGGGAAAATAGAGCAACGATTGCAACTTTGGAAAAGACTACCATTCTTATAGAGGTAGAAATACTATGTATTGTTGACTTACTTTTTTAGTCTGCATTAGCACATTGACAGAACTAGATTTTCCCACATTTGGATATCCAATCATGCCCACTGTCAACCTTGGTGGATTTTTCTTACTTGTAACAACCTGCTTTCTTAGTACTTCCACTAATTCATCTCTATTAAATATATTATGTGAATTGATTACTTCTGAACTATCTTTTGTATTTTCTTCAGATTGATTTTGTGAACTACTACTAACTTCGTTACTTTCCAAGAGTTCTATAGGCTTGCCAAGTCTGAAGTTCTCTAGAACTTTGTCTAATTTCTCTTGAATACTATCTATTGTGTCAGCGGTTGTACAAACAGCACTATTGAGATCTCCTAACTGTTTCTTAAACAATTCTATGTCTTGTTCTGTATTTCTGAGAGCTTCTTTTTCATTGTCACTATTATGTTCTGTTTCAGAATCATCTGTTTCTAAATCCGATTCATCTTCCTCAGGAATGTCTTTATTTGAACTCTTGTCACTTTTCTCCGAAATTTTCCTCTCTTTTGAACTTTTGGCGGCTGAGAAGAATATTATTGAGACTTGCTGGAAAAAAAAGAATAATAAAAATTATATTTACATACATAAAGTCACGCCTCTTTCCCGGAGGGGTAGGCAGATACCAGTTCTTTCCACTTGCTACGATCCAAACACACTTTTTTCGCTTCATCCACATTCATTAATCTCCTCATGCATGCTCGTCCGTTTAAAGTACTCTTGACTGACCTTTTGTCAGAGTCAGAACGCCCCGATTTGATTTTGGAAATTATAAGAACATAAGTGATATAAGTTTTATTTAGTGAATTTAAGCATCTTGAGGACTAAAGTTTTTATCTTATAATTTTACGTCTGTTTTTCGGTCATTTGTTGTATGCATAGGTGAACACCTGTAATTGATTTATTAGTATACAAATATTTAGATCTAAAAAACTTTTGTAAACTGTTGGTGTTCCAATAAAAAAATATTTATTTATTTATTTATAAATTATAAACATCTAAGAATTTAAAGAAGTAGGTATTATGCCGCTGCTGAATGGATACTAAGGGATAGAAGCGATGGTGGGATGACTTCGACGCTTTGAAGGGGTGGCCACTAGCACGAGTTTGAGAACGGTGGAGTAAAGGTGAGGCTTTTTTTGTTATGGCACTAGTTATACTTTGTGCCAGTGTCAAGTAAAGGTAGGAAAACTATATTTGAAATTAAGGGGGGGCTTTTGCCCAACAGTGGGACAAAAACGGCTAAAGAAAGAAAAGGTATTATGTGCAAAAATTAATTGCTGGCATAGTAGAAAATAAACATTAAAAACTAAAATGGTTTACCTCTTTATTGAAATACTCTGCCCAGCTTTTCCTCTGATATTCTGTAGTTAAATCAGCCTTGTTCAGTAACAATATACACTTGCATTTTTGTTCTGATGCATATTTCTCTAAATCAGCACATCTAAAATAAGTAAATTAAATTATATTGAAGGTAATTACCTTACACACACACAATTAAATAACACAAGATGTTTTCAGTAACAGATTAAAGACATCATAAATTTCTTACTAAATAAGTTTTTCTTACTTAGTTATTCAATTCCATACCAGAAAACTATCTTCTTACTAATATTATGAATGTGAAGGAACACCGTCATTTTGTCTCTTAAGTTTTCTTAATAGCTGAACTGAATGAGGTAAATTGGCAGGGAAAAAGATAGCCTACGTCGTAGGCCCTATGACATACACTACTTTTAGTTTTACTGTGGAGAAATACCTTACAGAGAGAAAAGTTTACTACACCCTTTACACACGTTTACTATAACCCGACAGTTTAACTATTTCACTACAAGCAGGTCCGACGCACTCCGCGCCAGAGCTCTACAATGTACCTACGCCGGGCGTCATTTTGAAGACGCTAATACGTAATGCGTAATACGTCTGTGGTAATACGGACTCTCGCGGCGCGGTCTCAAGTTGCATTTTCTTTTGATACGAGTGCAACGACAAACGGTAGGCTATTATAGCCAGGGTCACGTTCGACGCATTCAATGTAATTTAAACGTTAGTGGCGTAGTAGCTAGAATTAAATTCGCAGGTTTGCTATCAGACAGTGCGCCTTCTGTACCTAGTACTATTATTTATTCTGTGCTACATACAAGTAACAATCTCACCTGAACAATAAAGGATTCCTAGCATCTAACAATAATAGCACAACATCTGATTTCTCCAACGTCCTCCACAGCTGTTTCCAGAGCTCCAGGTTCCTCTCGTAAGGAGTCAGCGCGGCGCCAAGCTTCGCTTGCAGCTCGTTTAAATGACGACGCCAATCTAGAAATGCATCGCGCTCCCGAATTATTTGTTCTTCTGCGCTGATGCCTGCGTGCCACTGCGGTCTGAAATACAAATTATATGTGGGACATCTCACACACGGCCATCTGACCCCAAACTAGGCAGAGCCTGTACTATGTCAGATAAATTATATACATACATTATATAAATATACAAAAACCAGACACAAGGCAAAATCAAGTGCTCATCACACGAATGTTTGCCTGGACGGGATTTGAACCCACAACTATGTGCTTCGTAGGCAGACCTACTACCAAGTAGGCTATGAGGCCGAAATATTTATTTATTTCAGTAGAAAATATATGAGATTAAAAATCCAATTAAAAGTTGGCTGATCAGCTTGTGGCAGCTTTTTAGAGCGATGGAAGCTTCACCATTTCAGCTTGGGCAAAAATATTTTATACAAGTTAATAAAAAGCCACATACAAAACCAGTTCCAAAATTTTGATCTGTAAACAGCCAAAGGGGTATGTTTTCCTAAATACATATAAAAGTGTAAATAAGACATTTATAGGCATGTAATTAACTTGAAAGTCGATAACTCTAGCCATCAAGATAATTATGAAATAATATGAAGCACTAAATATTATAATTACCTTCTTGGTACTGTCAGGGGTTCATCAAACTTAGGTTGTGATGTAACTGTCTGAACTTCTACAGGAACAGAAGTTACATATTTAAGGTTCATCTTTTCTGCTGTAAACTCCCTTTGGGCCAGTTCAGCAGTGTTCAGGAACTCTTGGAGTGACGACTCTGCTGTTACCGATTGCAGGTTGAGGCGGCCCCAATCATAACCATCATTTACTTCTGTAGTGTGGAGCTGAAAGTTAGGAAATATGGCTGTAGATGGTGGCTAATGGATGAGCTATAATTGCTACACTATATTAAAAAAATATTATATAATATATATAAATGGATAATGGGATAATAAAGGGGATAGTAAAGGGATTAATAAAGGGGTTCTAGCGATGGTAGGAGAAAAGAGAAATTTGTTAAGGACCCTGGAAAATAGAAGAGAAAAAATGTTGGGACATTTAATACGACATGACAACTTCTTTAGAGCAATAATGGAAGGGAAGATAGATGGTAGGAGAGGACATGGAAGACCAAGACGCAAATTTTTAGACCAAGTGAAGGAAAAAGTTAAAGTCGTGTCGTACCAGGAAGTCAAGGAACTGGCTATGGACAGAAAGAGGTGGCAATTACTCCACGGACAAGAGCCCTGCTCTTAAATTTTGAATTGAATAAATGGATTTCAAACTGTTGAGTAGGTTGGTTCACTGGTAGGTTTTAAAGAAACCAGGTCCAGACAGCTAAATTCTAGGCAAGGAAAATATAAAATATTGCACATCGAGTCGATTCAAGAAGTTATGAGCCTTTTAAAAGGAATATTCAAGATACATAGAGGTTATTTACCATAGTGTTGTCTTCAACATGTTTTCGGTGACGATTCTTGGAAAACCTCTCTTTGATGAGGGCTCGGCCAAGGGTGTCTTTATTTTTCTTACCCATTGTACTCAACCAAACGCGTTTTACATCAAACACAGCAATTTAATATAACAGAAATTCCGAAAACACAAATCTCGAAAACGTGCGTGTTTGTGATCGTGACGTCACTCACTGTCAAAAACACATGTTTATAATACGGGCTACACACATCTGCCTTGTATGCCGAACAGAGCGAGACGCAGTTATGCGCTAGAGTGAGCGCGGTGATTTATATCTCATTCCAACGTATAACTGCCTCTCGCTCTGTTTTGCAAACACGCACGGCACGCGTGTGGAGGCCGTATCAGATTTTGGATACACATAATATGACAAATCGTAAACAGGATTTTTTATACGCAAATAAGTATCCGAACACATAAAATCGATATGAGATTCAAAATACGCAGATTTTCTTATATGAAGAGAACGTCATTATTGGGGCACCCTACGCGCCACCACGACGAAAGGAAAAAATAAGAAAATGGAACGTTGTTTTCCATAATCACAAAAGTGAGGCGGGCGTCGAATTTGTAAAAATTCAGATTTTTCTCAAATTCAGAAAACTCTAGTAGTTCAAATAGTTTGTTATTGCCAAACGTGAATCGAAATTATTCTTACTCGGTGGAGTCCTCAACAGAATGTTTTTGACTGGTTTCAGTGATAATGTCTGAATATCATAACCATTATCATCGTTGGGAACCCCTCGTTGAATTCCACTTTTGTATTGAAGATAATGCAGATATTTACGATGAAGATAACTACTTCTATTGCCTCTGCAGCCGGGCTTTTGTAAGGTATGTAATATGTAGAACATGCTCGAAAAATCAATAAGGTTGCAACCTAGAAAGTTACACAGTTGCAAGGCAAGTGTTTTTGTTATATACCTAACTAACCTAACCTACCCAACCAGCAAAAGCGTAATAACAGTCCATAAAATATGTCACCCACATTGATTGAAATTGCACATTGGCTCTAGGTATTAAAAGTCTAAGAACTGAATGGCCCCTGCTAGAAGATGACTCTGATTGATCCTCTTCGTTACCTATTGCCCTAATAAATGAGAATGCTTTTTTGAACAGATGTTGTAATAATGCTTCAATTCAATTCATGGCACACCACTGGTATTTACAGAGATGGTGTGAAAACCTACTATGCTGAGAAGGAGGATGCAAGTGAGAGTGATGTGGAGGTTGTAAAAGAGAAAGCATTACAAAACCAAGAGGGGGACGACCAATCTCATGTGCATTTCTCAACCGGCACCTCCTACAAGGTTAAGTGTGAGGTAAGAATCAGTTATATTGTGTTATATTAGACCAGTCATTGTATCTAGTGTAATCATAATAATTTATAGACTTGTACAGTAAATTATTATTTCTGATTTGCAGTACAAAGCAGTCTAGAACTTTTAAATCCTAAATTCCTTTGATAGCTAAAATATCCGCTTATGTTTTGGGATTGCATGCATATTTTTTAATTTAATAAAGAATTACATAATTTTCTTACTACAGAAAGATGAGGGTGCCAGCTGTTATTGCAGTGCATCTCACACTGAAAACTACTGCTCAACAGATGAGCATGACCCAGCACAAATCCATGGCACTGTATCCCATGCCCTTCAACCCAGCGACAGTGGAGCAGACCTCACATACCCAGACTACCACTCAGACAATACTAACCTTGAAAAATTTGAAAAAATGGAACAAGACTACCCAGCCTGTGATGAGAATTACTTAGATTCGGATGAGGACTACCTTTCTGAAACAACATGGGAAAAGTTCTGGGCTGTAAATGGTGAGAGAATCATCTGGGCGTCATGGATTAAGAGATATAGTGATTACATAAACCCATCATACCTAGAAGACAATAAGGCTGTAGATGCAAATGACATACAGAAACAGAGCTCAGCAGATCAGATTTATGATAAAGAAAATAACTCTAATCCAAACCCAAAAGATATAGATGAAAGCATTAGAGAAAGAAAGTTTTCTTATGATTCGAAAGTAAATCCTTATAAACAAAATCAAGCACAAGAAACAATCCAAAAAAACTACAAAGTCAATGAGTTAGGCTGCACTAAAAATGAAACTTTTAGTCCCATTGGCAGGACAAGGTCTTGTTCAGAACACGAGAGAATGCTTAGTCCTAGAACTATTGGTGGAACTGACTCAATGACCAATGTAACAAAATTAACATTATCCAGTTATGACCTCAGTTCTAGCCATGTTACCTCAGAGTCTTCACCAGCTGAAGATTTCAGTGTTTCTTCATCAACTTCTGATGAGCAAAATGATCGAACAAAAATTGCCAATGTTGATGAAAATGTGGAAGTTCCTTCAGATGATTTAGATACTAATGATCAATATTGGCAATTTTTATGGAAAAAACATTTTGGTGAATTATATGCTTTACATTACGCCAATTATATCGAGAAACACGATGAAAATAATAAAGATTTACCATCAGTTAATGTAGATGTTGTTACTTCTGACAAAAAAGATGAAAAGATAGGAGAGATAGAGTGTGAAAATAGTGAAGGTAATTCCCAAGAAATGCCTTCTGTTATCGAGGTTCGAACTGCAGTTGATGAAATGAATATTCAAGACAAAAAAGAAAAAATAGATGTTAAAGATAATGTAGAAGAAATGTGTATAGAAAGTAAGAAAGAAAATAATACTGTTCAAGACATCACTAAACAAGGAAATATGGAATATGTGGAGAAAACAAAGGTTGCAAAGCCTAAAAAACGAAACAATAAAACAACAAATAGATACCTAGGTTCTGTAGGAGTCTTGCTCCAGAGTCTTCTCAAGGAGAATAACAATGAAAATCAAGATCACAACGAAGTTTATGATGCAGCAGATGGAAACAATGATAAAACAGAAAAAAAAGCAGAGGAGTCAAATAAAGGGCATGTCAACTATTCAAACTTGCAGTCTGAAAGCAACAGTAATTTTAGTTTACATAGTTCTAATTATAATGATGGTGAAGATGATCCTCCTGTAGAAAAAAGTATTAGTTTAAAGCGAAGGTAAGAAATATCTTAATAAGTTATTATTAAAATGGCAATTGCTTATAGTTATGTAACTGTACAAAATTATATTTTTAGCCATGAACTTGATGATGAAGAAGAAACATTAGAGGAAATCAAAGAAACCTTCGATACAATGGGCTTTTGTGCTAAACCTGAGAATATTCCTAAAGGAATAATCGTGTATCGAAAACGCAACGGCCGACTACGTCCTCCATTTTCGAGAAAGTTTGGGGCAGCAAGAAAAACATATTTCGATGATGATGGGAACCCCTACCAAAAAGATGAGGTAATATTGATACTTTTAAATAATTTTAATTCAATCTTTACATGACCCATGCTATATTATCTCATCATTTAACCCTCTTGTTCACAGGATCAAGAAACTCAAGAAGAAAAACAAATGCAGACCGACAATAATGCTACAGTTGTTACAAGTTCTGAAATAATCACAGACAGTACTAGTGTAGAGACTAGCAAGACAGACTATGATGTTCAAAATAGAAGTTTTGAAAATGATGATAACATGCAAAAAGATGTCGTTCTGGAAGCTTCTAAGGTACCCTTTCCAGATTTAGATGCATCATTCAGTGATGTATTAGAAGTAGATGAAAATGATCAACAAACCTTGGAAATGAACTTTGCACTCACCACAGTAAAGCGCAAAAGGCGACCAAAACGATATAAACTAGATTCTTATGGGGTTGATATTTCGGATATGCCACCTGAATTGTCTGAAGATACAAAATTGATAAAATACTGGAAGAAGAGGCATTCATTATTCCATAGGTAAGATTTTCTTAAAGCCTTTGGTAATAAGTTTCTAACTTCTTACATAATAACTGGTGTTAAACATCACAATTCCTCAATAGAGATACTCATTTATATTTTTATTTATGGGTGTACCCCAAGGTTCATTCTAGGAACTATTCTTCAAAATAATTTCTTTATTACAGATTTGATGAAGGAATAAAGTTGGATAAAGAAAGTTGGTTCAGTGTTACTCCCGAGAATGTCGCGCGGCATATTGCCAACAAATTTACGTACGATGTGGTGCTAGACGCATTCTGCGGTGCTGGCGGCAATACTATTCAGTTTGCGAAAACTTCTGAAAAAGGTAAGAAGCCATTTGCTGTAAAATTGTCCTCCTATACATACTTTAGTTAAATAGTTAGAAAATTGGTATGATTGATATATTATTGTTTTTGTATTTTTTACTACTATTTATTATTAACTGGTGGTGCTTTGTATGGTTGCCACCTACCCATCATTTTACTGGTTTTTCTTTAACTACTTTTCCATTACATTACAGTGATAGCTATAGACATAGACCCCAATAAGATTGAGATGGCTCGTCACAACGCGACGGTGTATGGCGTGGCAGATCGTATTGAGTTCATAGTTGGCGACTTCTTTGAGCTCGCTCCCAAGCTAGTGGCTGATATGGTATTCTTGAGTCCGCCTTGGGGTGGCCCTAAATATTCTGAGGTATTTTGATTAATTTGAACAAATATTATTATCTATTAATTTAAAAAGTATTTTTGTTTGTAACAAATAGGGTCAAAAACTACCCACATAGAGACAATTCAAATAAAGCCTGACTAATGAAATAAAAAACCTGCTCTGGGGGCGCCACGTGTATATTTTTATGACTAAGGCAACAATTTCCCTTATAAAATTAGTTTCATTGAAATTCTGCAATATGGCGAGGTATTTTATGTTAAGGCATCTTTTTACTGCAGAAAAATCTCAAAAGGTCGAAGGCGTGGAAAGCTTAAATTTGTATTTCTTCTTGTTCGGAAAAATAAAAATCTTTTTGTAATTTATATTTCAGAACAACCATTATGACATTGAGACGATGTTGGAGCCAAAACCAGCGTCTGAACTGATGAGAGTCGCCCGAAATATAAATAGCAATGTTACTCTCTATTTGCCCAGGAACACTAAGACTGATCAGGTAAAGTTACTAGTTACACTATTTTATAATCGCTTTCAATAAATATTATATTTACTGTTCTGATTTTGTGACTTTATCGTCGTCGTCGTCATCGTCGTTTTGTGATTTTTCGTCGTCGTCGTCTTCATGTTATTTTTTAGTTACAGCACTAGTTAGTTTACTTCCCTTCTCTTTGTGCCAGTGTTTTACTGTGGACTTCTTAATTTTAATTACATTAACCTGCTGACTTTCGGTATTCATGATACAAAATTGAAATATGATCCATCTCTGTAACCGACTATAAACATGTCAAATGTTTCAATACCACAAATAGCTGGGTTCTCCTATGCAAACTTCAGCCACTTGTAAGGTTGTGTTCTTAAAGTTTTTTTTTGTTTCAGATACTGGCTCTGGCGCAAGAAGCCGGGGGCTCCGTCGAGATTGAGCAGAGCTACCTGGATAGAAGATTTGTGGCGATAACTGCTTATTTCTACTAACTTCTTTTTCACTTTTGCAATGTACTGTTGTTGTCACTACTACTACCCTGTCTTCTATTTTCTATACATAATGGAAATGCAGATGTTGGAGTTTTTTAGCCGACGAGGATCGCGGGAAGCCGCTGGTTGCGGGCCAAGCAGGACCGATGGTCGCGGAGATCCTTGGGAAGGCCTTTGTCCAGCAGTAGAGTTCTTTCGGCTGAAATGATGATGAATGGAATGCGGCAGCGGCGTTCGTTCGTTCGTGAAGTCATTAAAAAACAAAGGGGCTGGTATGTTACACGTATGTTACCCGACTTCAACATAGAATAACCGTAGCTATTCATGCTAGCGTCATGTCAATAAATATTAATAAGGATTATATCAATACTTCCCTTTTAGGGGATAAATCTAAGTCCAACAGTGGAATGTTATATGTTATTATAGTAGTAGTTTTTCATAATTAATGCATCCACAAGATTTTCTGAAGAGAAAGTGCAGTAATATAAATGTTTTAATGTTCTGAATTGTAACTTTATGTAGCCATTGAATGGATTTTATAAGTACCTACTAGCTATCAATGTTTGAAATCTTACTCTTGCAATGTTAGAAAACCTCATTATGTTATCTTACCGAATTTAAATTCTTACGGAAATTTTCCCAATGATAATTAATTATGTATTTTTTAATGTATACATTGGAATTTCTAGCTCTTAGCTTTACATACAAATGCTTAACTTTGAAACTTGTATCTGTATGTTGCCACCACTAGGGACAAACTTTTTGAACTAAAGAAAGAAAAAAATTTAGTTTATTGAATTTATATGTTTTAGTTTATTCTATGCTCCTCTACAGTAAAGCAGGAGTGCACAAACTATCCTCAAAATAACACTCACTTCATAGTTGTAAATGTAAATGTTGTAATGCCAATGTGTTTGTAGTACTTTTCTCTCAAAGTACAGTAGGCTGCTTATGCGGCTGGATATGTTGACCTTGAGAGCGCCCGTATTCCGTAGCGGTAGGGGTGAATTTCGTAGTGCGAATGTCCAAACCGCATGTGCTACTACCTGCACATGCAGATATTTACATTGATGTATTCTGCTCATAATAATATGTGATTTTAGGCCTTGTATTGTGTGATTGCATGTTGTGATTTCTGTAAATATCTGTTCATATAAATAAAATAAAAGTTAATTATGTAAGATATTCATTTCAGTTTTCAAACCCTGATATATTTTTTGTTATGGTATTTCAGACGCAAAGTGAAAATAAAGCAGGGAATGTTAAATTGGAGAGTTGAAAATTAAAATAATATTTGAGAATTAAGAGTTTATAATTAAAAAAAACATCACACATTTCAAGAATGTTGTAGTTTGGTATCAGATAAACAAATTATTGCATTATTTCAACATGCTCAAACTGTTTATCAATATAACCTTATTAAAACTAACTTAATTTAAGCTTAAATCTTATTCTTTCATTTCTCCTTCTTCATCTTCTTCTTCTGCTCCTTTTACATACATAACATTGTTACATCTGATCAAAACTTCCCCAAGGTTGCCTGAAACAAGGATAATAAATATATTAGTACAGATCAAACATTTAGTGGTAGTGCTCTTGCATTCGCCCAGATAGTAGATCTCCTCCTCCTCGCATCGATGTCCTCATTACTGAGGGTCGTGATCCCCCCGAGGAATCAATTTGTCGCGGACAATGTTCCGCCATCTGTGCCTGTCTTTGGCGATGTGGAGTGCCTCATGAACCTTTACGTCGAGGGTAGTAGATAGTAGATAGACAGTTTTAATTTCCTCTTCCATTTAAAAATGTAATTACTATAATCCAGAGTACAGTCAGCTGCAGAGATAACTTACATGTAAGAATAACAAACTTATGAAGGTACTCGCTAACTATCTGTACTTGGGGCTTCAGTAAGAATGATGAGTTCATGCTTTGATTATATGAAGTATATAATCAATCAGTTCATTGTTAATCATTCAGTTTTATGATGTTCACAGATAGACCCAATATGAATAAAAATAAAAGAACTAACCTGTACTTTTTCCATCTACAATTTCTTCGGTACCTGCAAGTTGTATATTCATGTAACCATCAGCCGAAACTAAGATTCCTTTGTATTCGTGTTTCCACTTTAGTTTCACGAGCACAGCTTTACCCGTGAGATTATTGAGGAACGGTTTAGGATTTATTGGCATAGCCGCCGCCATTTTCGATGATATACCTGCAAAATAAAACAATAGAAAAATATTAATATTTATTACTAATAAATCAAGACAAACCAAATAGATGTAGATCAAATGAACATAAATAGTTAACCTTTTGATTCACTAAAAGAATAAACAAATCACAATAAATTCGCCGCGATCGGTTTTTAACCTCAATTCAGTCAGTTGAAGGAAGGAACCGAAGGAACTCAATCAAGGAAAAGAAAGAGCGAGCTATCACACTGGCGACAAAGACAAAGTCATGCAAAAACGAAAAGGGACGCAGTTATGCGTTAGAATGAGATACAAATACACCGCGCTCACTCTTGCGCATAACTGCGTCCCTTTTTGTTTTTGCACGACTTTGTCTTTGTCGCCAGTGTGATAGCTCGCTAAGGCAGGTATTTCACTGGCGACAGCGACAAAAAACGAAAGAGACGCAGTTATGCGCAAGAGTGAGCGCGGTGTATTTGTATCTCATTCTAACGCATAACTGCGTCCCTTTCGTCTTTTGACTTCGTCGCCAGTGAAATAGGTGCCCTCAGTGTTGCCATATGGTGAGAGCGTGAAATCCGCATTTTCATTCAAAGAATCCGTATAATAAATAATCCGTTTTTAGTTATTTTTTTACCATCTTTTTTAGCATCGGGCGCTTTCCCAAAAAGTTGTTTTTATAAGTAAAGCCCGCCCATAGAGCAGAGAAATAAAAAACCTCGCTATATTGCGTAATTTCAATAGAACTAATTTTATATTATTTATTTATAGGTATATATAATTGTGCGGAAAACTCTCGGGGAAAACTCAAGGAAAACTAGCCAATCACATAATAAAGCCTGACCAAAGAAATAAAAAACCTGTTCTGGGGGCGCCACTTGTATATTTTTATGTATATTTCCATTATAAAATTAGTTCCATTGAAATTCCGCAATATTTCGAGGTTTTTTATTTCTGTCGGGCTTTAAAAATAAAACCGGTATTTTTTCGTAGATTTTCTCAAATGGCTACATTGACTGACACATCTGACACAAATGTCAAGAGACCATTGACTCCGTCCGTCCGATTGTTTGTTGTCACGTCAACAATAGAAAATTAGAAAAAGATGCAGTCATTTTACCCTTTTTAAAGTTTTAAAATTATTTCAAGGCAAAAAATAGATGTAAATGTAGGAAAAATATATATTATATCTATCTACCAACATGTCTTCAACGTTTGCAGGTTTTAGTGAAGAAGACTTGAAACGTATAAAGTCGCGACAATCTGGTTCAATCAGCGGTAAATATAATTTAATTTACTAAGCATGAACCTGGAATAAGATAGTTTCAGGTTTTCGTATGCAAGCTGAGTCGTCGTTAACAGCTTATATATGTCCCCACCGAAGGGCTTGAGCTGAGTAGTGAATGAAAAAAAAAATCTAGTTTAGAGCGTGGGAATCTTTAATCTAGGTTATGTATGTATATCATTCAGATAATGTGTGTTAAAATCACTGTCATGTTCATGTATAGACACATTTGTCAGAAAATCTATTCTTCAATACTGCAACTGCAATGCTGCTTGGTTTGGTAGCAGTAAATGTCTAAAAACTACTATTTCGATTGAAGTATTTTTATAGCTCTTATATAGATATCTATCTGTAAGGATGTTTTTATGATTGGACATTTTTCGACATTGGTAATTTTTCATGTTTGGACATTAGTCGCGCAAAGGGTAAATATCAATAAATGTAATGTTCAAAATTTAATCATAATATGTACTTTATTCATTCATTCTTTATTCTTTATCCAATCATTGTGGAGATCCTTGGGGGAGGCCTTTGTCCAGCAGTGGATGTCTTTCGGCTGAGATGATGATGTTGATGATATGTACTTTATTGTACATAAAACACAACAGGTAATACAAATTTACATATTTTTTAAACATGCTTTGCAAGGATTTCTATTGTAATGGTAAGTAAAGTAATGCTCAATTTGTTCATTTATGCTCCATGCAACTTTTTTTTCTGGACTGGTTGCAAGACCTGCCTGCAGTATTATTTGTTGTGACTAGTTTTTTCTTAATGACATCATTCAATATGTTTGCTTGATTGAACAATATTATTTATTTGATGCTGATGTGCTGTTTATAAACAAGATTTTTTTTTATGTTGTCTATAGTAACAAGTTAATGTTAACAATAATAAAAGTATTTGATTTTAAGATGAACTTTCCCCACTGTGTTCATCATGTGTGTGTTAAATACTCAAGAACATACTATCCAAAAAAAACAAGAAATAAATGAATAATTTTAAAACCATTAAATATTTTTATAGGTGGACTAAATAAAAATTTCAAATATATATTTTCTGTTTATTCACTAAAATGTTCATTGAAGGATTGTGAATTCATAATGTCTGTCCTTATCACCGGACTTAGGTGATAAGCTGAGTAGTTATGTTTCATATTTTAGTAAGTAGGTACTATAATTTAGTCTACAGTAAATCAAATTGGTTTTTATAACTTTGGTTTAGCAGCTATAAAATGCTAGTAACTAGATTTGTTTTTAGTTTTGCCATAATATAAAATTAATTGGAATAGCATAATGAAATGAATTAATTAAGTATCTAGCTAGAGCATACCTAACAAATAATTGGAATTCCCAGAAATAAAATGGAAGGTAATTTAGTTTCTACCTAGCAAAGTCTTATATAAAATAAAACTGTAGGGTTTTCTCTCTTTCCAGCACCACAAGTAAATACAACCATTAAAAAGATAGATAAGCTGGGTGCCAATGCAAAAAGACAAACAAACCCATACAAATTGCCGGCCCTTCAGAAAGAAGATTCTGATGACAATATAGACGCATTGTTTGACAAATGCAAGTTGAGCATTAAATCACCAAAGTCGCCAAAAGAAGATACCAGCAATAATAACTTAACTGATGACAACAGAAATGCAAATGGCACAGAACCAGATTCAACAATCCTTAATGATAGCAATATCATAGAACATGACAATGAAATTGATACAACTACAGAAGAAGATCTTGATGATGTTGAAAGAAAGGACAGTACAGTTAGTTCTGTGTCTATGGAATTTAGAAGAACAAGTTCAGACTCAGCGCCTGACTTAGTGAGGTGTGTGGATGGCTACACAGAAGGGGATGTCGCTGCACACAAAGCTAAACTGGAAGAATTGCAACTGCAACAGAAGATAATGGAAGAACAGAATAAAAAGAGGAAAGAAATGTTAGCTAAAGCTCTAGCTGATAGGTAAGAAAAGAAAAAGACTGTACATCTGGTTTACCACAAAAACATTAATAAACAGGTGTTGAACATGTACAAAAAGTCTTCTAGATGAGAATTTTCATACAAGACTTTATATACAAGCGTTTTACTTTTTTGTGGTAAGACTCGTTTTTTTTTGGTATGTAAACACCTTTTCCTGTCATGCGGATTTCCGCGCGCGGTTTAAGTCCGCATGCGTGATGCCCGCATCCTATCATTTCATACATCTTCTTCCACGCAGCCAGTACGCGGATTGACTGCGGGCGCACACCCGCATGCGGGTTGTCCGAGCACGAGTTAAGTTACTGTCGACACGCACGACACTGCCGTGCGTGTCCCTGCAAATGAAGTCTTTGCCTTGCGCGCGGCCAGGAGCGTGCTATGCGGACCAGAACCGCATGCGGGCGTAAACCGCATGACAGGAAAAAGTCCCTTTATTGCACAAAAAAAACACATCAAAGGTAACGTATATCGACGGTAAAAAGGAAGTAGGGCATAAGCGACGTCTTGGTCAAAAATGAGTTATAAATGCCATCCTACTTAAAATTTTCCGATCTTTCTATTGCGCTTACTCCCATGACTCTACGATGACTTTTTTGGCGTTTATGCCCAAGCAAAAAAAAGCATTTTCCTAGTATCATTTTTCGTAACCGACGAAAATTCAGGTCATTTTTGCAGTAAAGGTGCTTGTACCCCTACAAAAATGACTTATTTTGTGTTTGCTTGTCGGTAATGCCTTTTAAGCATTTCCCTCAAAAATTACAAACGTTGTTTATAGCCTACTTCTATTTCCTAATTTAACATAGCTATGGCGCTTGTACCTTTTATACAAAATTCATTTTCATATTACTCTGTCGGTTATACTTTTAACTGTCTTGTCTCTTATACCCTAATACGTATAGACTATAGAGTATACTATACACGTATTTTAACTGTCTTGTCTCTTATACCCGATGCGATAAATTTCTATGTCGCTTATACTTCTTATCCCTTAATATTTTATTTTGTCATTAGTATCTTATGCCATATTTCCTTATTGGGAAATTAAAAGCTATTGTTATAAGCGACAAAAATCACTTTAAATAGCGTAAAAGCATTAAAACTAAAAATACCAGCAACTGCTCCATTTTTTTCTGATTTAATTACTGTTTTAGTTTTCAAGATATCTCAATAAATTACAAAAATACGTCAGTTTTTCTAAAATTCAAAACTTTGAACGGCTCTCCTGAATATTTCACTTTTTGTCGCTTATTCCCAACTTCCTTTTAACCGTCGATATGTACAATTACAGGATAGTAGTGCAAAGGGATTTCTCCCAGCCAGCCAACCCTTAAGAGTATAAGTACATAAAAGTTTTTCTCTAAGAGTCAACCTTTGAAAATGAGGATAGCAGGGAACTGCAAGTGCATGAAGCTTAACATATATATTTTTTATTAGACAGAAGAGCCAGAATGTTCTGAAAAGACCAAGTAGCTATAGGGAAAAGATTTATAATGCAACTTTTAACACAGATTGCGTCCGCTTTCTTTGTTCCCGCCACTTCACGTATGTGTTGGCTTCAAAAAATTCCTTCCCCCTATTAGACAACCAACCATGAGAGGAAACGTCCATAAATTGTTATTACTCTAAACAGAGTGTAATCTATTGTGTATTTCCTTTTTACTACTAACCCACTTATCTTAGATTAAGAATCTCGTGTTTTCATTACATACTATGCCACGTGGTACGATATATTTATCAGCAATGTCTACTTCTCAGTTGCTATCAATACATTTTTATCAGGTAACTTTTGACTCTGTTTGTGTCAGTCAGTTTTAGGAGTGTTGAAAATGTTTTTTTCCTAAGATGATTCAACAAAAGTTTTTTAAATTAATTACAACACCAATATGGTAAACTATTCTCTTCATCGATTTTCTTATTAGATAGAGTTGTGAAGTCAACAATTTTGGAGAAACACTCTCGTCATGATTACAGGACCAAACAAACTGTCGAAGAGGTGCAAAGGCTGGAGAAGATCAAGAAAGAATTACATATACTGGATGGCCAGTTTTCCCAAGATGTGGCTGTGCTCAGAAAGAAGATTGAACAGGCGTGCTTGAAGTACGCCGAAACTGAGTAAGTATTTTTGAATGCCTCATATATTTACCCAACACAGCACACGCTCGAAAACATTACGTCACTCACGTATCCACACTGAACCACTTTCCTCCACATATTCCTAACCACCCACACCCAAAATATCCTACTCCTACTAATATTATAAACGCGAAAGTTTGTGAGTATGCATGGATGTATGTTTGTTACTCTTTCACGCATAAACTACTGAATGGATTTTAATGAAACTTTACAGTAATCTTGCTTATACATCAGAATAACACATAGGCTACTTTTGACCCTGGGTAAATACCTCATTCCCACGGGAAAAACGGTTAACGCGGGTGGAGCCGCGGGGCGGAAACCTAGTATTATTTATTATATTGACGCCTGTGGAGTTTCTGCAGCAAGCTCTTCTCCGCAGAAGACGGCACACGTTGCTTTGTTAAACTCGATGTAAATACCTACTTTAACTAAGTGATGTAGGACGTCGTCGTCGAAAACTTTAAAATAAACAGTATTATTAATTTAATAAAAACATTTTATGACCCTACATAGAAGCTATATCCTTAGTATAAAATAATTACGCGTACGATGATGATTCGGTCTTAAATGCGCTTGATCGCGATGCATGGCGTAATGGAGGAGAGGCCTTCCAGCAGTAGGAAACAAAATAGGCTTTTAAATAAAAAAAAAGATATTCAACTTATTAAAATTATCAGGACTACTAAGATTGTGGTTTACGTAGAAAAACTGTTAGATTAAGAAGTGATTATTATACTTTTCTGTTTTACAGAAAACACTACTTAAAAGTAGAAAAAGAGTTCCTACAAGCGAAAATCCAGCTTCAGAAAGAAAAAGAAAAGAAAGAGTTGCTGACAGAACATCTTTGTGCTTTGATAACCCACAATGAAACAAGGAAGGCACAGAAACTAGAAACGTTAATGCTAGAACTGGCAAGTGACAAAAAACAAGATTCCAATCAAAATGATAAAACCAATGACAATGATGTCGCGGTAGAAGATGAAGAGCCGGTCATCGTAGACGGCGTCGATGAAAAGACTGGTAAGATGGTTGAATTTAATGCTAGCTAGCTATTATAGCAATAACTGAAATAAATAGCGTCATGCGACTATAGAGTGTGTGTGGAAAGAGAATCATGGCGTTTAAGCGAACTAGTATTATGATTAACAAAATATTATGTATGAACCATGTGTATTTAGATATAGTTTTACATTATCTAAGTGTAATCGAAATATAATGAAGAGAATCGTTGTAGTGTGATACTCTTTCCGCACAGACTAGTCAAAATATAACAGTTGCTTTTTTCAAACCTTTTCAAGATTTTTTAAATATAATTGTCATTTTTGACGTCATTTAGTATAAGATTGCTTTGAAAACCCCAGTTTAATTTAATTAAACTTAGTGCCTATTAAACGTCTAAGAGTTAGTATAAGAATTTATAAAGGAATGAACAATTTGTTTAATTTTAAATATTAAACTATTTATACTTGCTCATTAAGCAACGAATTATCAAAAAAGTAACTCCAAAAATTAATGGTGCTCTGATTAGAGTTGTCTGTAGACATAATATAGATATTAATTTAATAACTATAAGTATTATCTGAGATAAATATGATTAATTATAAATTTACATTATGTGCCTTAAATATTATTGTATTTAGAAAAATACACTAGGTAATAAGTTAAATTTTCATGGCCGTGTCAAACACGACAGTTATATTTTTCAATAAGTATCTTGTTATTAATAGTCTTATATTCTTTATAGTACAATTTATCTTAATTAAACTTAAATTATTTATTTTTCCACATTGTTTATAAACCCTTATAATAATCAGTTATGTGTAATAAATTTATTAGAACTAAAAATAAAACAAAGACGTAATCCAGTTGAACAAACCTTTTATTTTCTATTCTTAAAAATACTGAACATATGAAATAATTTATTTATATTTTACCTATAAAATGTATTTACAAATGTGGAGGGTGTATTTACTCAGAATAAATACTGCTCACATACTCTGTTTATGGTAGGTATGTTTGTATGAGTGTTGTCAATTAAATATAATCCAGTATACTTTTGCAACACCTACAAAATATAACTCTTTATAGACCTTTTAAATAATTATTCGTGCTGGACAAAAACATGTGTTATTTTAAATTAAACACTATGATTTAGGTACTTAACATTTTTACTTAGCTTGTTGTAAATAGGTGATTTGAAAATAATATTTCAGCTATCAACAAGTGACTCTGGCTATATGCAGAATTTAAAATTTATGAACTTTCTCAAATTATTTAAATAATATTTATAAAATTTTCTATAATCATCACAATGTTATACTGAAATGGTCGATTTAATACTAGGTACGCGTGATTTTGCAGAATTCTACACGCGTGAAATTTATTATAAGATGCAATACTGATTATTTATTTTAACATAGTCATGTCATAGGTATTGCAGAAAGATGTTCACCTGCATTTAGTAAAGAACATCTTCCTGCCCGTATGCTATCCCCAATTCCAGTAAGAATATTTCTTTTCTTTCTCTCTCAATATTTCTTTGACATTTGCGTTAGCATTTTGGAGTTCATTCCTTTGGTCTTTTTCCATTCTAATGAGTTCTAGGCCTCGTTTAGCCGCGCAGTGGTAGCGTTGACTCAGTGATGCCTCCGATCCTTTTATTCTGGGGATGTGACCAGTGTAGCCTGCTATCGGCGGAAATTCTGGTGATATCGTGTTTTCTGAAATTATTTAACCATCTTCACTATCACTACATATTATAAAACAAAGTCGCTTTCTCCGTCCCTATGTCCCTATGTCCCTATGTCCCTATGTCCCTTTGTGCGCTTAAATCTTTAAAACTACGCAACGGATTTTGATGCGGTTTTTTTAATAGATAGAGTGATTCAAGAGGAAGGTTTATATGTATAATACATGCGTAATATACTTAAGGATAAGCCACAATAACCATTTTCCCGTGCGGAGCCGGGGCGGGTCGCTAGTTTTTTATATGATACACATACAGAACATGTAGTTTTTAGTAAAGACCATCTTGACATCTACAAAACACATCATAACATCTACAAAAAATAATAATATCACCGGACCAATCTTCTTTGCGAATTCTTGAAAGAAGAAGACCGGACCAATGAGACACCCTAGTGGTACCCCAATGATATTTTGTACAATCTGTCCGGTATTTTGAACATAATATCCAATTTACACATGTTTAAAAATGTTCCTGTCGTGTATTTAAAAAAAAGTGATAATTTAGCAGCGCGAAATTTTCTTTTTATTAGCTTTGATTCTGATCGACACTATCGATTGCTTTTCAAACATATTAAGAAATCGATTTGTGTGAGTTCACCCCTTATAATATTTATTTATAATGGTAACACTATGTGATTAGTTCTGCATGTTGGCCACTGTGTGGCGCCACCCTCTTCCACTTCTTCCGTCTGTCAGCCCCTATGGCCGCTCTTGTGCTACCTACTGTAAGTTATAATATTATCGTTTTCCATCGACGTATAATTGAATAACATTGTGTTCGTTTTGGTGTATTAATATACTGAAGTATATTTTACCGCCAGACCCTGTTTTATTTTCACATCCACCGACAACCTCGCTTCCATTGCCCAGGCTCAAACTTAGAGGTTATGGGCCCAGGCTTATCTTGAAGAATCAAGAGTGGATTGTGGATGGAATAACGAGTAACGGGCTGGTTGGTATTGGAGATCTGTGGCAGCGCTGTGGTGTGCGCTTGGCTGCGGCGATATTTGGATTTGGACAACGTGTGTCGTTGGATCCTGACTTTGGACGTGACGGTGTGTCAACGTGGCCAAGATGTCAAACGAGGGCAATGTGGGTTTTGCTCTGTCGTCTGGAAATGCGATTGAAAAGCTCAGAGGAACAGATAACTATCATACTTGGAAGTATCAAATGAAAATGCTTTTGACCTTGGAAGGGTTATGGAATGCAGTCGAAGGTACGGACACGGATGTCACTCGTGTAGGGCGCGCTCTCGCCCGCATTGGTTTGAGTGTAAATTCCTCGTGTTATCAGCATATTCGAGATGCCAAGACGGCAAAAGAAGCTTGGGATAACCTTAAAACTGTGTTAGAAGATAATGGTTTATTCCGAAGAGTGCTGTTACTTCGCAAGTTGCATAAGATGGAATACAAAGAGTTTAACTGCATGTCACTATACATTGAGAATGTGATGAATGTAGTTCACCAACTCGCCGATATCGACAAAGTGATTGATGACAAGGAAATTGCAGAACTTTTACTAAGTGGTCTGCCAGAAGAATATGATGCCTTAGTCTCTAATCTTGCAACTGCATGTTTGACTTCTGAATTGAAGAGCGAACTGGTACGGACCCGTCTTCTTCAGGAGGAATCTAGAAAGAGAAATAATGATTCTACGGAGGAAGCTGCTTTCTTTTCAGGTTTTAATAGAAAGCTTGTGTCTAGTGGAGGTGCTATACGGAAGAAAACTGTCTGTCACTATTGTTATAAAATGGGCCATGTTAAAGCGAAGTGCTTCAAATATAGGCGTGACAAGAAAGGTGACATGAACTTCAACCGCTCGCTCCTTGCCACCGATACTTGTGCTTCGGCTTTCTTTGTGAAGACTGATGTTGAGTCCGGTTGCTCTGATCACATGGGCAACAATAAGCAATCGTTGAGCAACTATATGGAATTTGAGGACTGTACAAATAAAGTGTTGCTCGCTAGTAATGAGAAGATTACGGCTGAAGAAGTTGGTGAAATGAAATTAAAGGACTCTTTTATTGTTGAAAAGGTATTATATGTTCCTAGTTTATTGTATGATAGTTGGTTAGCAAAGAGTGGGCTTATTATGATATTTGTGGGCATTATTTGTAAGAATTTTCAATGTTTGTGAAATCTATGGCAACCCTTATTACCTCTTGCATAAATTTTAATGGGATTTGTAAATTGAATGGTTGTAGTCGAGTTAGATCTTCGCCAGGTGTGCATTCTTCGATGTTCTTGCGTGATAGGCAAGAAATACAGAGTGCTAATGTTGCTGCTTATGTTCAGCCAGTGGAGTTCTGGCATAGGTGTTTGGGGCATCTTGGAGCTAAGGGGATGATGACTGCTTTGAGGAATGGACTTGCATCTAGTGTAATGTTTCAGGTTTGTAATCCTAACCTCGAGTGTGAGACCTGTCTACTTGGGAAGCAAGTCACATTGCCGTTCCCCGTGGGCGAGGCTACACGTGCTGTTAAACCCTTAGAGATACACTCCGATGTTGCTGGTCCCAAGCAACAGTGCAGCTTTGGTGGGGCGAAGTGTCTCGTGACGTTCACGGGTGACTACACAAGAAAATCATATGGATGTATTATGAAGAGGAAGTCAGAGGTAATTGATTATTTTATTTATTTTATAAATCATGTTGAGATACAGTTGGGTTTGTCAGTTAAAGTGGTGCGTTCTGATATTGGGTCTGAGTATTTTGATTGTGTGTCTAAATGTTTGAATAGAACACTCATGGATAAAGTTAGATGCTTAATGCTGGGAGCTGGTCTCTGCACGCGCCTTTTGGGGAAATTAGGTCGCCCGCGGCCGCTTTAGCACGCGCCTTTTGGGGAAATTTGGTCGCCCACGGTCGCTTTAGCAGGACATACTCCTGAAGGTTTGTGAACTGGGTCGAAGCTGGACCTTAGTCGCCTTCATGTTTTTGGGTGCATTGCATATCTTGTAGGCTATGAGACTACTAAAGGCTTTAAACTCTTGGGACCCTTAGAATTCATTAAATAGTTGTTTTATGGAACGTTGCCTTTTTAGAGATTAGATTTGTAAGGATTTCACAAATAGTTTAATGAATTTTTAAATGATGATGAATTTTTATTTTATGACATGACATCTATTGATGATAATTTAGTGTTAACAATTTTTCTAGTCATGAATAATAGTGTACTGATAAGAATCTGTGGTTTTTTCAGATAGCTGGGAGGCATGCTCGGCCGATGAGGACGTTCATGGCGACAGCGAGGCTGGGTCGGCTGACTCGTTCCATGAGCTTGTAGAGTTCTCAGGGGAACCGTCGCCTGCAGGGGAAGTTCGCTCTGCACCCCAGACGCGCGCCGTGCACCCATCGAGGCCTGCTCGTCCTACTAGGGGTAAACAGTCCCCTCAAGGTACAATGTTTTTGAGACTGTTTTTTCTATGGTTGCGCGAGACTTACCGCATCGTCGTCGTGTCGTAGAACCGCTGTCCTACAAAGAGGCGGGTTCTAGCCCAAACAAGGCAGATTGGATTGCTGCTATGGAGAGTTGAGTATGAATCACTGCAATCCAATCAGGTGTGTTCGATGGTGGATAGGCCACCTGATGTCAATGTTGTTTTGGTGAACTAAATGGGTTTTTAAATTATGACATGATGCTTCTGGTAACTTTTATTATTTTAAAGCGCGCATAGTTGCCATGGGTTTTACGCAGGTTCATTGTGTGATATGATGAGGAGACATTTTCACATGCTGTGAGAATTTTCTTGCTAATTTTGTTTGCTTTGGCTTGTTAGCTTGGTTTTATAAATAAATCATATTGATGTTGTAACAGCCTTTCTTAATATTAAGCTTAAACAAACTAGTAAGCTCTGGAATGATAGAGTTAATGAGCTTTCGTGTGAAAATGGCTTCTTCAAGTGTAAAATAAATAAATATGAACCATGTGAGTACACTAATTGAATTTAATAGAAATAGTTTGACTGTTATATTATGCTATTTTACAATTTTTAATAGTGCTAAAGAGCGGTTTATTATATATGAGTGAAAGAAAATATTATTGTAATAATTCCGGGCATTTGAAAAATGTAATGCTGTAAGTGGCACTGATTTTGTAAAGCTAAATTTGAGTATAGCAGAACAATTCTTAAAAGGTTTGGTATATAAGACTGCAGGCCTTTGTAAACACCCATGCAAGTAATTAAATATGAGACTGATTCTGACAGTTTGTGTAATGTTAAAGAAGTATCTACATTGTGAGCTCATGGGGTGTTTAATGTATTTATCAGTTTGTACTAGGCTGGACATTTTGTTCTTTTGCAGTCAGCTCTGTCAATAAAAAGAAAGTATATTTATTAGGAGGCATTGGCAGGCAGCGAAACGCATTTTGAGGTACATAGCAGGTATTTTAGACTATGCCTTGCATTTTGGAAAAATTAGTAAATTATTTGTATTATTTTATGCGGACGCTGATTGAGCCAATGATCCCTTAGACAGGCGCTTTTGCACGGGCTTTGTTGTTGTGTTGGGTGGTAACACGATAAACTGTATACACGTGGATAGCGCTGTGTAGCCCTCATACAGATTGTTTGTGTATAAATTGTATGTTATGTGTAAGGATATCTGTTTTATCAAAAGCTTTATATTTGAAGTTTTTTGTATGAAATTGAATACTGTTTGCAATGATAATCGGAGTGCACATAAGCTAGTAGAAATGAGGGAATACAGCCGTAAACATACCAAGCATGTAGATGTTTGTTAGGTATTACTTTGTTAAGGACTTGGTATGTAGAGAAAATATATTGTTGTTGCCCACCGACTAAATGATCGCTGATGTGCTAGCCAAATCTTTGAGCGTAAGTAAGCACTCTACATTCATACATAGCAAGAATGTTAGTAAATGAAGACTTAGTGTATCGAGTCATTTTGTATTTTATACTTTTGAGTTTCTTTGTATGCTATGTATGTGTGATATCAATGACCTAATGGTGTCATGATAGCATGCTATTTGCATATGTGTAAAGTGGCATGCTGTCATGCTATAATACTGAGAATAGTCTCTGTACAGGTAAACATTTTGTAAATGTTATGTCTAATGTAATTGAAGTTATATTAGAATCACGCCATGTTGTAGAGATGGTATCTCGAACAGTATTTTCATTGAGTTTGTATGTGCTGTAAATTGTAGAGTCTATTGTGCATATTATAAGGTGTGAGGGGAAGTATTAAGAAATCGATTTGTGTGAGTTCACCCCTTATAATATTTATTTATAATGGTAACACTATGTGATTAGTTCTGCATGTTGGCCACTGTGTGGCGCCACCCTCTTCCACTTCTTCCGTCTGTCAGCCCCTATGGCCGCTCTTGTGCTACCTACTGTAAGTTATAATATTATCGTTTTCCATCGACGTATAATTGAATAACATTGTGTTCGTTTTGGTGTATTAATATACTGAAGTATATTTTACCGCCAGACCCTGTTTTATTTTCACATCCACCGACAACCTCGCTTCCATTGCCCAGGCTCAAACTTAGAAAACATCGTAATTTTACTATTGTACAAGCAAGCGCCAGTTTTCTAATTGTTGATGCAGGGGACTTTAAATGCAGAAATTATAATCATTTGAGCATGTTATTACCTTTGTACTTGTTAATTTCTCTAAATTTGTTAAGATCCCTTCTGATCTCGTCTCTGGAATGTATGGTCTCCATTTTGGGTGCACTCCTCGATCGTATGTAACTCTTGTTGAGGTCGGCTCTGCGTCTTAACTCTCTTTGGCGATCGGCAAAATCTGTCATGCAGTCGTCCGCAGCTCGTCCGTAGGATTTCCCATACCTGAAATTTGTACAAAATTACTGGCGTGAATTTTTTACAACGAATTGTTTTATTATTATTTTTTAGATTTGACTAAAAGTGTTTCACTAGTTTTACATAATTTATTAGATACAAATAGGCTAGCTAGGTATTTCTTTTTGTTGTTGATATTTTTTGGGCATTTCACCATTTTTACATTTTTGTTAAAAAGGGTGATCTAATAATTTCGATGTTATGAAAAAAAAAAAGAGAAAACCTGCAAAGTTTAAAGATTGTGTTTGATAAGTGGGCCAGCATAGACGATTAAGGCCTATTCATTCTGAATCAGGGCAGGCTCAAGTCCAGCAGTGGGGATATAGACACCTAAAACTCATCCCAGGCACGTATCCGGTGTAGCCGGTCATGTAGGCCGGCTGTCGGTGGTTCAGTCCGTCGTACACGTCGTACTGGGGTCGATCCCGGCGCGGCATGTTGCCAAGCTCGTAGTGGTCTCCCGGACGGTACTCCAGCGGTTTACTGTAATTACACCTTACAGGGAATTGTCAATGTTTCGGTGAGGATCTTGTTTGTTAGATGCTCTCAAAGGGGTCATAAGCAGATTGTTATTAACTTGAGTTATTCATACAAATATTGAAATTTAAGTCTGTTTTATGAAAACTCCTTGAGCAACACAGGACCTTCTGTCTTCTTCGGAGGGGTTATCATCGCTTGAAGTTATATACGAGCCGTGTTAATGTGAGGATCTTATTCACATAGATGTGTCACTTTTTAGGCATCGTTTATTGTATCTTTATTATATGAAGGAACTGTCACACGGAAGGTAGATCATGTGTCACGAAAGGAAATGCTTGTTGTCGTACTCCTCTGATATACTCTTAGCTGTTATGTGTTCACCGACATAGATTACGTTTACATTTAAATTCCCACGCTTATGCCGTTAAGAGGTTTATTGTGTCAGGTGAAACTTGTATAAGTAGGTCTTGTTTATTTCTTGTACAGTTTACATTTTTATTTTATACTGACTCGAGTCTTTATTTGTGTATTTTTTTAAGAGTCGTATGATTAATAAGGCACGCACGCACGCAATTGCTTTATGCAGCAACCGCAGCGTTATAGACATACTGTTTTTTATTTACTTACATTACTACTGCGTGTATTATATATGGTATGGGTTACCTACATTTTAGAATAGATTTTCCGTCGTAGGTGTTACCATAATCCCCATGGCAGATGGATGTACTTAAATAAAATACTTACTTGAACAATCCTTTGGAGCGTATTTCTCTCAATATTTGTCTCGTGTTGTCTCCGTAGCATTTGCCGTAACGGAATTTTAGTAAAGGACAGTGCCCAGTGTACCTGTAACAAAATTATATCAGTTAGGTATATATGTATTATATGTAGATACTTTTAAAAACTTTGTCATCTTTGTGTGTCGATGAGAAATCATATCTTTGAGGCCCTGATTCGAGAAAATTATAAATGAATAGAAGAAAACATTGTAAAAAATATTTCATCGTGGCATAAGTTGCCCATAATATTCCTAAACAGCCTAAACTGCAGCAGCAAAGTATGTTTTTGGGGGTGAAAGCATGAGGAATATGTGTAAGAGGGAGTCATGTTAATGTAGGTATGTATAATATAGGATTGCACTCGCTAATTATCACGACAATTATCATTGATAATTAACAAAAATTGTGTGTATTTAAACACAAGTAACACTTTATGATAAGGAAATAATCACACAGACTTCCAATACAAATATATTTTTTAATGTGTTTTATAATAAATTAAAATTAAACAATACAAAATACTTTTATTTAAAAGCATAAATTATTTACCAATCATCCTTAAAATAATTATCTTGATAATTTGCAAGTGTAAATATGAGAATATATTATATAAGTTTTATGCTACACGTGTTTTTCCTTTTTACTAGTTTTTTTTCCTTTTAACTTATTATAAAATTTATTGTTATTATTAATCAACGAGTAGAATTATTGCTTCAGTGATAAAATTTAATAAAACGTCCTTAAAAAAACTACGGTAGTCACACGGGTAAAAATCTCTAGGGTTAACTTTGATCAATAGGTAGGTACCTATATAAATTTCGTGCTCAAAGATCACCAATTGTAAAAAAAAACTCCAAGGTTTTAAACATTTTTATTTTACAGACCTTCATTATCTCACATTTCTCACGCAGTACATTGGTGATATTTATATGTTTATTATTTATCTATTATTTAGAAGACCATACAATACATACATCAATACTAGTAACATACGAGTACCTACTAACTCTAATCAAACTACGAAAAAGAAATTGTCTAGGAATTTGTATCTGGGGGCACGGTAGTAATTTGTGTCTGGGGGCCGCCAAGTCGAGCAAAAAAGCGGCACGGCCGTACCATACTTTTCTCGAAGCAGTTCGGGCCATTTTCGACCCCCCTATAACTTCGTTGTGGATAAAACTAGAAGCCTGAATTTTCAGTAACCAAGCAGGCATTGTATAAATAGGGTACATTTCAAATTTCAATCAATTGGAACCAGTAGTTTATGAATTATAACTTGTCAAAGTTTCTTAATTTTGTCACTCACTCACTGACTGACTCACTGACTCACTGACCGATCATCAAAACTCTAAGGCACTTCTAGCAGACATAGAAGCTTCAAATTTAGAATGGAATTAGTGTTTAGTATATAAATCAAGGAAAAATTAAAATATTTTGCAGTTTCGGCCTATTTTTTTATATACGTCATCTGCTAGATAACTTTGTAATCCCATATAAATCTAGGGGCAAACATAGAATTACAAAGTTACGTTTGCGGTTATCGAATCAGGTTGTATCAGAGATGGGCACTATTCGAATAATTTTTACATAAAATAAAATAAAACAAATTAAATTAAAATAAAATAAAGTCTAGGTATATGTCTAGGTCCAAGTCTAGGTTTAAGTCTAGGTCTAGGTCTAAGTCTAGGTCTAAGTCTAATTCTAGGTCTAGGTCTAAGTCTAGGTCTAGGTCTAAGTCAAAGTCAAAATAATAAAGTATAAAACAGCTATTTATTTTATAAATCAATTATTCGATAAAATTATTCGTGAATATTTTATTCTTGGAGTATTTCGGCGAATAAATTATTCCCGAATGAATTATCCGCGAATAATTTGAAGACGAATAATCATTTGATAAATTTATTCGTCATTCGCGAATGATTTTGTTTCATTCCATTCGTTATTCGTCATTCGAATAAATTTTGCCCATTTCTGACCTTTATTAAAATGGAATAATAGGTGTAGATGAGACAGGGAGTGGGCTATGAGAAAAATTGTAGATGAAGCTCAAGAATTAGTACCCGAAAAGAAAAAGAGGAGATTAACTACAAAAAGAAATGAGATGCCATCAAAAACACAACTTGTAAAAAATAAAAAAACCAAGTCTCGCAATTCAGTTCTTCTACCGTAAAAAGTTGTGAGATCCATGTAATACCAAGTCGGTTAATTTATTCAGTCCCTACTTAAGGGTCCTTCTGTCTTAAGTTATTACGTAATTAGCTAACCTAACAACATCAGTAACATCAGTAATATTAAAAATCTTATGTTTTAAATAAATAGATTGACTTAGCAATCGCATTAAACAGTCTAATTTAATACAATATGTATTACTTGTGAGATACATTGTGTTTTCATGCGATGGCTAAGCCAATCAATTTATTTAAAACATAAAAGATTTTTAATATTAATATATTACCTACTGATGTTGTTAGGTTAGCTAATTACGTAATAACTTAAGACAGAAGGACCCTTAAGTAGGGACTGAATAAATTAACCGACTTAGTATTACATGGATCTCACAACTTTTTACGGTAGAAGAACTGAATTGCGAGACTTGGTTTTTTTACAAGTTGTGTTTTTGATGGCATTTTTTTTCCATAAAGTTATCAAATCTTTCCCGGACTACAAGTAAACAAACAAACGATTTTAACAATTTAACAAACGATTAAAACAAATTACATTACTGTAAATTGAAATATTGATTTCGTACCTAATTAAACTTGAAAAACCTTTGAAAATTAACTTTTAATTTAGCCTACAAAAATCTCCATAAACGTAATTTTGTAGAGCGTACAAAATATCGGTACATGATCTAAATAACGTTGGCCGTGATGATAATGCCGAATAATTTTCAACATAAAGCTACTTTGAAAGTAATTTTATTTTAAACGAAACAATAAATTTTAATGGACGCTAAAACATATTTCGAAGTCGAACCGAGTCAGACCTTAAAGACTCAAAAATCCAGGTTACTACTAGTATATCACACACACACACTCATTATTTTAAAATAATATTAAGTCCATATATTAATTAAAATAACTATATTTAATTAAATGGCTCGATCACAAGTATTCTACAGTTTTTTTTAAATAGACTAAATATGACAAGTACAAAAATATTCCTATTTATTTACTTAAAAAAGTGACAACAAATACTCTTAAATTAAGACATCTAAAATTTACAAAGGAAAATAAATTTTAAATCCATATGAAAATAAAATCTACTTGACTTCTTCCAAGCATAATATACTTAGTAAAGAGAAAGATCCTGTTCCTTATTCCGTAAATACAAGAAAAGTGCAAATAAATAAATATTCACTTTATCTGCTTAAGATTGTACAACTGGCCCTAAAGTTCATAAATTTTGTCTAAAGATTTCAATCCGATTTTAATGATCATTCATTACTCGTAGCTTGTTGGGTTTATTTTCAATCTTCAGAAGCACTAAATCATTGTTGCTATTTATAACTCGTCCACCTTTGAGCAGATTTGAAAGTTCTTGATCCTAAATATCTGATTTAATCACACGCGACTTTGAACAGTATCCTTTCGCCGCAAGGTTTTATTTCTTTTGTTTAGTTTATATTCCAACCACAAATTACGATTTGATTTTAGTTTTAAAAAGAAAATGTTGAGCAAAAGTATTTGTAAAATCGCTAAAATCCCACCAATAGCAAGTTTAGCTCCATTCAATTGTTTTGTAGGTATGAAACATAATCTTGAAATAGCCATCATTGCCCCGCTCATCACAAATGTCATTGTAGCAACTTTTATCTTCTGCCATTTGTTATTCTGTACCGATCTTCTAATTGATGGACTCCTTAGCAATGAATAGATCACTCTCAAATAAAGTATGAAGCTTGAAATCAATATCAAAGTGTCCACTACATACACTGCCATTTCTAGATTTGATTTTATCAGATAACTACTGTCATCTTCATCGAAATCTGTAGCAATCGTCGTTAAATTTCTAGTCGTTTCTTGTATAGAATTGTTTACAAAAACAGTTTCTGCAATTGGTATCATTGCCATAACAGACGATAAGGTCCAGAGTATTATTGAATACTTTAATTTTTGATTCTGTATGTCCGTTGTAAAAATTTTGATCACATCCATATAAAATGTTATGCTCAGCACCAAATACCATAGTGGGATTGCATGTAGTAACAACTCCAAAACTCCTCCCATTATTATTTTCATCACAGGGCTTAGTAACTCATTGATCAGAGAAATCGCAGAGTTTAGAGAGTAAATAAGAAATAAATTGAGGAACACGTAATTTTTCATTGTACGCCATTTCTCTATTAATATCCATGAAATAATGGAGTAAATTGTATTATAAATTGAAAGGCATATGCCGACAAACCACATTGCCATTAAAAGATACAACACCGTTAAAATTAATATTTGATTGTCTTTTTCAAAATGCATTGTATAATTTATAATATTGTTTATTACTTTTTGGAGTCAACTGGTAAATGTTACAACTTAAAAGTGCCTAGTTGGATTGAAATCAGAACAACTAATAAATTATTTTAAAATATTACGGTATCGGCAGTAACCGTTTATTACATTATACTTACAGTATGGCGCTTATTAATTAGCATGATTAATCTAATCAAAGGTATAAAATAATAATAAAAATTTACATATTTATTAAATCACTAACATAAATTATTTTTGCTGGAAAAATGCATTAATCCTACTGCTGTTGCTTATCGTGTGGGTTTCGTTTCGAGGTTAACCTCGCTGGTGTCAGAACTATTGACCCGTCAACATTGATTTACTAATTTTATTGTTACATACACTCGAGAGAAAAGAATCCGGGTCACTTAGAAAAACCCATAAATCTCGGAAACTAAGAATGCTAGCTTAATGAAGTAAATTGTGTTTAGAAGACAATTGAATACTCCTTAAATGAAAGTAATAAAATTTATTACATTTTATTTATTAAAAACGAATCAAAGTAAAAAATCTGCTGATATCGCCTTTAAACAAAAATAGTAAAAATGACATTTTTGTACAAACGTGGGATTTTATTGAATTTTAATACTTTGTATTGCTCCTCGATCCCTTTCTGCGTCTCCTTTTCTGCGTTTACGCGGTTTGGCATGCTGTACACCAAGTCCTTATACGATTTTGGGAAATATTCTCCCATTCCTGTGTGATAACAATCTTGAGCTCACGAAGCGTGATTGGCGGAAGGTTTCGTTGTTTTACGCATCTCCCCAGCTCGTCGCAAGAATGTTCGATCGGATTGATATCCGGGCTGTGCTTCATACGAGCAATGTTCATCTCTTGTAGGTAGTCATTCATAATCAAACCTGTATGAGGTCGGGCATTGTTATAAATAAAAATAGCATCTTCACCCAAATTTACCATAAATGGCCCAACGTGTTCATTAAGAATTTCTTTCACAATATAAATTACGCTAGTTAAAGAGCCGTTTTCTATGAACACTAGTTCTGTGCGACTCTCAGATGAAATTCCGGCCCACGCATGTACAGACCTACCACCGTAGGCTACTTTTTCTTCTATGCATGCTTGCTTGAATCTTTTCCCTGGTCTTTTATACAGGGCGTCCCACGGCTATGCCACATGGAGGTAAAGTGTACCTTAAATATTGTAGATAGAACATTTACTGAAAGGAAACATTATTTTATTTCTAAAAACTATTAAAACTGCATTCATACATTTTTTAATAATTACATGGTTGAACCGGGAATCGAACCCGCTATACGAGAAAAAATATATCCTATAGTTTTATCATACCTATCGAAAGGCTTCGTCATAAGGGTTATTTTTTGCTAAATAACATAGTGTCAGAAATAAAAGGAAGACTATGTATTTTAACATTTTTAACACAAAATTTATCAATTTTATCAAATGCGCAAAATGACCCCCACGCTGTTGAATACTTACAAATCACACTCTTTATTTCACTCCTTGTAGATTTTTTTAACTTGTTATGGTGGATATTTAGAATAATACGTCTAAGGTCTGTCTGTAGCTCGTGGACACTCGTACGGTTCTTGTGAACTAAATTTTTTAACATAATTCCATAAAAAAAATCCTAACGGGGCACAAAGGTCTCCGCCATACGACAATAATAAAAAAATGCGTG
The DNA here is from genome assembly GCA_948473455.1 of Teleiodes luculella. Classification (NCBI taxonomy): domain Eukaryota; kingdom Metazoa; phylum Arthropoda; class Insecta; order Lepidoptera; family Gelechiidae; genus Teleiodes; species Teleiodes luculella. The sequence goes on from OX419593.1 coordinate 12,215,363, forward strand.
ATTTTATTTTTTCATTTTCATGTTATTATATGACAGACAAGACTCAAAACTACCCAGATTCATGAATATGAGGTAAGAAAAAAATTGCTTCCGTATTAAATTGCAGTTAGAAGTCAGCGTATTTTGTATGTAGCCATATTATCAGTAATTAATTAATACGCACCGTTCACGTTTTTGACTTGTTGTTACAAATTGGTTATTTGTATCAAGTTTTTCTTTAATAGATATTGAGAAACAGGGTATGTACTATGTGAACAACACAAATTTTGAAGATTAAAACCGTTATTGTATTTGAAATGTGACTGCTACGCCGTACCATATTTTAGTTATATTTTTTATTTTATTATATTTTCATTGAGACTTTTAACTAATTGGCCGCTACTGGCCGCGCCTAAATTGATGTTTAATGTGAAGATTGAAGCTTCTTCTTCTAGATAATATTAATGGTTACAACTACTTTTACCTACTTTTTGAGCTATTCAAGTGCTACGTACTTAGCCTAGTGGTCGTAGCAGTCTGCTACGCGCTCTTATATTGTGATTTCTTCTTACTCTTTGTTTTCTCATGTGTAAAATTAATTTTCGGTATTTATTTTTAGATAATAACTATAACTACCCTGTCAAATCAAATCACCGTGTTGGATATTTGGTACAATTATTTTGGAAAAGGTCTGAAATCCACAAAAGTAATAAGCCTGGTTTTTTATGAAATTAAAAACAGCTTGAAAGAACTAGTTAACAATTTTAAAAGTTTGAGTCTGGAACCTCTCTATGCCCGTGTAAAGAGAATCTGTATAACAGACATCAATTTATAAAACAAAAGCTTTTAAATTGTAATTCTGAATAGATTCTAGAGAATAGATAACGCTAATTTTCGCCAGTTTTCTTTAGAAACCGCTAAGTTACTCGTTGAAGTGTATCTGTGGTATTACCTTCCAGCTTCCGTTCATAAGATCTTATAGCATGGAGGTGATATAGGTAATTAATACAACATCACCATAGGAGAATTGTCCAAGGAAGCAGGAGAAGCACGGATACGGGTATAAGTCATTTTGTCTTCACCAGACACGCAAAATATCTCGTATGATAATAAACCAAGACCTATTAAATAGGGTTTTGTTGAGTTCTGAAAGTTACACACTAAAAGAAAAGAATTTTATCGAAAGCTGAAAAATACTTGATAATTTGTTAAAATTAAAATTTAATTTACCATGTTTTTATCATGCCATTATAAAAGTAATACATAATTTTAGTTATTTATACACAAATATATTATTTCTAATAAAAGAAAAGCATTTTATTGCTTAATAAACCATAAAATAAATTGATTTCGAATATTGACGCACCCTTGTATGGCGCGGGAACCACCGTGCGGGGGGGCTAGATCTGGCGATCTAGGCCGGCCACCTCAAATGTTAAAATTCATAGTCTTCCTTTTATTTCTGATACCATGTTATTTAGCAAAAAATAATTCTTATGATAAAGCCTTTCGATTGGTATGATAAAACTACAGGGTGTTTTTTTTTTCTCGTGTAGCGGGTTCGATTCCCGGTTCAACCATGTAATTATTAAAGAATGTATGAATGCAGTTTTAATAGTTTTTTAGAAATAAAATAATGTCTTCTTTCAGTAAAATGTTCTAACTACAATATTTAAGGTACTTTCCCTCCATGTGGCATAGCCGTGGGACGCCCTGTATACTATGTGTCTTCCATCGTGCTTGTAGAGCATAAATTTTGATTCGTCGTAGAACATAACTTTCGACCAATCTTCAGTAGTCCAATTTAAATAGTTCTGGGTATATCTTAGTCTTGAAATACGATGACCACGCTTCGGTTTAGGGCCATTTGCAGGTCTAAGTGGCTTCAGGTTAGCTTTAGAAAGTCGTCATCTTACTGTCCATGCGCTTGGGTTACTTCCTCTGAGGCGTTGAAACTGATTTGTAAGTTCATTTCCTGTGAGAAAGCGATTACGAAGCATGGTGTTCATGGGCGTACCCAGCTTCTGGCCTAGGGGGGGCAAATCAAATTTTTAGGCCGGATCATGATCTAAGAAAACAAGGTCTTGCAGTCGAATGCGTGTTAATAGACATGGATGAACAGCGCACGATGACGTAGGCTTGTGTCAGTCACGTGGACCAAATGCAAGACCTTGTTTTCGGATCGTCCGCGGCTGTTTTTTGTCATACACACTACGCAAACACACTTACATGAAACATTAGGTATGTAACGAGGTGCCTTGCATTCCACCTCGTTGCCACCTCATTCTCATCGCATTTACCATTTCTTTTTCGTCTAAATTCGAATATTCTATTTTGGAATTCATTTGTCATTCATATGTCATTTTATCCATTTTATCTTTTCCTCCGAGCCTCAGCTAGATATAGAGCAGGCTCCCACTGGCACCTCGTTTAAAAAAATTGCGTACCGCCAACTGATTTTTCATATGTGTTCTAGGGACCTTAAGCTATATAAAAATACTTGTTGCCACGAGCGAGCGTGGTGGTTTCAATTTTAGCCGAGCCTCCTCAAACCCAATAAAAAAAGAAAAAAATTAACCGTGTGGGGTATCAAATGAAAGGGCATCATGAGTAGATTACAAATATACAACATGTTGCTTATTCCGCCCTCCCTAGTTATTTAAAAAATAATTTTTCGAAAGTAGCGTTTCGAACGTACTTTGCATAGCTGTAGATTCAAAACTTCTGAATTAATATTCAATAATGATTTTTCTTATCAATAATCAGTTGGCGCATGCATGGCGGTACGCAAATTTTTTAAACGAATCTCCTTTGAGAGTCCGCTCTAATAGGCCATTTCCCAAAGTTTAATTTATAATTTTATAAACTCTGTACTTACTTATGTGTTAACCCTAACCTACTCCAAATAAATCAGTGAAAGACTGTGTTTAGTGAAAACGAAGTTTTATTCCTAATGCCGCGCAAGCAGACTTCCTCGACCTCCAACTACCAAGCTCCTCTCCTTTTTCATTGTCTGTCCTCGCTGGCTCGCCTGAACTCGTGGTGAGCCGCGAGTGTTACAGGTATAGTAGTTAAGTGTGGTGTGTAGGGCAAACAGCCGCAAATGATCCTGCGTTCTAGGTAATTAAATAAATAAAAGTAAATTTGACTATGCATGCATTTTTATTTTATTTAAATCGCTTCTACTAAGTAATTTTCGAAGATCTTCTGCAAAACGGTTTATAATGTCTTCTGTGAAAGAATCGATATTGTTTACAAGTTTTCGTCCGCCATCGTCGTGCGCGGTTTTTGGCAATTGCACCGTGCATTTTGCCAGTGTTTACTACGCGGTTTATTTAAAAGTTAGAGCATAAGGCCCAGTTTACACTTTGATTAAAAATTAGGCGAGTTCATACATGTTCTGCGGGATTCCAGGGGGGGGCAGTTGCCCCCTCCTGCCCCCCCCCTGCCCCCCCCTCGGTACGCCCATGATGGTGTTCACCAAGTATCGAAGGTCTCGTGCTGTGGTACACCCAGTTCTGCCTGTACCTGGTCTACGTAGGTTAGAACCAGTTTCCTCGTAACGTAGGAGAACTCTTTGTACTGTTGACAGCGACTCACCGAGAGTCCTAGCTGTATCGCGCTGACTCCGGCCGGTTTCCAGCATTGTTAGGATTCTGGTGCATTCTTCAGGTGTAAGCGACATGATTACAGGTTGACTAATAAATATTTAACACTATCAATATAGTTTTAATACCAACTTAAATTACAAAATAGAAACAAAAGTAAAAACAAATGTAGTAATTTCATAGCTCCATCTTCGAAAGTCTCCCTTTTTCAAAATTGATATTTTTATGACTACCAAAATTTAAGGAGCATTTAATTAATACCCTAATTTAAGGAGTATTTAATTGTCTACTAAACACAATTTATTTCATTAAGCTAGCATTCTTAGTTTCCGAGATTTATAGGTTTTTCTAAGTGACCCGGATTCTTTGCTCTCGAGTGTATATTTAATGATATGCTTCGATCACAAGTATTATACAGTTTTTTTTTAAATAGACAAAATCTGATAAGTACAAAAATATTCCTATTTATTTACTTAAAAAAGTGACAACAAATAGTTACTCCAAAATTAAGACAACTAAAATTTACAAAAGAAAATAAATTTAAATGCATATGAAAAAAAAGGACTTGACTTCTTCCAAGCATAACATACTTAGTAAAGAGAAAGATCCTGTTTCTTATTCTGTGAATACAAGAAAAGTGCAAATAAATAAATATTCACTTGATCTGCTCAAGATTGTACAACTGGGCATAAAGTTCATAAATTTTGCCTGAAATCTATTTTAATGATCATTTATTAGCTTGTTTGGTTTATTTTCAATCTTCAAAAGCACTAAATCATTGTCCACCTTTTAGTAGATTTGTAAGTTCTTGATCCTAAATATCTGATTTGATCACACGCGACTTTGAACAGTATCCTTTCGCCGCAAGGTTTTATTTCTTTTGTTTAGTTTATATTCCAACCACAAATTACGATTTGATTTTAGTTTTAAGAAGAAAATGTTGAGCAAAAGTATTTGTAAACTCGCTAAAATCCCACCAATAGCCAGTTGCGCTCCATTTACTTCTTTAAATGTTTTTGTAGATATGAAACATAATCTTGAAATAGCCATCATTGCCCCGCTCATCACAAATGTCATTGTAGCAACTTTTATCTTCTGCCATTTGTTATTCTGTACCGATCTTCTAATTGATGGACTCCTTAGCAATGAATAGATCACTCTCAAATAAAGTATGAAGCTTGAAATCAATACCAAAGTGTCCACTACATACACTGCCATTTCTAGATTTGATTTTATCAGGTAACTACTGTCATCTTCATCGAAATCTGTAGCAGACGTCGTTAAATTTCTAGTCGTTCCTTGTATAGTATTTTTTACAAAAACAGATTTTGCGATTGGTATCATTGCCATAACAGACGATAAGGTCCAGAGTATTATTGAATACTTCAATTTTTGATTCTGTATGTCCGTTGTAAAAATTTTGATCACATCCATATAAAATGTTATGCTCAGCACCAAATACCATAGTGTAATTGCATGTAATAACAACTGCAAAACTCCTCCCATTATTATTTTCATCACAGGGCGTGACAGGGCTTAGTAACTCATTGATCAGACAAATCGTAAAGTATAGAGAGTAAATAAGAAATAAATTGAGGAACACGTAATTTTTCATTGTACGCCATTTCTCTATTAATATCCATGAAATAATGGAGTAAATTGTATTATAAATTGAAAGGCATATGCCGACACACAATATTGCCATTAAAAGATACAACACCGTTAAAATTAATGTTTCATTGTCTTTTTCAAAATCCATTGTATAATTTATAATATTGTTTATTAGGTACTTTTTGGAGTCAACTGGTAAATGTTCCAACTTAAAAGTGCCTAGTTGGATTAAAATCAAAACAACTAATAAATTATTTTAAAATATTACCTACAGTATCGGCAGTAACCGTTTATTATTACATTATATAAATATAAGTCGGGTTTTCCTTCCTGACGCTATAACTCCAGAACGCACGAACCGATTTCCACGGTTTTGCATTCGTTGGAAAGGTCTCGGGCTCCGTGAGGTTTATAGCAAAGAAAATGCCTTATTCCCACGGGAAAAACTGTTAACGCGGGCGGAGCCGCGGCGGAAAGCTAGTTACATTATACTTATATATCAGTATGGCGCTTATTAATTAGCATGATTAATCTCACATTAATCTAATCAAAAGTATAAAATAATAATAAAAATATACCGTGAAATATGCCAACATTGCCTACAAGGGTAACTTTGTCCGAAAACAAATTCGTAAGCATTTTTTTCATTTGTAAGTTGGCGTCAGCCCAGCATCACCGTGATCGAATTTCGCGAATTCAACTATACAGGCATTTAGTCAATAGTAAAGTAGATTTTGTCATATTTTGTCAGACTTTGTCAAGCAGTCGTTCAAAAGTTATAAGGGCGAGTTACTGTCTACGCTGGGATGACGTCAATCCAGCATCACCATTCTTAATACTCCAAAACTACAGCACCTAGCTCTAATTGGATTGGACGAGGGTTTTGTCGCTACTTTGTCAGGCTTACATACAAAAATTTAGACTTCGTCGTTACACCGTTTAAAAGTTATACGGTTATGTTACTGTCTCCGCTGGGTTGACGTCAACCCAGCATCACCATTTCTTATATCTCTGGAACTACAGCACCTAGATTGAATCTGATTGCACGAGGAGTTTGTCGCTACTTTGTCAGGCACAAATGCAAAAATCTAGACTTTGTCCTTTAGCCATTTTGAAGATATCAAAGGTTATTTAATTCCTACTGGTACAGTCATGTACAAAATAAATCGTTTACATCAAAATATTTTTAAGGCAAATGTGATTTAATTATTTACATTCGGTGCCATTTACTAATTGCAAGATTGGCTGTGAATATTTGAATACCTACCTGAATTAAATAAGTACCTAGTTATAATAATTTCGATTTTTAACTTTTAATATCCTAGTCAAGAGAAAGGCAAAAGTGGTGGCATATACAGCCATGTCTGATCTGATCCTTATTATTATTTTACCTTTTTTCTTCAATAAAGACCGAAGACTCAACATAAATTATTTAGCAACGATTTCAGCAGAATGTTTCATAATTTTAGCTAATTTACTAATTTAATATAAAATTATAGTAAGTATTATGTGTGTTTTGTTGCCCATAATAACCAAAAGGTATCTATAATTTTTCGTGGTTTTATATTTTTAAATTTAGTACGTGTATATTTAATCTTGCATTGTACTATATATGCTGTTTTTGTGTTGCAAAATTGACGTATCAAGCTTTACCGTACTTGCGGGGGAGCAGAAGACTCAAACCCCAAAGTAGTTTGTTATACCTACCCCTTTACATGCTTTTTAGTTATCTTCATAACTTTGGACAGTCGATGGCACCAGTATAAATATCCAGGTTTACATTCTTCCCGAAAAAGCCCTCTTTACGGTAAGTATTGTGTATAACATACTATGCGTGCCAAATAAAAATAGGACTGGCGCCATCTTGAATTGACAGTCCGTCCTTTTCTTATTTGCCAAATAGAAAGAAAAGGATGGACTGTCAATTCAAGATGGCGCCAGTCCTATTCTTATTTGGCACGCATAGTAGTATAGTAGGTAGGTACCTACTCAAAGATAATTCAAACCCACCTTGAGTTTGTTCACGGTAACTCGCGTTACTTCAGAGCCGCCGGAGGTAGTATATTTCATCCAATATCTTACAACCCAAATTGATTAGAAAGAATATTGATGAAATGTTCCTAATACCTACTATATACTACCCGCTAGTAGTAAAGTTGATTAAAGCCTGACCAAAGAAATAAGAAGCCTGCTCTGGGGGCGCCACGTGTATATTTTTACGACTATGGCAACAATTTCCCTTATAAAATTAGTTCCATTGAAATTCTGCAATATGGCGAGGCTTCTTATTTCTTTGGTCGGGCTTTACCTACCTGAAGTTTGTCATTTATACCTACTACTGGAAGTCACCGTATATTCATTCATTCGTTCACTTATACTTCACGGTGAACAGCTTTTGTATATGACTGTACTCCTGGTTTTTCGAATAGTATAAGAGTCAACATCTGACTTCCTTATTTATAAAACAAAGAGATAAATATAAAAATTTACATATTATTTAGATAATAATTAAACACAAAACTTGCAAATAGCTTTTTGGAGTATTATTAGATATTTTGAAAACTTTTGGAGTCTTAACTATGTACTAATTACGAATTATAATTACATATAATTAACTTTGAAGATTAGAATTTGAAGGCTCATTTTCGTAATGAAGTATTAAAAAAACTCGTATTTTACGAAGTTTATTGGTTTACACGTTATTACTCAATCATGTTCAGATTTTACTATAAGCTCTTAGACTATAGTGTAATTTTTTATATCTTCAAAATGGCTAAAGGACAAAGTCTAGATTTTTGCATTTGTGCCTGACAAAGTAGCGACAAACTCCTCGTGCAATCAGATTCAATCTAGGTGCTGTAGTTCCAGAGATATAAGAAATGGTGATGCTGGGTTGACGTCAACCCAGCGGAGACAGTAACACAACCGTATAACTTTTAAACGGTGTAATGACGAAGTCTAAATTTTTGTATGTAAGCCTGACAAAGTAGCGACAAAACCCTCGTCCAATCCAATTAGAGCTAGGTGCTGTAGTTTTGGAGTATTAAGAATGGTGATGCTGGATTGACGTCATCCCAGCGTAGACAGTAACTCGCCCTTATAACTTTTGAACGACTGCTTGACAAAGTCTGACAAAATATGACAAAATCTACTTTACTATTGACTAAATGCCTGTATAGTTGAATTCGCGAAATTCGATCACGGTGATGCTGGGCTGACGCCAACCATTTGTAAAAATATCTTAATATTTTGGCAACATTTATTGACTTTCGTGGAAATAGATTATATTATGTATGACAATCTGTCTATTCTATGGTGTTTTTTGCCAACTATGCTCAGTAACTTGCTGGCACTCGTCGAGTGAGGTGCGTATTTTCGCGGGCAAATTAATGCTGATTTTTTAAAGGCAAATTCTGAGAGATGGCGAAAACACAGTTTAGTTTACTTTATAATGTGTTATAGACAATGCTTTGCTGAATTATATTATGTTGGTCCTATTGCTCAAGGCCTTTTAAAACTGAGGCTATGATGATGGGCAAAGTTATCTAGTAACGTTCCGACCTCAGATTGACAACATTGCCCATCGTCAAAAAAAAAGCGGCCAAGTGCGTGTCGGAATCGCCCATGAAGGGTTCCATAGCAGCCAGTAACATAATATAAAAGTTTTTGTGGTTCGTTGTGACTTTAATCGATGTTTTAATAATAGTGAAAGGTAAATTGCGGTTTACGATTTATGACGTATTAAAAAAAACTACTTACTAGATCTCGTTCAAACCAATTTTCGTTGGAAGTTTTCATGGCAATCATATATGCAATGCACATCATATATTTTTTTTAGTTTTATCATTCTCTTAGAAGTTAGAGGTAGGGGGACACACATTTTTCCACTTTGGAAGCGACTCTCGCGCAAACTATTCAGTTTAGAAAAAAAATATTTAACGCCCATCTTTAACGTTAGATGAATAAAAAAAATTGAATTCGGCTGATAAATTAACAAAACACTAATGGATTCTGTGGCGGCACGAAGTTCGCCGAGTCCGCTTGTATATATGTATATATATATATATTTATTTAAAATTAAACTAGCGCTGAATAACAAAACAGAGCCCAATTCCAAGTAAAGAGGTAATTAGGCAATGAGTCATTACTAAACAATGTTTGCAAACTGGATGAGTCATAAAATAATTTACCTGTAGGTAGGTACGTACATTGTGCGGTTTTGCAGCAACTATAATATCGCTGGTAGAATTTATTTTGAGTTAGTTGACTGTATAATAATAAGAAAATGTGATGTAAAGGTGAACGCACTGAGCACGCAAATGATCAGTAACGTACGCGCCGCACGCTCCGAACGCGCCGCATTTTAGAATTCGTTGTATGCAATAATATGAAACCTCGTATATTTATCCGCACCGTACGCGCCGCATTTCCATTACTGATAAATATACGAGGTTTCATATTATTGCATACAACGAATTCTAAAATGCGGCGCGTTCGGAGCGTGCCGCGCGTACGTTACTGATAAATGTGCGTTCACCTTAAGTGTGTAGGACGACAAAGGGTAAAATAACTCGTTTGCAATTTGATAAATAAATATCACTCCACCAACCTTGACTAACCTTGGGTCGGCAGCTGTTGTCACACGGTGCTTTCACTGCTTCTTCTTGACACGATATACGAATTCTCGTATCAAGGCGCGCGCGCACGGTGTGAGACTTCTATTTTTACGACAAATTTGTCTTATCTTATGGGTAGTTCATGGAGAAGGGTTATTTTTATTTTCTTGTTCAACTCTCTACGAAAAATAGAAAAAAAAGCAACACACAAAACAAATATTTATTAAACAAAATATTACAATTTTATCTAGGTCGTATTCTATTTGGGGCAGTCTTCATAAAGGAAGCAGTATCCAGAAGCGGGATGCAGGACCAATGGGAAGTCACAGTCGCACCTGGACCATCCACAGATTACCCCCAGGGACTCGGCTACTGGCTCCTCACAGGTTCTTTGGGAAGGCGTAGATCGACACTCGCTATCCACACGATACATGTTCTCAGGACACTCTTTCACACCTGGTGGAAACACAGTGTAAACGCAGTGTAAAACCTGAGCAGAAAAATAATACCCTCGCCATATTGCGGAGAATTAATGGAACTAATTTTATAATGGCGTTTGTTCCCAGAAACAAAAAAGTGGCGACCCCAGCGTAGATTATTAATTTTTCTTGTTAGGCTTTAAAAGATTAGACAAAAAAAGCTCTTGATAATATTTCTATTACAATTAAAATTTTTAATGTATTTTGGCCAAGTATGTGATATGCCGTTTCTTGCCTTGATGAGAGTAATTGTATATTATTTTTTTAATTTACATATTATATTCCTTTGAATTTACTGAATTGGCTAACACACACGACACATTTATTTTTGGTGTACTAATGGTTTCTTATAAAATAGGTAATAACTTATTAAGAATATATTATTCTGGCTAACGATATTTCGGTTAGGTTTCACACTGTATGTGTGAAACCTAACCGAAATATCGAAATATCATGTATGATAGATATGCCATGACTTTTGACTTACTTTCACTTTTATGTTACTGTTTCTTTAAAAATATTAATCAAGATATTTACTCACAGGTTCCATTGAAGTTTAAGCAATTCGATATCCCAACTTTCCCATAATAAAATGCTTCTGAATATTTAAAAAGGCAAATAGTGAAAAACACCGCCTTATGCATCACGACTTGACTGGTTCCTTCAACGATAATGTTAGTAATGATACAAGTTCTTCAGACTTGTTTACATAAATGATTTCTTAGTAGTTTATCGAAGACAAAATACTATTGTAGTCCATACCCATACCTCGTTTGAGTGTGAAGTGTGATTTACTTTCTGACGGTATCTGTACACGAAGTCAATTAAGTCGAATCACAATAAAATGCTAAGGATTATTATCTAGTAGAATAAGATTACTCTTTTTACTCATTTTAATGCGATTTTAATCATAAGGATTATTGTGCGTGACTATTACTAGTTAAAAAAAAAGGGATAAAGCAAAGAGAAAGAAGAACATGAAAAAATACAACAAACACTAAATGCAGTCCGTTGAAGATTAATGATGGTGGACGAGTGCGCTGCTTAGGTACCTACTACCTTAGAGTATGAATGGAAAAATTTAATGACACTAAGTAATGTGTTCATAAAACAGACAGTTTATCATTAACAAAATTATTTGCAGTTACACACTATCAAAAGTGTAGAAAACAAGTAAACATGGGTGTATTATTATTATCTGATTATTCATGAGGGCCCATCCCCCTAATTTTGACACTGCATATCCCAATTATTGACACAATGCAATACAAATACACCACCTAGACACCGTAGTTTTAACTTCAATTTTATTAATTTAATCTTTTTATGTAGAAGGTAGGCTCGAGCCCCTCGGTGGGGACATATTATATGAGCTGTTAACAATGTAGAAGGTGTAAATAAAATAATATAAAGGGTAATTTTATGTAAGTTTTATAACGGCTTACTTATTAATTAGAACTTATAATTTTAATTAAACCTTTAGGTGTCCATAATTGGAGGGGTGTCAAGATTAGGGTGGTTTACTTATTTTTTAGGTTTATTTATTCTTTTTCTGGCCCCACTCATAGAGAAGTCAAAGGCCTAACTGATGGTTTAGCCACAGAATACCAAATAGTAGTCCCTACAGAAGCTGCACTAGGCGATATAATTCATATAAATTGCAACCCTAGCTTCGTTATAATAAAGTGCAATTCAGATCGCACGGCGCTAGGCGAAAAGAAGTAGCTGCTGCATCTCTCTCTCTCGCGTATTGCGCCACTCTACTAACGCGTTTAGGGAATGGGGAATTGGTCCGCAAAATGCCCGAGACCGCTCGGCCGGGCGGTAGGTAGTTATAGCGCGCAAGAGTACATGGAGTGAATGAGGCCTGGTTTAGCGCTCAAAGTTAGGCGGCGCGGTTGGTTGCGGTCCAGGCGCTGGCGCGTACAATTTGTCAGCGTTCATTTCCTCCTCATTTATAGTGTGGATTGGTTCCAGTCCTCTGTGCATTTCGTCGAAGTCATCGGTGTCTCGCAACCTGGCGTAGCTCTTGCCTTTACGCCTCCTTCTCTTTCTCGCGCTTCGGGGACGAGCGCGGTCCTTGTCGCACTCAGTTACGTCGACGCAGTTCTCGTTTTCCAGGTCGGATAACACCGTTTCGCCGAGGCAATCGCAGCGGGACCATCCGCATGTGAACCCTGCGATTAGAATAGCAACACTTTTATAAGCGACGTCTGGGTTGTCGAGGGTTTATGAGGTCGTTCGATGACCTTACAACCGAAAAGATGAATCTTCCTAGCATGACCTTTCACGCGTGACTCAATAATTTTGTCGTCCGTATACTGTCCTATTGGAGGATATTTCAACATGGCGGGTTCCTCGCAACTTTTTGACAGTAAAATGTGAGATAAACTCTTGTCGTAGCTTTTCATGCTACGGGGGCTGGCTACGACACTGATACCAAGACATCGATGCCACGACACTGACACCACGACGCTGTCGCCATGACGCTGATGCCACGACACTGACACCACGACGCTGTCGCCATGACACTGATGCCACGACGCTGACACCACGACGCTGTCGCCATGACGCTGATGCCACGACGCTGAAGCCTTAACACTGACGCCATGATAGCGGACAGCGCTGGACCGATCGTTGTGGATATCATTAGAAAAGCATGATGCCCTGCAGCTTCATCAGCATTATGACCTTGTACGTCAGTAGCGTTTGTTATAGTCATTTAAGTCAATTTAGTTCAGCCAATCTGAAGTGAAGCGCCATGCATTTCAGCAATTAATGTTTATGACATTGACAGGTTAGTAATTTTACACGTTATTCCTTTATTACCTAGTATGTAGGTCTCCGGGAAAAAGCAGGTTCGTTGGGATAATGTGTCCACGTCACATCGAGTGTGGTAAGGGTACATGTCTGGAGGACAGTGATCTACACCTGAAAATAAATTTGTTAAAAAACAATTTTATAACTTTTTCAACATTTAAATGTAAGTACACACACTTAGTAGAATGGTTTCTTATATAATGGGTCATAGTATCAAGAAAAGCTGCCTTAAATGTAAATAAATATAATATGTGTAGTAATCTTACTCCAAACTGGGCAGGGCCTGTACCTACCACACAATTCTGTGGTATGGGTGTCAGACAGCTGATATACATACGCATTATAAATATACAACAACCAGCCAGACACATGGCGAATACAAGTGCTCATCGAATGTTTGCCCCGGGCGGGATTTGAACTCGCGATCCTGTGCTTCGAAGGCAGGCGTACCTACTCGTACTACCAACTAAGCTACGGGGCCGTCGTCGTACGTAACGGCGCGGCGCTAACGTAAGGCCCTCGGCATTAGTTTCCCGTTTTTCTGTATATACACACAACCTTTGAATTTCTATTCTCTGTGTCTTATAAAGTTTCCTACTATACCTATTACCTATTGTACTAAAATGTTGCCTATTTCGATAAAAAATCAAATCCAAGACCGGCCCTCGTCTCAAACGAACGTACAAGTCTAAGCAATAAAGAAGAAGTCTAACAATATCTAAGAGAGACGATGCGATATCAGTTTAAACATAACTGGCAGATTTGCGCAATGTGTGCGCTGCTGTGGAGAAGAAACTCTTTTTATGCTTAAAAATTAAATAGAATAAAATAATGATCAACTGTAAAATATAATACTTACATTTTCCTCTATAAAACAGACAATCTTTCGGCAACCCTCCTTCAACTCTTCCCGTAAAATAAACTAAGATTATAGAAACCATTAGATTAGACTCAATTATTGCACGCATTTTTTGGGCATACATTTGATTCATCATATTTTTGGGCGTAATCAACTGCTCTACAAACTGGGGTATCAAGAAATTCCATACAGTTTCTATGCTTCATGAAATAAATAAAAAAAACCGTGATCTCTATTCGGAATCCAAAGACGGTGTCACATTGTCCAATACTAAACTTGTAAAAGACAGCTCAGCTTTCTCGATTGGCAATATTTACTAACTCTGCAGATCTGTTTTGTGTTTGATTTTGCCTTCCTCATTTGTCACGTTTTTTCTGGACGATTCTATTCAAGAACTGTTCAGTTAGATTCACTTAAGTAAGTCCCTTTGTTTTAGTACGTCAGATTTTCAAATGATAAACTTACAAGATAAGATAAGATAGATAAAACGTTAGCGTATTGCAAAGCTTTTATTATTATATACTACTTATATTATTATAGTACATACCTCTCGTACCATGAATTTTTTAATTGCGCACGTTTTTTTCTAGATTTTTAAAAATTACTTGACTTAAAAAATGTTTTAAATATTTATTTGAGTATTCTTTTTTGATTTACCACTTTCCCTGAACAATTAATTATTATTATTATTTTTATATGGTTTACCTAAATTTGTATTTTTTTTTGTTAGACGAAATAGTCATAAGACCTATTCCGATTTAATACTCAGCTTAATATAAACTATTAACATTTTTACTGTTATATGTATAAACTTGGTTACGAAAAAGCATCTCAAACTTTTGCCATAATTTGCAAAACTCTCGTTAACTGCATTCAATGAGCGGCTGTTGGGAAACCTTGCCTAACTGTCTGTTATCACGAAAAGCATTATTTATCCGCCGTTTAACTCTGATATATAGGTGACTGTGGCCAGGTTAATATTTAACGAAGCCTCTTGTAACAGTCGTAACACATGGTGGATACCCAAGCACTATATTTATTACACTATTTATTTTGAGAAGTTTTTTACTGTTGATAGTATCATAATATGAGTACCTATGTACATCATAACCTCTCTTCTCTTCGCTCCTGTCCTGCTCACTTAGGAAACTGACTATTTTATTTTTAACAAATGCAATTTTATATCAATACAATGCAACAGCTTTATCGACACATTGTACCTACAGAAAGATAAAAACCAAAACAGAAAATTCAAAAGGCGGCCTTATTGCGAAGATGTCAATCCTATTGTTAGGTATGGAATAGAACAAAATACTTGTGACTTTCGAAATAAAAGTGTTGCGGTTTGGTGATTATTTTTTTATAATGAAACTAGCGACCCGCCCCGGCTCCGCACGGGAAAATGGTTATTGTGGGTTATCCTTAAGTATATTATGCATGTATTATACCTATAAACCTTCCTCTTGAATCACTCTATCTAATAAAAAAACTGCATCAAAATCCGTTGTTTAGTTTTAAAGATTTAAGCATACATAGGGACATAGGGACATAGGGACAGAGAAAGCGACTTTGTTTTATACTATTATATAAACCTTTCAGTGCTTATAAAAAATATTAAATAATACATACATAGGGACAGAGAAAGCGACTTTGTTTTATACTATTATATAAAACAAAGTCTCTTTCTCTGTCCCTATGTCCCTATGTATGTATTATTTAATATTTTTTATAAGCACTGAAAGGTTTAATTAAATACCTACTATATTTTTCTGTTTAATTAAATATACCGTGAAGAGAAACGGTGCGGTGTAACTTTTGTCTACTATGTTTTTTCTGTAAACATTTCTTTATTTACTTCCTCGCTATTATTATTGCACCTATATAGCTGTAGGTATGTAACTGTGTAGTTGTTGCCGTTGTTGGTTCAGAAACTCACTGCTGAAGATAGCGCCAAATGTGCCTGGCACGGCCTTCCCTGGTAGATAATCTACCTACTCTATAACTATAACTGTAACAGGCTGATTAGGCTGACAACAGTCTAACAGGAATGCTTTGATATCAGCTGGCCGTGTCGTGGAATATTAAAACAAATGAACTAGCTAAAAAATTGTACTATGTAATTTGTGTTCAAAAAGTTTTGAAAAGGTAATCAGGCAAGATAATGTAGGTAACACGCCTAACTTACCTATAGGTACCATTTCCTATCATTTACCTTTATATTTTTAGCTGTGTTTATAGTACCTATCCGTATCTACTGTATTATAGATATATATACCTCAGCCCATGAAGGAATAATACTCTCCCTTTGAAGAGAAGTGTTGCTATAATGGTTATGTTTGGCAGGCGGATTGGGGATCGCAGTCGCAGCGTCGTTGTTGTTAGTTGCACAACGCTACTGCCCATTCCTTGGATATTTTCCTTTTTTCGTCTCGTACGACACCCACAGGAAAGTTTGGTTAGTCCAATGCTTAACCGGGATCTAATCAGACACGGAGCGAGCCCCTCAGGTGTCGTCGTCTCCTTTACGAGTTTTTCCGTACCAACGCACTAGGCCGTGGTCCGAGGCTCCCTCGAAAATAAACCTGGTAATCGCTTATAGTCCTACTTGACACAGTAATTAAATTATTTAGACATGTTTTTTATTTAATCCATAAAATTATTCATAATTAAAATAAATAATATGTCCTTTAAATTTAAACCCACCCATAACCCATATAAACTTTATAGTAGGTATAGTTATAGCACAGGTTATAGTTAGGTGTCTATAGTAATCCAATACCTAATATGCATGCTAGACACAATTATTTGATTACATGGCAATTGGCCATGCATGCCATGTATTTTGATTAGAAAGATGGATATGCAAGGTTGAATGTTAGGTAATAATGCTATGGCATAAAAATGGGGTTAGGAGGTATTTTTATGGGTCGTTAATACTTATTTGCGGGGGATAATAGCTACTCTGATGAGACGTTCAAGTTCTTGTAAATGGTTCGTTCACTTAATGGTTCTTAGGGTAGGTATTTAATTTTGGTACTGGAAGATATTTCTAATGAAATAAGTACAGATAGACTAGGTATTCTATTTATAATCGAAACTAGTAAGCTTAAATTATTTCAGTAGTCGCATTATGGTATTATTAAACCTAAAAATAAAAACCAAAGAAATCTATATAGATACCTAAATATATGAAAAGTAAATATTATTACTGCAGATTTTTTATCTTTGTTTGTCTGTCGAGCTTATATTGAATAAATATACATAGAGCACGCGCATCGCTCCGCTGCCTTTATGTCAAGCGTAAGGAAATTTTGGCAGAATTTGTATGGGCGGTGAAATCAATAACATTTTTCTTTTTGGATTTGTTCCTCGAGTCATGTTCGCAACTTATCCCTGCACAATTTAAAATGTTCTCTTATTAAATTACTTATTTTCACCGGGAAAACAATCAGTTCCAATGACCATTTGATACTAAACGAACGCGCTGAAGATATTCGGACTGCTCATATCCGTGCTTACGGTTCATACTCGATTAGGCGTACTCTATCCCTCCCAGATTTTTTTTTATTTATACTCTAAGCTGTCGAGTTTAAGAGTACACTGAACACAACTACTTACAGAATCAGCACGTGTTAATAATAATTAATAGTATTAAGTACAATATGCTACAGCAACGTTAAGTACATACATAAGACGTCACTCAATCTTTAGTAGTAAGTATTTCAAAACCAAAACAGAGTTGTAGTCAAAATAATATATTACTACGTAAAATTTTAAAAGTTGCGTGCCGGAATCCTTTTTAACCGGAAGCCTTTTTTATTGCGGAGTTGAATGTTCAATGGCTGATCGATTGACATGGTTCTTTGACTCAAGGTTACCTATATCGAATTACAGTGTTTCTGTATTGTGGAACTTTAATTGATATTTTATATGTCGTAATAGAAACTTGACGACTTTATTTGTTTTTGCGTCGAGGGTTGTTTCATAGAATATAACATACATTGCTGTTTTTCATTGTATTACCTACCTTGAACAGCTAGCTGAGCTAATTGTAATATGTATGTTGGGGACTACTATTGGGTATTCTGTGGTATGGTACTTATTGTGTACGAGTAGGTAGGTAGGTACATAACATAACGGATTAGTGGTACACTATCGTTAGCTCTCCTATTATAACTTATTATTTAATAGCTGTCTTGTTTTTGACTTTACCGTGCAGTTTCCCTTAGGAATGTGATATTTTCCCGCGATAAAAACTATCTTAAATGTTGACTAGGTACTCGTACCACCATGCAAAATTTAATTCAAATCGGCCAACAGTTTCGGAGATTAGCCCGTACAAACAGATAAACAGAGAAACAAATAAATTGAAAAAATCTTATCTGTTAATGTTCTATAGGTATATCACTTCTTACATCCCCTTCGGAGCAAAATGTACAAAACGCAAAATGTTAAAGTTTGAAACTAGGCAGAGTTTAGTTCACAAACCCTATGTGCTACCCAAATTCAATAGAACTATTTCGCTTCGTCCCACACTTGATTTAATATTTTATAGAGCCGCCATAGAATCCTCGCGTTTTGCGAAAAGTTTGCTCCAAGACCATCTTTTATTTGTTAAGTTTGGAAACAACTTCCGGCTCAGGTAGAAAACTTTCTTACTTACTTTTAAATCTTTTATGTTGTAAATGCTCAGATAGGATAGTAAGTTGGTACGTAAATAATAATTATTAAGTACCTACCTCGTAGGCAGCACATGTGGCTGGATATATTCCGTAGCGGTAGGGGTGAATATCGTAGTTTGAAGAATGTCCAACAGCAGCATTATATTATGCTGGCTTCATAACCCGGGATATAGGCAGCAACTTTTACAACCAACTTGTGCAACCAACCACAACTGCAATTTCCAACCCGTCTGCTATGCGTGGAAATAATGGAAAGGTACTCTTCCAGAGTTTTGTTTTATAAATGTTTTAACTGTAGCACTTATAGGTACTAATAGGTATACCTTATATCACTACATCTAGGCAAGAGCAGACTCAAGGGCCATCAACTAATTGCTCAATGAAGCTTGACGAAAACCTATCAGTCATAATAATATCATGAATAATACCCACGGCTCTCCGAATACTAAATGCAGTGTCCTTAGAAATTGATATTTTTAGTTGCTCATTGGCAAAGTTCACTCAAGTTACTCGTAAATATTTAAGTTCCTAAATTGTGTGTTTTTAATTATAAGTATATTCTGTTTTCTATTTTGGCGGTATCGGCTTGGGATCCTCCTGTAATGATACCGTTTTTTTGTGTATTAAGTGTAAATAAATAAATAAATTATAATAACAGTAATGAAATTTAAGTAAGTCGTTAAGTACCTAATCGTCCAACTAGTAATATAGGATTAATTTTAGGATTAGGTATGGTACGGTAACCAATTTCAGGAATAGGTAACCTTAAGTTTATAAGGTAGGTACGGGCGCCAAAGATGGCCCACTTAAATTTTTAGATATTTTGTTTCCCAAATAAATATATTATAATTTCCATTATGTTTTTTCTTTACTTTACTAAACTGCAAGATTTTACAAGGATTTGTCCTTTTTTTTTGGGAAACAAAATATCTAAAAATTTAAGTGGGCCATCTTTGGCGCCCGTACCTTAGATATAAAATATACAACAATGTAATGCCAAAAAAGAATAGAATATACTTTATTGCACACCGGGAATAACAAAAAATACAGTCTACAACGGTGAAACTGTACAAATAGGCGGCCTTATTGCTAAGGTAGCAATTTCTACCAGGCAGCCAATATTATAAAATCTCTCTAACTACTCTTTACTCTAAAGACTAATATAAACTTTTAGCAGTTAAACACATTATTGGTTCAAAAAAGATACTAAAATGACTCAGAGATGCTTCTCATAATTTTATCATTCGTAACCAGTCCGTGGGAAGATTGTCGGAACAATCAGACGATTTAGTTTTCACTATCGACGCCGATCGCCATTGTTTGTTGGCTGCCAGCTACTTTCTCTTTGCTGCGAAGATGGGAATATCAAGTTGTTTGTGTAATCAATTCGAATTGCACTTTTGATTCGAGAAACAATGTTTTTGGAACTTAATTTCGTAATCTTGATTTTTGATCGTTGCCCGCTTTTTGAACACAGAGTATAAAATCCCGTTTAAGACTAGCTTACCGCCCCGAGGCTCCGCCTGCGTTAACAGTATTTCTGTGGGAATGAAGAATTTTCTCGTGATAAAAGGTAGCCTATGTCCTTCCTCAAAGTCTATTCTATCTTTGCAGGTACCAATTTTCATCAAAATCGGTACAATAGGGACATTCGCACCCTTTTTTATACAAACAAACAGTCAAATCATCCTCTTCATAATATTAGTAGGTATAAAATAGATACACTATGTAATAATTTAAAATATAACGTCGAAAAGTGATTTGTAAATCTTACTTTGAATAAAATATATTTCATTTCATTTAATGCACAGGAATATAAAAAGAAATAACAAACCTATAAATATTAAACATCTTCCAACTTGTCTCCATGGAGTATTCTTTCCACAACGAGAGCTAGCAGTATAATATCAATACAGTTATTCTAGGCAAAGTAAATGCCAGTCTTGGATCACCAGAAAGTCTTATTTTCCGACATTAAAATTGAAATTGGAATACAGAATTGAATTTCTTGGATATCAAAATTCCACCTAAACTTTAAATGACATGTTGGCACATCACATCGACCTGGTAACTCAACCATATAACACGCCATCAAGACGCCGCCGCGCCGCAATGTTGCTAGAGTTGGTAACAGATAGCTTTCAGCACACAACAGTAGTATTTCATGTCCATTGCCTCATAAAACAGTAGAACTCTTCACGCCAGCTAATAACTGCACGCGATGGCGAAGGCTATTTATATTATCTTTCAATTCGCATGCATTCCGCATGTGTTGGTGCGTACGTTTTCTTATTATAGCGTTTGTTACAGGCGCGTAGCACTAGCGTAGCAAGCGCTACGAGCTCGTAGCAAGAATTCACGTAGCTGCTTGCTAGCTCACATGCTAGCTCGCTCACTACTCTCGCTCGCTAAAATAATTTAATCATAAAAAAAAATCTTCTTATTAAACTGTTAATATAATTTACAGTTCTCCCCGTATGAAAAAATATATCAGCTTTCATTCATTTATTGTTCCACATTATTTATTCTAATATACTCAACAAATATTTTTTATAAAAAAAATTGTTTCATGGATCCTTTGTATAGGCCCTAAATTTTATACAATATTTATCCTAGCACCGAGGTTCGTCGAATCCGTTTTTCGTAGAGTCTCCCTCTCCACTCCACTTTTATAACTCTACTTATTTTTTTTAATAATTTTCTCAATCACAGACAGTAGCGTAGGTAATATGAACGATTTCCCCTGCGATTTATCCAAACAGCGATGTATTCCACGTTCCCAAACATGCCGCTCCTAACTCGATCTTGTAATATCGCTCGTGTTATCATGTTTTCCTGTCCACTGCATAAACATTTCCCATTTCTGTAATAGCCTGCCGCGACGACCAATATAGTTTGCGGCTAGCTTGCAAAAATGCTGACTTGGCCTTGACTTGGGTCGTTAATAATATGGAAAGTAAAATGTGTAAGGTTTTATAGTATAATAATAATATGTGGGACATCTCACACACGCACGGCCATCTGACCCCAAACTAGGCGGTGTCAGTTAGCTGATATATTATGTATGTATATATCAGTGATATACATACATAATATATAAATATAAATATACAACATCCAGACACTGTCTGGGCAAACACAAGTGCTCATCACACAAATGTTTGCCCTGGGCGGGATTCGAACCCGCTGCCCTATGCTCAGTAGGCAGACGTACTACCAAACCAACTAGGCTAGGGACTATTTGGTATTCTGTGGCTAGGGGCCGTCCCGTCGTCATAGTCTTTCCTATGTACCTATAAGCAGTCTATCTACCGACGAAATGATAGTTTTATTCAGCTTTCAAACTGCTATGCAGTTTGGCAGATTCTTATTCAAGTATTTTTTTCTGTATAAAATATTATAATTAATAAATTCCTTTTTATTTTATTCGTTTCTTCGCGGCGATTAGATGTTAATGTCGAGAACTTGCCCGGTGATGACCGGTATCTTTTACCGTGGTAGATGTACCACGGTAAAAGATCGCGAACACAGCTGCGGTATACAACTAGATTGCAAACAATTCCATTTTCATTAAAAATGAGAAAGTAGGTACCTATACCGCCTATACCTATCTATCTACCTATTTACCTACCTAAGTAGGTAGTGATGGTAACCTATCACATTTTCGAAAAACTGAAAACCGAATTTCAATATTCCGTAAACGATTCATTCATTTTTCAATTTCCATTGTATGACTTGACATATTTTTAAATCACCACAATAACACTTTACAGAATTATTCTTTTTCCGCACAACGCAACGTTATTCCGTTTTACGATTAATCTTTTTTACTAAATACCGTAATCTCACTTGGTCTTTTTTTAAACGCTAGAATTTTTTTTGTTGCGTTATTTTTATTATTCCGAAGTAACAATTAATATTTTTTATAATTACGACACATAATGTTTTTGGAGTTCGGGGCACCCCGACATCTGTCGGTTAGGTTAGAAGGGTATGGCGGGCGTGGTGGGCGAGCAAAGCGAGCCCACCTCGCCCGCCATACCCTTCTGTTAGGTTTGACATGTATGCATGCCTGCTTGTGCTTGGTTGCATGCTTGCTTGCTTGCATACTTGCTAGATTGCTTGCTTGCATGCATGCTTGCTTGCTTGCTTGCATGCATGCTTGATGGAGTACAGAATGTAAAATGGAGAAATTAAATTTTACCTTGCAATATAATGGTTCAATTGAGCTATCGCACATGTAAAAAAATGGTTAACGTTGTCATGGATTTTCGGTATACTGGTAAATAGTTTAGCGGAAATTTGAAACATCGGTGAACAAGTAAAAAGGTAAATTAAAACGCGGAAACATGATACAATGGAAAATGTTATTTCGGATAATAAATAAATTTTCTAACTGATAAATGTCAAAAAGTTAGCGGAATAACAATATTCGGAACAAAAAATATCGGAAATACAATAGGTAACCGGTAGTGATACTTTACTGACGTGGGAAAGTATTATACACCCCCTTTAAATGGGGTTGTAATGTAAAGTAAATGTAGGTCGATGCAACGGAACGTAGTAACACAAATAACACAATACTATGTCTACTTTTGTGTACTTTTGTTGGCAATAGTTTGGTACAAGTTATAGGCAATATACTATTTAATAATAATGTGTATATCTAATCTATGTCTGTTTCAACCACCAGTTTATTTATGGTTTGTGAGAGCGTCGGGCATCAACCTTTTAACCGTACAACCCATACTTTTTTTTTTACACACAACTTCGTTCTTCGTTTTGTTTCGTTTTGTGTGAGATGTCCCAACATATTTATTTATTTATTTATTTTATTTCATTTTCTCATATTTGAAGTCTTTAGTCGTAAGCAAGTAATGTA
Organism: Teleiodes luculella; assembly: GCA_948473455.1. NCBI lineage: Eukaryota > Metazoa > Arthropoda > Insecta > Lepidoptera > Gelechiidae > Teleiodes > Teleiodes luculella. The sequence goes on from OX419593.1 coordinate 12,238,899, forward strand.
GTTTTTGCCAATTAATTGTTAAAGATGCTTATCTTCTCACATAAAACCGCAATATTATGAACTGTAAAGCTGAATACTTTTCGTGGCGTTCTTATGTCCGTTGAATAAGAGAGAGAATTGCGATGAGCATGTTTGGTTTGACCTGCTTTTGACCGTACATGTAAAATACGAAACAAGGCTTAATAAAACTAAACTACTTACCTACTTAACAAGTACCTACGTTAACTGGCATGCGTGGGAGTTTTGCATAGAATGCTCACAATTCGCGAAGTTTTTCCCTCATAAATATTAATTTGCATCTTTCTTACTTTTGCTTAAACATTTATGTAGATGCGGTGCAAGACAAATTAGCACTTTTTACATAATCAACTAAGTAGGTATGTTAAAGCTGTATTACTGTAAGCTGTAAACTGTTTTATTTAATGTATGAACATTGGAAATAAATAGTAGGATTATTTTAAAGAAAAAAACATTTTTAGCACACTTTGTTATTTCATTTCGAAGCAATTGTAAATATCTACATTATTTTTATATTTCGTTTTCGTTACGGAGGATCCAGGTAGGGCACCGACAAACAAAATCGAATAGAATAGAATATACTTTATTGCACACCAATAGTAAATTAAAAACAATACAGTTACAACAAGATAAGTGTACAAATAGGCGGCCTTATTGCTAAAGCAGCAATTTCTACCAGGCAACCCGTACCCAAAAATCACTTTTCCCCGGTATGATTGGAATATTACAGGCTGAATAATCTGATTGTCTGAAAAGACAGATGTCTCCGAGCTTCGGAAGGCACGTAAAGAAAGCCTACTATACTTTATTTATTGCACGCCAGGAATGCTGACAATAAATACAGTCCACAATGATAAAAGTGTGCAAATAGACGGCCTTATTGCTAAAGTATACCTAGCAATTTCTACCAGGCAGGCGACTGCCCAAAAATGTAGACCTGTTTGGAAGTGTAGAGTCACTGCGAATTACTAAACTTCTTAATTGTACCGCAGTGATTAGCATATTTTATTGGCCTTTGCTTTAGTACATATAATTTGCTTCGCGATAAATTAAATTAAAAAATATATCAATATATACTTTAAATACTGGTATGACAAATTAGTATGATCATGAGGTCCATGAGGAAATGGGGGGTTTATAACAGCGGATAGGTACCTACCAAAGATTATTTATTCATAGGTCCACTACACTGATTAGTCTTGTGTGTATCTACTTAACGTCTAAACACCTACAAGCCGAGTGTCTAAATATCTTCTAAATATTATGTAATCCACCAGTGAATGGTACAATGACCTGCTCGTCCTGAAACCTAGGTCACGAAAAGTTTTTTGCTACACCAACGTACCTATCACAAATTAAATTAAAGACAAAGTCATCTTTCTACGAATTGCGAAAAAAAAACTTGGCAAAAGGGAGATTTATTTTATTATATTTAAGATATTATTATCAATAAACCAACAAGCAATTTTTTTATACATAATGCGAAATCTTGGCATCCGACCAAATCCGATGCTGGATAGCGTAGCAAGTAAAAGTAATAGCAAACTTATAGTAACTAGAGAAGGTATCTGATCAACTGTCGGTTTAAAAGAAATTTGTTTTACGTATATTGCTGATAGGTAGAGTAATTTTTTGATAAGTAGGTAGTCTCCTGCAAAGAAAATGGACCCCCCTGTTGTAAACGGTGGGTAGTCGCCGCTACCAATCCGGCACCGAACGTCCAATTCCGCGAACGCGACTGGGGGTGACTGGGGGGTCCGTTTTTTTTTGCAGGAGACAGTACTAACATTACAGATAATTTAATTTAATTCATAAATGGCTTTTCTGTTCTCAAAATTAATCAAGTGCATGTTTTAAGGTATTTACGGGACCCTAAATGTAGGTATTTTATTTAGTTTTGGGAGATATTCGGAGTACAAGCGGGGGTCGAAAACGTAGCGTACAAATTGTCAACCACAGGATCTTTACAATATGTAACATTTGAATTTGTACACATACTCGGGGTAAGTAAATAAAGTAAGCGCTACCTCTACTACGAAAGTTGAAGATAAAATCTGCTGTTTAAATTAAAGATACTCTAAAGGTAGGTACCACTTTAAAATAAAATTTAATTATTTATAAAATGGAATAGACAGACGGCGGTCAGATATAAATCCTTCACAATCACAATAGATTAAATCCACCCCATTCTCACCCTTACCCTACATTTTACTTTGCATTTTCCCCTTAAATTCGAACTCTCACTTACCCAGGAATAAAACAGCCGTTCGGTTCCGTCAAATAATTCTGCCTTTCCCGCCCACTCACGTCCACCCACATTTTCTTTTAAATTTTACTTTTTAAAGTTTATTTTTCAAACGTAAACAAAGCATGGTGCAGACATACGGCCAACGTATGCCCACCGCGAGTTTTATTTCGTCACTAGCGTTTTCTAGCTTGCCTGCCAAATGAAAGTACCTAGGCGTCTTTAGCTGACACAATGCGCGCGCAAGAAAGAAATAGCCAAGCCAGCTCAACTTGACTTCGAAAGCGCACTATAAGACTTGTTTACATTAGTGGCTGTAATAACTTAAGGTTATCGAAGTTTGCACAACCCTGAATTGATAAATAGAGCTGTCAACTAATAAAGTTCCTACCTTAATTTTATTTATCTACTTACGATAAAAGCGCCTGTAAAAAACTATAAAGCAAGCGTTTGAAAGCTACAATTAAATGTAAAGAAGTTTATCACGCGTGAGCTGAGTTTCCTTCAGAAATCGTAACATGGGTAAACCTTTTTTCTTGATATTCATAATAGATTTTCCTGTGTCATGAGGTATTTTCGCGCGGTAAAAGGTAGCCTATGTTACACAGGGTATTTATTTGTGTGTAGCTTTCTAATAGTGAAATAATTTTTGATATCGGTTCAATAGTTTTTGAGTTTATTTATTACAAACATACACATACACACGCACGTACACACAAAAATACAAATCTTTCCTCTTTATAATATTAGTTAGTAGTAGTATGACTAGCTTTCCGCATGTTTTTTTCTCGTGTAGCGGGTTCGATTCCCGGTTCAACTATGTAATTATTAAAAAATATAAATGCAGTTTTAATCGTTTTAATAGTTTTTTTTTGCATTAAAATAAAGTCTTCTTTCAGTAAAAATTAAATGTTCTATCTACAATATTTAAAGTACTTTCCTTCCATGTGGGATAGCCGTGGGACGCCCGAGGCTCCGCCCGCGTTAATAGTTTTTCCTGTGGGAATGTTTACTTTCAGATAAAAATAGAAAAAAAATACGTTTTTTTTTACTAAGCATACTCAATTGGCCTTTTTTGTATAATTTGGATAATTTCACGCCTTTAAATAAATATATTACATTATTGAACTTTTTTTTACTTTCCAAAAAAAAATTAATGTAACGGACATATAAAAAATAAAAATACTATCTTTGAAACTATACAAATTATTCCAACTTCCGTTTACTTATGTTATAGAGCTTTAAATTTCAATAGCATCACAAATATAGTAAATATAGCATTTTAATTTAAAAAAGCAATAGTTTTTTGACTCTCCTGGAAAGTTACGATTTGTCCCTTACAGTAATTCATATTTCTGGTGACAAAATTCTGACTTGGGTTTACATTAATTTATAAAAACAATATAAATCCTTTAAAATCATCACTGCTTAAACAGAAATATGAATTACCTATCGGTAGTTAAATTATCGACACGGGACCATTTTAATAAGTATTAGGTAGGTACTAAAATACCTATGTGAAAAAAAAATATATTAAAAAAATATTTCAAAGTCGTCTGCATTGTTGGTTAAAATGTTGATTGACCCAGCTACAAGTATATTCATTCTCAATAAATAAATTTGTATCATCCATCATACACGGCTGCATCATCGTTCCGCGCGCGCGCTTCACCCCCGCGCCGAACTCTCTACCCCCCAAACATTACTACCGTGGTATTTTCGTTTCCTCTGGTAATATTTAGGAGAACTTTCGTTTTGGGGTATTAATTATCATAAAATTTATTTTTATTATTTATTAACGACTGTAGAATTTTTGCTTCAGTGTTAAAATTAAATAAAACGTCCTAAAAAAAAAACTACGTTAGTCACACGGGTGAAAATCTCTAGGATTATCTTTGATTAATATATAAATGACGTGCTCAAAGATCACCAATTCTAAAAAAATTCTACAAGGTTTTAATATTTTTATTTTACAGACCTTCATTATCTCACATTTCTCACGCACTACATTGGTGATATTTTATGTTTAGTATTATATATTATTTAGAAGACCATAAAAAAGAAAATCACCAGTGTAGGATTTAATCTCAATTAAATAAAGAAAAGACAATTTTTAAACAGCGTTTAAAAAAAACGCTCCCAAGTTTTTTTGGGGAAAATTTAAAATAATCAATAATAAACTAGCTCTAATTAAACAACGAAAAAAATTTTTGTCTAGGAATTTGTAATTTTTTTCCATACAAGCTATCGTATCTTTACCGGACTATGAGGCATTTTCGCGCGGTAAAAGGTAGCTTTAGCCTATGTTACTCAGGGTGAATGTAGCTTCAAATAACTAATAATGAAAGAATTTTTAAAATCGGCACAGTAGTTTTTGAGCTTATTCATTAGAAACATCCTCCTCCTTCCTCCTCCTTCTTGGATCCTTGGGGGAGGCCTTTGTCCAGCAGTGGACGTCTTTCGGCTGAGATGATGATGATTACAAACATACTAAATAACAACATTAGTAAATCTTTCTTATATAATATTAGTATGTTATAAATGAACATTGTATGTAAATAAATAAGTATTACACATACAATTCACACGATATGCAATAAACATATTTCTGGCTAAAAAATAAAACTACACGTTCGTTTGGCCCAATGACGTAAGAGTTAGCCTTGTAAATACAAAACAAAGATTGGACAAGGCTGTAAAAACATCATACTTTATACCTATCCCTAACGATAAATGCAATAAAAAAGGTGTTTCGTTACTCACTCCATTTCGTTCGTTCATTCATTCATTTCATTCACTCACTATTTGTTTGGTGGTTGTCTGGCGTCGTACGTAATGTAAGGAAAAATATTCAAAAATTTAAGTTTTAGAAGCAATACAGCGTGCCTTTATGCTAAATTGAATACATGAATTTATTTCCTTAAAATGGTGTTCAAACTTGTGAGGACTGACACGGAAGACCCATATAAAATACAACTGACCCGCGGCACGCATTTGTTTGGGAGAGGAAAGTTCCTTGATGTAAGTTGAATTATATATAAAAGTAATCTTAGTAAGTACATACTCTTATATTTAATTTCATGTATATTCACCGTAATGCCGAAACTCCCCCAAGGTCATGTCATAAAACATTCGTGTTGTTTATGTGTGACGTCGTCATAGGGCTTTCCCATGTTTGTTTTTAGACTGAAAATTGATTCTCTGACCATTTTGTTCATTACTTTTTCAGTGTGAAGATAAAAGAGTATCAAGGAACCATGGACAGTTAGAAGTTACCGATGATGCTATCAGTATAAAAGCTGTGAGTAATATAATAAGTACATCATAACCTCAAATATTATTATCATGGATGAGTAATCTCCTCATTGATTATACAAACAAGATGCAAACAAGTTAAGACTTGTTGCCCATTTTTTTATTTTTTTTTACCCAGTCCGGTGAAGCTTGATTTGTCGTACCTACCTTTTCGACACAAGCATAGGTCAATTCAAAAAAAAAAAAAAAAAAAAACATTTATTAGGAAACTGTCCATCCATTAATTAATATTTTTAAGAGAATGAATAAAGTTAACATCTAGCGTTTATAAAATACAAAAATACAAGCCCTCCTAAAAAATATATTCCCATGATAAAAAAGGTACCTTTATATCAATTTTTTCCCACCATGGCCTCCTAATTTTCTTTAGCAATAATGCTACATTTGGCCTAATAATTTATTATAGACCCCCATACTAGTGTCGAAGTTTGCGCGACAACCAGTACATACATTGTATACTAACAGAACCCCCCCCACACACACACACACACAAGTCTTCCATTTCTAATCATAAGATGTTATACTATACATGATGTATACTACTACTATGTGAGGTAGGTTAACCTCGAAACCCACATTATAAGCAAGCTTTAGAATTATGGAAGTCTTAAATTATTATTTTTAGTATTGTCTTAGAGATCCATTATTTCATCCTGTCGGCTCAAGTAGGTTACACGAATATCTGAATATGCCTACCGTTAAGGAAGAAATCTTTGAAGAAATAAATAACTACACCGTAAAGTACAAAAAAGGCTCCCAAACCAACTAGCCAGGGGCCTGGTTAACAATAACAACGACATTATTAGGCTGAAACGATGGCAAATACTGCAAGTAGATATAAGATATTAACCTGAGGAGAGGGAGTGTATTTATTGAAATACCTCCTGAAACACTAACCGAAGACAAAAAATCTGATTATGGCTAATGGCCGATGGCAGATTTAAAAAGTGTTAAAAGAAAAGTAAGTAAGTAAGGAACAGTTAAAGTTTACAATCTGACAATACTTTTTCAGCTTCACAGTAATCCCTGTTTCTATTTAAAAAAAGGCGCGTCATCTGAAATGCAGATCTTGAAACTAAATAACACAGTGCACCTTAGCCATGGAGACCAGTTCGGTTTGCTGCCGAATTCCTATTGGTATGAGCTCCTGCATTGTAGCGAATTTGATATTGCAAGATCACCGGAAAAAGCTAACGAGGAGAACACAGAACCTTTGGAGGATCAGGTAACAGGTTTTATTATATGATATTTATTTAGACTATTTAAAAAAACTAAATTAAGGAAAATTATTTTTTATTAATTATATTATGTAAGTCCAAACTGACAATAGAACACATCACAAAACTTTTCAATGACATTCTGAACAAGGAGGCGATCCCAGAATAGTGGAATAATAGTACAATAATCTTGATTCACAAAAAAGGAGATAAAGATCAAATAAATAACTACAGGCCTATCAGCATAATTCCAAACCTCTACAAAGTCTTCTCTAAAATACTACTCGCGCGCATAACCAAAATATTAGACGAAAACCAGCCGGTAGAACAAGCGGGGTTCAGAACACATTTCTCTACAATCGACCATATCTATGTACTAAGACAAGTCATAGAAAAATGTAATGAATTCCGTCGCAAGTACTACATCGCGTTTGTCGACTACAACAAAGCCTTCGACTCACTAAAACACAGAATGATATGGGAAGCACTAGAAAACCAGGGGGTGGAGAGCAAATATATCCAAATCATTAAAAAAATATACAACAACAGCTCTGCGACAATACAACTTGAGAGAAAGGGAGAAACATTCGAGATACAAAAAGGAGTACGACAAGGAGACCCACTCTCTCCAAAACTGTTCTCTGCTGTGCTGGAGCAGGTCTTCCGGAATCTTGAATGGGACGACTATGGTATAACCATTAATGGTACAAAACTACACCACCTGAGGTTTGCCGATGACCTTGTCCTAGTAAGCTCCACACCCGATGAACTACAAATAATGCTACAAAGTTTGGCACAACAAAGTGAAAAAGTAGGGCTAACAATGAATGAGTCTAAAACTAAAGTAATGACAAATGGACACAAAAGTGACATCACTTTAAATGGTAACAACATGGAATATGTAGACACCTATGAATACCTAGGCCAGACTATATCTCCTACCAACTGCATAGACAAGGAAATTGAAAAACGAATTGCCAATTCGTGGAAACGTTTCTGGTCCCTCAAAGAGATAATGAAAAACAAAGAAATACCACTAAAGGCAAAAACCAGAACATTCAACTCGTGCATACTACCATGCCTATCCTACGGCTGCCAAACTTGGGCACTAACGAAAAACAACCTAAAAAAGCTCCAAGTCTGCCAACACAGTATGGAAAGAAGCATTTTACACTTGAAATTAAAAGACAAAGTAAAACTATCAACAATAAGGAAAAAAACTAATGTAATAGACATCACAAGCTCAGTAAAAAAATTGAAATGGAAATGGATAGGACATATCGATGCCTTAGTTCACAGTTGTATTAACTAGCAAAAAGTAAATTTTACAGGAGAGCACTTTTAAACTTTTTAAAGTTTAGAGATGAATATTTTAAAAACTATGCAGTATTATGAAATAACCTTGCGTCTATTTAAAAATGTAGTCTTTTAACTCTAACATATTATAAAATTATAATATTAGTATAATTCAATCATTACGAAAATGGCAAAATAATGACCAAACCCCCCATTTAATATATTTGTGCACTACAATCTAATATTTTGATAGGCATTTAGCACTAAAACTCAAACATTGCTTATGGTAAAAAAAGGCTTTTAGGGTGTTGGAAAACGGATAAAATAACACGAACCGACACATCTGTCACCTCGCAGGTTGAGACTCAACCTCCTGCAAAGAAAAGGAAGCAAAAGCAGTCTGTACGTCGTAGTGACGATCCTCAGCCTCATTCACGTGACACATCAGCCCGAACCGACGCATCTGTCACCTCGCAGGTTGAGACTCAACCTCCTGCAAAGGAAGCAAAAGCAGTCTGTACGTCGTAGTGACGATCCTCAGCCTCATTCACGTGACACATCAGCCCGAACCGACACATTTATCACCTCGCAGGTTGAGACTCAACCTCCTGCAAAGAAAAGGAAGCAAAAGCAGTCTGTACGTCGTAGTGACGATCCTCAGCCTCATTCACGTGACACATCAGCCCGAACCGACACATCTATCACCTCGCAGGTTGAGACTCAACCTCCTGCAAAGAAAAGGAAGAAAAAGCAGTCTGTACGTCGTAGTGACGATCCTCAGCCTCATTCACGTGACACATCAGCCCGAACCGACACATCTATCACCTCGAAGATTGAGACTCAACCTCCTGCAAAGAAAAGGAAGAAAAAGCAGTCTGTACGTCGTAGTGACGATCCTCAGCCTCATTCACAAGACACATCAGCCCGGAACGACACATCTGTTACTTCGCAGGTTGAGACTCAACCTCCTGCAAAGAGAGGGAAGAAAAGGCAGTCTGTACATCGTAGTGACGATCTTCAGCCTCATTCACGTGACACATCAGCCCGGACCGACACCTCTGTCACCTCGCAGGTTGAGTCTACACCTGCAAAAAAAAAAGACAAGTAGAGTAAGAAATCCATCACAAATTTTAGATAAACAGAAGAATAAGCATCCTATTTTACCGCCATGTGATTGTAGTATTTTATCAAAACATTTTCTTTTACAAACTATAGAAGAGATACTATCTGGGAGAAATTTTGGAGTGTAGACAGACAACGTCGTAGAGATTATTTATCTCGAAATGTGCAAAAAATACGTACCACACTTCAAACTACAGAAAAAGCTTCTCGAAGACGCAACACATTAATATGGAAAATGGATGACATTCAAGTGTGCAAAATATTTTTTTTACATACTCTAGGATATAGTAACGACGAAGCAGTCCAGTCCGTTTTGAAAGCGAACTATTTAACCAATAACAAAAATCCTATGATATGTGCTGCACCAGATCCAAGAGGTCACCATCATCCTACAAATGCATTTACTGAGCAATATGAAACTGAAATGAAAAACTTAATTATGAAATATAACCCAGTTCAATCCCACTATAACATAAAACATGCTCCTAATCGAAAATATTTGCCTGTAGGGGTCAATTTCACTAGTATTTACAAAGATTTTAGGCAGCACTGCATTGATACAGGTATAAAAGTTTGTAGTTGGTCTCATTTTCACAAAATGATTAAACAGCTTAACTTATCTACAGCAGAACCAGTTCAAGATATTTGCACAAAATGCAAAAATCATGAAATAGAACACAAAACACTACCTAGACCCTGCAACTGCGATCATTGTCAAGATTTGGGACAACATCTAGCAAACAAAAGAAATTCCAGGATAGATTTAAAGAGTGTTGAAGAAAAGTGTGAGAAATCGGAAGGAAAAGAATCACTTTTTACAGTTGATATGCAAAAAGCCATATGTATGCCATTGCTAGAAACAAAAGACTACTTTTTCTCCCAAAAGCTTGTACTTTTTAATGAATCTTTCGTACCACCTGGAAAGAACAAGCAAGCAGTCTGCATTGTTTGGCACGAAGGCGAGAGTGGAAGATTTGCTTACAATATCGCTACAGCATACGTTTATTTCCTTAGAAAATATTGCAGGGACCAATCATGCGTTAATTTTTTCCTTGATAACTGTAACGCTCAAAATAAAAATAAAACACTACTATCGGCGTTAGTGAGAACCATAAATGATAGTATGACACAGATAGAGACACTTACTATAGAATACTTTGAACCTGGACACACATTCATGGCAGCAGATGCTGTTCATGCTGCAATTGCAAGGAAATTAAAGTCATCGAGGGAAGTGTACGATTTAAATGATTTCGTAAAACACATCAAAAAATCACGTAAAAATATAGTCGTTGATGTATTGAATCACAGAGATATGATTATGTTCAGTAATGATTCGAAAATTTCATATCCGAAAGGTTTCAATATACAAAATTTGAAGGTAATACAGTTTCGAAGAGGACATTTTAGCATATTTGCGAAAAATGATTACACTCAGGATTTTAAAGAAATTCGATTTTTAAAGCCAAAAGTAGAAAAGGAATTAAAAGATAGAATAATAAAAGGAGATAATGACCTTTTGGACATGATACCCAGAGAGAATCAACCCAGAGGTATAAACGAGTTAAAGAAAAAGGCATTACTTGAACTGTGTAAATCCATGCCAGCCTCAAGAGTGAGTTTTTATGAGAACCTTGTAGTATCTGATGCTGCAGATCTGTGTAATGCTATTAACTCAGACATCATAAATTAAGTTTAAATTTAACAGAATTGTTTTTGTTTCTTGATAGATAAGTACTTATAGTTTTTCTTAGTTTAGAATGTAGTATAGTCAAACATTCTGCTTACTTTTGTTGAAATTGTATTAACTTGTTTAACTTCAAATTGATACTTACAGTTTACATTCAAATACATCTAATGCGAAAATAATAATTTATTTCATTTATTTTCTATTGTCCACCAAAGAACTTTGCTATAGCAATACACTGTAAACAAAGAAACATTTTCATGGTACCTACATTTCATAACTGTCTAGTAGGTATCATCAATAAACTGCAACTTTAGTTACAGTTTCTTTTCATAACAGCGTTAATAATAATCTTTTATCCGTGTTCTGGCAATACAAGTTTTACGTTATATTGTCGTAATAAGCAATACAATACAAATAAAATATACATGGCTAAAAAGGAAATTAAAATGTCTTTATACAAAGCTAAAAAAAAAATGTAGTTTTTTAGTAAAAACACTACCAAAATTGCAAAAAACGCAAAAAATCTTAAACATTTTTTCCCTCAAAATCAACTTTTTTTAGATACAGTGTATTGGCTTTGCACGACAGAATGGCTCGGATAGTTTCGGGTCGTGTCGTACGCCCGAATCCAATCATCCCTCTCCCCACACCTCTCGCTACCCCTAGCTTCTGCACACAGTCAGTCTCATACGCCGATCGGCTTTCGCGAGAGATCCACGCTGCTTGGCGTTAAAAATTACGCGCCAAAACCGTTTTTGAAAGCACAAATAATTTAAAATAATATAGTACTTGTATGTATTTACTATTAAAAATGGAAATTGAATTAAAAGTACTTAGTTTTCTACTTATTTTACATGTATTAATGGAACAATGTCTTATCAGTATTTAATGCATTTGTGCACTAAATAAAAAGAAAAACCCTTTGAACAAAAAGTACTTAATATATTTGTACATAAAACTTTCTGGGTTATTTAGCACTAACGGTGCATAATATACTGATGTAGCAGTGATAATGCTTGCGCAGAAATTTTAAATGCAGATAGTACACTTGCGTCTTGAATTGTTTTTAATTTAGGTAAGATAAAATCAGTTAAAGTTTTTTCATTCAGAATTTATAAAAATAAAGATCGTTAGTATCTTTTGACATTCATAACTTTAAAATAGTACATTTGTGACACTAGGTTACTAGTAGAAGGAGACGGAATTTCGACGTTTCCATACTCGCCAAAGAAAGTGCATGAAATTTTAGTACATATGGCATCAAAAAGTCGATTTTAAAATTTTTGTACTTAATACATTTGTGAACTAAGGCATCGATATGATTAGGGAAGGCAAAGATAAATGGACTGAAAGAATAACACCTTGGTACCCAAGAGAGGGAAAAAGAAAAAGGGGAAGACAGTTTAGAAGATGGGAAGACGACGTAAAGGAGATAGCTGGAAAGATGTGGACAAGAGAGGCAAAGGACAGAGAGAGATGGAAACACCTGGAGGAGGCTTTTGTCAAGAAGACAAGCTAGGGGAGAAAAGTGAAGAAAATGAAATTACTATAATATATTTGTACCCTAGAATAAAGCTATAAATAAATAAATAAATAAATAAATAAAAGTCCAAACTTTAGCCTAATATGAGAGATTCATGTTATTATCTTTAAACTTAAATGGAATATAAAGCATAAAAATGATTTTTTTTACTATTTACTTACAGCCAGTAATAAAAACAGAGCCCACAGACAATATAACAAGTTCAAAGGCAGTTCAAGACGATGCAATCTCCAATGAGGAGTTACTAAATTGTGACTTAAATGAAACAGTAGTGTTACCACAGAGAGAGGAGTCTCAGTCGTTGCTACCTGCAGCTACAACAGAAATCGAATCGCCATCCTTTACACAAAGAAATCTGTCTCCTGAGAGGCAAGAGGCTGATTCGGCTGTAAATCGTAAGTGAAGCCAGAGCAGAAAAATATAAAAAACTATAATTTCCAGAAACAAAATATACACTTGGTGCCCCCAGTGCAGGTTTTTTACTTTTCTGCTCAAGCTTTATTTGAAATATAGTTATAGTAAACTGTTTTCATGAGAGGAAACCTTTTTTTGAAACTGTTTTACCCTTCAGGTAACAGTGCCCGTGCCCGCCGGCGGGGGCGCGGCCTAAACCAAAATCAAAATCGGTAATCAGCCCCTCAGGCGTCGTCTCCTTTACGATGTTTTTCAGTATCAACGCGCTAGGCCGAGGTCCGAGGCTCCCTCGAGCCGCCCCTAGATGCGTTGGTACATGACTTTTTTTTGCGGTAGTCTTCCGCTCCCCCGCAAGTCCGGTGAAGCTTAATCCGTCGTATTTTTTCGACTCAAGCATAGGTCAATTGAAAAAAATAAAAAGCCTTTTCAACATCACTACATAGTATAAAATAAAGTCACTTTCTCTGTCCCTATGTCCCTCCCTTTGTACGCTTAAATCTTTAAAACTACGCAACGGATTTTGATGCGGTTTTTTTTAATAGATAAAGCCGCAAAAAAATCGACAAAGGATTTTGCCTTACATGTCTGAATATTAGTTAATACTTTTGCATACAAATGTTATATCTCTGGTGAAATTTCTAGAAACAGAAGAGCAACTTTCCACAGCAAACGGAGCAGATAATACAGAGCCCTTAGGAACTCAGAATGTTCCCAAAAGAAGTCACAGTACAGAGGAGTCCAAAGACGAAGTGAAGAAGATTAAGTTGGAACCTGAACAACAAATCAAACAGGAACCGGATGCTGCACCTGGACCGAGCGGTGATCAAGGGGTAGGTTAGGTACTCGTAGTCTGGTCCAAACTACTTTGCCTTTTCAACCCTTTAGGTAACAATTACCCTACAGGTAACAACGCCCGTACCCGCCGGGCCCGGCAAAGACCAAAATCAAAATTGATAATCAGAGACGGAGCCCCTCAGGCGTCGTCTCCTTCACGATGTTTTTCAGTATCAACGCGCTAGGCCTAGGTCCGCCCCTAGTCGCGTGGGTACATGACTTTTTTTTTTGGGGTAGTCTTCCGCTCCCCCACAAGTCCGGTAAAGCTTGATTGGTCGTACTTTTTCGACATAAGCATAGCAATTAAAAAAAAGAAGCCTTTTCAACATTATGTATAAGTCATGTAGTAAGTCAGCCAAAATGATTGAATTGAATTTAGCACTGTTTAGAATAGGACCAGGAATTTTGTAGGGTTTGTTTGTATGAGGTGACTTGAGAAACATGATCAATGGTATTTGGCAAAGTTTCACCAATCAACGGGCGCGATTACACCTGCCATAAGGGACAGGCATAATAGTAGTAGACTGTATAAAATACATTTTGTAGTACCGTTTTAATGTTTGTTGCAGCAACCAGCTCCTAACAATATTCCTGGTTTGCCGCCATCGCCAGCCAAGCCTGTCGGCCGGGAGAGATGCATTTATGGAGCTAGCTGTTACAGGTATGTACTGTTTACACTATACTAAAAGAAAAGAACCACAAAATATCATAGAAATGATATTTTATTTTACATTACAAAGTAACAAAAACATCACTAGCGACGACCGTCGGAACCGAAAGTATCTGACTCAATGTTAATTTGCCACAGGGTAAACCTTTTGATAACTTCCCTCATACATACAGTTTCATGGTGGTACTAAATACAAAATAATGATTATTGTTTTAATTTTGTATCCAGGAGGAATCCCCAGCACAAGATCGAGTTCGCTCACCCGTCGGACCCGGACTGGGGTCCCGGCGAGCGCGGCGAGTGTCCGTACGGGGCGCGCTGCATGCGCCGGGACCCGCGGCACTGGCAACACCACACACACCCGCCCGGCGTCAGCGGGCCCGCGCCGCGCCCGCCAGGTGACCACACACATACAGACTCCCTCTCTCTCTCACACACACACACACACACATATATACATGCGCTGAGACCCGCGATACTGGCAACACCGCACACAGACTCTCTCACACACACACACACACACACATACATAATTATATACATGCGCTGAGACCCGCGACACTGGCAATTTCTTTTTTGTCGAATAAAGCTTCACCGGACTTGCGGGGGAGCGGAAGACTACCCCAAAAAAAGTCATATACCAACGCGTCTAGGGGCGGCTCAAGGGAGCTTCGGACCACGGCCTAGCGCGTTTATATTGAAAAACATCGTGAAGGAGACGACGCCTGAGGGGCTCCGTCTCTGATTATCAATTCAGATTTTGGTTATGGCCGCGCCCCTATGGGTAATTGTTACCTAAAGGGTATTCGCTACCAGAAGGGCATTCAGTTAGGTGTAATCTAAATTCTTTGGCTGCTTTAACTGCATCAGTGATCTCGTCGTCAGGTTCGGAAAGGATATCCTGCCACCGACCCGCATAGATATTTTCTTTTTAACTCTCCCTGTTGACTTCTGTATCTTGAATTTAATGTATTTATTTATTTTGTGTTTTTCCTTGGGTGTCAATAAAGCATATTTGTATTGTATTGTAAAGGATGTGTTTGGGACGGCGGGTGACGGCGGCGGAACCGCGTAGTAGGATGCGGGAAATAGCCTGTTCGTTCACTTAACAACATAGGGATTGGGATACGGAAGGGAACGGGCAACACCACACACGTAGTAGGGTGCGGGAAATAGCCCGTACACTTAACAACATAGGGATTGGGATGGGAAGGGCCTTCACCAAAGTAGCGTTTGGATGCTTCCTTCATGAAGCCATTAACGGAAGGGAACTGGCAACACCACACACGCGCCGCGCCCGCCAGGTGACCACACACATACAAACAGACTCCCTCTCTCTCTCACACACTCTCACACATGCGCAGAGACCCGAGATACTGGTAACACCACACACAGAGACTCACGTACAAGCCATGCGCCGCGCCACTTAACTGTATTTTTTTATTTCCGCAGGTATGCAAGTTGTCCAAAGACATGGCAACATTTTCTACATAAATGCTCAAACGGTTAACTTTTATGACGACCACTTTCAAGTTGAAGATTCTGACGGCGACAGTGTTGACTACGATTACGAATTTTAATTTCTAGACCATTAATTTTGATGATGAAAACCGATAAACATTTTGATTTCATTTTATTGTTAAGAAAAGTAATGTTTATTTGGGCTATGTGAACTTTGACATTTTGCATTTATTGAAAATTGAAAAACGTTTGGTAACTATAAGAAGAGTTGTGTTTTTTAGCCCAAAAACCAAAGAAAAAGAGGGTAAGGCAATCACGATCCGACAGCAGTGATAGCAACGATTCTCCTCAAGCAAGTTTGGTCGTCACTGGGAAGAGGGTTCGGAAGCCTATAATGAGGCCAAGTTACAGTGGATCTGAGGAAGATGAGGAACCATTTGGGACTGACGAAGAGGATGAATGGGTTCCAGGCAGTCAAAGTCAGTATACACAAGACACCGAAGACTAACCCTCATTTTCATAAACATACTACAAGTTTTTTTGTAGTATAGGGACGTAATACAAGGCGACCTGATCCTGTCAATACCTCTGTGATTTGGTACTGAGATAATATAATTATCTTTGTTTTCCATCAGTTTTAACCAATAGAAAGCTGCATGCCCTTCAGAGCAATCACAACCCTGTGCCAGACCCTTAATTTCTATAAGATATGCATGTATTACGTCTCTAGTGTTGAATACTCTTTGTTCATAAATGTCACTCAAAGTTAAACAATATTCAGCCCAAAAAAGTACAGATACATTGTTTTAACTTATGTAGCGTTTATGAATAAGGTGGTAAGGTTTAGTTTAGAGTGACATGATGATGAAAACAAAGTGTTATATTAGTTTTGTAATTTATTGACATGTAAAAAGTTATAGTATTACGAGTATGTTCTTATATTTTTTTTAGTGATAGTAACAATGACATAAGTTTGCTGTTTTCTAAATGGTTATTCTTATATCTGACATGTAAAAAATAATTCTCATTGTTTATATTCAAACGCAACATTTGCCTTAATGGAAAATTTTAAGCAATAGTTTTTTAATAGTTATCTAGCACCTATGTATGACATTTATATTATGGCAATAATTAATGTTATGTAACTAGTTATATAAATTGAATTGTAAAAAAAAGCAAAAGCATTATTTAGCTGATGTTTTTTAATAATTATGTTCAACCACATTTTATGGAATAAAAATTTAGAGATCAAAGGTTTTTTTAATTTGTCTGTTTAATCCCTTAAAGTAAGATAGCCAGATAAGCCAATACTACTAACGATGTCGACATACAGTGCTGTTTTTATCATCAGACTGAAAAGAATTATGCCATAATCACCAATTCAAAATGGCGTCGTTGCGCTATAATCTAGGTAAAGGCACAAAACAACTGAGTGGTATACCTGATTCAAAAGGCAATAGGGCTAAGGTCAGACGAGCATAATTTTATGGGGTTTGAGTACTTGAGTCCCATTTTTTCGGCTGCGCAATTTCTGTTACATTCGTTTTCATCATGGTCCAAGAAAACAAGGTCTTACAATTAGACCACGTGACTGACACAAGCCTACGTCATTTTGCGCTGGTCATCCATGTCTATTACACGCAGTCGACAAAGATGAATAGGCAAAATGACGTAGGCTCGTGTCAGTCACGTGGTCTAATTGTAAGACCTTGCTTTCTTGGACTATGCGTTGTCATACAAACGTTTTCGTTTACGCACACGGCGGCGACTCGAAACAGAAATTGCGCGATCGAAAATACGTGACCTACAATAAAAAAATGCGCTAGTCTGGCTTCACCCTAATTGTTATCATTGAAACTCGAAAGTACCTTAAAAAACTACATGAAGAACCCTTCGTCGTCGGAGTGTGTGTTGTTCTCCCAGTCTTGTGGCGGCGGGGGGGGCAGCAGTAGAGTGGGGGGAGCCTCGCCCCCGCGCACGCGCAGTGCGTACACCGCTTGCTCTACTTTGGCGACGTTAGCGCGGGTTGTACTCATCTTACGGGCCAGTTCCTTGCCTATACCGAATAGACCTGGAATGAGGGATATAAAATTCACAGGTTTTATTTTAACCCTTTAACCGCCAAGCATATTTTCTTAGAACTTACTCCCACCGCCAGTCATAGAAACAAAATATCTCTTAAAATATCATACATAATATATCAATCAGTCAAAACATAAGTCATATTTATGAGACGGCGGCGTTGTGAGCTCGATTTGGTAAGTCTTATATTTCAGACCATGGTGGTTAAAAGGTTAAAGTAATATTACTTTAAGGCACATATTACATTATAAAAGATCTAGGATCAAAGATCTTTGAGTCAAAGATGAGAAAGGGACGTAGTTATGCGTTAGAATGAGATACAAATACACCGCGCTCACTCTTGCGCATAACTGCGTCCCTTTCTCATCTTTGACTCATAGATCTTTGATAATGTAATATGTGCCTAATAAAATCAACATTCATAAGATAACTGAATCTTACAACAAATATATTATTCGTGCACTAAAAATACTAATCTTGCACCAAATATTCAAGGGCGTGAACCAAAGCGGGGGGACGGGGGGGCGCAGCCACCCACAAGGGGGGGCTCGGGGGCCGCAGCCCCCCGCTAAAAAAAAACAAATCTACCCAGAATCAAATCGGTTGGTTAGGTTAGGTTAGATTAGACTGATGTCAATAACAGAGCGGAGGGAGCCGAGCGAGCAGAGCGAACGTGCCCGCCTTAGTTTTGAATTTATCAAAGTTGATAACTCAAGAAGTCTCAAGTTTGCATGTTTTGGTGCACAATTAGTATTTTAGGTGGAACAAGAGTATAATTTGGTGAAGATATTTAGGTGTAACAAGAGAATAATTTGAGGTACGGTTAAATACTATCCATTAAAAACTACTCACCTAAATAACCAGTATACAAGTCCCTGACGACTTGGCAGGAATGGAAGCAGTCTTGACTCTCCCCACTTGATATACTGTTAATGGCCCTCCTCATAAGTTCTCCGGTTAAGTCTGCCAGACCTAGCATGTAGTCATTATGTGGCAACAGCGTTACTACTGTCCGTTCTTCTTCTTCAGAGTTCTGTGTGAATAAAAAAGATGATTTAGTTTAATTTAACCAAAATTACTTATAAATAAAATAATTGCATTAATATAACCAAACCACATAATGGTGATGTAGGATTTTGTAGGGTAAAGTAGCCTAGCAAGTAGAGTCACTGTTTCAATTCATATTTGATGATAATGAAATACCAAATTTTGAAAATGATTTACTTACATTCGGCAATATTTTAATCAAGTGGTTAAAGTCAACCAGAGGGAAAATAGTCTAGGTAGGTAGATATATAGACTATTGACATCTTACGTAAATCAAGAGGTAGAATGTAATTGACCTACTGTAATAATTAAACTTCATTATGATTGGTTTACTGCTTACACACTCAAGTAAAATAAAAATCCATTCAAATTCAAACCTTAACAACATAAGTAAGCTGTTTTACAACTTCTGAATAAGTTATAATGTCTTTACTGGCGATGACAGAGCAAAGTGACATCGCTTCAATGAACTCCTGGAAACCAGCAGTTACTGCCCTAGAGTGTAAATAAGCTGGACTGTTCTCCAACTCTACACCAATAGACTTAATTGGACCAGTAACCAATTTTTGGAGTCTCTCCTTAGCTTCCTCTACTGCCTTTGTTGAAGACTCTTGACTGAAATGAGGATACAGGATATTAAATTTATTTCTACTTTTTTAACACTAAAAATAGATGAATGAAAATGTCAACTTAATTTTAGTACAACTGACAAAATTTGTCTAGTCTATTTTTGTGAGTCAGTTGGTGTAGGAATATCTATAAATAAGTAATTTCCAAATTCTATTTCAACTGCTTACAGAACGAAGCGGATATTTCTAAGTGGGCGCTAATAAGTAGGTACTTACTTGATAGCAGAATGCAACAGGAATATAATCCTCTTGCTCTCAATGGTAACGTCTCTCGACAGCTTCACCAGCCTTTCATGTCTGTCTTGCCGCTCATTTAGCTGCACAGCCGCCTGCTTGAACATCGCTAGAACTGGACTATCTGCTGGTAGGGAAGCAGCGGTCTCCCGCGCTACTGAAGACAAGGTAGGCTGGTTGTGGTGCCTGGGCCCTCGGTGATTTCGGTTTCCTGGAAGTTCATTATTTGAAACAATATTACTGGAGTATGACCCTATTGGCATTGCCTGCATAGTTCGCCTGGGTACTCACTTTTTCCTGACCACGTTCCAGACATTCTTCTGTTATGTTTCGCACAAAAATAAAATTACAGCACGCACGCACACACTGTTTACAAATTCCAGTTTCCTTCATTCATAGAATAGACAATAGATTATTTTTTTATTTATGTCAATTTCTCATTCTTTAGTCTATGGTAGTTCGTTCTATCTGTTTTTGTTAAACATTTTACGATTTTAGCACTATGTGTGAAAGAGATAACGCAATACAGACTATCGTCCATCCATTACTTCACACAATTTTCCCTTTCATCGTACTAGATGAAAAAAACTCAATTAGAATTGTCAATCAATTGTCATTGAATTGTCATATTTTCTTCGCTGCTAGTGGATTGGTTTGGTACACTGACTGAGCAAGTAATCAATCACTACGTGATTGGTATTCTTGCCTGAGATTCTTGCTGAATTCCATAAAATTTTAATTTTTGTTTTGAGTGGTTTTATAAAGGCTTGACACTCAAGTTGTGCTTCCCTGCATTGCGGTTCTAGAGATTTGAGGGGATTCGTGTTGACTGCCCAGAGTCCGCGAATACTGCCTTATCTTATCACGCCGCCGGGCGTGTCTTCAATCTTCCCTGCAGATTTAGCAGTTTTTTAGGTAAAGCTTCATAATGTTACGTGTTCAAGTAGCTAGTTTATGAGTTGGATGCCTGTAATGTAACGCGTCTCTTATTGTTGAATTACAGGATGTCTCAACAAACTCTTACCTTTGGTGACTCATGCGCCCCGATAACTTGCCATGCGTGGAATAAGGATAGAACTCGTAAGTATTATTCTATACTAACGTATTTAGATTTGCTATTATAAATACAAGTCATATGAAAACTTACTTTAACGTCCAACCAAATATGTATACGCCCATCCAGCAGTGGACGTCTTTCGCCTAAGATGATGGATGATGTAAGCATATTTTGTACTCAAACAACAGCTACTTTACAATATGTAGAATTCAGAGAGCTGTGCATTTATTTTTGTTCTTCATCATCTGTAAAACTTATGATATGACAAATAG
Organism: Teleiodes luculella; assembly: GCA_948473455.1. Lineage (NCBI taxonomy): Eukaryota > Metazoa > Arthropoda > Insecta > Lepidoptera > Gelechiidae > Teleiodes > Teleiodes luculella. Next base: position 12,260,045 of record OX419593.1, read on the forward strand.
TTTGAAAAGGTACTGTTTTCAAAGTATTTTTAAACTTTTCTCTGAATTCTGTACTCCTTCACTACCTAGTAACTTAATTATACAATCAATATTAGAATTATTTTAGTATTAAAAACGGACAATTAATTTTTCAATAATCTTTTACAGAGGTGGCATTTTCACCGAATAACAACGAAGTCCATATTTACAAGAAAGAAGGCAATGATTGGAAGCAAACTAATAACTTGGGAGAGCATGATTTAAAGGTGATGGGAATTGATTGGGCTCCTAACACTAACCGCATCGTAACCTGCTCTGTAGACCGTAATGCTTATGTCTGGACCCAAGGAGAAGATGGCAAATGGACAACAACTCTGGTACTCTTGCGTATCAACCGTGCTGCCACGTGCGTGAAATGGTCTCCGATGGAAAACAAATTTGCCGTTGGCTCTGGAGCCCGATTAATCTCCATTTGTTACTTCGAAAAAGAGAACAACTGGTGGGTGTCTAAACATATTAAGAAGCCCATCCGTTCTACTGTCACCACACTGGATTGGCATCCCAACAATATTCTTTTAGTTGCTGGATCAGCTGACTTCAAAGTAAGAGTATTCTCTGCTTATATCAAGGATATTGAAGACCAACCTGGGCCAAATGTGTGGGGATCTAAACTACCTCTAGGCCAGCTGCTGGCTGAATTCCCTAACTCTCCTTCTGGAGGTGGTTGGGTCCACAGTGTCTCTTTTTCAGCTGATGGGAACAAAGTAGCCTGGGTTGGACACGACAGTTCCATAAATATTGCTGATGCTACTCAAGGAAAAGCTGTATATAAGCTCAAGACTGAATACCTGCCATTCTTGGGATGCAATTGGATCACAAACAATTCTCTGATTGTAGCAGGTCATAGCTGCATTCCATTACTGTATTGCCATAATGGCAGTGAAATTAACTTTGTGGCTAAACTAGACAATACTCAGAGAAAGGAGTCTGGAGGTTTGTCTGCAATGAAAAAATTCCAAAGTCTCGACCGTCATGCGCGTATTGAGACAAATGACACATTCCTTGATTCTATTCACCAGAATGCTATCACTTGCATCAGCCTGTTCAAGGGGAATAAAGCCAAAGTGCAAAAGTTCAGCACATCTGGTCTTGATGGCCAACTTGTCATCTGGGATCTGAATTCACTCGAAAGCTCTGTGGAAGGACTAAGGATTGAATAAGATTATTGAAATACCACCAATTAATGTTAATGTATAACTTTATTTTTAAGGATAAATAATCAAATTGCGTGCGAGTTCTGAAGTCACTCTTAAAAAAGTAAAACATGGAAAGCTGTGAAAAGATAACATTGCAATCACAGTCCGATCAGTCTAGCCAGAAACGAACAATAAGCGGCGAGTGAACTCAATACAACTCCTTATACAGTAAAAACTTCAAATATACAGAATAATAAACTATAATTTTTATAGATACAACTTCTATGATTTTTATTACTATACAATTATATTTTTTAACTTGATAATCAAATAATAATTTATATAAATTACGACGTAAGATTAACTTCTACACCCTAATAATGGATCACTTTTAATACTACTGAAGTACTGATGCTGTCAAATATTACATTAAAATTTAAGGAATCAACAAAATTTATTTTATTTCTTTAACATTAACATTTACTGAACTATAAGGCCATGTAGTTTGTTATTAGCGGCTTAGCGCACTTATTGCGTGGGTGAGACGATGTTGAACACAGGTCCGATTCTGATGAATACTCGACGCAACACGGAGCGCAATTCCGGCTTCAAGTCGAAGCAAGTGATCTCGCACAATAGTGGGTAGTAGCTGGAGACGTGTGCCGCAAACTGAAAATGGTAAAAGACTGTTAATTACAAAAATTCGTAAATATTTCTAAGGGTTTGATGCAGGGATTGGAACCAGTTTTTCATACACTTGTTAAATCAAGCTAGTTCAAACCCTATCCGACTATAGCTCTAACTAAGATCACTAAGGGTAGGTTTAGTCCTGGCGGAACATAACATGCAAAGCAACCGGCAGCCCTGGCCATCGCCTGCCGCAAAAACAATTACTTTAATAATTACAAAACCGATTGAAACCGGTTTCATTACGTTCTTTATCAAAAACGGGTAACCAGAATATTTTTGGTTTGTTTCATTAAGTTCCATCTATTTCCGGTTAATTGGGGAACGGAATTATATCTGTTTTTCGAACGATATTAACAGGGATTTCAAAACCGGTTTCCATCCCTGGTTGATGACATAAATCCCTACTTTCCTACTAATATTATAAATGCGAAAGTAACTCGGTCTGTCCATAGTAGAAAGACTGTTAAGTAAGTTATCTTCATACTAACGCACCGAGCGCGGCTTATATGTGTGCGTCATAGTATCTATGCGTCGCCGCCGCACGCACACTCAAACAAAATCTCGACCCGTTTCTCAGTGCGCCAGTCGAGATTTGGTTTGAGTGTGCGTGCGGCGACGCATAGATACTATGACGCATACATATAAGCCGCGCTCGGTGCGTTAGTATGAAGATAACTTACTTAACAGTCTTTCTACTATGGTCTGTCTGTCTGTTTGTTACGCTTTCACGCCAAAACCACTGAACCGATTTTGATGAAACTTGGTGTGGAGATATTATAGATTTCTCATTCCCATGGTAAAAATGGCAGCGCGGGTGGAAAGTTTTGATGGAACTTGGTACAGAGATAGAATAGATTTTGGGGATAGACTACTTTTACTGGGAGAAAATATGCTATTTCCATGGGAAAAACTGTTGGCGCGGTTAGAGCTGCAGGGCGAAAACTTGTGATAAAAAAACAGGTAAGTACGGAGATAAAATAAACTTTGGAGAAGGACATAGGCTACCTTTTACCGTGGGAAAATACCTCATTCCCACGGAAAAAACTGTGAGAATGTGCAGATCGTGAAGTTAAAAGCGAAAGTAACGCTGTCCGTGTTTGTTACGTTTATGGAAGGCCAAAGGCAGAGTGACATAAGCTACTTTTTCAGGCTGGAAAACATCTCATGCCCACGGGAAAAGTCGAAATCCAACGCGGGCGGGCAGCTATTTTTTAATAATTCCGAAATGCATCCATCGCGTTCGAATTTTTGTAGAATATGGTTGATTTACAACATGAACAGAAGTAGTTATAACCTTATTTATAACGTTACAATCTTAATATAGAAGAATAAAAACAAGTGATTATAACGCTATAATCTTATTTCGGAGCATTAAACTACAAAGTGGCCAGTTACTGATAGTGGCCAGTTACCCTACCTACCAGCAATCGGGTCGTAGGAATACCTACGTGTTTTCCTTATTTATTACCCGCGGGCAGTACCTACACGTGACAAAAAACCTTATCCTTTCCGTTAATGTGTATCTAAGTATGAATTTCAGTTTCTGTGCGCTGTACAAAATATGTCGCAAAAATTACTTACTCTTTCATCCGGCATCTTCAATATTCTCGTGAGGATCAGTAGTAAGATTGATGTCCAAGCGTCTCTGTGTCCTTCACTCGTCACCCCAGCAAAGTATTCTAGAGCTTCACAGCAGATTGTGATCAAGCTGTTCTGCACAGCCGGCCAATGCTCTTGCCGTGACTCATCGCCATACATCTTGAACAATATCCGCATCACACAGGCTAACGATTGTGTCTCTTGCTTTAACATGTTAGGCTTCACCGAGCCCTTAAAGTTAGCCTTCCACAATACATTCCTCTGCGCGTGATTAGTATTGAAGGTCTTCGCGAATCGGTGACTGCACATCAGACATTCCACGAGTCGCAGCAAATGAGGTGAACTTAAAAGTCTGTACATTCCTTGTTCTTCACGTTGACATTCCTGTTCAGTCCCAGGAGTACCTCCAGTAAGTTCAGCGGCAGCAAGGGCTAAAGTCTCTGCATCTTCTTTCCTAGAAGTGGCTGGGTAAAACACTATGTTGTCTATCGTCTGAATTAATTCAAGTTGCACAACACATTTGATCAGCAAACTGTTGAATACCCTATTTGATGATTTCGCTTCGTCACCTAATTGTGGTTTCTTCAGAATTCCGTGGCGTACGTTCGGTGTGTCCTCTTCATTTTCGTCAGGTTTCCATGTAAGTAACATCGTTGGCAGAGTACTATTAAATATGTCGAACATAATCTGACATGTTTTGCTCCAGGTATCTTCCTTGAATTTTGTGCCGTTCGAAATGACTAGATTCTCCAAACAATTAGTGCCAGAGCGAGCAAGTTGCTCATTGTCTTGTTGCACGCACCAATGCAACTGCGCATAAAGCTGTTCCAACAAAAGAGGGCCCAAGATGTCAAAGTATTGCGTGAAAACATCAACAATAGCATACAACGCGTGATTGCATGTTGTAGTCATCCATTCATTCTTTTCTAGTTGGTGCTCAGGTAACTTCATATTGTCAAAGATTCTGAATAAAATATTAAATAAATCTCTCCACCAATGTGGACGGAATGAATCGCCATGAGTTTTTATAATCTCAAATAAGACAGTCAATCCCCGTGTTCGTACATCGAGTTTGCAGCGGCTCACAACGCACGAGAGGGAGAAGAGCAATGGGAACCATCCCCTAAGCCATACCCTGTCCACTTCTGGAGCGCCTTGTTCTCCTTCAAGTCCAGCATGTTCCGCAAATAATTGTGGTGAATTACCCACAGCAGTCGCACACGATCGAACCAGTCTTATAGCTTCCATGGACGTATCAGGAAATTTCGCATTGCACGCGAACTCAGATAAACATTTTACTGCATCTTGAAATGAGTCTATCATAGCTGGGAACTGCTTCTCATATAAATCGGTTATGATTTTGATTGTGGTTTGGAATGCTAAGTCTACAATTGCTTCATCTTGATCGCTTGCTGCCAAATGAAAAACTGAGAATATGTTTTTCCAACCAGATTTGATATTTGGAGCCTGAGAATTAACCATCTGAGCGATGCATCTAACAACCATATCCCTTATTGTCGGGGAATTATTTTTCTTCATGATGTGCTCAAATGGTCTTAAGAAATCTTTCTGGAATTTGAAATTTGCAAATTCACCCTTTTCAATGAATTTCATGGAAAGTTGGCGTAAAGAATCCACGGCAAAGAAAGCGATGTCTTCGTTGGCACTGCAACCGACTTTGTTGAAATGATCTCCTAAAACTTGCCAAATACGAGACCATTGCAGCCTGATTCTTCCCATGTTGTAGTACGAAATCTCGACTATCTTCTGCAGCGAGAACATTCGAGGATTTGTGGGATGACTCAGTTCATCCAGTGACACTTGACAAAGAGCCTTGACGAAATCTACAATAGCATCACCGTCAAGTTTTGTTGATCCCGTAAATATTCGGTCGACTGCTACTACAACGCTTTGTGAACTTGTTTCTCCAATACGTTCTTTCGCGCCGGGGTCTAAAGACATGAGGCTGAATTTGAGGGAATCTGGCTGAGGTTTGATGCCTGACCCTGATAAGAATTGAGGCCGTACTCCTGTTCCTATTAGTTGGGCTAATTCTAGCTGAGAAATGCACTTGACAACATCCAGCCAACTAGAGCCTAAATAGTTGCCATCGGTATGCGCTACTGTAATCAAAGTTTTTATTGTGTCAATATTCTTTGCCTTCATTTCGGTGATGGGGGAGTTAGCGGTCAAGAGAGTGAAGCGCGCAAGAGCTTGAACGTAAGCATCGCGTTCGAGGCTCATATGGAATATACACGCAATGCGAATAGCGCATCTGATACCGTCCAAGCATAAAGCTGCGATCTCAGGATCATCACAGTCTTGTAGTCCGACAGAAAAGGCTGCAAGGAATGGAGTCCAAGCCATTTTAAACATAGGCCTCACGTGCTCGACGTGTTTAGCTGTTGTAAAAGGTGTTTGGACGTGGGAAACAGATTCCATCAAATTCTTGGCAGCAGTCGATATCTGCTCCATCTCCATATTCCAAATGAGTTTGCGTTTTTTCTCATTAGCAATCATATGTTTCCCAGGTTTCGATGTTCCCTTCATTTTGATTTCATGGCCAGCAATTTCGTCGTAAATCTGAGACAAATATTCACGTGGAAGATCGTTATTGTCACTGATACCACTGTTTAGTTTAATGTATTGTTCCTTCGTCATTTTGTTCTTTACTTGCGGCGAATGCAAATCCGTCGTCAACATTATTATGGAGAATGCTAATACATAAACAGTGTCACCACTAGTAAACAGTGAGTTGTTGGGGTTACATTCACAATAACGCGACGCAAACTTTTCCATCAATCTGTCTATTTTTTGAGCTTCTCCAGGTAATCTGAAACCTTCTAAAAAATGTCGGAGTGCCGCAACAATATCCATAGTCGCAAATTTCATTGAATCCACGTAAGCATACATTACTTCTTTTGAATGATCATCATTTTCACCTAAGTATTCTCCAATGTATGTCTTATCTAATCTTTCGTCTGTTACTAACCACTCAGCAATTTCTTTGGTGGATGTGCCAAGTAGGCCTTGATCCTGTAGAAAGGCTACACCTTTTTTAGGTTTTCTGTTAAAGAGGTCGATGCCAGTTTCCCATACTTCTTTTTGCTGTTTCAATACTTCGAATTGTTCTGGAGAGTCAAGAGTTTCTCTGTTGCCCACATTGCTTGACCCTGTTGATACTAAACTTAGACTCGAACCTCCATGAGATTTAATACTGTGATGATCAGTGTCGTCTTTCACAGGCTTTTCACCCAAAGTTGTTTGAAGGTTTGGATTGATGTAAAGTTCTTTGCTCCATTCTACCATACATTTCAGTATCGATACCAGGCACTCAAGTCCTCTAATACGCATAGATTTTTCTTGATTAGGGGTAGCACCCAGTTCTAAAGCTTGTCTTCCTTGTGCGATTTTAGAAACATCATTGACTAATCTCTGGAATAGATTAGCAGCTGATAAGTCACAGTCATAATTAACATAGATGTCTACAACACTTTGCGCATCTCCACAAATTCTAGTCAGTGCCTGGATAACCATCCATTTATGTTCAAATGTGGAGCTAGATGTTTCCAAAATGTTCATGAAAATTTCTTTGAAGAAAACTTCAATTTGCTTCTTAAGATGGACTTTGAAGTTTTGAAGCAGAGCTAGAAAAATGGCAAGGGAAAGTTCGAATACTTCAGGTACTGAGCTGACGCCATTTTTGGACAAGGCTACACAGAGGTACTGTTTAATTGCAGTAATAAACATTTCGTTATTTCTAAAGACAGGTCCTGCATTTTGAAGAATAGATAGAAGTAGGTGTAGGGATAGAATTTTCGATCTAAGTTCATGGGACTTAGGATCTGGAGTACCTTCAGGGAGAGGTTTCATTGAAAGTTTACAGAGAGCTCTGAAAACTAAGAAGGCGTCTTTCTGTAGAATATGAGTGAATTTGGCTGTCACGGAATTGTCATTTTCAGAGGCAACATCTACACTTTCTTGAGATGGAATCCTTGCAATTGAAGTTTCAGCTCCAGAAATATGCTCGCTTGGTCCATTGCTTTCATGAGAAACACTACCACTATCTTGAGAATCTGATGGATTTTCATTGTTATCAGGAGGACCACCTGGAGGTACATCTTCACAAGTTTTCTTAGTAGCTATTGTTATGGCATTGTCTATGACCGAATCAACTATTTGTCTGGCGATAATTTTTGCTTCCTCTTCTTCTACATGTTCTTCTTGTGGAGGCAAAGAATCTTTATTTTCTTCATTTACCTGACGATCATCCTCATGTGTTGTATGATGTGTATCTGCAGTGACTATATTTCCATTAGGAATTTTGTGTACTTCAGTTGGGTGTTCTTCAGATTCTAAAGCTTGATTTTCCATTTTGGTGAAGATGACATTTAGCATTTGTGTAAGGGTTGCTCTTGCTGTTGTTTGATTGATTAAGTTTTTGCTGGCTAAAAAGATATTATAACATGTTCGAACTGCAAGAAGGACTGTGCCTTCATGGACCTCAACATACTGGCTTGTAATTACGGTCAGTAGAGCTTTAATTATTTGGAGTTGAACTCCTTCATCAGTTTGGGGCCCTGTGAAACAACTGCATATTGTTTCAACTATTCTGTCTATCAGCAATTTTTTAGGTGAAGTTGAATCAGGAACATTTCCAGTCAAGTGTCCATAAGCAATTAATTTTTGAAGACAGTCAAGGGCTGTCACTACTATTCTGGATGCCTTGCTTTGACAAGCCAGTTCGAAAGGCAGAAAGTACTTTTCAGCAGTAATAATGTTGGATGAGTCATTTTTGGGTAAAGGCAGTGTCCCTGATGTTGGATTCTCTGGTGATTCCACTTGTCCTCCATCTTTGAGTTCTGCTTTGATTTCCTCTGAAAAAGATAAGCAACTCAATTTAAACTAAGAGTTTTGTAAACAGATAAGCTAGTAATGGCTTATGAACACAAGATTAGCTTGGCACTGTAGTTTTAGTTAGAATTTTTCACATTTAGGAAATCTATTGTATCATTCTTATCTTGACTATTAAGCATGCAACCACAAAAAAATTGGTATCACCATTACTGTCACCATTCATATCAAATATCAAAAATGTAAGTAGGTAATATGGAAAGGGAAAATTTGATAGTATTTGCTAAAGGTATGTCTAGTTTCCTTATCGTTTTTTTCCTTTAGTATTGATTATTCATACACAACAAAATAGGAATTACATCAGCAAGTAGTAGGGGTTTGATTGCTATAGTTATTGGTCAACAACTTAAACAATATAATCATGTGGTACCACTGCATGCACTTGGGAATTCATAGTAAAATTTATTATTCTCCCTCTAAATTCACTCCTCACCCCTGCTTGCGTGTTCAAGTGTTTGCCGATATCTAATCTATACAGTATGGTGTACTGTACATATTATTATAATTTTAATATGTACTTGTTAATAATGCATCAAAAGGCCTTTAAATAAGTAGTAGAGATATATTATTGACATATTCTCTTACTTATTATACTTAACCTAACACCTATGGTAATCCTGTCTGAACACAAAGACTGATTACTGAGCCATGCTAAACACCATTAGCATATCATTATGGTAGATTGTCACAGATGAATAACTAAAATACACTGGGCCCAATTCTGGCGTGGTCGCTAAAATATCTAAATTTAAGTTGTTGGTTTCTTTCATTCATATGGGAATCAAAAAGGATAGGAGATGAATGAATTTAATTTTGAATGAATGATATTTAAAATAAGCAGTGCAGCTGTCCAATTCAGCTTAATTTAGTTGGGATGTTTTTAAATTCCTGCTAAATTATGCGTAAAATCGATGTTTGTCGTGTCTAAATGTAGGTTGGTAATCACCTGTACCTTTTCGTTTTTATGAATGTGAAAATGACATATGGTTCTTAAATTTACTTAGAGAGTAAAATGTAGAATCGGGCCCACTGTGTGGTTTAGGTAGATTATTTAAAAACAATAGTAGGTATAATTAGCATAAAAATAAACCTAGTAGCCTAAAGTAGGTACATATAGTAAAGATTTATAATAAAGTATGTATTTTACGATTGCCTAATGGGTATGATAAGGCTAGTTAGTACTGTGCTACTTTCATTTACAAGGTCGCAAGACAATCTCCACTCAAAACAGCAATAACTAACCTAAATATAATTAATTACAGAAATGTACTAACGTTACGCCGTTATCAGCAGCATACAGACACAGAATCGGTCAATTACGATACAAAATATGTCAAAAGGAAACCTACCAAGTGCCACTTCGCATGACTTCTTCAGCTGGCTGTGGTGGGATCTCTTGATGTCCTTATCAGCTAAAATCTTTTCCAGGGCTCTGACTATAAACATTTCTTTTGTTTTCAGATTTTGCATCGTTATTTTATAGATATATCACTCCATTCGTTCCTAACTGGAGTCGACGTAGCTGCGTGGTGGTTCTGTATACATTTAGGACGATTTCATTAGGACACTGTTATATTTTATTTGTAGAACTATTTGTTCGAATAACAGCACAATGTAACATCACAAAACTTTATGCAATAAGCGATATTTTTGATTTCATTTCATTTCTTGAGACGAGGATTTCCCGATTCACACCTCATCACAAACATGTCACTTGAAAACTGCGTTCAGAAAAGTTGCTTTTCGATGACGTCGAACGAAAGCTATTATTAAAATTTTCAATATTTTGAGATAATTATAATAATTCCAGAAAATAAGTTAAACGGTAAATAAGCAGCGAAACACATAATTTAAATTCTCCGAGATAGTAGGGTACTTAGTGCAAATGAATGTATGGGAACCATGAAAAATTGGACCAGTGGATGAAACTTGGCATGGTGTTAGAATAGGTAGACTTGAGTAGAAATCCACCGGGACCCATGACTGGTACCCCCTCTGAAGCCGGGGGGAGGGGGGTGAAGGTGGGTTTTGCCGCACTTCTTGTTGACGCTTATATCTCTAAAACCGTATGTACTATGACAAGTTTGGTATCATTTTCGGATAACTCGTTAACGTAGAATTCATTTTTGGAATTATAAAATAGGGTTTCCATATAAAAAAACTAAATTATAGGACAAAATTCGCAAAACACGAATAAAATTTTTCCACATAAACGTCGTTTTCTTTTCCCATGGGAATGGTATCGATATAAAAAAAATATGGTCGGGTAGCAGCATTCACGGGCTTTACAAACATATAACTTTTATGACACTTTCTTGATAAAAAATGGGTTAAAAATAATAAAATTGCATGCGTGGCAGACAAAGGTATACACATGGAACTAGCTGCAAGACCAAATTAGTCCCAAAACAGTGGTATTAAGGGGTGATAATGTATGGCAGAAATGTTGTGGGTATTACAAAACCTTCCAAACAAATAAGAGATGTAGAACATCAGGTCAGAATGGAAAGTTAGAGCGGCCGGAACAAACGGTAGGAGATTAAGAGGTGGCGCCGTAGTAAAACTTATTGGAAACCTTGGTCAGACTTTAAAACGAAAAAATCTGACCAAGATGGCTGACTTCAAAACCTGGCAACCGCTGGCAACCCAGCAAATATAGCAAAGCGGGGGCAGATAATATTTCTGTCGATCAGTAATAGAACCAAAAACCCATTTCGTTTTCTTGGCTACTGGTTTATAACTCCTGTTTATTTTCTGCTTAGATTCCACGCCTTTGGGGCAAAATCGAAAGCTGTTGCACTGTTGAAACTCAGAAAGCATTGAGATGATCTCAAAAGTTACCTGCCGATATCTTCACTGTGTCATTCTAACCAATTGCTGCAAATACTATGCTAGTCAGCATCATCCATCAGGCAGATGGATCAGCCACCGTAAGGCTAACTAAGCGTAAGCAAGAGTTCGAGGTAGAAGACCATAATAAGGGTTGAAGGTTGGGGAAGTTGGTGAACAGTTGGGAAGTAGGGTCGTTGGCGATTTCAAGCAATCGTTTTATGTGCATTTTTCCCTTCTAATCGAATTAACTCGGCAAGACCAGTACTTTGCCACACATGAAGCGCTATCCGTGGTCTCTAGAAAGATCCTTACGCATGCAGGTGGTAGGGTAGGCTCGACAAGTCATAGGAGTGTCATCGTTGAAAAAGACACATCACGCTAGCAAGTCCCATCCGAGCTGTAGCTTCACCGGAACGTGTCTGTTTCGGCTGACTTGAGTCCGGAGTATGTTCAAATATGTAAATTTGGCCAAGGCAGATCATGTCCAAGCGTACTTAAACCACAGAATGTATGACACTGACGCTGTGGGGTATCTCGTTTATTCTATTTAATTGTCTTACTTACCTACTTACTTCATCTACACCGTGCTTTTTTAACCGTCTTACAAACGAAGCCCAATGTATATGCCCGTGATATAGAATATATTGGCAATGTTATTTTTTTTTATCAATATAATAATAAAACCGTGAAATAAAATAAAATAATGCAAAAAATTTTTGAATCAACCTGTACATAATATTTACAATTTAGTAACAATTTGCGCATGCGTGAGAATCGTAAATAATGGGAAAACAAAAGAAAAATATGAGATAAACACATTTTTCGATCTCTCGATCGATTATTTTATTGAAAAAATCCTAGATTTTTTTTCTTAAAAAAAAAAAAAACATTGCCAAGATATTCTATATCACGGGCATATACATTGGGCTTCGTTTGTAAGACGGTTAAAAAAGCACGGTGTATAGACATTAAATGTGTTGAGGAACCAGCATGTGGTGGTGTAGGGGATGTTTGCTGTCGGTCTCTTCATTAGCCATGCCCAGAGAGTTGGTCACGTCTCTACGAACCTTCTGATTAAAGCCAAAAACTTTTATTTAGAGCCAAATTTAGCCCCATAGCTGCGCGTGTGCTCACAGAATCCAAACCGAAGCTGCTAGTATAATTGTCTGCCGTAAAAATGTGATCCACTTCGACTAATCGATGAACTGGTGAAAAGTTTTACCATTTGGTGGACGTAGGTCGGCACAGTAGGTTGTTGCTTAAGCAGCGTTGCCTATAAAAGAACGATTTATCCAAGGTATCTTGAAAGATTGCTGGATTCCGAAGGTGCAACAAAGGATCGTCAAATGTTCCAGTTTCAAGACATTATGTTAGCAACTAAGTATTTACAGTACATAAGTTAAATTCCTAACCACAGCTTCAAAGGCCTGCGCTTGGTAAGTTAATACAAAATACACGTCGCAGATCTCTTTCAATCAGAGTTATGTAATGTGTGAGGTTCAAGATTTGGTTACAGCTGAGCAGGACTTTTCTGTCCAGATTGTAGCTCATTGAGAGAAGACTTTTGGACTGCGAGGATGTCAGCATCCTTTTGTCACCCAAGCATTATTTCCAGTATTTTTAAGCATGAATGACACAGTACCGACTGGTACCGACCGAGAATAGCTTTTGAGGTCATCAATTGGTTGTCTGAGTTTCAGCAGTGCAACAGTTTTATCCACGCAAAAATTAAACAGTAGTTAAAAATCCAAAAAATCTTGATTCTATATTTACTGGTTAACAGAAATGTTGTCTGCACCTGTTAAGCTACATTTGGCTACATTGCCAGCATTTGCCAGGTTTTAGAAGTCAGCCATCTTGTTTTTTTTTTCCGTTTTAAAGTCTGACCAAGGTTTCCAATAAGTTTTACTACGGCGGCGCCACCTCTTAATCTCCTACCGTTTGTTCCGGCCGCTCTAACTTTCCATTCTGACCTGATGTTCTACATCTCTTATTTGTTTGGAAGGTTTTGTAATACCCACAACATTTCTGCCATACATTATCACCTCTTAATACCACTGTTTTGGGACTAATTTGGTCTTGCAGCTAGTTCCATGTGTATAACTTTGCCTGCCATGCATGCAATTTTATTTTTTTTAACCCATTTTTTATCAAGTAAGTATCATAAAAGTTATATATTTGTAAAGCCAATGAATGCTGCTACCCGACCATATTTTTTTTATATCGGTACCATTCCAATGGGAAAAGAAAACGGCGTTTATGTGGAAAAAGTTCATTCGTGTTTTGCGAATTTTGTCCTATAATTTAGTTTTTTTATATGGCAACCCTATTTTATAATTCCAAAAATGAATTCTACGTTAACGAGTTATCCGAAAATGATACCAAACTTGTCATAGTACATACGGTTTTAGAGATATAAGCGTCAACAAGAAGTGCGGCAAAATCCACCTTCACCCCCCTCCCCCCGGCTTCAGAGGGGGTACCAGTCATGGGTCCCGGTGGATTTCTACTCAGGACTACCTATTCTACAACCATGCCAAGTTTCATTAACTGGTCCAATTTCAACTGTTTTTTGCACTAAATACTCTACTAAGATGTTGTTTTTCTTGTGATTTCTTCACATTCTGTCTGTTTGCTGCTGCGCGTGGCGTGCGTGGTATGATGGTGGGTGGGTGCGTGCGCAGTAGTTTTTTAAATATCTCTATAAAAATAAAATGCTGAACGCTACGCTACGTACGCTTTTTTTTTTTCATAGTAGGCGTTTCGTTCCTTTCAAATATTTTAGCAAAAGTAGGTACATAAAGAAGGGGAAATAAAATGGCTCCATGCCTCCATGCATGCGTGGTAAGGAATGTAACTGTCAAATTTAACCATCAACCATAGACAAAGAAAGAAGAGAGTGCTGTTTTCTTTAGTAGTTTTTTCCGTCCGAAAGTCCGAACCACTGAACCACCCGAATGGTTACCAACGCCATCTACATATAAGTTCAAATAGAACTGTTTTGGAGTTAAAATTTGAAACGAACGAAACTTATGAAATCTGTATTTTTAGATAAATTTACATAAAAAATTACCGACAACATGCGATTCGATGGAGGAAAGTTGTTCGAATGTGATGTGCTGCGAATGCTGCGATGCGCTCGCGACCTTTGTGACAGAGACGCAGGCTCGGCTGCGTACTTTGCACGCTAGATGGCGCGCGAATAAGAACTATTTGGCTTTCTATAGACCCGTGATACCTAATAAAGTAACTATAAAAATAACTATTAACAAAATAATAATAATAAAAACCTTAATCAACATGGTTAGGCAGAAAGGGATTGGAAACCGTCTACTAGAAATCAAATATTTACCCTTGAGGTCCTTTTTTGCCTAGCCACTGTTTGTGAGTGGGAAGACTATTCGTTTTTTAATGAAAAAAGCGTGAGCACGGAAACATCTTTATTTTCGGAGAATCAGATGGGTGATTTAGAATGCAACGTCATAACCAAAGTGGGGATAGATATCCACATATTTTGTGTCAAATAATAGATGGATTAAATAATAATTGACTTGATTAGCATGGTTCAAATGCAAGGGGAAATTTATGTTACACTCACTACACGTGTGGTACACAAAAAGCTATCCGTCTGTAAACCCTGACCAAAGAAATGAGAAACCTACTCTAGGGGCGCGGCGCCACGTGTATATTTTTACGACTATGGCAACAATTTCTCTTATAAAATTAGTTTCATGAATTTCCGCAATATGGCGAGGTTATTTATTTATACCAAACTGGTTTTACCAAACTGGTGCGGGTGCAGAAATAACAAGCTGCAAAAAAGTAAATTAAATAAACTACAGAGGTCGCTACTATCGTTCCGAATCGAAGTCATTGAAGTGCTTTCAAGCTATTGTCAAAGCACTTCGCACCGAGGCACCGAGTACCGACCGATAGTGTGTTAGTCTATGGTTGGTGGCTGCGCCAATGAATGGTGGTCGATCGTTCGCTTCGCTTTTACATAAACTTTATTTATATTTTTCCCACACGTACCGACAAGAAGTTTTCGTTTCTTCGACTTTTAATTAAATATTTAACAAAATTGCTTCCACAATGACTGTGACGCGTGTGGGTGAATCCCGCACAGAGTTCAAATTGAAGAGTCTTCCGGATGACGCTATTTCAAGCGTGAAATTCGCACCGAAGTCCAGTCAATTTCTACTCGTATCCTCCTGGGACTGTTCGGTGCGCCTTTACGATGTCACTGCCAACGTTGAGAGGCATAAATACAGTCATGAATTGCCTGTTATGGATGTTTGTTTTAGGGTAAGTTTTACTCAATTTCTATGCTTTTGTAGTAGGTAACCTCAAAATTTTGTATAAACTATCTATTTATTTCTTCACAGTATACTCGACCATTCATAGAATGTACCGCTTTAAACATGACTCACTGACCATTTTCTATTTTAAGAAAAATATCTTCATGAATTTAATCCACCTTATTTATCATTTTTTCCGAGGTGCCTTAAGACAACAACATCAACATTTATCAATTTAGTACACTATTGTTTATAAATCTTATTTTTCATCTTTGTAAATATATAATCATAATTTTATTACAGGACGCTGTCCACTCCTACAGTGGCGGACTTGATCAAACTCTTAAAATGTACGACCTAAATGCGGGCACAGAAACTGTACTAGGGGACCATAAGGGAGCAATACGTTGTGTTGAATTCACCAGTGAAGTGAATGCTGTACTTACTGGCAGCTGGGATGGAACAGTCAAGATGTGGGACAGTCGTGTACCAAACTGTGTTGGTACTTATAACCAGGGAAATGAAAGGGTAAGGCTTTTGCTCACAGTTTCTTTGTATAAAGTCATGTTTTGTTTTGGTATTCAATCATAGTTCATATTATAATACAAAAAAACAAGTTTAATGTTATTAAACCATGATGTGTATTGTAAATGACTATTTCTGTATCATTACAGGTATATACAATGAGCATAGTTGGAGAGAAGTTTGTGGTTGGCACGTCTGGTCGCAAGATCTTTGTGTGGGATGTCCGCAACATGGGTCACGTTAACCAACGGCGGGAATCGTCCCTTAAATACCAGACACGATGCATCAGAGTTTTCCCAAACAAGCAAGGATATGTACTGAGTTCAATTGAAGGAAGAGTCGCTGTTGAATATTTGGATAGTAATCCTGAAGTGCAGAAGAAGAAATATGCTTTCAAATGTCATCGAATTAAAGATGGAGGTAGGAATTTTTTTTTTTAGTTTAGTTAGAGTGTAAAAGTAAAGTAAAATATAATGATAATAAAAAGTTGAAAATAATACACTACATTCATCATAAATTATGTTGAATTTATTATCATGGTGATGTATAAAGTGGTTAATACAACTAATATTCTTAAATTTTATTTAAATAAATCAAAAAACTATTTTTTTGTACAAAGTTATGCTTGTTTTCTTGCTTCAAATCTTTTTTTACCTATCATTAGTAATCATCAACTTTGTTATAGTAATTTAAAGTAATTTTCTGTTTCAGGTCTTGAGAAAATCTATCCAGTCAATGCAATAAGTTTTCATTCGGTCTACAATACATTCGCAACAGGAGGATCAGATGGATATGTCAACATCTGGGACGGTTTCAACAAAAAACGCCTTTGCCAATTCCACCGTTACAACACTGCGGTCTCATCCCTTAGTTTCTCCCACGATGGATCAGCCCTTGCTATAGCTTGTTCCCAACTTGATGAGTCACAAATGGAAGATCCAAAGCCTGAAGATACAATCTACATTAGATATGTAACAGACCAGGAGACTAAACCGAAATGAGATGGATATTTTGCCCGATAGATGTCAGTATTTTCTGATGTATGAATTAGTTAGTGAAGAAACTATGAATGTTTACAGATTGGAAATTATTCTTGATCTGATATTATTAAAAAGATTAAGATTAAGAGTGAAATGTCATAGAGCAACAATTTTTTTGTTTACGTGACTATTAACTTGTGTTTCAAATGCAGTGAAACTATTCTATCGGGTGTAAACTTAGTTCAAAGTGAGACTTTAAATTTTATTTACTGTGTAAGTGACAATCTTAATAAACTATTAAGTTTGCTAATAAATAAAAACTTTGTTTGATTTATTATTAATAAATGAGGACTCTTTTCCACTTAATGTTTATAATATAAATCTTTAATAATTTAGTAATAAATAATATAAATATGTGGGACATCTCACACACGGCCATCTGACCCCAAACTAGGCAGAGCCTGTACTATGGGTGTCAGACAGCTGATATACACATAAATTATACAACATCCAGACACAAGGCAAACACAAGTGCTCATCCATCACACGAATGTTTGCCCTGGGCAGGATTCGAACCCGCTACCTTGTGCTTCGTAGGCAGGCATACTACCAACTAGGCTACGAAGCCGAAAAACATTACGTATTTTGCTAAACGCACAGAAGCTGTGACAGAAGCCAGCACATGCACATGCATTGCACTACAAAATTCACCCCTACCGGTACGGAAGCAGATTTTCTCAAGGTGAAAATGTCCAGTCGCATGTGCTGTCTACTGTACATAGAACCAACGGCCGATGGGCACAGAATACCAAATAGTAGTCCCATGGGGCAGTAAGAAGTAAGTCTATTAATATTTTACTCATACCTATAAATAAGGTACCTACCTCCTACCTACTACTCATAAATAAGTATGTATTACGAATTCACTTGTTTCGCACATTATTGCATAATTTGCACTGAATGCACATAATACATAAAAAATACGGCTTCTGTATTCACTGTAACCATTCTATATCTGGACTAGACTTGCTAATTAGAACGCCTGTTAAAACCTTCATACTTGGTGTTGGTGTTTGCACAAGCGTATTTGCTCTTGCATGATCCGGACCAAATCGCTTTATCTTTGGGTAAAGTTGGCATTGCGTGAAAGGAATTTGCACACCATATAAGTTAGCTTTAAGACTGCAGAACACACGGAAAATTAACACTTCTTATGCATACAACTCGCGGTCCGGCGAGACGGATTCCGCAATAAAGGTTTTAAGGTGCGGAGCACACCTAACGTGTAAATGATAATGATGGAGGTAGGGTCCAAATTGGGATGTGTGCGTATGGTCACTGTCTGGAATGGAATTTTTGACGTTTAAATTAGAATTTGAAACTTACCAGAATGTTTTGGGTAATTTTGGTTTCAAGACCCAAAATCAACAAGTTACAGTACCTACAGTCATGTCATCATTTCAGCCGAAAGAAGACGTCCTCTGCTGGATAAAGGCCTCTCCCAAAGACCTCCACAATGATAGGTCCTGCGCTGCCCGCATACAGCTGCTTTCCGCGGTTCTCACCAGGTCGCAGGTCCACCTTAGGACTTTCCAGATCTTGGTTGCCATTCAAGAAATTTTGTCTCCTAACTGCCGCCGCTCAATATGTCTCAACCATTGCTCGTGACCCTTACAAAATCTTTGTTGAGAGTCGCGAGAAGCCACTGGATGCGGGCCAAGCTAGATCGATCATTGTGGAGATCTTTTGGGAAGGCCTTGGTTCAGCTGTGGAAATTTTTCGGATGAATGGTGATGATGTCTTTTTATTAGTACCATATTATGCAACAATAGTACAGAAAAATCTATTGTACCTAAGCCACAAGTTGTTATATAACACACCTAACAATCTCGCACTAAACCTAGCACTCTACCTTTTTGCAAACTAAAGAAGAACCAGCTTCCATTCCATACAAACCGAGCCATACAAATTGCTCCTCAAACACAAATGTTTGCGACCACCTAAAGCTTTCTTAGAACCAAGTGGTTTATTTGAATTCTTACACCTAGTGGGCAATAAGTCTTATTAGCTGTTTCTGTGCTAATTGAGGAAGTTTTTTAATTACGTTTATACAGTATAATGTAGGCAGAATCGGGGATATGTTTACTGATAGATAACTTGGTAATTGTGAAATCTTAGTTTGTCTATTCACTGACCTTTGACGGTTCAAAAATATTTAAAAAATATCCCGATTGTTTTGGATTTAAAATTGGATATAACTAACCCCTTTTGCAGGTATCATAAAGGCAAATGAGGCATTTAAAATCTGACCAGAAAAAATATCTTACTTCGGAAGCGTCACATGTTTTTTCGCTTTTATACAACCTATACCTAGGTACCGTTCATTTCTGGAATATGTAGGTGAGCTTTTTTATTTTTCCTTGTAGATCCAAAATGTATATGTGCAGCATAGCTTTTTCCTGTCACGTAATTAGTAACTATTACCAAGTGGTCGGTAAGCCCTATTCACCCTCATGGGTAGACTTGAGCCCCTCGGCGGGGACCGGACTAAGTGAGAGGCTGTTGTTCAACTCTAAAATTCGAAGTGTTGATAAGTAGGTACTTGAGTACATAGATGAACTAATTTCTTAATCGTCACTCAAACGCAATAGAGTTATTGTGTGGGCCACACAACACTGTCTAACCCCGGGGCAGCTCTATTTAACTTTCGATAATTCTCTATTCTTTGAAATATAGGGTCTTAAACGCGCCGAATCACAAAATACGGGTTTAAACTGATGATTTCTGTTTCCCGTCTTCTTCATCTTCTTCTTTATATGGGTTATAAGGTCATTGACCGATCTCATTAACCCTGGTGTCAGATTTATTAAGGCTTCTGTCTAGACTCGTGAAACGACCTCATACATTCCATAGATAGTATACAGAAAAACGGCTTTCTTTTCAGTCAATCAGGAGATTCAAGCAGCAATGCCATAGAAAAGTCCTTACAAAATTATTCTTCCACCCCACGTAGTTCCACGTAGACCCATCATCGGGACTGAACTTGGAAGCATTGTAATGTGAAGTTAGGTGAGCTTACCACTCCGCTACGGAGCTAATTATTAAAAAAAGAGGAAAGAACAAAAGATACTATCCTGTAGAGTTTCTTCGGCGGGTTTTTCTCCACAGCAGCACACACATTGCGCGAACCTGCCAGATCGGAGCAAAACTTAGTACCTAATTTCATTAAAATTTGATGTCGAAAAATGGTTTGTAAAATCTTACTTCGAAAAAACTTTTTGATTTTGAGTTTTTGAGTTTGAGTGGGTTCCTTTTCCATTACGAGTAGGTATATAGTAAGGCAATAGTCCTACAAGTAAAACTCTATGGTACGGCTATGAATAAAATATTGCGACCTACCTCGCCGAAATACAATTTGACCTACAAAATAAAAATAAGACCCGATATGTATGATTCTTGGATAACAAGACAGGTTGTGTGGGAGGACTCTTCATCCGCGAACTAGAGATGATTTCTAACTAAGCAATTAATTGCAAAGCTCTTATCTTATTGTGACGATTGTCGTGTGGGCTACATTTGATTGCGTGATCTAATCATGATTGTGCAATTAATTTTAGTTAATACTAGCTTTTGCTCGCTACTTCGTCCGCATGGATTTCGATATCCACACGTGGCGCCAACGTTGTAAGCAAATTCACCTCTTTAAAGATAATTCACCAATTTTCGGTAGGAATGAGATGTTTAAAACTATTTTTCGTCCTATTCTAGGACCTAACCTAAATATGTACAAAATCCGTCAAGTGGTTGAAGCGTGATTGAGTAACAGACATCCAAACTTTTGCATTTGTGATAGTGATGTGGTGGTGGCAGGCAAGACGTAGAGGGTACTTCTATCTATGATCCTTGGGTGGTGGTTAGCGCCATTGGTCACTATAGAGATGATGGTGGATGCAGGCACTGAAGTCGAACAATTCGCACTGATAGAGAGTACGTGTTCGACTAATTCCTTTTTGCTCCAAGCGGGAGAGTAAGCCTATAAGTTCTGAAAATGATTTAAAAAAAAATCTTAACAAAATTTTCTTTTTCACGCAATTCTTTATCGTTTTTTAAATTTCTTTGTGACTTAATAAAAGCGTTTAGAATTAATTATGTAGAGTAGGTACCCAGCATATACTCGTACGGCTAAACAATTTGACCTAAGAGCGTCGTGGCAATAGGGACTAATTTCGTAATGCGAGTGTCCAGCCGCATGTGCTGGTAAATACATAATTAATTAGTATAATGTATTATGTATGTAGTTACATTATTGTAATTTAAATTTCATTCATCTCCATTCAAATCTTCAATAGAGCTCAGAACCGGATTTCCGTATACCTACTTTAATTCATCCAAGTCGACCATATTGCCACAAATCACGATTAGCGGGTGAATAAAAGTGTGTTTTATAAAATGGAACCGGTTAGTCAATCAACACGTTTCACAAGATGACAATCCTCAAGAAGCAAGAAGGCAGTCGCTAGTATGAGCTGTCTCGAGCACGAGTGCGCACGATTACCAAGTTTTTTTTGCGCTTGTTGTACTCCTTTTATAATACATTGTGGTCGTAGAGCGGCAGCAAAAACAACTTTGCAAAACAAAGGTATTTTTGCCGCTTCAATTGTCTAATTTGCTTTCGCATTGTTTGGAATTGGTGCGCTCTTGGCAGCAAATGAACTTGGTAATCATTTGCACTCTTACTTGAGACAGGCTATTGAGGGCCGAGTTCGAGTCACAGGTCGCACCGCCCACGCGAGGTGATACCACGTAACTTTGTTAATATCAGTTTACGAAGTATGCGTCTATTAAATTAATAGGACAGTTTTAATTATATTTTAATGTCAAATTATTTTATATACTCCACGTGGTTATCAATTTTTTTCAAAATAAAAATATTCTATGTTTCAACAGTCAACGTGCTGGTAATCTATATTGATTCTAGTAGGTAAAAAAGAAAAAAGAAGCTTTTTTTCTATACTAAAATGCGAAAGTGTGTGTTTGTTTGTTTGTCTTTCTTGAAACTAATGACACAATGAAACTAGGCAACGGATTGACCAGATTTTTCAACGGATTGCACGGGGATTGATCACTAATGAACATAGACTCTCATTCCCATTGGAAAAGTTAAAAAACATGGCGAGCGTAACCTTTTAACGTAGAAGTAATTAAAAGCAATTTATATTGTGAACTTGTGAAGCGTGTATCGTTACGTCCTCAGCCGATCACATCACAATACAAAAATATTGTCCAGTCGCGATGACCTGTTAGCCGTATTGAGTTTTATCCAATAAATCATTGTACCGTAAGATTTTTGTTTTTATCTAGCTGGTCACCGTTCTTAGGTTTTTATATAGTTTGGGAATTCTTTTTTCTATTACTGTTCTTTTTTTAATTTGTTATTAATGACGCTGAAATATTTAGAATAATATAATCGGTACCTATTTTTCGAAAAAGTATTAAAAGCTTATTGGGGCGGAAAATTTTAGTTAATAATAGAAAAAGTTGATAAATCGAAAAGTTGATAGATCGGCGAATCTTAGTTCAGATGCAAACTTAGAACGATATTTTTTATTTTCCATATCGATACAATTAGAAATACAACTTATTTGAAATAAACGTACAATTACCAATTAAATGTGACGTTCCACGTGCAAAGGGACCTCATGGATGGTATTGATTCATGAATATAATGGTTATCTTTGTACTCAAACCCGTCTTATGGTCCCTTTGCTTGCACGCACGTGGAACGTCACAAATGTAATAGCAGGCATTCAAAATATGATTTTGTATTTATTTTTATACTAGCGACCCGCCCCGGCTCCGCACGGGAAAATGGTTATTGTGGGTATGCATGTATTATACATATAAACCTTCCTCTTGAATAACTCTATCTACCTATTAAAAACCGCATCAAAATCCGTTGCGTAGTTTTAAAGATTTAAGCATACATAGGCACATAGGGACTAGGGACATAGGGACAGAGAAAGCGACTTTGTTTTACACTATGTAGTGATTAACTAATTTAAATAAATTTTGCCCAATACTGTTACAGTAATAATAAAAAGGATACCGCTAGATTTATTAGAAAAAAGTATTAAACTTTTTTTAATAATAATACATAAGTAAATGACATAAATATCCAAAATTTTTGATTGAAAGAATAAACACCCTTGTGTATTAAGGACTAAAATTTTAAAGAACATTTTTAGTACTAAGATAATACCGCTGCCTCTCTGCGTAATCGAAAATGGCTAAATCAAGAACTGGTGCGAGGTAAGGCAGTGTGGTTGATAGATAAGGGAAAAATGTGGAGTAAAAGAAGATGTTGTGACGAGAATTGAGAAAGGGATGCTAAATTGGTTTGGTTCAAAGAAGAGTTCAAAGAGTTCAAACGTCAGATCAGGAGTATTCTAAACCTAGTATGTCTAGCTAGATCGTAGCAAGTGGAAGGAAGTGTTTTCTGCCTACCCCTCCGGGAAAGAGGCGTGACTGTATGTAAGTATGTATGTAAGAAAGAACTAATGAAACTGCAACTTATGTGCTGCTTATTTTGCAGCGAACTTATATCCCTTGAATAATAGAAATTAGAAATTAGAAAACTTTATTTGTAGGACATCACAACACAGAAAACAATAAACAACAAACAACAAACAATAAGACATTATGACAAGAAAAAAATAACTAGGTACATAATTTAACACTATAGGTACAGGTACATAACATGAAACACGAGTGATACAACTAAACATCCCTCTGTGCTGCGACACCCACACAAAAAGGGCCCCACTCAGCGAAATGCCGCTGCCCAGCTGGGCCACGGCGCTGATCTTCCGTGGGTCCTACTAAATGGTCGCGTCACGGACGACCACAACGTAACACGTTACCCATTATTAAAAAATAAATAAATAAATAAAATAGAATAAACTTAAAACTTACAATAGTAACTAAATAGATTAGGTATAGGTACATACATACATAAATACATACATAACTAAATAGATTAGGTATAGGTACATACATACAATAATAGACAAAATCTCTTGGAGCGTCTAGCTTGTACTGCTCTTGACCGTACCATAGATTGACTAATTCATGTTTCTTGTCTGTCAAAGGCGAAGGCAAGCACACAGATACATCCAGTTTATTGGGGGCCAATTTATTTCGAATTAACATGTTCGTTCATGTTTGACTTTCCCACACACACGACCAACTAAATAACAACAATGACTTTATTACAGTGTTGAATTAAAGTGAAATCGTTTAGAATTCACGACGGAAGAGATATTGTACAGGTGCTGTTTGAGACAAACATAATAGTTGTTTATATTATTATTAAATAGTAACATTAGTTAGTAGTAATGTAGTATTTTATACTGGCAATACTGTCCTTCCGCCATCAACCTTCTTTACTTTTGCACCTATGTGCACAATAAATTACATTTAAAATCATTTCTTATGTTTTATTAAACATAAAGTGGTCCTTCATCGCTTTTTTATAATGTAACCAGTGTTAGTATGTGTAGTAGTTAACTGAGCGATGACCACAAGTGTTTTAGTGAGAATTCGATGACATGCCATTTTCGTAACGTGGCATGGTCGTTACAATACAAGCTTGTGCTATGAGCAAGTGAGTATTTGCTGCATCCTGCAACACAAGGACCGCTGTGATCTGCATATTCGCATATTGCGAACGCGGGAAATTCTTCGTGCAACGCCATATCGTCGCAAGTTGGGTTTAGCCAAAATCCATATTTTGGCATCATCGCGGTGAAGGTCATCCGTCTCATTCAAGTTAGCATGTCTTCAGCGTTTTATCGCCAGACGAGGCTTACCATCCCAAATTCATTGTGACAATGCAAAGACTTTTAAAGGAGCCTCAAATAAACTTAAAAATTTATATGAATTACATTCTTCACAATCTCACATTGATGAAGTTCACACTTTTTGTGCCACAAATCTCATTAAATTTAAATACATTCCAAGCTATTCTCCTGAATTTGGCGGTCTCTGGGAAGCTGGTGTAAAAAGTGTGAAATTCCATATCAAACGTGTTATGGGAACTACTTGTCTTACCTTTGAAGAATTTAATACAGTTTTAATTCAGATTGAGTCCATACTCAATTCCAGACCACTGCTCCCTATGAGTAGTGATATTTCTGATATTAATTATTTAACACCTGGACACTTTCTTATAGGTGCCCCTTTAACAAGTTTTCCTGAACTAAATCTGCTTGATAAAAATATAAATAGACTTAGGTTTTGGGATCTATGTTCTAGATTAAAACAAGAGTTCTGGAAGTTGTGGTCTAGAGATTATTTAACTTCCCTTCAAAACAGGCCGAAGTGGAAGTATGGAAATTTAAACATTAAAGCAGGTGATTTGGTAATTGTAAAACAAAAGGATATATCACCTCTATGTTGGCCTATGGGTCGTGTTGTAAAAACCTTTCCTGGTCCAGATGGAAAGGTACGTGTTGCTGAGGTAAAGATGGGCCCCAAGGGCAAAACATATATAAGGTCATATATCAATTTGTGCCCCCTACCTGTAAATGACAGTTAGTCATTTTTATAATAAAATAGACACTCCTAGTGCTCTTATGTAGTGATCCCGAGACTAATGTAATGTCGTAGGGCTAGGTTTGTGTAATTTAGGTATGTACCTACATACATTTATATTTGAGTTGTTAAGTCATTTAGCTCTTATTATACAACTTTCCTAGTGCGTTTTGTCGTGATCCCAAGACCAATGTCGTAGGGCTAGGTGATGTATTGTGTAACTCACTATTAGGTTTAAGTATATGGTTTAGTACATAACTATGTATATAAACTAGTAAGTCAATAAATTTCATGCATATGAAAATATATACTTACATAAGTAAAAATTAAACTAAAATTTGTGTAACTTTAAATACATATGTGTAAAATATTATAAAGAATATTTTAAACCACAACTACTCAAAACTATGTATCATTAGCATGTATGTATACTTAGTAAGATAAAGTTTTATCTAAATAATATTTCAAACTATGTTTACCTTTTAGACACTTAAAATGTGTTATTTTTCACTTTTTTGTATGATAGATATAGTTCATATAATTTTACCAGTTTGCTTATATAAAAACCATATTGTTTATGTGTTATCTACATTATATAAAATGTTAGTTTGTCTTGTAAGATTTGTATTAGATTTCTCATTGTTTATTATAGTGTAGTAATTCAGCTTATTTTAAACTTGTTTCAAGTTGGTAGATTTTCCCCGCCCCAACTTATGTTTGAGACAAACATAATAGTTGTTTATATTATTATTAAATAGTAACATTAGTTAGTAGTAATGTAGTATTTTATACTGGCAATACTGTCCTTCCGCCATCAACCTTCTTTACTTTTGCACCTATGTGCACAATAAATTACATTTAAAATCATTTCTTATGTTTTATTAAACAGGTGCGAATTATTCTTAAATGCGAGTTGAAGATGTTTTTAAGAATTAACACATTTCTAACTCTACCTAACTTGATACACACAAAAGTTGAAAAAAAAAAACTATTATTTCAAATTGCTTAGGTATTGTGATGTAATATGTTACTTTTTTAAAAGTTTCATTCAAAATTAAAAATGTTGCCCGTTACTTTATTATATTTTATTATGGTCGAACAACTTTACTTTACCATTTTACATCCATCTTGCACCACAAGGCAGCGTTGCCCTGAAATTTACTGAAAATTGCTATGAAAAATGTCAAAGGTTTGAAAAACTAAGCTGGATTTGGAATATCTGTTTCATGGCATTTTAAAGAGCTGATATCGCATTGTGTAATCACTAGGACATAGGATCACGGAGCCAGTGAGTTGTGGAATGTGGACCTCACGAAAAAAAGAAAATGTCCTACTAATATTATACTCGTAAACGCAAAAGTTTGTGAGGGTGGATGGATGTTTGTTACTCTTTAACGCAAAAACTACTGAATGGGTTTTAATGAAACCTTACAATAATATAGCTTATACATCAGAATAACACAAAGGCTACTTTTTACCACGGGAAAATTCCTCATTCCTACGGAAAAACCTGTTCACGCGGGCGGAAAGCTAGTAATTAATAATTGGTTCGACAAATCCCTACCGGGAATCGAACCCAGAGATTAACATGAGGTAAATATTTGACCACTCGACCACAGAGGCTGCTCCAATGCGACCTTAAAGACAACAAATAGGCACACAATATTTCCGTCCAGACAAAGACAGTTTGCGCTAGTTGGGTCAGAAAATACGTGCACGTTTATAAACACAAGCATTTAGCAATAACGATCAATACGGTAGATATGCAAAACTGCTGACTACGTAGTAAAAAAGGTTTAAAATGCTACTACCCGCAAACCCGACATTGTATCGCACATCACATCGATCCGATCGCGACTCGGCAGGGTTATTAACAAACTGGTTCATACATATTAAGAAAACATACACTTGGGTTATCTTTATGCTTAGAAAATACTCGTGTCACCGCAATTATTTCAATACGGTCGGCTGGATCGGTTTTTTGTACAGTTAGCACGGTTAGGAGTTTTCTACCAAAACCAAGCAAGGGCCAACGTTGTTCATGAGTTATAATTTCCATGTTTATTACAATTATAGTGGTGTTCTTCTAAGGAGATGAACGACTAAAGAAAATCTACGGGTATCGCAACCTCTACCAACGGCTTTTTGTGCCACGGAATCATCTTTCTTTTCGGACAATCAGGTGATTCCAAAGAGGTTTGAAGAGCCGCTTCGCTTTAGAGAAGCGGCTCTTCAAACCTCTTTGGGTGATTCAGCCCGCAATCGCAATGTCCTAATCAAACTGAGGAAAGTCTCACGAACTGATATTTGTTCCACGAGTCCCCACTGGGATTCAAACCTGAAACCTCCGTAATTTAAGCCCTCGGCCACGGATGATGCCTGGTGTTTTTCAGCTATATGATGATGATAGAAAACTAGTTGAGCTGACTGTACTACTGTACTGAGATGAGACGGACATGGCTTAGATGTCACAGATTAGAATAATAATTAGGATTGTAAAGTAGACGTTTCACTGCGGTGCAGTATTGCTCGACCGGAAGAATCCGTAGGACATGAGATGCGCGATTTACATGTTTATGTTGATACTCATACGTTCTATTTAAGTATGCTTGCTATCGATATATTCGTAAATGTTATTAGACATTATAGACTACGACTTATAGACTATAGATTTCCGTGTCCATCTCCGTTACCCGTATATCCAACCATTATTTTATTGCCTTATCTCTGATTTTCCCGGTCAATTTAGCCGTATATATAGGTATCTATGTATTTTTTTTCCTTGTAGTATATAATATTATTTTTGATTCGTTTATTATTAAAGTACTAAATTATTTTCTATTTATATTAAAATCGTTTTGAATCCTGATACCGCAGCTATTATTAGTTTTTTATTGGAATTTCTACTGCTACGTTGCTCTCGACTTTAAAACCTATTTACTCTTTCAGTGGTTAACTGTTATTGGCCTAAATTTATATCCAATATGTAAACTTCTTATGTAATATTGTGCTGTTGTTAACCCTAATAAATAAAAATAAAAATAAATAAAATACAAAACGCGCGGAGAGGGTTCAGTGTACGAAGGTCACCATTATCATCATCCAGCTAAAACAATTGGATTGAAAGATGTAAATGATATGTACGATGATGTGTATGATGTTGATGTGGTATGTAAATCTGTAAACCAAAGACGAACATCATAATATGTAACAGTAAATAATTAATTTAAACATCACACTTTTTGGTGGTAAATTAGACGTTGCAAAAAAAAATGTACGTCGCGTAATCAACAATGTATGACGTTATTTATAAAAAATAGGCGAACTTGCATAATACCTACTTTTTAAAATTAATTTACTTTTTCACATCCAGTGATTATAGATAGATAAATACAACTTGTATGAACAAATGCCGACGAACCGCACAAAAATTAACACACGTGAAATGAGATACTAGCTTTTCGCCGCGGCTCCGCCAGCGTTAATAGGTTTTCCCGTCAGAATGAGGCATTTTCCCGCGGTAAAAGGTAGCCCATGTTACTCAGGGTGAAAGTAACTTTCTAATGGTGCAAGAATTTTTGAAATCGGTTCAGTAGTTATTGAATTTATTCATTACAAACATACACACACACAAAAATACAAATCTTTCCTCTTCATAATATTAGTATGATTAATTCTTTTGTCACGAGTCCAACGAATGTCCAACGTGTGTCTTGCAATAGAACGTTTGTATCTGGTCACATAGTGTCCCGCAAGTCATCTCGCCTGGGAATGTCGACTATTACTCGCTTCCCGCTCTCAATCTCGATATCTCTTTGGCCCTCAAACTGAAACAACGTCTCCACACACTTCTATCAAGAGCACCTTCAACATATTCCACAGATCAGACAATAGTTGACTCCGCTTCAATTATTTCAATCTAAATGTTATTCGTCTTCGTCGTTAGCAGCTCATATACGTCCCCACCGAGGAGTTCTAGCCTACCCTGATATCAGGGTGAATAGACCTGGGGTGAATATTGGGTGAAATGTAATTCAGCCGATGATAAATTACATTCAAGTTTAACAGATAAAACTCTACAATACTTTAAATCTATCTATCGTCATCATAATGATACTAGGATGTTTATAACATTATTTAATACAGTTTGCTTAAAAAAATAAGTAGGTATCCAAACACTGAATGATACGTAATTTATTGTTTTTTGATCTTATTTTAAATTATATACCTATTCAGAGTATACCTATACAAATAACAAATAAAAAAAACAAATAGCATATTATGTTGCCCAGTGCGTCCCCTGTATAACTCCTAGCAAGCAGGCAGCATCCCCCCGCTGGATGGTAATGAAAAGCATATGTTCCCCAAAAAATTGGCCATGTATTTAATGGAAAGTTATCAAAAAGGAGTACACTTTTTTTATTATTCTTGAAAATAATAATTTCTATATTTCTATTACTGGCATCTAAAATCAAGCCTTACAAAAATTCCTTTTTTCCTGCGTAGTCCCACGGTTATGCAGTCTGTGATCCCAATGGTGATCTTCAACAAGTTCCCTATAAGCCGTGGGCGTACAGTGCGTGAATTTTTAATGAACTCTTCAATAAAGAGAAAAATAATATCAAATACTGCAGTGCAGCCCGATTGAGTTGTTCAAGAGCTTGATGACGACTCTCGGTCTACATTATAAAGTAATGTTAAACAAACATTGACTCTTCGACTATCTTCCCGAGGCACAAGTGTGAATTCGTGTAGAATTTAAATTTGAAAAGTCAACAAAAGCTAAGCGTAATTTTTGAGGCCTCAATTTTGTAACACGTACTATGCTGTTTATGTGCTATTTTGAGTAAAAGAAAGTGGGATATGTGAAATTTACTGTAATAGCCCACTTCGTCGTTAACAGCTCATATATGTCCCCACCGAGGGGCTCGAGCCTACCCTGAGTTCAGGTTGAATAGGCCTTAGTCGACCACGTTACCCAGTGCGGGTTGGTCAACTTCACACACAACCTTTGAATTACTTCGCTGGTGTGTGGATTTTCCTCACGATGTTTTCCTTTACCGTAAGAGCACTCGAATAAACGTAGGTACATATGAACCCGAAAATCGAAAACACATTGGTACGTGCCAAGACTTGAACCAGCGAACTTCTGAATGGAAGTTAACGGTCTTAGCCACATAGCTACAAACGCTTAACAGAAAACCTCTATTCATAAGGATTGATCTGTAGGACCTCGAAAAAAGGTAAAATGTATTTAAGTATAAAAAGAAAAATAGATTTCCTGCCCAAGCTCAATAATTTTCATTTTCTCTTCGATTTATAGATAGTAAATATACGCTAACAGACGACATCTATTGAAAAAGTAATGAACTAAAAATCTACTGGTTCTTGAACTCGCAAAGGTCTCTTCCGAAGTCAATGATTCAGACCAAGAAACTAATTACAGTCAGCAAAGTAAATTGAAGACCTATAACTCCACAAGAGCATTAATATCACAGAATGAACCAGATTATCAATATCCTCTCGGTAATGAACGTCGCTGTTATATACAGGGCGTCCTATTTGTCAATGGCTGCGTTTGCTATACAGGGCGTTCGATTTGTCAAATTAGCGGAACGCGAGCGCGGGCGCAGCTTTGCTCGCCCTGCTGGACGCCTTGTAATTGGCGGCAGCGTGAGCAACTGTGAACAGCCTGTGTTATCGAATCAGGGCTGAGCTAAGGAAGATCGCCTGCAAGTTTTCATTCATACTTCACTACCTAGTATAAAACAAAGTCGCTTTCTCTGTCCCTATGTATGCTTAAATATTTAAAACTACGCAACGGATTTTGATGCGGTTTCTTTTAATAGATAGAGTCATGAAGGAAGAAAAAATTATGCGTGGATTTTTTTTTCCTTCATGGATAGAGTGATTCAAGAGGAAGGTTTATATGTATAATATATGCATAATATACTTAAAGATAACCCACAATAACCATTTTCCCGTGCGGAGCCGGGGCGGGTCGCTAGTAATATTATAAATGCGAAAGAGTGTTTGTTTGTTTGTCTTTCTTTCACGTCCTAACTAAGCAACGAAACGACTTGATTTTCGGCATAGAGTTAGTTGAATGGATGGAGAGTAACATAGGCTACTTGTGGTTCGGAAAAACATCATACGGGAAAGTAAAAAAACAACGCGGGCGTAGCCGCGGGTGGACAGCTAGTATATAAACGCGAAAATTTGTGAGGAGATGTGTGGATGGATGGATGTTTGTTGCTCTTTCACGCAAAAACCACTAAATGGATTTAAATGAAAGTTAAAAATAATTTATTTAGGTGAAATACATTCGAATATCATATAGGGTATCTTTTACCGTGGGAAAATCCTTTATTTCTACATGAAAAAGTATAAGCGCGGGCGGAGTCGCGGGGCGAGGCTAGTCATGATATCTTTAAGAAGAAGACAGAAATTATTTTAAGGTCTCTTTATAGTATTTCAGATTACGTTACGTATAACGCATGCTAAATATTTTTTTGTAAGTTAATTCTTTTTGCGTCTATGCTTTTTTTTTGTACAAACATGCAAAATTATTTAAGAATGTAAACAATATTAATAAAAATAAAAACTAAATACAATCTTTTATGGCGATTTACACCAATTAAAATTTTGATATTTTTTACTTTTCGGCACAAACTATAAATGTACTACATGTTTTAATAGGTAGTGTTACTCCAATTTACTCCATCCATTTAATGTCAATAATAATATGTTTTATATTGCTTTTGTTTGGATTAAGAGTTATATTGACCTCTAAAATTAATTTTCTTAATAGATTTTCACACACTATTTAGATAAAGCCAACCCTAGCGCATTGTGAAGACACTGACCAATGACATCCTGAACTGGAATACATTTTGCACCAGCTTGCAACCACAAATCAATCTATTATACCCTTTATACCAATGCCACAGAGTCTCAATACAATGAACTGTTACCTTTGCGTTCTGACAAACTTATTTTGCGTATGTGGAAAGACATTCCAAGTCTCAAATCAGTTGTATATAATTTTAAGAGGTGTAAAAGTAATGTTGTTAATAGGATGCGTTCAGTACAACCTGCTGTGAGATTCACAAGTTTGATTTATTCGGACAAACGTGGTTAGAGTAGGGTTGGCAATAGTTTTATGATCAATGACGAGAGTCGGGGCATAATGGCGGTTTGTAATAGAACTAAAGTATTGTAAAGGCTGTTAAAATGTATATTTTATAAAATATACATTTTGTAGCACTCTACTACGACGTAGTAATTGTAGCATTTATCTTTACATGCTACAATATTAAATATTCTTACTAATACATATTATATATGTCACCGTAAAATTGAGAATACCGTTAGATTACAATTTAACTCGCGTGATTGTAAACTGTCGAAAGATTGTGAACTTAAAGTACTGATTACAATTGAACGTATTAATTTTCGGTAGATTGTAATCTATCGAAGTAAAACTGTTAAATCACAATCTGTCGCGCGTTAAATTGTCAACTGTCCAAAGGCTGTTCCTGATTGGTCGGTCTTACAGCAGGCCGTTCTATGTCCATACAGTTAGGAATAAAACACAAGCTTCAGATGAATAAAATTAATGCACTTCAAGAATTGTGACAGGAAGTATTTATCTATTATTTAGTAGATAATTAGTAATTTTGACATCATATTATGGTATATTTTTGGACACTAACACTAACACGTTTATCATTCAATCTACTATTCTTCGATTAATCATGGATTCATTTTACTTCCACAGTAATTTCGTAGAACTTATTATAAAGCAGTGAGTTATTTTCAACACGAAATTAATTGAAATTCACTTATTGTTTACATTAGATAATAAACAAAAAAAAACAAACAAATATGGCGGCGCAGAGCATATGACGATCAACCAATCAGCGCGCGAGATGCGTTCCATCCTATGCCATTTCACAATTTGATGATTTAATTTCGATAGATTACAATCTATCGAAAAATTATCAGTTAAATTGTAATCAGTATGTTTGGTTCACAATTTTTCGATAGTTTACAATCTCGCGAGATAGATTGTAATCTAACGGTTTTTATAATCTTACGGTGACATATATACTTTTCGTCGTCGTTAATAGCCAATAATATGCCCTAATAAAGGTACTTTTAATTCAATAAGATATAAAAATAGGAGATTGAATGGTGATTGTGCGTTTACTTGATTTTAGGATTTGACTTTAGAATAAGCTGCAGGAAAATACAATTTTTCCTGCAGTCGAAAGTCTATTGCCTTAATATCTATCAAACTTTATTCATATCAGTTGTAGAGACAATAACCAAAAAATTACAATATAATATAAATTAGAATAAAAATACTAAAACATACAAAACAGACACAAATATAGCTTAGAGATGGCAACCCTACCAACGTCGGTATTAATTCACCCACAATTTGTCATTGGATGTGAGAAAGTGGTATATTGTTGCCCCTCGCCACAAATAATAGCACTTTGTATTATTTTACACCTTGAACCACCCAGAAAGGTATTTTAACTTGAACACTCACATGGCATGAGAGAATAGTATTAATTTTAATAATTGAAGTTAATAAATATTGTTAGAAACAAAGGGGATTATATATACAGGGTGTAACGAAAACCCATGGAACTGAATAATTTCCCCAAGGGACGTAGGCTGAAATACGAAAAAAAGCTAATCAGCTGATCACATTACCGCACCTGTCAATTCTACTTCTGTTATTATTTTTGTGCGCGCTCGCTACCTTAACCTTGACCTATGACGCACACACATACTTATACTTTTACTACTACATTAACAGTATTGTAATATAATAATAATAATTTATTTATTTCAGACTACAAAGAATTTGTCCATTTTGTTAGTAAAGACTTAAAAATTATGTTAGTACGTAGACGTAGTACAAATTTGATTTATAATTAATTACAGAATAAAAATTTACCATTTATAAACAATCGACTCGAAACAATTAATTATGATAAGTAATTGACACATCGCATACATATGTCACAACACCTACGCATTGTATGTACGTCAATACGTATTTTTAGTATTAAATTTACTATTTGTGTAATCTTGACTAATGACATTGACATTTTTTCGTGTCTTTTCTGATCAGTTTTTTTTTTCATATTTTAGACTATGTTCCTCAGAGCAAATTATTCTGTTTCATGGGTAGGTTCATCCCTTAAAATATTGTGCGATAATAAAGTTCGTTAACAGCTCATATATGTCCCCACCGAGGGGCTCGAGCCTACCCTGATACCAGGGTGAATAGGCCTTAGTCGACCACGCTGGCCCAGTGCGGGTTGGTCAACTTCACACACATCCTTTGAATTACTTCGCAGGTGTGTGCAGGTTTCCTCATGATGTTTTCCTTCACCGTAAGAGCGTCAAATAAACGTACATATGAATTCAAAAATCGAAAACACATTGGTACGTGCCAAAGTTTGAACCCGCGAACTTCGGAATGGAAGTCAACGGGCCTAGCCACTTGGCCACCGACGCTCTAATCTGGGGGCACGGCCAGTGCCCCCGCCAAGTCGAGCGCGAAGCAAACACTGCCGTACCATCTTTACAGGAACCATTTCGCCGCATTTTCAGGCCCCTATTTGAGAACCTCTGGATAAGACTAGAACGCAGAAATTTTCGTCATCCAGTAAGCTATAATCACATAATTAAAATCCAAAATTACAAGTCTGTAGGTCATTTAGTTCCGAAGTTAAGCGAAAGCAAAGTTTCGCATTTTCGACACTCACTCATGATCATCAAAATAGAACTAGTACTTCCCATAAACTCAGCGACCTGAAATTTGGTACAGAGTTAGGGTTTGATGGCTACATAAAGGGAAAACTATAAAAACTAGGATAATCGAAGATCTGGAGTACCTGGTGACCCTGATTAGAAAACACAAGAGCCCAACCAAACTATTAGAGATCGAGACATACCGCCTTTACAAAAAATATTCAACTTAGTAGGCCGCTTCATTTGATGTCAAAAATCGAAGGCCTGAAGTATCTGATGAAGAACCCTCGGCTGGTTTCAGCTGTATTAGAGATATGGTACCTAACGCCCCATTCTGCCATTGGTATTAAAAAAAATCGACTGTCATTACAAAAATCCAGCATAGTGGAACACATCTTCTAATTTAATCCAGCCTATAGCGTCCCACTGCTGGGCGAATACCTCCCCTTCTGATTTAATACGTATATAAATAAAATTAAAGGAAAACTCTGAATAAGACTAGACTGGCTTTTATACTTATACTTACAAGTTTACAAGAAGAAATAGTTTCGAACGATCGAACGATTAACTTTATTCTACTCATACATTAAACAAATTAAATAAACAAATGACACTAAGATATTAATTCAAAAAATATGATGGAGCAGTGGATATGATACCCGCACACGTCGTTAGATGGCGCTGACTGTATTTTAAAACGCGCATAAGAAAAGAAAGATTTGTAATAATAAAAAAACAACTTCTAAAAAGAATAAAACTATGTGAAATAAGAAAATCTAATAAAATAAATCAATATACCCACGTTTCTACAAAAAGAAGTGAAATCTCACCAAAAACATTCTGTAAAAAACTAGCCAACTCTCGACGGAGCTGCTTGTTTATCTCTAAAAAGTAATGAAATCTAGACAAAGTCGTACCAAGTCTAAGGTTCATTACTGCGATTTCTTTATTATTATAGTTAATTTTGTGTCACTTGGCAGTTGAAAAACGAAAAACTTTACCACTTGGAAAACGTTGATTCAATAACCAGTCAATTGTAGGTTTGATAAAGCTGCGAATTTCAATAATACTTATATATAGACGAGCCTCAAACAAACAGTTTTTCGTTTCAACGGCCAAGTCACACAAAATTAACTATAATAATAAAGAAATCGCAGTAATGAACCTTAGACTTGGTACGACTTTGTCTAGATTTCATTACTTTTTAGAGATAAACAAGCAGCTCCGTCGAGAGTTGGCTAGTTTTTTACAGAATGTTTTTGGTGAGATAATAAAGTTACACCCTATATATATTTATGGGCGCAATGATAATTTTATATTACTGCTTTTACACATTTCTGCTGGACTTTCATTGCTGGAAAAAACCTTGAAATCTTATGACATTAATTCTTCTTCGACTAGTGTACTCTTAAGTTCCTTTACTTACTAGATACTTAAAGCCTACTTTACTAAAATGATTAATTTTTTTTATAACTGGAATTCTAAATCGTATTTTTCTTTAAAATAGAGTACCTAATCAGAATTTAGTTTTTAATTTAGGACAAAGATAAATTATAAATGAATGAAATATAAATTAAAAAATATGTATAAACATATATCGTTATGGTAATAGGTATCTATTTATTTCATTAATTGTTAAAGATAGATAAATAAAAAATGACTTATTTAGTACAAAGATGTCACAAGGTAAAATGAGGAAGGTTTTAAACGTACGATAAAAAATAAAATAATACCTGCTGATATTATTTTGTTATTGTAATCTCAAGTTCAAAACATTTAGTCATATAAGAGTGCTATAAATGGCCGACGAGCTCTAATTAGTTTTATAACGTCGAGTTGACATCACACGGCCGTCACAAACTCTTCCTATTTACTAATGTTGGAAGTAATATTGAAAATTATTTTATCGATAGATCGATAGTTTGATAATAATAATAACGTAAAACCTATTGAAATGATTATTATAAAACCCTACATCTGATAGCGGCAATGGTTTTATAGATACTCGTACAGTGTAATTTAGATATTTCAAGTAAATAGAATAGAATATACATTATTTATTGCACACTAAAAAACAGTACATCAGAAACAGGATAGAAAGTGTATATGTAGGCAGCCTTATTGCTGAGTAGCAATTTATTCCAGGCAACCTTATGAAAACGTTGCATATTCTTAGCTTGAATAGAAAACCATGACTACGATTTCGTGTTTGAAAATTTAATAAGCTATCTTTTTGTATTATTTTAGGGTTCCGTATCCAAATGGCAAAAAACGGAACCCTTATGGATTCGTCATGTCTGTCTGTCTGTCTGTCTGTCCGTCCGTATGTCACAGCCACTTTTTTCCGAAACTATAAGAACTCTACTGTTGAAACTTAGTAAGTAGAGATTTTCAACCTTTTCAAACTGAAACTCATTTTTTATTATCATCAAACCCATACGTGTGGGGTATCTATGGATACATTACCATGCAAACTTCCACCGAAAATTGGTTGAAACAAGATCTAGTAAGTAGTTTTTTTTAATATGTCATAAATCATAAACCTTAAAAGTTACAACGAACTACAAGATTTTTTATATTATGTTACTTGCTGCTACGGAACCCTTTATGGGCGAGTCCGACTCGCACTTGGCAGCTTGTTTAGCTAGAATTAACCAAATTTTAACTGAACACTATATATGAACTCGAATATGAGAATTGTTGGTAGATATATAATATTTTACCGATGAGGTAAAATAATAAATTATTTTTTATCGATATAGCTCTTTTGACGTTACTATGTCAACTGAATAGCACCAATAAACCACAAATTCAATTCATATGTTCACATTGTTGAATTAAAACGTTTTTAATTATCTAAGTCGTAAAGATAAAATTTGTTTTGTATAGAATGACCCGTTTCACTAGCCCGCGGTTTCGTCAAAACAGTTTGATTTTTTCCCGTGGAATAATAAATGCTTGGCTTAGCTTATCAAGCTAAAAAAATAGTCTAAGCTAATAATAAATAAAAATATAAAATACATTTTGCTATGGTACAAATTTTCATTTCAAACATAGAACACATGTGTTCTGAAAACATCTGTTTGTCTGTTTGTACGGGCTAATCTCCAAAACTGTAGGACAAATTTGAATGAAATTTTGCATGGAGGTACTTTATATCCCCGGTCAACATCTTAGATAGTTTACCTCGGGAAAGTATCTCATTCCTATGGGAAATTGCACGGAAAAGTCAAAGTCAACGCGGGCGGACAGCTAGTTTCATTAATATTACCTTGAACAGCTACATTGCAATCGAAATTAAGCCCAGTAGCTGCCTTGTATAATATACTTCTTTACTTAATAAACACGACTGAACTTTTAATAAATTCAACACATAAACCCCAAAGGTCAGCTTGCGTATAGCATATATTAACACATCGTCATTTATAATTTTTAGAGTAAACATGTTTTTATTTGTCACAAAACTTTGTATTAAAATTTGAGCCGAGAGGAATAACATTAGGTAGGTAAAAAAAAACTACTACGTGTCCAATATTTTTTTATAATCTAAAATACGGACTAAATAGAATGTAATTATTTTGACCCTGGAAACAACCCCATTATATTTATTCCTTTAAATCAGTGTAAGGAATGAGGGGCCGTTTTCTAAACCTATTGTTCTATTCACCGCATATGCATGCATCGAGTAAGTGTGCACTGTGCACCCTACTCGGTACTTCACTACGGTAGAATAACAGCGCCTGCCTTTTCTAAGGTTGGCATTATGCCTTTTCACTGCCTTGACCTATATATACTACACCTTTAATTACGTATATGCGGCTCAATGATTCTGACACCAGGTTTTGTGAGGTAGGTTAAACTCGCACACGCTAAAGTAGATAAAATTACGTATAGTATTACTGAGTTCATTGTGTTACATTTTTAATTACGTCACAGCTTAAGTGAATAAACGTAGTACACCTCATGAAGGTCACCTCATGGAGGTTCCTATAGTATGACATGTCACCTGTAAAATTGTGTATTCACCCATGATTACAAATAAACATATTTCATTCATTCAAACGTTTTTTTCAGACGTTTTTCTATTTATACTGTAAGGTTTTTTTCTCTCTTTCTAACCAGTGCAATGGTCGGTTTTTCAAGTGTTATAGGTAGCCTTGTTCATCTTATGCAACATCTTATACGTTAGAATGGGATAGGAATCATAATCCGACCAAGAAATGACGGTGAACGATGCGAGTCGCGTAGTCCCGATTTCGTACCCTTGCCGCATAACGGGGTAAGTCGATATCGTGCCCTTGCCGCTGCACTGGCTAAGTATTGACTAAATCATCGAAATCGCCACCACCATTAAGTCACCAAGTTATAAGCCTGTGAGAATGATTTAGTAGCGGCTAGGAAACCAATTCAAAATCTTCACACTAATATTATAAAGGCAAAAGTTTGTGAGTGTGTATGTTTGTTACTTCTTCACGTCTAAACTGCGGAAGCGATTTTAATAAAATTTTGTATGAAGTAAGCTGACACCTTGGATAAACACAAAGGCCTTACTTCATTCTTAATAAATATTTCATTCCCGCGGGAAAAAACTGTTAAAAACGGGCGGAGCCGCGGGGTGAAAAGCTAGTGATAAATAAAAAAATAAGTGCAATTTGGTATTTATTGCGTAGTGAATGAGTCTCATCTTCTTCTTTTATCTATACTATAATAAAACTGAAGAATCGACGTGTCTGTACATAGATTGGTTTAAAAAAAAACTGATTGTAGTTGAACACAAAAATACAAGTTTTGAAATAAATGTCCATCTGTCTGTCTGTCTGTCTGTTGTTTCTGAAACTACTGGAAGGATCCTAATGAAACTTTACAATAATATAGCTTATACATCAGAATAACACATAAGCTACTTTTTCCCGCGGGAAAATACTTCTTTCCCACGGGATAACCTGTTAACGCGGGCGGAGCCTCTGAATATTTATGTTTTCATTATGTTCGCTCCGCATTGTATAGTTAATTTTATTTTTGTAGTTTCATAGTGCGGGCAGTCGTTTGTCGTTCGCGCCACCCATGGCGTACATTGCCTCCATAAATGTGAACAATTTACAACCTCAGCAGGTTAAAGTAGAAAAGTTGGTCTTGTTATAGAGGGTCTTGTAATTCATTAGGACCGCAACATATACGACTTGGTGCTACATAGACGGGATAGATCTAGTTAAAACTAATATCTCACACCTTCCCCTGGGAATGATGGAGTTTTTCCGATGTTATAAGTTTATACGGACTTGGTGCTAATAATATTGTAAACAAAAAAATAAGTATCAAAAGTGTAGCCATTTTGAAGTAATGCACGACACATACATTTCGGCGATTTATTTTTACTAATTTAGGAATAGATCCGAGTGTGTTTTTGTTTAGCTTACACACGGCATGCACATAATACGAGTAGGTAAAATTAAGGGTGGGTAGGTAATATTTAATTCTAAAATATCAAATAATGTGGCAGAGGCATCCTGCTTGACACTATGATGATGAATATTTAAAGCCAAATCAATTTTTTCAGCCAATGCTGTAAATGTTGCATAACTTTAATGGTCCATTTGATTTTAGATTCACTTCAGTTCGTTGTAGATTTCATGAATCTCGATTATAATCAGCTGTCCACAATCGTTTACTTATTTTTAATGTAATTATTAATCATCATCATTTTATTAAGAGTTAAGCAGCATCAGCAGGCAACGATGAACAAAAAATGTGATACTTTATAGACCTTATTGAGTACCAAAATGATTATGTAACAAAAAATTATTATACTTGAAGAATACGTTGCAGTCAAAACCAAATTTTATAGTAAGGGAATTTTAAGCCTTAGCCGTAGCGAAGACCCGGTATAAAGTTGAATAATACTTAAACTGACTCTTTACTATCAGTAAATTGGACGAGAAATTGTCATCCGTGGGTTCTGATTGACCACAAATGACCGAAATCGTCAGATAGAGCAGATATATGACAGGAAAGTGTAACCGAATGGCCATGTTCTTGAATGTCCATCCATTTGGGGTTATGGCGGTGATATGTCGACCATTTGAGCTCATTTCTAATCTATAGGTGTAATGTTGGATGAAGTTCATGATGCGACTTAGCATTATTTTGTAACTTTTGTTTTGACACTGGAAATATCTTCTAGGCACCGATTTCATGAAAAAGTGCGATCATATCTCGGAGAGTTGTGAAGAAATGATATTAAAAAAAAATGTGCAAAAAACGCTATTTGAGAAAGTCAAAAACGAAAAAAGCTATGGCCGAAATACTCGTAGGTACTATAAAAAAGAAATATTTGTTTTTCCAAATTTTTGCTTGGCGCTTGATATTTTGGAAACGAAGGTCAGCTACAATTTGACCCTAAAACAAAGACGATTGGGTTATGGGTAGCCCTGTAGCTTAAACTTTGTGATAAAAGAAAAAAAAAGTCAAGACAGAATTTTTAACATTTCAGATTCATTTACAATGTGCTCGATAGTCGTGTGAAGCACGATTTCTGTAAATTTTAAATTCAAGCACAGTACAATAATATTCATTATAATTTATAATATGTAAAAACGAAATTTAACTACAGAGTGATTGCGGCATTACGCCTCTGTAATAGCTGATTTACAGCATATTTTACGACCCAACATGATCGTAAATGCATAGTAAAAACAGCGTGATATAAATATGTCTCACAATGTTGCTTTTTAAATATGCGCTAATTTTATGAAAAGACTCCAATTCCAATACCAAACCAAGTACGGGAAAGTGCAAAGTAAGCTTGCGCGTTAAGCTTAATTTTCTGCAATTCATTCCCTTATTTTTCCCGCCATAATTCCGTGCTTCGGAAAGCACGTAAAGCCGTTGGACCCGGTTACTATCTACGTATGTAGTCGTTACATGAGCCGTGTCAGAAGTCATAGGCGGCTCAATAATTCTGACACCAGGGTTTGTGAGGTAGGTAAACCTCAAAACCCACACGCTTAAGAAGAAGAAGATTCCCTTATTAAATGGACATAAAAACGGT
Source organism: Teleiodes luculella (assembly GCA_948473455.1). NCBI lineage: Eukaryota > Metazoa > Arthropoda > Insecta > Lepidoptera > Gelechiidae > Teleiodes > Teleiodes luculella. The sequence continues at coordinate 12,302,475 of OX419593.1, forward strand.
GTGAAGTCCAAAGTGTTCACTGTTCAGCTTAGAGTGCTCTGTATCAATATCATCATCATAATTTCAACCGAAAGTCTCTTACAGGTGGACTAAGCTCTCCTCTGCAACTTGCTTGGTCATCGGTTCTACATAATATGAGCAATATGCCCTGCCCGCAGCATAGTCATCATCATTAACAGCCTGCGGCAGTCCACTGCTGGACATAGGCCTCTCCCAAGGCGCGCCATTTGGCCCGATCTTCGGTCGCACGCATAGTAAGTTAAGATTTTTACAGGCTCTGCCGGGAGAACACACTCGTATCTCACGCTGGGTGAGTACGGACTTCCAGACAGGTCTTTTCCATTTTTTTTTTGAATTGTCCATTGCTTGTGTCGAAAAGGTACGACCAATCAAGCTTCACCGGACTCGACAAGGTCTTTTCAGATTTTTCCATTGAAAATATTGCTCCATCTCTTTTGTCGCATAGTAGGTTGAACAATCGTCGACCCTTTGTCTAAGAGAGGGCCTAAATTTTTTCCGTCCTCCGTGGCCCAAGCCATATATTACTATTCATAATTAAGCCAGTAGCTTGAACCGAAATTAGTAGCACCATTTTTATTGAACTCTGTTTTCTATTTTTATTCATTATGGCATAGTTCACCTCGCTACGCCACTATCTTCTTTTATGCGTCTGACCTCTCATTGTGATGCAAATATACTGTCCTTTCGTCTATAAATTATTAAATGTTTATCGCTATAGCATTTGACCCCATACAATACAAAGCCACCTACGCACAGTTTTATCATAAACCCTCTAATCTGCGGTTAACATCGGAAATCAATTTTTTTCTCAAATAAATGGATTCCAATCGGTTAGAACCGTACCGTCACAGGCAGGTTACTAACAGAATGGTACACAATCTAAATTGTTTGTATTCTTAAATGGTCATTGATCATGATTTTTTGTATTGTTTGGTTATGTTATTGATATTATTATGACTTTTAATTATGGTAAGTCTGTGTAAATAGTTCGTTTTATCAAATAAAAAATCAATTTTAATTTGTTAGTATAAACAATGTTCGTTTCGTTCGTTAAATTTAATGAGTAATAAATACTTTGAAAAGAACGTCAAAATTTCGATGTGGAAAATCTACATTATTTTCATATGAGTAAAATGCATCAAGTGATTGATAATTTTATTTTAATAAATCTTTCATCATCAGCTGAACTGCTCGACATTTGGACCGTAACATAACATTTTTCTAATCTCGCTCATTTTTCATATAATGATCTGCCATTTTATAAAAATAAAATAATTTCACAAGCAAGTCAATAGTAATCGAATCGAGCGTGCGGAAAATTCTGTAGTTTAAATTTTCAATTGGGTTATCTATATAATAAAACTGTAGAGGTTGAAAATCTGTACATAGAAAAAAATGCTAAATACCAATTCAGGGGGATGTAAGAAGTTATAAAGTAAATATATCAAAATTTTTTGTTTGTCTGTTTGTACGAGCTAATATCTGAAACTGTTGGACTAATTTGAATGAAATTTTGGATGGTAGTAGCTAGGTACAGGCCGCGCCAAACTTCTAGCTCGCTCTGAACATCGAGCGAATCGCGTCGCAATGGCACATTACAGGTGTCTGGGGGACGTAAGTGGTTAAGGACGGGAGAGCACACCCCCGCTCTCTCCTGCGCTGCACCGCGCTCGCCATGTTTACTTGTACGTCAGTGTGCGCCCAGTGCTTTTACGCAACACATGTAGGTTTTAGCAGTGGAAAGTACAGTCGCGTGTATATTTTATTTCGTCGTTTCACGATATTAGTTTATTGTTATTGTTTGTCGTTACGTTATTGTTTTAAGTTGTTGTTTTTGTTACTGTTATACTTTAGGAGTACTGTTTTGATATTGAAAGGCTGTCAAAATGCCTAGACGTAATACCGTTTTACGTCGGCAAGCTAGGAAAATTATTCATAACGTATCGGAGTTTATGAAGAAAGAAGCAGAATTTAATTATTTTTTTTACTTATTAAATATAATTTTAACTTATTGTTGTTATTTATTTATCCTGGTTGACTTTAGGTATTAAATATGATAAGTTACACTTACCTCCCCAGAAAAATAAATAAAACGCTTTAATTATAATGTCGCTGACTGTACTCATGCGCGTCGCAACTTCAGAGCGAGCTAGAAGTTTGGCATGGGCTGTACCTTATATCCCCGGTCAACATCTTAGATACTTTTAATTGCGGAAAATTAAAGAGTTCCCGTGGGATAGTTAAAAATCACTACGGAAAAGTCGAAATATAACGCGGACGTAGCCGAGGCCAGACAGCTAGTGGAATATAAAATACGTTTTCCAAATCGGTGACGACCTGTGAGTCTTGCTATTCCAGAGGCTGATAATTCTCGATCATTTTACAAATTATGTGAACTAGCAACATTACTGTTAGGAAATTAACGGACCTTCTTCTACGTTACCGTGAACTTAAAGTTGCGTTTGGAAGGGCGTATAGCATGATAGCGTATCAAGAAGGGATTAAGCCGCGCTAGGCGTAACAAAATGACTCGTTTACTTCAATCACTCGTCGTTTTGAGGAGAATTTATTCAATCATTACAAGAAAAATGCCCATTAAGTTTTAACACTCGTTGGAACGATGTGAATGAATGGGCTGACTATAAAGAATGCAGTGTAGCAATATGCTTTATATTGGTTTTATATGTACGTCGCAGGAGCGTCGGTGGTCAAGTGGCTAGGGCCGGGACTTCCATTCGGAAGTTCGCGGGTTCAAGACTCGGCATACACCAATATGTTTTCAATTTTCGAATTTATTATTCGACGTTCTCTCGGTGAAAAAATATCGTAAGGAATCCTGCACACATCTGCAAAGTAATTCAACGATTGTGTGTTGACCAACCCACACTGGGCTATCGTGGTCGACTAAGGCTTATTCACCCTGATTTCAGGGTAGGCTCGAGCCCCTCAGTGGGGACGTAGATATACGAGCTGTTAACGACGATTAGTACCTAAAGATGGATTGGAGATTGTGTAAGAAAGTGGTCTCTGGTAGCTCTATAATGAAATGAAATGAAATGAAAATAGTTTTATTCCAGATCGTGGTCCATAAATAATAAGGAATAATGAATTTATTAAAATTTATTTAATAATAAGGAATATAAAAGTGCAAAATTTGTATTGATTTGCCAATTTACAGAAGCCAGCACATGCGGTTGGACATTTTGCACTACGAAATTTACCATTACCGCTACGGAATACGGGCGCTCTCAAGGGCAACATTTCCAGCTGCATGCGCTGGCTACTGTACCATTTGGATTTTAAAAATCTCCTTTTGGACAAGACTGTATAGTAACAAAAAATAACACTTAGGATAGCCACTTTTTCATGTTTTACAAATTAATAAAAACCTGTTGAATGTCTGAATACAGAAATAATAAAGTTTTACGTCTTACCTCTACCTATTGTTGCTTGTTCTCTCCCTTTTCCCTCTCTTCCTTTTGTCCAAAAATTCCCAACCCAAGGTGTGTGGTCCCTAGTGTTTTGACTTCGGTGACAACGTGCGCCATAAAACGGTAGTGCTATAAATAAAATAACACGACGCCTATAGCACATAAAAACGCCAATCACTCGGATAAAGGCGACACTGAAATATTATAAGACCATTATACAACTTTAATGTCATTTAACAGTCGTCAATGTTGGGAACGGGCGGAGCCTATTGGCAGTTTTAGACGCTTAAAGACTGGAGCGAGATTTTGTGTGGTTATTTTGTATTAGACTTAAGAAAACAAAAAGACTGGAATTTCACAACTTAACACACCACTACACTTTTCTCACCGTGTCTTGTCAAACTCTAGGTGTCAGACAGTGCGACATAGTGAGATAAATGTCAGATTACTTTTTGTATCTATATCGCTTTTTGTCGCCTTCTCGAGCCTCTCGCATTTCACGCTTGTTTAAAAAAAAAATTGAGTAGTTGTAAGCTTCACCGGACATACCTACTGAAAGTTTGGAGTCTATCTTAAGTCTCTACCTTAAACCTTTAACTATTACATTACCTTCACATTCATTTATTAATATTCGTAGATTAGAGCTGTTTCTTGTTACTTGGTTCCCTTTTTCAAATAATGATTTCCTAAGTATCTAGTTCAAAAGCGCCTCAGTTATTGTTACCTACTATAAATGTCCACCAAAAATCGATACGTATTATTTTTTACTGTGATGTAGATGGCACAAATAAACTTGGTTGGTACCTACTTAAGTTGCAAAAATATCGCCCCGGATGCAAACGACCAACCTCTTGAACGAGTTCTAACCACTCTACCGACCACGAAAAACAGACACGTATGATCAAAAAATACTTAACATAATCGCCTTAAATTCCGTTCGGATTGTGCCTAATCTATTACAGAACTAATCAATGGATTATCACTAAAACGAACACTTATAGTTGTCACCACAACTCGAACGCTAACTGGCATTCCAGCGACCATTCCAGTGACTAGTCAACGCGCGCTTTACATGTAAATTAATTACGGACAACAATCTGATCCCCGATAATATTATGAGCGGCTAGAAAACTTTATTCTATTAATATATGTGTCCAATTTTAGGAGTGGGTCATTTATTACGTATCTAAACTAGACACAAAATAATCCCATCATCACATAAATAAATTAATTCAACGTGACGTAGTACATATCATATTATAAACATCTAACGACATTTATTTACCAAAGGTTTCTTAAAACAAAATGACGTTAAAAAATAAAAAGTTGTATACTTTATAAGGCTTTCACGGTTGTAGGTGGTAAATACCCTGCTTTAAATCATAATGGATATGTTAAAAAGCTTTGCTAAACATAATAACCGACTCTTCTTGTGGGTGTTACAAGAAACGACTGCGCGCGCACAATCTACGGAATGCTATCAACGTTTGCTTGCATAACCGACAACAACTGTGATCTCCAAGGTGGGGAATATTCGCCAGTGCCTATTTCTCCATAAAGATCCTTTGTCCAATTATGAACTGTTTTAGATAAGTTTATTATTAGTAAAAGTAACTAACTTATAGATGCAAAAGCTTGTAAGATTAGACAGACATTTCTTACTCCTTCATAAAAAAACATTTGGCGGATTTTGATGAAAATTAAACCTCAAAATGTATCATTTGTATGGTTTCTTTTATCACGGAAATGTATGTTCGACGACAAACGCTCGCGACGACTACGACGTACACTCACATGCGAAAGTGGAAATAGATTATTACTTATTCCTTTACGAAAAAACCACTAAACAAGTATTGATGAAACTTACACCTGAAAATAGCTCGTAGATTCATATTTACAGCAGAAAAAAGTATTTTCCTAAAAAATCGTGTTAACGGATATCTATGAGATAGCTGGTACCTGTCAAATATCATAATAGGTAAACTTGAGTAGTATACATAGTCCAAAATGTATAAAGTGCTATGTGATACATGTGCGCTCCCTAAACGCCATGTCTGATCCTATCAGAAGGCGCTAAGCTCGATCGTGAACATAAATATCCCACAAATTGCCGGCCATTCTGGTATTCTACGCGACGCGGATCAAATGTCGCTACCATTTCTATTATTGATAGTTTCTGTGCTCTTGTTTTGATATTGAACAAAAAAAGACTTTGTATACTTACTGTATTATACTTACTGTCTATGTTTGAATGTTTGTTGATCAAAAATGCAAATTTGGCTGAACAGGGTGGAATGAAATCGAAATATAGGTAGATAGCATTTTACGTGAAGTAACACAAAATACACTTTTTAGTGCTGTAAAATATTATATTCACACAGGAAAAATAAATATTAGGGGCAAGTAAAATAAAAATCTATGCAATAATTTATAACTCAAGTAGATGTTTATATAATTTTTATGTAGATGTAATGATAAACGAATCTGTTACTAAGATCAATCATTAATTAGGTCAGTTAAACCAGTTGCGTACAAAAACGGACCCAAAATACTGCTACGTTACGGTCTATTTATTTTTGTTCAATAAAAACAACCCATTTTTCCATTGGAAAAGTCGAGGGCAATGTAGACACAGCCGCGTTTACTAGTCGTGGAAATGCCTAATACAACAAAATATAAATTAGTAAAAAAAAATTACATGCTAAAAGGACACGGAAAATTAAATCGTGTTGGTATTAAACAACAAATAAAAGTTTTAATTGGAAAATATGCTCAAAGGAATCTATTACAACCTCTATAATTAACTCTATAGGAGGTGAAAATATGGCTGTAACCACAAGCCTTCTAATAATGCGCTTAGAATTATATGTGCGTTAGAATTCTAGTAAATAGTTGTAAGAGAGCTATTAACTCTAGTCCGACTGTGTAAAGAAAATGGGGGAGTTTATTTTTAACACGAAACATAGAAATCAATACATGGGTAAAAAACTGACATGAAAAATAAAATATCTACATCGTATGGCTAAGAAAATACTCGCAAAAAACACCATTGAAACAAAAAAATACATAAAAATTGGTTCATCTCTTTGGAAGCTACGATGCCAAACATAGAGAGAACCACTGTCGAATCATTACTTGATTCTTATTTAATTTCCATTGACAAAATATACCTATTACAAAAAACTGAATCGGACACCTCTTTTTTATTAAAATGAGAGTGAAATACGAATAATGTACTTCCACATAAATGTCGGCAAAACCTTTTGCAGAACGCGAAGTAATTAAAAATTTACTGCAACCATTAGAAAGCATTTCAAGAGCACAATATTTACTCTCATCAAAGTTTTACAGTGAGCCCAATAATGGTTCCCGTTATGGGTGTTTGCATATCATCAGCAATTAGTGGACCTCCCATTGGTTTATGGGTTCTGCCATATAGTTTATGGTGGCTAATGTCGGTATTAATATGTATATTAGCTGTTTGGTCGCGTGGCGTCGCGTCGTTCACATAATGAGAACCGTTCCCGGTGTGAGCTATGACTGGATATTGGCGAGTTTAGAGTCACTAGAGTTGACAAATACAAATATTCTTTTTTGCAACAATACATTCACTTTGCATAATTTACGTGAAAAACCAAGTTAGGTAATGTTTGATACGTCGATTTTGCGACGTAGCGTAGGTCAATTAAAAGTTAAAGGAAGCTAAAATAAAGATGTATTTATAGTATTACAGTGTTCTGACATGTGGCGGCTCAAGAATTTTGACACCAAGGTTCATAAGGTTTGTCGATGACCAGGAAAAGAAGAATAGAATATACTTTATCGCACACTAAAAATACAAGAAGAAAAAAATATAATTAAAAGCAATAAAAGTGTGCAAAAGGCGGCCATCTTGCTAAGGTACCAGACAATCCTGAAGAAGCACCACTTTTGTTATACGATTACTGCAGTGATCACATCAGTATATACAATATATGAATACTTACCGTGGACCCTGTAAGAAGGTATTAAATATCTGCATAATAATATCCCAGTTGATGCAAAAAAAAAAAAAATTAATAAATCTGTTTTTAACAGGAATTTATTAGCCTTAGAAAAAAGTGAATTTTCACACAACAGTACAATGATTATACAACCATTTTAATACTATACTATTTATTGTTAAATTGGTTTATTTGCTAGCGCTGTTCACTACATCACCCAACTTGAAAATACTTACAAAAGAAAAATTAATATTTTTCGTCCTGCACTTGAATTATATTTTTTATCGAAATAAGATTGCGTCTCCAATTTTACGAGACAAAAGTCACATTTAAACCTTATTAACTCTCTACTGATATATGACCTGATCTGGCGATGGTTATCAAATATAAAAAAATTATATGTTTTGATTTGCGCTATGCTATAATACTGCTATTGCCAATAAATATATATATCATTCCTGTATCGTGCAATGGTAAAATACGATCGTGTGTTGTTGACTTTATGGCAGAAAATAATTTCTTGCAACTTAATTATTATCATTAGAAATGACTATAAAAGATTGTTGGATCTTGTTTTAGTATCGTCCAAGCAGATTTATGTTTATTAAGAAGCTCTTTTCCTTTGAGTCAAGTAATGAAACATCATCCCACATCGGAAATCAAAAAAGCCCAAATTTACAACCTGTATTGTCTGACATGCGTAACTATTTTAAAACGGATTAGTTATAATGCGAATTATGATGCTCTGAATAAAATTGAATAAGATTTTGCTCTGAATAAAATTGAATGGGACACTTTATTAGCAGATTGTACAAATGTATGTGGAGTTTCATAAAGTGATAGAGACTTTTGTTCCTAAATTCAAACCTAAAGCTAAAAAATTCCCGTATTGGTTCTCACGTAAGCTCATTAAAAAAACAAACATAGATTGCGTTTAAAAAAATAGAATAATCCACTTGACCAAGTAAGAGCTGCGTGATGAATGTGAAAGCCTTATACAATCATGCTATAGTAGTTATATTTCATTGGTCGAGGACAGCATTAAAACCAATCCCAAGTTTTTTTGGGCTTACAATAAAAAAATGAGAGGGGACAAACCAGATTACCCCTCTGCAATATTTTTGAATGGTGAATTGTTTACTGACGGTAAAGATATATGTAACAATTTTGCTTAACATTTTTCAAGTACATCTAATTCCGAGTTATCCAAAGATGCATCAACACGTTCACTGCGGGAAAGAGTAACAAAATATTATTGCGTTGTATCGGAATTAAATATACATTCCTATTTGTAAACTCGAGGAGCTTACTTGAAGAGTTTCACTATCTACCTTTGGGAATATTTGGGATCCTTCATCAAACCCTGGTTAAGTGGTCACCTCACCTCGCCAATATAAAGGTCTTATTTAGAAAAATCAAATGAGCCCAAATTCGGGGGTTTAGAGTAGTTAAAGAGTTCCACTATCCGCCTTCCGGCTCTAGCATCAGATCAGCTTGTTTGTGTCAAATTATTGTGTTATCATCGGAATTACGTATACATTCCAATTTTCACTACGCTACAACCCTTGGAAGATGGTTATATTAGTTAAGTACCTTAGATTCCATTACTGGCTGGGATTAGGGGTGAAATAGCTCCCATACCGGGAGCTGATCGCCCGTCTGCGCCACTCGCAGACGTCCTCCACATAGATAGATAGATAGATTCCATTACATAGTTATTTACATACAGGTGGACCTAATAAAAGTGTGTTAATAAAATAAAATTGAAGCTCACCGCCGCGGCGCGCCGCCGCCTAAAATCTAATTCCCAGTTGATAATTATATTTTATGATGGCTCTCTTTTGCCTATGTCTATAAAATATGAAGCCGACCGATCCGTTTGTTTGTAATTTGATACGCCATATTTTGTTATAATTTATTGATTATTAACTCAGTGACCGGTCCCATTGTCTTTCGAAAGTAAATGTTTGGTAAAGTAGATTAATAGAGATTTGTTGTAAAATAAATTAAGAAGATAGACTGTGTATTGTTATCATTTGAATATTAGTAAAGGTGAACCAAAGAAATAGCTATATTAAGACAACATTTTCATGCGTTCTATAGAGTTGGCTTGTTAATGTTTAATTAATGGAAATAAAGTATAATAAACAATATTAATGTATTGAAACAAAAGGTTTAAAAAAAGAAAAATACGTACAATGAATTTGTATCGAAAAATAAACAGAAAAAACAGGTGATCTATTTTATTTTCTACTAGCTGTCTGCCCGCGGCTACGCCCGCGTTGTTTTCCGACTTTTCCTTAGTAATTTTTAACTAACCGCCAGGAACTTTTTAATTTTCCGCGATTAAAAGTATTTAAGATGTTGACCAGGGACGTAAAGAATCACCATGCAAAATTTCATTAAAATCGGCCCAGTAGTTTCGGAGATTAGCCCGTAAACATAAAAAAGAAAATTGTCTGGATATGTTCTATTTCACTTCTTACTTCCTCCTGACTCGGATTTCATCTTTTTTTCTATGTACAGACATTTGACCTCTACAGTTTTATTATATAGATGTTCGTACCGTAATATTTCTACTTAAAACAGGTAAGCTCGTGAGACTACACTTAATTCCATTTGTCGATATGTCGACGGCAAATCGTAGAACTCGCCATTTTACACAATGCTACGACATTTTACAAACATTTGGGATGCTCGATGACAAATTGTAGAACGTATTCCTTCTTAATTAACTACGTGGCATAATGGAACTGATTGATGTATTTATTATACTGATCACAAATGTATCCTGTAAAAGGTAGCCTATATTACTTCCCAAGGTCTATTCTATTTTTATACCAAGTTTCAATAAAATCAGTTTAGTAGTTTTGGAGCCTAGCCTATTCAAAAAATCTTTCCTCTTTATAATATTAGTATAGATAATGTGCAAATGAGCAAAAAAACTATACTTTTATTAATGAAACAGTTTCTTGAAAAAGTAACGTAATCAAAAATAGTGCGACTCATTGGGTAGTTACAAAATAAATATTTCTGATTTTAACTTTAGAAGCAAGCGAGTAAAGCGGCAACCCTGGTTTTCAATCACATCGTGTTTATAGCTTTAATTCCAATATAATAATGATGTTTGAATAATGATGGCCGTTTGACGCTCAGATTCGTTCGCCGCAGATTGGCATAATCGCCAGCGGTCGTTAAGTAAATCCCGACTATTAGAGCACCTGTGTATCAAAAACGCTTTTTATTTATACCCAATAATCCAAGGCGTCGAATAATTTGCGGCATTAAGAAAATTGCTGCGAAATATTGACATCTGTACGCGTTGATGTCTTTTGTACGAGCGCTAGTTTGATCTTATTCTGTTAGTCTGATTTCTTTCGCTCTGTGATATTTAAGGATTTTCTTTGGGAGTGTGAGTTTTTGTAGCATCATTATCATTTCAGTTTATGAAACTCCACGGCTAAAAAAGGCCTCCATTAAGATATGGTAGGTATTTTTCCATATATTTTGGAATGTGCGTTGACAGCGAGTTTTTAAATTTGTTCAGAATATGCAGCCTTATTTCCAAATAGTTTTTTGACGTCTTAGTAATCATTCATAGTACATTTTTACTATTTTTTCAGATTTTACTAAGCTTTATTATAGCTTTGGCCTCGGTAGCTTCTAGAAATATTATAAACTATACCTGGATATCAGATTATAACTTAAACCAGTACTGAAATAAAACTTTAGATAGCTCTCAAGTCTGTTTGAAATCTTACTGGTAAGAACCTAGATCCAAAACCCCCTTTTTCTTTTGTATTTATGTTATGAATTATAACAGACAAGTCGAAATAACCTTCCGAACTAACATGAAATATGGTAACCTCAATTTTAAATCGATCTCAGTCAGTGCCTTCTGTGCTGATGATAATGCGATGATGGTCATATCGTTTATGAATGCCCCGGCTGGCGTATTGCCAAACTGTATACTGTTACAGACACCTATACTCCGTAGTACGTCATATTCACTACTTTATAAATCCCAAAATACCTATCTGAGCAAAATGCATACGCGTACAGAGCAATCAGTTTAAACAATATTAAAAGTAAAATACCTACATTTTAAAACAAGCTTTTACTGTTGGCTGAAAGAAAAGACCTACAAAGTATAAGAGCGGACAAAGATGCTGGGCAAAAGCTAGTATTGTATAAATTGACTTTACAATTAGGCTATCGTTATATGAGTAATGAAAACTGGACGAAAAAACGTACCCACACTCGAATATGTCAGCGCTTTTTATCATAAAGAGGCTATCTCCTGTCCGTCTCTATTAATTAGTTTTTTTAAACAATCAACATCGATATGGAAATAAAATGAGACTATGTAAAATAATAGAAATTAAGGAAAATTGTTTTCCAGAAGAAGAAGAAGTATCTAGTTAGTATTTGAAATAGTGTTCGTATTAGTATACAGTTTGTTCTTCAACTACAGGAGTCAACATGTGACTACAGAGCAGCTCGTGTCTGTGCTAGTCAGTATATAGTTTGGAAATACGCCTCCGGCTGTATGTTAGATTGCCTTTGCCTTGACACGCGCGAAAATGATGCAGTTGGACAATCTCCCGGCCTGTTTATAAGTTATTTACAGGTTGTGACAATTCGATATACAGCGAGTACGATAAAGATTTCGGAGTGTGCAGATGAAGCTAGTTCGCTACGCATTAACCGTCAAATTAAATTTTTAAGGTGTAGACATGAGATTCTTTTTTTTTTCTTTTTTTTTGAATTGACCTATGCTTGTGTTGAAAAGGTACGACCAATCAAGCTTCACCGGACTTGCGGGGGAGTGGAAGACTCTACCCAAAAAAAGTCATATACCAACGCGTCTAGGGCGGCTCAAGGGAGCCTCGGACCACGGCCTAGCGCGTTGATATTGAAAAACATCGTGAAGGAGTAGACATGAGATGTTTAGCAGATTTGGATATGTTGCTTCAAGGGTCTTTAATATATAAAATAGATTTGTTATGTAGTAGTTTAAATGGTAATTTTTATGTAACTATTAGTGAATATTTTAGTGTTTAAGTAGTTTAATTTTTTATGTGTTTCTTGAGTATTTATTCTCTAAGCATATGACCTTTCAGAAGATATTATTATATTTTCAAAAAACGCCACTTACACAGATGACAATGAACTATCGAATAACAAAACAACTTAGTTAAACTTTATACATATATTTTAGATTTTATGTTTCTATTTGGGTTATTGTAATAATTGCCTTTGTAATAGTTGTCTGGAAGGTTCTTAAATGGCATATTGTGGGCAGGCCCCCCCGAAGTGGACCGACGATCTGGTGAGGGACGCGGGAAGCCGCTGCTGGATGCGGGCAGCGCAGAACCGATCATTGTGGAGATCCTTGGGGAGGCCTTTGTCCAGCAGTGGACGTCTTTCGGCTGAGAAGATGATGATGATGAATAATTGTCTTCTACTAACTTAGTTTTTAAGTAAATTGTCACTAACCAAAGATTATTATGTGTTTTTTTTGTTATGGATTTACAAGTCTCAAATAAAGTTATTTATTATTTACTCAAACGTTACATGACTAAATTACTACGATTGACCGCCTATAAGACATTGGCATTGGTAATTATTATGCTAATTAATAACGTTCCACAAATTAAGATCTATAAATTTAAAGTTCAATCAATTGACAGTTTTATATGACAAACGAGAATGCGACACGCCCGAATTTTGACCCCACTCATTCGATATTCAAATTTGACAATTCGGAATTTAAACATGAACACTGGCCGAATTTATTCATCTTGTTTCTTCGTAAAGAAGATAAACAAGACAAAGAGCGTGTTCGATGAGTCGTTCCGTTTTCAAATTTAAACGGCTGTTTGGTGGTAAATGGACTGTTCGTTTCATCGGCCAATTAGAGTGAACGCTTACAAACGGCCTGATTTACATACATTAATGTGTAATTTCAATTTCGTGTCTATCTCACATGATTTTAATTTTAATCCAAAACAATCCCAATTTGTGGGTTATTTTGTGGATTATGTCGCGGCTCGGCAGCTTAGGCTAAAGATGTGGATTTCTAAATAGATAGTCTAAGGTTCAAAATTAAAATAATAAATCGTGTAAATATTTGACTATTTTGAGGTTCATCTTGTTAGGAAGTATTTGAATTGATAGGCTGCTAAGAAATATTGTACCTAATATCAAACATCCAGAATTTCAAATATATGTTACTTACAAAAACGAAAGTTTAACCTTGTTGGGATTTGAACCCGAGACTGTGCTTCATAAGCTTAACAGCAACTAATATACATTTGAATGACAATCAATATACATTTTGCTGTTTTACGATTACTGCTTGTAAATCTTTAAATAGTATATCTTTTTTGAGTTCTATAAAAATGTACTTTTTGGCAAGTCCATGTTCTATGCGTAAATGTCTCGACTTGATTGGAAATTTATATTGTACCTATTTCTATGGCTTGGATGGTTTATAGATGGTTAATTAAAAATAGATTCGTTTAAAATTTAATGAATAAATTATGTATACGCAAATCCAAAGTTTCCATTTCCAATCCGTATTTTAGAAAAATTCCTAGGATATTCGCGAAAATACAATATATCAATTTAATCAATCTATCAATGTACGGTCACGTTCATAAGTCCAGTCATGTCACGTGCACCTATACTTTAAATTAACTTTTTTTCTAAAAGCATTCAGGACAAATCATTTGAAGCAAAATATTGAGTCCCTTACACTGTATAAGTAACACAAAAAAATAAGAATATCAAGCCTTTGGGAAAAAAGTTATTTAAAAGTATAAAAACACGTGATTGACTGCACTTATGAACTTGACTGTACAATTTATTAAGTTAAGGTTCTTGAATGGAAACCGCGCACCGGAAGACGTAGTGTGGGCAGGCCCCTCACAAGGTGGGCCGACGATCTAGCGAGGGTCACGGGAAGCCGCTAGATGCGGGCAGCAGCGCAGGACCGATCGTTGTGGAGATCTTTGGGGGAGGCTTTTGCCCAGCAGTGGACGTCTACAGGCTGAAATGATGACAATTTATCAATCTTACGTAAATGATCGTAGACCATAGCTTTGGTAGATCATAACGTTCACGGTGTTGGAAGTTGACTTCCATTCGGAAGTTCGCGGATTCAATGTGTTTTCGATTTTCGAATTCATAAGTACGTTTGTTCGACGTTCTTACGGTAAAGGAAAACATCGTGAGGACATATTATATGAGCTATTAACGAGGAATGTAGGTACATGTTTAGAGTTCAAATTGTTTATATCTATATAATAAAACTGTAGAGGTCGAAAATCTAAAATCTGTACATAGAAAAAAAAAATCCGAGCCAGGGCGATGTAAGAAGAGATATAGAACATATCCAGATTTTTTGTTTGTTTCTCTGTTTCTCTATTTGTACGGGCTAATCTGATTTGAATGAAATTTAGAATGGTGGTTCCTTATATCCTCGGTCAACTTCTAAGATAGTTTTTACCGTGGGAAAATATCTCATTCCTACGGGAAACTGTACGGAAAAGTCAAAAACCAACCGTAGCCGCGGGCGGATAGCTAGTATAAAATAAGATACTTTACTAGATGTCGCGATTCTTGAACATGTTTCAATCGATTCGGAATTTATATTATCGGAATAACATGTCACGATGACAACTCGACTACGAAACTGTTGACATTGATACTCGAATATTCGTGTCAAAGTTCAAAGTTCTTTCACTAAATCTCGTCGAAAACGTCAAACGTATTAACACTTGTATTATTGTATATATATATTTTTTTTTTTTTTATTAAGAATCTTTTACATAATAATATTAAATAAGCTGGTGTTACATTGATACTGCCCCACGAAAACAATGCTAGGTTTATCTGGGCGGCAGGTGAGTCATTCTTAACTAGTTACATTTCCAAGGAAGAATTGTTTACATTTAGCTCTGTATCATCATCTCAGCCGAAAGACGTCCACTGCTGGACAAAGGCCTCCCCCAAGGATCTCCATAATGATCGGTCCTGCGCTGCTCGCATCCAGCGGCTTCTTGCGACCCTCACCAAATCGTCGGTCCACCTCGTGGGGGGCCTGCCCACACTACGTCTTCCGGCGCGCGGTCGCCATTCAAGAACCTTTCTGCCCCAACGGCCGTCGGTTCTACGTGCAATGTGCCCAGCCCATTGCCACTTAAGTTTAGCGATTCTTCGGGCTATGTCGGTGACTCTGGTTCGCCAGCGGATCTCATCATTCCTGATTCGATCACGCAAGGAAACTACAAGCATAGCCCTCTCCATCGCTCTTTGGGTGACTTTGAGCTTTCTTATGAGGCCCATCATTAGCGACCACGTCTCAGATCCGTAAGTCATTTAGCTCTGTATTGCTTATCATCATTAAGATACATTTCCTGCAATCTAAGATCTCAGATATCTAAGATGATAAGCCCGCCACCAAACCGCAATACTTTTTCTTGCGCTTTAAAAATTTCTAACTTTGTGATAAGATTGCCTTTTGACTTTTCTGTTTTGTATTGACTTTCTACATTGTGAATAACAGAAAAAAATTTTGCTCCGTTAAACAGCCTTTTTTTTTATTCTATCCTTCTGAGTAAAGTGCATGGAAAAAATATATTTATACAATACAATACAAATATTCTAGAAGAAATAGAAGCTATCCTCTGTAAAATATTGTCTACATCTTCCCCGTGATGTCCTGAAATTTTAGCCATTTTCCAGTTATAACAGACAGACAAAATTCACACAATAACATGAACCTAGTAGTATTTCTATATATAGTGATCAGCACAATAATATAATATAACACAACATGTATTATATAATTAGTGTAACACGATATCGCTGTAACTATAACTTTTACCTTAAAATGTTGAATGTTGAAAATAGTTAGAGTAGATGCATAGGTGCATTTAGAAACACAGATACTCTGTAAGGATATATGTACGTACAGTCAAGTGCAGGCCAAATACAACACAAGCACCGCGATACTGTTTCTTATTCAATGGACACAAGAACGACGCAAAGTCTAAAGCTCAGGTTAGTGTGCATTTAACAGCCTTCGTGGTCGACTGGTCAAAAGCTCGTCTGACTTTACGGAGGTTCCATCATAAATATCACTTTGCGAGACTTTTCCCAGTTTGGTTAGGATATTGCAGGCTGAATCACCAGATTGTCCGAAAAGAAAGATGATTCCGTGCTTCGGAAGGCACGTAAAGCCGTTGGTCCCGGCTACTATCTCTATGTAGTCGTTATAGAGCCATGTCGGAAGCCTAAGGCAGCTCAACAATTCCGACACCAGGGTTTGTGCGGTAGGTTAACCTCGAAACCCACTCGATAAGAAGAAGTATGCTCTTTACTGTACCAGAAATCGAACCCTAGTTTCTCAAGCGCAGACGTAGCCTCTGACACGATAAATGTATAAATCGTCCCATGTTAATTGTGTAAATACGGCGGTATTTGTAATGCCCGGAGAGAAATCCCGAAATGTCACTTTAAATAATCGTGTTCATTAGTAAACATTTAAAACATGCATTAGGGCCGTTGGGTGCCGGCGCCTGCGACGATCACAATCTTTTATATCTCGCATCCCCCTTCCTCATATGTAATAAGCTTAGGGCTAAAAAGAGATAGGAGTATGTAGTTTTAAATAAGGAATAGAGTTGTGAGGCCGCGATTCTATCATCGTTCTCTACGTACTAATTAAGGAGAGTTCTTCCTTAACAGATGTTAGGGATGGAGGAATCGGTGTTCTCATCGGAATATAATGAATTCTGTTGAATTATTTCCATAGCACCCTATCCTATGAATTATTTGATCTATGATCATAGTTTCTGATATGCCACACACTACCTTTATACACTTATCATGAAATTAAAATGTAGATTCCGAAGAAAATCAAATATTTTAAGGCTTTTAGGTCTAAAGCCAAATTAAATTATAATAATAATAATAATAATATATTTATTCAAGTACAGTAATACTAATTTTACAGTAATTATTCTTAAAATTAAACAAACATGTAGTAAAGTGTACTTAGAAAAATCCAATGGCTTAGACAGGGCATCTGCCAGAACCTAAACTAGGATAACCTGTATTATAGGTGTTGACAGAATGCAGCTCCGTGTCATACATATAACATAATTGTAAAACAACGTGGTAATGAGACAGTTTGTTGTTTTGTCAGTTGTTTATTAAAATCATACACACTAATAAGTATAAATAGATAATAATTAAAAATACAAAATATATTAATATATGCAATTAATAATAAATTATTAATTACACAGCCATTTGAAAGAATTTTCTGAAATATATTTTGGGTATTCTGTATTTTACTTAAATCTCTGTTAAATATGAGATGGTATTCACAAAAAAAGGCTTTTTCCTATTTTGCTTCTAGAAAAATATTATTTTGGTAATCCTGTGCCACATATACGAGTATATAGATAGGCGTTTTGCCTGAAAAGCTTTTCCAATTTACCAAAATATCTTAAGACATACAAGCTTTCACGGTTTACCAAAATTTATATTATATTAAGTTGAATCAATAATATAATAAATTAATCTTTAAAGTTAATGAGCAATTAGGGACAAACAAATTGAACTTTCTCGTAACCCTAAAAACATAACACGATTAAGATGTACACTTAATTAAAGCTAACAATATGAATCGATCCTTATCGATTACAAAATCGATTCTTATCGCTCAATATTTAAATATCGAACATTGTGTCCCGCCGCGATTTAATTGGTGGTAATTTTTATAATTGTCTTAAGAAAAAATATACATATTAATTAGTTTTATTGGACGTAGGCGTTGGATATTGACGATTGTTTAAAATATTTTAGTTTGTCTGTTAATTGGATGCGGTCACGGTATGATAAAAACATTGGTCGACCAAGCTTTATGTTGTGAAGTTTGTCTACGTATACATAATATACATATTCAAATCATAATTGAGAAACACAACTGTTTCTGTTAACAGACGGAAGGAATAAATAATTAATTACATTTTATCTCTAAAATTATTAATGTCTAAAAAGCTATGTCTAGCTTTTTTCGTTTTTTCATAGACGTTTTTTCTCGTTCCGTATCAGAATAAGACTTCATTAATACGTACATATTCATAGTCGGATGACTCGGATGTGTCATATTAGTGACCACTCGATAATTGCGGTAATTCACGTGATTAAACGCAGTTGATATTTTGACGCTATTGTTTACCAAAAATATAAAAAGAAGAAAGTTTTTTTTTTGGTTTTAATATAAAGCTTTGTGCTATACTTTTAGTACGGTTGACAATTTGTTGTAGATACAAAACGATTTTGAACATACATGAAAACTTAGATTTTTTATGTTGGTTCAAGTTTTTGAATGAAATGAAAATGGCTATAGCCATTAAGACATGTGCGTGAGGGATTAGAGTAAATGAATAAAAATATATATATACATAGATGAGAAACTTTAATTAATAACATTCAATCACCATCTCAACACAATCAAAGTGACATATCGTTAACAGCTCATATATGTCCCCACCGAGGGGCTCGAGCCTACCCTGATACCAGGGTGAATAGGCCTTAGTCGACCACGCTTTCCCGTGCGGGTGCGGGTTGGTCAAGTTCACACACAACTTTTGAATTTATTCGCAGGTGTGTGCAGGTTTCCTCACGATGTTTTCCTTCACCGTAAGAGCGTCGAATAAACGTACATATGAATTTGAAAATCGAAAACACATTGGTACGTGCCGAGGTTTGAACCCGCGAACTTCAGAACGGAAGTCAACGGGCCTAGCCACTTGGCTACCGACGCTCTTAAAGTGACATATACTTGTAGCAAAAACGAATAAAACAAGGTAAAATATCTCACTCTCCTCCAGTTTATCTAGTGATCTAGTTAATGAGTGGTAAGAGCACGAATAAATGAGTCATTCGCGTAGATTTATGCGGCTGAGTCGGTTTTATATGGTGGGACTTGGGCACATTAGAAGCAGCCAGTTGCAGTGGTTTGTTTAAGTAAATAAGTGAGGGAGCTTATTTTATTCGCTTATTGAGTAGCTTTTAAGTTGCCGGGTTTAGATTAGAAAATTAATAAAATTAATGCAATTATAATTGTAAAGCATTTTTTGGTTTAAAGTTTTAGGATTGCTGTGTGCTGCTTTAGCCCTCGTTACACGTTCTCTTGTGTAGATTTATTTTTATTTTGTAAGTTTGTTTACCCCATAAAGGCTTAGATCCTAGAGGCCTATCGACAAGACGGTAGATTACTGAAAACCGTTGAATGGATAGGACGGGGAAGTCCAACAGTGGGTTCTTTCATGCTGAACTCTCAACATAAAGAAATATATTATGAAGAAGAAACGTACACCTATCCAACGTTTTTTTCAGACAAAGTTTTTTTTAAATAAAAATATGATGTAGGTTCTTACTCACTCATTAGCATGTCAACAGCCATATTAGGTCCTCTCCGAGGGGCTCGAGCCTACCCTAGTGCAGGGTGTTTAGACCTTACGACCAAGCAAGACCAGTACAGTGATTGTTGGTCTAGGTCACACACAGCCTTTTCATTTTTTCGCAGGTGTGTGTAGAAAAAAAGAAATCATTATAGGCTCCCACAGAACACTTAATGACGTCATTCCAGAAGCGAAAAGCTTTGCTCAAACCAAGATCGGCTCTCATCTCAAACGAATGTATAAGACTAAGCAATAAAAAAGAGATCAAACAATCTAAAAGAGGCGATGCGATATCAGTTTGAACATAACTGGCGGGTTCACGCAATGTAAATTCCATAAAATTCAAAAACCGAAAATACATTTGTAGTGTAGAGGTTCAAACCCACGACTCCTGATTGAGAGACTAACTACTAAACCGCCGACGATGCTCTAATAACATAATTCTACAATTCAGAATTCATTGCAGCAAAGAAAAATGTCGTTATTTCTCACATACCTTTTTCAGACATAGCCTAAGTAAAAGAAAATGAATAGCTCACTCATGTTGTATTGTAATCGCTAATTGTTTGCCAGCCCCACATTTGACAGCGTCGTTAAGCGTTTAGAAAGTAGCTTAACATCACTTCAACAACAGTTTAACATCTACCTACACATTCTCACCTTTTACATCACAAAATCCTTATTAAAATCGAGTGAAAAGGCGCGATTCGTCACGGCAACACTAGTCAATAATTATAGTGCTGTGTGTAATAATTATTAATAATTACAATAATAATGGAGTTATTGATCTAATAAAGCGGCGCGTCAGAACGTGTTATTAGAGTAATGTCTTCATTGCTGCTTGATTGATGGTCGATTATCGATGTCGGTAACTTTTGAGGTCGAATGAGGATGATACTTTGTTACCGTCTTAGAGTTCATAGTAATAAGTGCTATTGTGAAGTAATAGTTACAAAATATACTTGTTATTCTTGCAGTTGCAGGTATACGGCACTGAAGATTAATATCAAAGAATGTAAAGACTTGTGAAATCTGAAAATTTCAATTTAATTAACACTTAACACTTTAACACTTAAAATATTATATTCATACCTATCAATCACTCTAAGGAGAACAGAATATAAGAGCGCATTTGTATTTAACTACAGATATTAATTTAATAATATTTTAACAAGATATTATGAAGTTTTAGATATTGTTGTTGTTTTTTTATTTATATGTAGATTACTAAAACTCCTCGCAAGTGGACTCAGAATCCAATATTGAAACAGAAACAATTTTTCCGTGGTTTTTAACGATGTCTGTTTTCGAAAATAAACCTTTTTAGGGTTCCGTAGCCAAATGGCAAAAAACGGAACCCTTATAGATTCGTCATGTCTGTCTGTCTGTCTGTCTGTCCGTCCGTCCGTCCGTCCGTATGTCACAGCCACTTTATTCCGAAACTATAATACCTATACTGTTGAAACTTGGTAAGTAGATGTATTCTGTGAACCGCATTAAGATTTTCTTACAAAAATAGAAAAAAAACAATAAATTTAGGGGGTCCCCATAAATAGAACTGAAACACAAAAAAAATTTTTTCATCAAACCCATACGTGTGGGGTATCTATAGATAGGTCTTTAAAAATGATATTTAGGTTCCTAATATCATTTTTTTCTAAACTGAATAGTTTGCGCGAGAGACGCTTCCAAAGTGGAAAAATGTGTGTCCCCCCCCCTCTAACTTCTAAAATAAGAGAATGATAAAACTAAAAAAATATATGATGTGCATTACCATGAAAACTTCCAACGAAAATTGGTTTGAATGAGATCTAGTAAGTAGTTTTTTTTTAATACGTCATAAATCGTAAACCGCAATTTACCTTTCACTATTATTAAAACATCGATCAAAGTCACAACGAACTACAAAAACTTTTATATTATGTTACTGGCTGCTACGGAACCCTTCATGGGCGATTCCGACTCGCACTTGGCCGCTTTTTTAAAAATTGATTTGAGTTTGACAGTAAACAAAAGAAGAAATTAAAGTGTATTAAATAATAGATGCTACGTGGAGGCAGAGAGTTATAGTGTGGGTGTGTGTTACAAGTAGCCACGTAGCAGTAGCTGTTATCTGTTATTATATCTGATACTTTTAACCGCTATCCTGCTATCCCTACTATTATTGAACTTGTCGATATAGTTCGGCGAGCTGTGGGTAATTTATCGTGTCTGGTAAACACGCTCAAGGAATGCTCAGGGGTATTTATTATTTTGAGTTACATTGTTGTGAATATAAAAGTCCAGTTAATACACCGTATCATAAGTCAAGGAATTATTTGTAAGTAAATCGACCGCGGTAAACAGTTAGGATGTATCTCACTAAAAGGTCGTAACTAGACTAAGCACAAGTCCGTTTTTTTCCTGCGTCAAATAGTGAGAGTCTCGCTGCTCTACGATGACATGAAAATATACCTATTTGTGTTTTGAAAAGCATGCATATTATGTTTAAAACAAAAATGACTTTAGAATTAAATAGGTTAAGTTAGTTGGCTAAAGTTAAACTCCTGATACTGCAATATGTAGGTACATTGTTATCAGTTTAAATAGGCCACATCAATGAAAGCCTTTTCAAAGGCTCGTCCTGAAAGGTAATGTAGCCAGCCGTATTGGGCGTACTCACACACTTTTGTTGCAGATAAAAGTATTCTCACGAAGTTGTCTTTAACTGTAAGAGCGTCATATGAAACTGAAATTCTTAAATATTTTGTGAAAACGTAGGATCAATAGGATAATCAGACTGGTACCTGCTGCTGCTGGTACCAGTCTGATTATACATACATGCTGTTTTATCCATTGTAGCACAGACACTTTCTAATTAAATAACTCATAAAAGCCCAAAAAACCAGATTTGTACATAAACAACAAAACATAGATAAACTGTGTGCTTATCCTCTGTGACCGCACTAAACACCTGTTTACACGCATTTCCGAGGCATAAATTAAAGTTTTCGGTACATTGATCGGTTTGGAGAGCAGATTATTCCCCCGCCCACCGCACCCCGCCCTTCCCCCGCTGCTAATAATTGCTTCTAATAACCGACATTAAGTTGAAATTAGCCGCGACTCGTGCTATATCGTCCGCCTTAGTGGACGCTTCTGCACCTGTCATGTCTCGGCGACAGCAGAATGTTGATAGGACGATTCATTGCTTTTTACTGGAAATACGAAAAAATACATACAACACTGCACTGCAGTGCTGCAACTATGCACATCTTAGAATGCTAAAATTTTATTTTTGAGACGGAACTGGCTTCGGATACGGATTGCGTTGTGAAAAAATCGTCAAATACAGATTCTTGTAAATTGTTTTGGTGTTTTAGTATACTTTGGTGTTTTAGTTGAAGTTTAGTTTAGTTGAAGAATGAAGTAAAAATTATCTAAAAAATATATTTCATATTCATTGACGTTTTACTGGTTTATTTTTGAAAACGGTAATGCTTGACAAAAAATATAGCGTACAGCGACAGCGACATATTATCATTTATCATATAGACAAATCGCGCCGAGTTTTAAGCTAAAACGAATTGGTCAGCAAATTTAAAAACCTATCGCCGTGCACTCATAAGTCCTGTGTGGGTGAAACGAACACCTCTTCCGAAACATATGGAGAGCGTGTGAAAATACACCTCACCTCGATAGATAATCGATTCAGCCGACCCGATTGCTATCACAATTACCTTCTTTTATAGACGAATATAAAATAAAGCAGTTAGTAAAATGTTAAATTTATATGTCAGTTCAATAACCGTTCTAAACTCAGTGTAATGCTAAAAACACCGAGTGCTCTAGATTTCGTTTTTTTATTTGGAATCCATTGGTATAGCATACTTTGAAAAATAATATTTAATATTTTTATACCCTATCGGCGTTTTTAGAAAAAACAAAAAAAATTTTATGTCGTATGTTCTTTAGAATCATCTACCAGTTAGAAAAAAACAAGTACATTATATACATAACTAGCGACCCGCCCCGGCTCCGCACGGGAAAATGGTTATCGTGGGTTATCCTTAAGTATATTATGCATGTATTATACATATAAACCTTTCCCTTGAAGCACTCTATCTAATAAAACAAGCCGCATCAAAATCTGTTGTGTAGTTTTAAAGATTTAAGCATACATAGGGGACATAGGGACAGAAAAAGCGACTTTGTTTTATACTATGTAGTATGATAACTATTTTGCGAATGGTTTTACCAAATGGCAGTATCTACCTTCAGACAAAGAGCCCTTAGTTTTGCAGTGAACAGTTTTGGCTAATAATTTATAAAGTGCATATGAAACTTTTCGATCGACTTGAAACAGCTAAATCGACAAATACCGACGTAAACTAATAAAATCGATTAACAAATCAATCGAATCCGTTGCGTTACCATTCACCATAAAGGCCGATAATTAAATATTTACTCGGTTCCATTAGGATCGCATTCGAACGATTATATCGATTACACGGAATCGATTCGTCACTGTGGAAATGTTAAAAATTGTACGCAATAAACTTTATTGGCGTGAAGTACATTTGACAGGCGACCGAGAGAACACGTATTTACTCTATTAATCGATAATTGTTCTAAATAATCGATAGCGTTTATCAGTCTCCACGCATCGAGATCCTATTCTATTGTCTGTGTCGTCGGTGTATATATGTAGCAGTCAAATATTTTTTCTTTACATGTTTTTGGTAACTTAAAATATCTAGTACCACAGAAACCTTTTTCTGTAAATAAGTAATCATGATGAAATAAGATGCAGGGAAGGAATGAGAGGAGGAATGAGGGATGTAGGGAATAAATTATGATAGAAAATGATTCATAAATTAAGATTACTTTTTGCAAAATTGTTAAGAAAAAATAAATATAGCAAGGTAAGCAAAAGAAAAGACAAGAAAAGGCGTTTTTTTAAATTATGGATATTCAAATAGTATTGATAGTTTTACTCCCTTATTGATCGCATTACTTAAGTTACAAAACAACGTTTCCGACATTTCAACAACGTTTATAAATAAGGGGTTTCTCTTCAAAACCTTGTGATACAAACAGTAGCAGGATTTTCGGCTGTCATTGAATGTACAATTTGCTATCTTTTTAATATTTGACAGCAACGTAATCTTGTAAGTATATCTAGATAGTTCCCGTAACCCACTCGTTAGCGATACGAATCGATTCGACAATCGATATATCGCCGAGTTAGCCGTCACGCGATCGATTTCATCGATTCGCCTCCAGACAGCTTCGCATGCGATGGCAAAAATACATTGCTGCAAGATTATAATAACTTTTATCTATTTATCGTTGCAATTTTATAGATCTTCCTTCATGTCATGATCTATTAGGGATGTAAGTAAAAGTTGTAAATAGCAAACAGTAATCGGTGAATAAATCCGATAGCTTTATCTCATATCTGCCGCAAATATACGGTTCTTAAGTAAAACGTATGGCAAGGATGCATAGCGTACATGAACGTAAGTGACTAAAAGTAATTTACACATTAACTTCTTGTTTTAATTATTCCACTAAAGTCATCCTATTAATCACTAATTCGAATATTATTATCAATGTTTAAAATACTGGCCACACAATTTTTAGACAATCATACTGGCCGGTAGATAAACGAAATAGTTTTGACACAACGCCATTAGATCATTAAACAAATAAAACTGGCATTTGAAATTTGAACGTGGCGTACCTCGAATTCCCGCCCATCAACATGGCGTCAGCTGGAGAGATTCCTGTCGTTGCGTACGTTTATTATCTTCACGGGGTGCTCGAGTTATGATGGGTGAGACATAATATTTACATTTAAGATTATTTGGAGCGATATCTATTTTTATGTTTCTTAATTTGTTATACATAGTGTGGGTTGTAATGTTGATTTGAAGCCATAGAGTCAGTGCTATTGATTCTACGCACCTAAAAAAATTTAATAGTAGGGAAAGAGTAGGGATTATTCTTGTTTCTGGTTAAGGTTAGAATTAGACCACAGAATATAACAATAAAATGCACTCAAGGATACTAGTAGTACTTAATATATTTGATAGTACTACGTGTTAAATGCGAAAACTGCCGAGATAAGTGATGGACGGGTTGTAGAGTAATGAAAAATAAGATCTGAAATCTGTGATCTAAAATAATAAATGGTTCACGAAACAGTACTATGTATATCTACTTCGAATCCATACAAAAAGCCTTAAGGTATTTTTTGTGAATTAGAATAGTGTTAATATTTTGGCACCTTTGCCGTTTATAACAGAATATTTCTAAAATTATGAATATGAAAAGGATATACTTTATGATGATTTAAACGTGCGAATTAGGATTTTCAATTTACACCAAAATTAGCAACATATTCGTCACGTCACGCCCGCCGCACATTCTAGAACAACCGTTTCAGGATTCTGTATATCTAGAAGAAAAAAATATACTCAAAAATACCCTTGGTTATCTGTCTATTAAATCTCTTTGAATCTTTACGTTTAAATCTGTCGTAGATGATGATGGTATAGGGCTCAATAAGGGCTCAATGCCATTTTAGTTGTTGGTCTCTTTCATTCATATAGGAATCGAAAAGAATGGGAGATGAATGATTTAATTTTGAATAAACGATATTTAAAATACGCAGCGCAGCTGTCAATTTCAGCTTAATTTAGTCGGGTTGTTTTTAAATGCCTGCTAAATTAAATTAGTGCGAACTACGCGTAAAATCGATGTTTGACGTCACTCTTTCGTTCTTAAGAGCATGAAAGGGACATATGATTTTTAAATTGAAGATAGGCGTCTAGAGATAACGCATTTGCGTGTAAAATAAAACCAGACACCAGATAAAATAACTAATAAAACCACTTCACACATATCCTTCTACGAAACCCTCACTGTACAAATCAAACTCGATCTTGGCCAATATTTTAAAGTTTTGCACAAAATAGGCCTACTCCGACGCGGCATCGACACGGCCGTGTCGTTGTCAGGAGGAAATACCTCTGAGGGACGAAGAGGAGCTGAAAGAGGGTCCAAAGAGGGTCATAGAAGAGCACCGAAGATAGCAGTGAGAGTGAAAACATAGACAATCTCATTGACCTCGCTGTTTTTTCTTACTCCATAGACGTAAACTTATTGTCAATCGTCAAAAAATATAAAAATATCGTATTGAAGCAATAATTGATGGAATGATTCAATTATTAGACAAACCATACTGCTTTATCCCTTGAAAGTGTAATATAAAGTATATTTATAGTGTATTGTGTCCTAAGGAAGTGAGGAAGATTTTCCGCTGTTGTTTAATGCTACACGTGATAAAAAAGGAACCCTGCTGCCCATATCTGGCATAGTATCAGTATTTCATAAGCATGGGGCACCTTTCAGAATATTTAAGTACACATAATGAACTTTCTTTTTCAAGTCCGGTGAAGCTTGAATGTTCGTACCATTTCGACACAAGACCTTAGGTCAATTAAAAAAAAAAGTACTTTCTTTTTAAATAACTCCTAACTTTTTAGAAATCAGATATTATTAGCCCCATCAATAATATACAGTGGAGACATGAGTACTTGAAAATCCAGATGGACCCACTAGTGGAACCTAGCGGTGGAACCAACCGTCCGAAACGAATTTTATGTGTGTAGGTTAGGTAGGTACCAGTTATGTTTTTTTAAACAGAATCTGACCTTAACCGACCAAGGGAATAAATTCAATTTTTTATACACGTAAAATCAAGGTATATGATTGCCTTTCGCAATTTCGCAAGTTCGCAAAAGGGCAGATTCTCAAAAAGACAGATTCTCATAAGGACAGATGCTCATAAAGACGGAAATATCTGTATATAGCCTGACCAAAGAAATAAGAAACCTCGCCATATTGCGGAATTTCAATGGAACTAATATAATAATAGAAATTGTTGCCATAAACATAAAAATATACACGTGGCGCCCCCCGAGTAGCTTTCTTATTTCTTGGGTCAGGCTTTGCCTACCTTTACATACTAAATCAGATTAAGAACAAAACAAGAACAAGTGTAATGTTGAATAGTATATAATATTATACCAGTTATAATTTTAACAAGTAAATAGATACAACAACAATAATCTTGTACAAAAAGACCGCCCTGTTTCAGTGTTAAGATTAGTATTTTAAATGAGATTATATAGTAAAGTAACAGATTTTTTTCTATTTCTCATGATACGAATATTATCTATTCAATATAATTACCACCACCAGACACCACATAAAACGTTGCTTTATGCGATGTACCTACATGTTCTTTGAAAGTACTTCGATAAAAGTTTAACTTTTTTAAATAAATCTGAAAAAAAAGGATAGTATCAGATTAGATTGATGAGCAGACAAACTAAGCATGTCTGTTTACCATTATGGTAAAAGTTTTAACTAGTTTTTAACCATTATCACTGTACATACAAAATTTAAGAGCGAGGCACTTGTCCGTGGAGTAATCACCACCTCTCTCTGTCCATAGCCAGCTTCTTGACTTCCTGGTACGACATAACCTCAACTTTTTCCTTTACTTCATCTAAAAATGAACGTCTTAATCTTCTACGTCCTTTTCTGCCTGAAGCTGCAAAGAGCGCAGATTTACCTCAATTCAATACTATTTCTTCCTGGTGCTTTTTTATTGTTGAAATATTTAACAAATAAATATTTAATGGTTATAAATAATAAACATCATTTGACAGACAAGAGGCTGAAAAGAGTTCCATTATTCCTCTTTTAATATGGGAGAACCTCCGCCACAGATGATTAAAATCAGGGATCCTTTCAACAATTAGTGAAAGCCAGATCATAATTACACTTAAAATCTTGTTTAGTTTATTAAACAACTAGCTTTTTTAATTAATGCAGATTAGGCACATACTTAATAACGGAAGAATGAAGAAGAAGAAGAAGAAGAAGTGAAGTGTTGTGAAGAATGACTATTATTACCTTTACAATTTTGGAAATTCAGACGGAATGGATGACAAATTTGTGTTTACAGTTAGTTGTATCGGAAAAAATATACAATTGGGTTGCTTATGAGATGATTTCATATCAATATGTAAAATTTTGTAGAAATAGGAAGAAACATAGGTATGGTACAGTAAGCAGCACTTGCGGCTGGACACTCGCAATACAAAACTCGCTTCTACTGGTATAGTACGGTAATAACGGCGGTCTCAAGGTCAACATGTCCAGCCGCATGTGCTGCTTACTGTACATTCAAGTTCATGTTATGTTGAACACTTTGGATTTTGCAGCGTTCAAAAAGGGAGAGAATCGCGATGCGTGGGTTCAGTATGACTTGACCTGCTCTTGACTGTACTATTCCTGCTTATTTACTATATTTCAAGATGTACAGGAACCAGCACACGCGGCTGGATATTTGCTCAGTAATATTCGCCTTTACTGTTACCTACGTAATAACGGCGTTCCTAAGTTCAAAGTGTCCACCTACACGTGTTGGCTACTGTACTTCTACTTATTATGAATTGACACAAATAAAAACTTCCTTAAGGATTTTTTTACAAATTCTGATAATTTTTATAAACATTATTAGGTTGTATGGCAAGGATACAATTTGCCTTTCTCATAAAAATAACATCAAAAAACAACAACTTGAACTCAACTTAGACAATTTAGCAAGTCGCTTTAACCCCGTTAAATTTAGTTGGCCTGGCTCCGTAGAATAGTACTTGTGGATATAACCAACTTAAACTCGTTAAATTTTAGACATTTTAATTTTAAGTTATTTAGACGGTGGACGCGTGGAATTGAGACCATTGATACAATCTTCTTGTTGTCGTCGGGAGATACTTTCTTACGATATATTCCCAAATTAAACAGAACCATGTGTCTAAAACATAGATACGCAATTGACTCAAACTCTGAGTGTGTCTCTGCAGTCCTCTGAAATCTCCTGTCAGTGGCTGACAGGAGATTTGAGAGGGGGAGGACAAGGCCATGGACTAGTTTTTATATTTTTATATTTTTGAACCGGAAATCGACTGACAGAAGTTTGATGGAATTTATTCGATAATTCAGGCAAATTTTACAATAATACCTATACTGTTTTAACTTATTTAAAACTTTGAACGGTACATTGACTTTTTTGTCTTTAATAAAATATTTATCGCAACATTTAAGTCCATAACAAGATGATTCAGAAATCAAACCTCCATATTGAAGATCTTAAATATAATTTCTGTGTCATAGATTATGATATAGCATCAACTGGCAGACAACGTCATACAATATTTATTTACTTTCTGATACAAAAACATAAATATTGAATTGATACTTTTAAGCCATAATTATAATTAAATTGCAATAATTGTTACACATAAGTTTAATATAATCAAAAAGAATCACAATACGGGAAGTTCAAACTAAAAATAACAACAACAGGTGAAAATAATGAAGCATTTCTAATGTCTTTGCTCAAAGCCTAAAGCGTTTGGAACTATATGAAATAATTTATTCATTTAACCATTATTGTACATAAAAAAGAATAGGACACAACAGGTACCGCAGTTTTTATCCAAGGAAATGTCTTACAGCAGACCAAGGAAGCAGGAGAGAAGTAAAAACAGAAAAGCGAAACAGATGTGCACAATATACTCGTATACGGCTTAAAATAACTGTTTGATAGTTTTATACAAGGACGACGTTAAAATTGTAATTGATTTGATACGTATTGTTTGTTTGACTGTGTAAAACCTTAGTTTAAATATATTTATATCACTAATTTAAAATGCCAATGTATATTTGTTTCGTATAGCTTTGTTATTGTAATTAAAGTACGAGTATTAATAAATCACTCTCGTTAGTTTTATTTCATAAAGTCTACGAAGGGTATTTTCGAACCGTAATGAAAAAAAAAATTTTTAATAGAATTCTCGAGACAGTTTATAAAGTAGGTAAAAATAGGCCAGGCCTTTTTCTTACGGATATATCTTTAAGAAAAATCATACTAAATAATATATATTATTATAAAGTGGAAAGATTCGTATTTGTGTGTGTGTGTGTGTGTGCTTGCGTGTGTGTGTGTGTGCGTGTATGCTTGTAATGTATAAACTCAAAAACTACTGAACCGATTTCGAAAATTCTTTCACCATTGGAAAGCTACATTCACCCTAAGTAACATAGGCTACCTTTTACCCCGGGAAAATGCCTCATTTCCACGGAAAAGATGTAAACGCGGGCGGAGCCGCGGCGGAAAGCTAGTTCATTAATAATGATTAAGATCTTTAGGAGAAGTCACGTATATTCAGTTTAAATAGTTTCAAGTAAAATATTGCACGAAACCTAAATATTTTATGAGATATTAACATTTATAATGTCGTTAGTGGCACGGATTATGGCAGTTTGTAAGACTCATTTTCCTGCGGTCACGCTGCACATAATACTGGATTTTTTTTATACAATATTCATTTTATACGTTAAATATATCCTCTATTTTCAAAAACAGTCATCACTTTTAAGTATTATTCATTTTTAAATTAAGGAGACTTATCTCTCGACACGGCTTATAGTGACAGTTTCGAAATCAGCTAAAATTTGCTAGGCCTTTTTCTTACAGATATATCTTCAAAACTACTTCATGAATTAGATCAAAATTTTAAAGAGATGTCACGTATATTTTTAAGTTTTAGTATCAAGTACAATATTACTTCAGACTTGAATAATTTTAAAGATATTAACATTATATGTCGATGGTGACACGGATTATAGTAGTTTGGTAGACTCGTTTTCCTTCGATCACGGTGCCAAAACTACAAAACTTTTAGATACAATTTTTGTTTACCACGTAAAATATATCCCGTATTTTTAATATCAGTCATTAGTTTTAGTATTATTCAAGTTTTTCAATGAAGGAGATGAATCTATCGACACAGCTTGTGAAGTCTGCAGAGACAGAGGTTGAAATTTGCGAGACCTTTTTTCTAACGGATATTATGTGAAGACGGCTTTATAAAAAGATCTCATTTTTTGTAAACATGTGTCATATATCCTGTAGTTTTAGTATCAGTCATCAGTTTAAGGTAATATTATATATTTGAAGAGAAATCGGTCCCGACGACAAAGCCACGGCACCAATTTTGGTGCCGTGGGTTTGTCGTCCATTTTTTTTTAATTTAACTTCAAAATCAATTTGTCGATCGTGACATGAGACTTCAGAGGGGCAAAATTTGGGCGCGAAACAGAAAGAAGACCACCGGAAACCTCCTGAAATGTCGTTAAATAAGGACAGAAAAATGTATGACGTCAATATATCTCTGAAAGGTATAGTTTTTAAAACATTAAATCTCCACAGATTATCGAATCAACTGCTATAACTTTTACACAACCACCCATCAACATATGACTAGAAGCAATGTTTCAGTGTAATAGTGTTATTGTGTCATTTTATATCGTCATGTCTTTTAGTGCATACTCCTTAGCAATGTTCGCTTTGGTCAGAGGGTGCGTGTCAAAGTCTATTTCAGAAAATGACATTGGCATGTTTACAAAAAAGAAACCTCAGTAGACCTCTTGAAATCCTCAATGAACCTCATGAAATCCTCAATGGCCCTCAGTTACCTCACAACTGGACCTCTCCCTCCGACAAACCTCTTGACAACGACACGGCCGTGTCGATGAACGCCTCGGAGTAGGCCTACTGTATTCTGACGGATGAATCACTTGTTTATGACCAAAACATTTTGAGCTTTGAGTTAAAGAGGCCCAGTAGTCTTTTGGTTAATATACGCGTTGCATTTGAACTTGACTTGCGAATAAACATTCATAACATGCACAGCTTCTGAGCTGAGACTTTTCCCTTCAAAGGAATTTCTACTTAAGGTTTGAGGATTACAGTTGTTATTGGTTACTGTTGTCCATTCACCAGACTATTACGTTTTGTCGCGTTGTACGACTCACACAGAAAGAGTTGGGGTCATACATACCTAAATTCATATCCAGTCTGAAGCCAGCTCTACATTCTCCACAAAACTAGACGAGCCATGCTAAATATGAGAGTGTACAGGGAGGTATTGGCCTATATTCGTGTTGTCTCACGTATATTGGCCTTTCGACAAAAGTTTGGGCTCTCGGCAAAACTCCAGAGTGTAGATCCGGCTTAAGAAAACACACTATTGTTATTAATTATCAATAGTATCAAGTAAAGTAAGTACCTTCTTCTTCAAATAAACTTATTGTTTTTCTATTTGCTTCTGCTCTTCAAATGATCTTTCTCTAGGCAGTATCATTCGACATGTTTTGTATAAAAATCTCACTTGATCCATTGCCCCTAACCCAGTGCCCACTTGTCTCCAACTGTCCTTTATAAATAATGTACGGTATCTGGTGATCTGTGAAACAAGAGGCGCCCCGCGGCTTCGCTCGCTCTGCGGTCGCCGGGCGGCGAATTATTGTTATTGCCACCAAACTAATGTAATTATTTTAACCTTCCACACAGGGAAAACTGAAGAGCGGTAATGATTTGAAAATGACTGTTTTTTATGTGTGTTATCGAAATTGCATTCTAAGTCATCTGTTAAAATTATAACTGGAATGCGATAGTCATATCATAATTATTTCATTTATTCTACATAAGTTTGTATCTGTGGACATGAGAAAAGAAAAAGTAGGGATTGAGAGTAATAATTATAGGATTTTTTAACCATGTACAAAAACATATTGTATTGTAAAAAGTCTAGCAATGAATGAGGACGATTATTAATAAAAAAATTGTGACAGAATTTTTGAATGGTCTTCTACCATGACTTCTTATTTAAAGTACATCAATTAAAGCCTAATTTTCCTTTGAGTTTGGAGTATAAGAAGGAAAAATGCATTTTTCTTCGACTCCACTCCTCCCAAACAAATTCTCAAGACGCGCAACTAGCGGGTACCTGAGCCAGTCAAGTAATACAAGCGTCGTTTAATTTATGCTACCGATCCCGTTTGTACGTCGCAGGACCCTGGGATCGCTCTGTGGGACACTATGCGCTAGTGATGGGCCGATAGCCGGGAAATAGGATGCGGGACGGGTCGATTCGAGATAGCGAGCTGGACTGAGCTGGGTGGAGATTGTAAAAGGCGATCTGGACATGTTAGTATAGGTTAGAATAGACATAGAAATAAACACAGTAAAACACATACATGGTGATCTTGAGTCTGACTTTACTTCGTATTTTTATAATCATTATTTTTACAAGGATTAAAGAATAACTTTGAATTCATAATTCATTTTTTTTAAACTGTTTATAAATAGCTACCTACTGAATATACAACACCAAACTAAATTAAAAAAAAATTCCCTTATTTTACGTATTTTTTTACTAAATTGCAATACTCTATGCTCTCTCAATAATATCTAAGCTACTACGGTGAAAACCCAATACAAATATTATTATATAATGTGAAAAAAAAGTAAAGGTACTCTAATAAAAGTCAGAGCTAAGATAATTTATTTATTGATTTGAAAAAACAAATACACTTACCAAAGCTAACAGGAGCTGAAAAACTTTGCTCAAATCTAGGCTGGCTCTCGTCTATTTCCTATTCTAGATTAAAAATACTACTGTACTCACTCTTCCAAAAAAATATTTGATGATTTTAAACTATTCCATATAAAACAAGTACATTTTATGTCCCACATTCGGGACAAGGACCATGCAGTCGGACATTCATCCCAACTCTACGACTATTTATGGAAACGACTGCGCTTTATTGTTTTACGTGTAATGTCCCCGTTAGAGCACGTTTATTATTTATTAATTGAGTCGAAAACTCCAAGACGTGTCCTTTGGTCTATAAAATTATCTAATTCAGTAATTTATGAGGGAATTAAGAGTTTGTCGCCGGAGTCATGCGGAGAGAAGCATCGGCTGGTCTCAGATCGACTGATATCGGATAAAGGATAATTTTTAGTTGACACGAGGTTTTAGAAACGAGATTATTATAACCCGTTCTATTAAATAAAAACTTTGGGTATTCGTTCATAGCTTTCACATGCTAAAGTGAAATAATGCTGTTCTTAATAAGTTTTACTGGGCAAGACAATGCAGAAATGAAAACTAAAGAGGCGGTTTTGATTGTGTGTACGTACCTATGTACCTATATATAATTTCAAAATTCAATTTCAAAATATCTTTATTTGAAGTGCCTATGATTTGATTAAAAAAATTGTTCGGAGTATTTTAACTACTTACGTTTTTTAAATCGCTACATAGGTAGTTCATAAGAATAACATGAATATAAAAGTGATATGAAAAGTGCCAAAGCGACCACGATGTGTACTTATACCCCTGGAACCACGTATGTGCAGACATCAGACAATATAAAAGTATATAAAAGTTTGACGGACATTGAGCGCTACCTATTTTATATTGATAATTAGGTAGCTTCATTCATTACCAAACATACCTATATGTAAGGTGATCACTGATCATATTACCATAATTATGATTTGATGAAAAGTATATTTCATTAGTAAAGCCATGCTATGATAAGTACCCTTTTCTGAATAGCCTATAGAATATATTTAACTCCAAATATTTATTTACATCAATTCCTGCCATGTCTTTTGGCTATAGAGAGCTCCTATACTAATTAAATTAATATTTAATTAAGTCATTGGATTTTATTAATGATGATTGAATTAATTTAATTGAATGTTATGAGCTTTAACATGTTAGGTCGGCAAAGGCTTTGATTTTTGAAATTAGGTAAAATACTGGAATGATTTTACTCTCAGTAGGGGTGAAAGATTTACTAACTAATGTTACGTAAACAAATAAATTTAATTTTGTGATCGGTTCGGCAGTATTAATTGACTTGCTTGAATTTTATTTTTTATTTTGGTGATTGAACGCGAGGGTCGCGAAAAGAAACGACACCATACTAGGGGTGGGGGAGGAAAGGGGGTTGTCACGTTGTCACCATTAAACTGTTGTCATTGACATAGTTCTAGTGGGTACTGCACTGCTTGAGTTTTTAGTTATTAGAGGCTTTGTATGCAGTGAACAATTTTTCCGGTACTGACATTCTTATAATTTGTGCGTGTAGTATGAAGAATGGAAATTGTTTATTGTGCATAATATAATAAAAGCACAAATTTGAACTTAATGCTACAAAGATATATTTTAAGCTATCCTTGTGTAGTATAGCATTTTTGTAAAACTTAATCAGGAATCTTGATTCTTCAAACGCTTCACTCATCTCCCGAAGTATTTTCCCATGTTTCGCTCAACCGCAACGCGGCGGTAACCGTTTGCTCTCGTTTAGCCGTGAGATGAGAGGTCGGAGCCACTCAAAAATAGTGCTCAGCCTAATTGATGACCTGGACGACCTGGGAGATCTAGGAATTCTAGAAGCGACTAGAAAGCATTTCTTACGTCATCTAAAATTTATACAGGGCGTCCCACGGCTATGCCACATGGAGGGAAAGTACCTTAAATATTGTAGGTAGAACATTTTACTGAAAGAAGACTTTATTTTATTTCTAAAAAGTATTAAAACTGCATTCATACATTTTTAAATAATTACATGGTTGAACCGGGTATCGAACCCGCTATACGAGAAAAAATAGTTTTTAGAAATAAAATAAAGTCTTCTTTCAGTAAAATGTTCTATCTACAATATTTAAGGTAGTTTCTCTTCATGTGGCATAGCCGTGGGACGCCCTGTATAAAAATCTGACTATCCTGCTTGCACGTGTGGTTTATCTGGTAATTTATATATTTCGAGGATATAATTGGGTTTCGGCGTCGTTGTCCTCCATCTCACTCAATATTTTCCTTAAGAATTAGTTCGCAACAACAAGCGCGGTCGGTCGCTGAACGAACGAATGAACACTTAAAATTTTGAGTTTGTTCTTCATTAGTGTGATACAAGAGTCAGCCTTGGTTTGAGCAAAACTTAGTAACTTTATTAAAATTTTGAAGTCGAAAAGCGATTTATTAGTATAATAATAATGTGTAAGTATGTATGTCAGCTGTCTGACACCCGTAGGAGTAGTACTTTTTTTAGGCTCTGCCTAGTTTGGGGACAAGTAGCCGTGTATGAGATGTCACCACATATTTATTTATTCCTTGCTGAATAACCACAGAGCAAATACAAAGTTCTAAGTATGTGTTTATTTTTCTCTGAGGGTACATATAAAAAAACACTGGCCACTTTCAGGTACTCTATGCTCTTGCGCATGTATAGGGTGTGCGAAATGCCGCACTCGTGATCTGTTAGCTTGTAGCGCGCTTGTACGCTGTGCCGAGTTGCCAGACAGACTCAAACATGTTCGACAAATTATTCTCTAAATTATGAGGTAACCAAGGGCATTACATGTTGCAGGTACACTGCGTCGTGTAAAGATTTGTGCTCGTAAACGATTTATATCATTCTTTGTAAAGCTGGAAAGATTAAAATGAACAAGAGGAACATACTAGTATTTTATTCCCCCCGGACTAAGATTGCTCAACTCCAAAAAGTTGAGCAGTGGGTAATGTAATCATATATTGATCAACTAAAATTGCCCAACTAAGTACGTGTGTATCTATAGTCTATAATAGTGTATTATAAAAAAAAACAAAATTAATTTCAATTTTGTTTTTTATTTTAAGTTTTTTACAGTTTAAACGAAATAATTAGTTTTACTTATAACAACATTAACAACCTTCATGATTAAAAAATATTCAAATATCAACATTAATAAAAAAAAAATGTTTTTTTCTTCTCACAAACAAATTTACGAGCACAACTTAGCAACTTTGTGTATAAAGAAAATTGTTTCAAAAATTATTTTAAGTACCTGAAGAGAATAAATGCTGAACACATGGGACTTTGCACCGATCCTGTCTGTTGAATAAGGGAGAGAATCGCGATGCGTGTATTCAATATCTGCAACTGACGACCGTACTTTGTTTTAGTTCAGTATTTAAAACAAACACTGCTTTTCTTCGCATGTCTATTTACTTTAGAGAAATCGCTCTTACAAACTAGCAAGACAGTATCAACTAGAATCATTAAGTTATTATATTTTACAAGGTATTGCCCCATAATGCGGTCGCAGTATTAAGGGTTTTATTAATAGTGCTGTCCCAGGTTTAGGCTTCGAGCTCAACTCGCAATGGCAGATAATTGTCATCGAGTCCGTCGATCACAATTTATGACTGTATTTTGATCACGACCTGTTAGCGACGATCACTTATCCACTAGGATGGTCTGAGCCCATAGATATATTCTGATATAGACGTTGGCTACTCCTGGACACCAAGTCCGGTGAAGCTTGATTGGTCGTACCTTTTCGACACAAGCATAGCATTCATAAAAAAAAAAAAAACTGAACACCTCCTAAACTCCCTTTTTCAATCGTACTTTACAAAACATTGTTATTAGTAATAATAACAATTGAAAAAATATGTTTAAAAGATGCAACGCCTGTGGAGTTTCTTCGGCGAGTTCTTCTCCACAGAAGACAGTCAAGTTTCTGAACTCGCCAGAAAAGATAATGTAAATTTGACTTAACTAGGTGATGTAATACCCAAAAGTTAAAAATAAATTCTGTGAACTCTTAAAGAATACTTTTTTTTCTTTTAATTTAAGTGATTTTTCAGTGGTTGAAGTTTGAGTAGTTGAAGTTTGAAGTTTAAGCGGAGGGCTCGTTAAGCTTATCGTATATTGCGTTGCGACCTTAATGTACTCATTCATTACAACAAGACGAGCACCCTTTGACAGACTAACACCACCAGGGTGTCTAAATTTTATCACTGCTTAGAATTACATTGCTGTATTTGTATCGTCTTTGAGACTAAAGTGTAATAATCTTTTGGGGTCGAAAAGGTACAAACAATCAAGCTTCAATAGCTGTCTATATCTATATCGGAGCTGGTCTGTGGCGCGGTATCACGAGCGTGTGATTTGCGAGCGTGTGGCCTCTGCTCGTCTCCTGGCCTCCATGTTCAGGATCTAGGTTAACGTCTCAACCAATGTACTACAGCATTTTAACGTTTATAGCTAAATAGGTACCTACTGTGAGACGTACTAAATTAAGAACTATAAAAGTTTTCTTTCTCTCTCTTTGAATGTTTAGGAGCTGTCTTTGCTACGCCCGCGTTGATTTTCCTTTGGGAATAGATATTTTTCTAGGACCGAAAGTACCCTAAGTTATTCTCCATCCTTTCAACTAACTTTATGCCGAAAATCAAATCGATTGGTTGCTTAGTTAGTGCGTGAAGGAAGGACAAACAAACAAACACACTTTCGCATTTATAATATTAGTATGGAATTATGGATTTAAATATATACATTTCAACCGCTATGCCCTCTGAATTTTATATAAGTTGTTTAAAAAGTTAGTTTATATTTGTTTGGCTTTACTAAGATAAACCGACGATCTGGTGAGGGTCGCGGGAAGCCGCTGGATGCGGGCAGCGCAGGACCGATCGTTGTGGAGATCTTTGGGGGAGGCCTTTGTACAGTAGTGAACGACGGACGTCTACAGGCAGAAATGGCGTTGATGATAGCATTTGAAAATATCACCAGTCAAAGGACTACATAGTATAAAATAAAGTCGCTTTCTCTGTCCCTATATCCCTATGTATGCTTTAATCTTTAAAACTACGCAACGGATTTTGATGCGGTTTTTTTAATAGATAGAGTAATTCAAGAGGAAGGTTTATATGTATAATGCATGCATAATATACTTAAAGATAACCCACAATAACCATTTTCCCGTGCGGAGCCGGGGCCGGTCGCTAGTTAGATAATAAAAGTAAAGTCCTTTGGAATACGTTTCACGAAACTTTGACAAGTAACAAGTGGAATTCGATATTCATTACATAGTCAACTAGTATGCACTGTGATTATATACTCTTATTTTTTTACGCAACTGCCACAAAAATAGTAATGTTTTCAGGGTTTGTGAATGTATGTAACGGAAAGTGTTTTCTACTGTAACTGTGGAACTGCACAGATTTTGAAGATTCAGAACTATGTCCTGCTGCTTAACTGCTCAAATTACGCCCAATACTGCCTACTATGCTATACTCTACCTTGTTCTGTCCTTTTTCGTTCTTAAAATATTACTTCGCACTAAAGTTTGTTAAGATAAGATTAGATAAAATTTATTTCAACACAAAACTTAGCCTAGGTAGGTACATAATTCTTAAATCAAAACAAACATGAAATCGCAATATAAAAAAGGTTGATACCTTGTTCTGTCCTTTTTCGTCCTTAAATTACTTTGCACTAAAGTTTGTCGCACTGGAGTGTTGTCGCACTAACGTTCATCGCACTAGAATTATTCGGCATAGCGTTACGGAGCCAATTGAGCAATCTAGTTGAGCAGTGGGTCTAGGGAAGGCATTGTAGTTGTAAGTAAATTATAGCTTTGTGAATCCCTGATCTGTCAATCATAAAGTGCACAATATAGTGAGCACTAAGCCCTTCAATCTTCGTCGGGGCCTTAGTGGGTATGCATATTAGACTGAATTACGGTCATCTGACGTTTAATAAACTAACCGACTATTTGGCGGACGAGATGCTATAAGGGGCGGTTATTCTACTAAGACAATGGCGGTTCACCCAATTAGTCCACCTGGGAGTACCAAGGGCATTTTTTTCCAATAGTTCTCCTCTAAATGACTGCGTGTACCAGGGGTTATTTTTTTTAAACTATGGCCCATTCCCCTTGAAAAAATTCCCCTTGGTACACCCTGGTGGACTAATGGGTTGGGAACTTGGGAGGGGACTTAGGCAATGAATAAGCGCGATACAAGTCCGGTGAAGCTTGATTCGTCGTACTTTTGCGACACAAGCATAGGTCAAACAATAAAAAAATAAAAATGAATAAGCGCAATCAGCCGTGTGGTGTCTGCTTTAGAATTGGAACAAATAAAATCCCCAACTCTACCAGGACCTGCGGGTGTCGTAAATCGCACATAATCCATCCATAATCCAATGTAAGTATAAGAGTAGAGACCTTAAAAAATACGTTACTGACATCAGTAGAATGGAATTGCAGGTCGCAAAACGTTTTTCCGATAGCGTCGTGTGGTGACCAACAGCCACACAGAGTAGTTTAAAAGCAGAGATGACTAATATAAATAAATAAATAATACAAAATAAAAAAAATAAAAAAAGTGGAATGGAGCTTGACACCACAGAAAAAGAAATCTGATAGTTATTTTTACATTTTATGATAGTGCTTTATTTTCAACAGTTATTTTGACAATTTTACAATTATTTTGATCAATTTTGATTATAACAAAGTAATACAACTCAAATTCCAACTAACAAAGTAAAGAAACTCATTACCGGGTTGGTAATGAGTTATTTTCACAGCCTCACAGACCAGCGAGGTTGACTAAGACCTATTCACCATGATTTCGGGGTAGCCTCGCGCCCCTCGGTGGGGACGTATACGGGCTGTAAGCTGTAAATGACGATCACTGGCGGATTTGCCCACCAATAAAAATATTTATTCTATAGTCTCTATGCCTTAAACTACTCTACTCGCCATCTCATTACTCGATGATCGCAGCGACGTAATAATGCGAGCTATCCGTCAAGTGCACATACTTAGAGGGGATTATAGGTGAAGAGGGGGGTTTTATAGGCGAGCGAGGGGGTCAAAAGGGGCGGGGGGTAAAGGACACGGCTTTCTCAGACAACACTGCCCTCGGGCGTCTGGCGACAGATGACGCTAAATCTGCTTTGTTTACCTGTCACCCGAGAACCGAGGTCAAAGGTCAAGCGGCAAATTCTGATACCGTCCATTTTATGACGCTGCATCTGAAGTGTTCATTAATCTGTGGGTGTTGGACGTCATTGCATTGTTCCAAAATGATTAAGTAATAGGTACGTTTTTTTAACTATCTTATGAAGGAATATATCATGAAGACTCTTGCGCTCACTAGCGGAGAAATAGTTTGTGTAAGAAACTGACCAAATTACTTTGAGACACATTGGTCGACAAAGATTGGTCTGATTGCCTTACAATTCAGAATGGATCATGTTGAGTGACCACTTTTAACCAGTGATGAATTGATGATTAACGATTGATTTCACGCACAACAATTTTAGAGCTTCGGTGACCAAGTGGCTAGGGCCGTTGACTTCTATCCGGATGTTCGCAGGTTCAAGCTTCGGCACGTAAAAATGTATTGTAGATTTTCGAATTCATAAGGTACGTTTATTCAACGCTCTTACGGTGAAAGAGAACATCGTAAAGAAACCTGTACATACCTGCGAAGTAATTCAAAGGTTGTGTTTGAAGTCGATCAACTGGCACTGAGCTAGCGTGGTCGACTAATGCCTATTTACCTTGATTTCAGGGTAGATTTCCTTTGTGATACGTATGAGCAATAAACGTCGACAACAATTTAATCTATAGGTTTCCTGTTAATATTAAAATCATCAAATTAACGTAGGTACAGTCACTTAATGTACAAACAAAATCTATCAACCTGTATTAAATTTTAATAGAATAGTTGTACTAAAGCGGTTTAAACACGCACTTATCGAACTACCTTTAGACCTCATTCCCCATCATGTCCCCAAGTCATTTTATAGTTAACGGGGTCCACTTGTGACCCCTGTACGCCGTGATTGCAGTCCAAGTATGGCTGGCAACAGTAAAAATAATGCCACTCAAGCGCAACACAAAACGGTTAATCGAGTCAGCCATTTTGTGATGTTTTCAGTTAATAGGGTAAAGTCTGTTAAGGCGCATGACAGTGGCAGTGATTCTCTCAAGTCAGATTCTTAATTTAAAAGTTGCCATATTTTTTGTTCATACTCGTATTGTATCATAGCGTGGGCAGGTCCGACGATCTGGTAATGGTCGCGAGAAGCCGCTGGATGCGGGCAGCGCAGAACCGATCTTTGTGGAGATCTTGGGGAAGGCCTTTGTCCAGCGGTGGATATATGTATTTCGGCTAAAATGATGATGATGATGGAAATTGGAAAGGACGGAATATGAAAGGATTGAGCTTTTAAATGATATCCTTTAATAAGAGCATAGCTGTCAATTTAGGCGCAATTTTAGGTAGATGGATGGATGATATTAATACTTATCATAACATCCTTGGGTAGATGTTTTCGTGTTAAAACTGTATTGTCATCTCCTGGCCCTTCGGTGTTTGACATTTCTAAAAACAAAGTGGACAAACTCCTGTTTCCTTTTGTCTTTTTGCGTAAAATCTCCTGTCTCTTTTTGTCTTTAAACGCATTAAAAGGACATATAGGGTTACAGCATAAATACGAGAGAATCAGCGCCAGTATTAAAGTTTGCTTAGGTACTATCAAAGATTAGCAAGTTTGTAATCAGAAGAAAATTCAAGGAAATCGTATATTACTGATAAAAACTGGATAAATCTGGATAACTTTACTAAATACTTGGAAAGTTTTCGATTTACTTTTATTGGAAAGGGTATTAATACCGTGCAAACAGGTAATAATAAAATTCAACTTTTCATACTAAATTGTGTCACGTGACCGACGACTTTGTAAGAAAAGTTGAATTTTAATTTTGAGATTTGAAAGTGTTCCTTGAGGAAAGTTATTCAGTTTTATGGGTAAAATATTGTGCGCTAATAAAGTTACACTCTGTAAATAATGTATTTATTCTAATAACAAAAGAAATAGGTTGGCGCCATAAACATTCCGATGATCCGTGAAAATGTTAGTGTGATAATGCTATCATTATAATAAATTGTTTCAATAAACGACTTAACCTAAATTTATCCTAACGAACAAACGAACAGACGTTTAAGTTCAATACGAAAATTAGTACAGATTGCATAATTTTTAAATTGTCTTACTTAATATAACTCAATATATCATAAATATTAGTAATTTATAATCCATACCACACGTGAGACATAACTAAAACAATCAATAACAAATGGCGATCGTCCAATTAGCTCGGGTTTGGATGCGTGCGCGCCGATGAGGAATTGCCGCCATTATTCAAATAGAGAACAGACGCGTTTCAACACCGGGTTAGAGGTTATAATAACATATCGGTTTGAAAATGGAACAGCGACTTTGTTTTGAGATTGGAACATTTTTAATGAACTTATAGATATATATAATGTAGGTAGGTAGGTATATATATGTCCTTATTTCCCTACGACATATTTTATGACACTTTAATGCACCCCCCG
The DNA here is from genome assembly GCA_948473455.1 of Teleiodes luculella. Taxonomy (NCBI): domain Eukaryota; kingdom Metazoa; phylum Arthropoda; class Insecta; order Lepidoptera; family Gelechiidae; genus Teleiodes; species Teleiodes luculella. The sequence continues at coordinate 12,346,565 of OX419593.1, forward strand.
CAAGTCCGGTGAAGCTTAATCCGTCGTACCTTTTCGACTCAAGTCAATTCAAGAAGAAAAAAAAACTTTAATGCACCCGAATTTATTAGTAAATAATAAGTATAGCCTATATGTAATTATAGCCTTTTTTAATTGTAATTGAACTTCTACTCCTTCTATGTATCAGGTTGATGACAGACTTAACAAACCCTGATTATTAAGGCTAATTAAAATATACATTAAAAACTCGTTATATTTTTTCTGATTTATACAGGGCGTCCCACGGCTATGCCACATGGAGGGAAAGTACCTTAAATATTGTAGGTAGAACATTTTACTGAAAGAAGACTTTATTTAATTTCTAAAAACTATTAAAACTGCATTCATATTTTTTTTAATGATCACATGGTTAAACCAGGAATCGTACCAGCTACACGAGAAAAAAAACACCTTGTAGTTTTATCATACCGATCGAAAGGTTTCATCATAAGGATTATTTTTTTCTAAATAACATAGTATCAGAAATAAAAGGAAGGAAAGAAATAGTTTTCGAGGATGACCAACCCTGGTGTCCGAGTCATTGAGCCGCCTATGGCTTCTAGTAAGACTAATAAAAACGCACAAAGAAAACTTAAAATACACTTCTAGTTATTACATACTTCCAATACTTTCACAAGTTAAGACAAAAACAGTTACCAAGAACTAGTTTGAAACCTTAACACATGTACACCAGGAGTGCGTTCTGTGGCTTCGAGCGTAGTTGTTTGGGTAAAATTTAACCCGTTTGAGTTGCAACCGAGCCACTGAACGATCGAGTTGTTTTTATAACCTCAAATATTTGACGAGAGAAAATTCTTCTCCTGTCTCAATTGTTTTCTACTTTTATATACATTACAGACGTATTAGACGTCTGTGATATACAAATTTAACAAAATTATTCGAAAGTAACTACGAAACAAAATGGCGGGCTTTTTAAGTCTTTTGACTTTGACATAAATTGCAAGCTTTAAACGTCAAATAGCTGTCAGAGTAAAAATTAACCATCTCATTAGACGGTTGTTTGGTTGTTTCGCTCTGAGCCACGGAACGGGTGAAACTACGCTCTGACAGCTGTCAGGGTAAAATTTCACCGAGCCACGGAACGGTTAGAGCGCGCACCAGAGCGCGCTCGAGTGCACTCGTACGAATCCACTGAACGCGCCCCAGTAAATCTCCTGAACCCAATATTCCGAGCCACATATTATTCGTGAACTGTAACCCGGCAATACTAATGCATATATTTGTAAGTTAATTATTATAATCAGTTTTTTGTGGCGCAAACAAAAACGTGGTAAGTATCAATTTTAATTTATCATGTCAAAGGATAATGGGTAATTTTGTATGGGCCCCGTACCCAAAAAAAGAAAATTACTGTAGCATTATGAGATATGTCGGGTTTTGTAGCCCTAATAGAGTAGTTTGATTAACCCAAGACAGAATGTCTGAATTCAATTGGAGAAAAAAGATATGTTCGCTAGAAAAACTGAATTTTCATTGTTATTTATTTATTTTTCCATGAATTCTTAATGCGCATTGATTTAAATCAGGGTGTGTTTCAGAAATAAGGATTGTAGTTGAGATCAATGATATTAAAGTACTCCATACGGGCAATAAAGACCGATATATTTCATAATGCTACAATTAACTTTGTGTCTGGGTACGCTCTTACCCATTCTCCTTTGACGTGTTGAGGTCAAACCGTCAAACGCAAAATATTTGGATAATGGAAGTTGATGTCAGCAGGATGTAATGTGGTTTATGCTGAGCGTATGTGTATGTTATATAAGAAGAAGATGTAGTATCAGTTAAGTTAAGATAAGAAATTCATTGCAATCCACGTAATGCAAAGTAACTTCTGTCAAGTAACCATAACTACATACATACAAATTACCTGTACCTCATTGTGCGTGGCATGATTAATTAGATTACGATAATAAAATCATTTGTCCAAAATTTAAGACCAAGGCTCTTGTTCGCGGAGTAATCGTCACCTCTTTCTGTCCAGCACTTTCAGACAGGAAAAAATATTCCTCAGAATAAAAAAAAATATTCTTACCCTATTTTGCTCGACAGCCAATGATCGATACGAAGCAAGCTTGTGATAGCTCAATCGATTCCAAGATGGCGATCATTGGTTCATGAATAAAAAACACATTAAAAGCTGGTGTGAACATTACGGTTAATGTTTATATGGAATTGGTTTTAGAAAAGATTTCGACTCTATTTTTTTAAGCTAAACGGTAAGTAAGTTATTAAGGCCTTATCAATGTTATCAGGTTGGAATCGTTTAAATTAGTACGAAATGTAAAAAAAGTGGTCTGGGTTTTTGCACATAAGGTTTTAGTTGTCTATCATAAATAACACAAGATCTTAAAAAAAATATCAGATTAACAACTTCATCAAGAACATCACGCATCCGTGATCAAACTTGGTCTATCATACAAAAAAAATAAAATGGCGTAAAATTTGAAACTACACGTAAACCTGCTGGTTGACATTTGAACTATAGATTTTACATTTGAACATGATTTGAATCACCTCTAATTGCGATCTATCAATTATTTTTTTTGTTTGGTATTTTATTTAACACATAGCGAGCGACCTTTTTTTTGGAAATTCAGCAATAGGTGTTGAACGAGACGACTTAAATTACCACCAGCTTAATGTGGCTTAGTTCATTTTAAAGATGACAATGCTAGAGCGACTGTGCGAAGGTGTGAACCATTGGCGAAGTGATTGGAAGGGATTGGCAATGGGAAAGAGGTGGCAGCGGGAACATATTTGGGCAAATAGCACACTCATAGCAAAACTCTCGGGTGATAACTCAGCTCATGGAACTGAACAACAAAATTTGCGATCTCACAAAACTTCCAGAACAAAAGTTGCAGCCTGAAAGGCTGCTTTTCCACCAGAGCTGTGCTGTGGAAATGTGTCGTACGAGGATGTGTAGCTGTGCTGTGGAAATGTGTAGGGGTTTCCACCAGAGCTGTGCGAGGTAAATGTCTCGTACGAGGATGTGTAGCGGAGCTGTCAAAATGCGCATTAATGTGCGGTACGAGGATGCGTTGCGAAGCTGTGAAATGAGACCCTCATTTTAGAATTGGAAAAAATTGCCGCCAATTTGAACTTTTTTGTTCCTGAACGGATTGCTTTCAAAATCGATATCTAGGGTCCCCAGTGGTGTCCGATGACGACTCTGGGGTCAAAATTGAAAAAATTGGCCGCGACTTTGAACTTTTTTGTTTCTGAACATATTGCTTTCAAAATTGATATCTAGGGTCCCCAGTGGTGTCCAATGATGAACCAGAGGTCAAAATTGAAAAAAAAATACCGCCATTTTGAACTTTTTTGTTTCTTAACGGATTGCTTTCAAAATTGATATCTAGGGTCCCCAGTGGTGTTTAATGATGAATCTAAGGTCAAAATTGGAAAAATTGGCCGCCATTTTGAACTTTTTTGTTTCTTAACGGATTGCTTTCAAAATTGATATCTAGAGTCCCCAGTGGTGTCCAATGACGAATCTAAGGTCAAAATTGGAAAAATTGGCCGCCATTTTGAACTTTTTTGTTTCTTAAGGGTTTGCTTTCAAAATAGATATCTAGGGTCCCCAGTGGTGTCCGATGACGAATCTGAGGTCAAAATTGAAAAAGTTGGCCGCCATTTTGAACTTTTTTGTTTCTGAACAGATTGCTTTCAAAATTGATATCTAGGGTCCCTAGTGGTGTCCAATGATGAATCTGAGGTCTAAATTGAAAAAAAATGACGCCATTTTGAACTTTTTTGTTTCTTAACGGATTGCTTTCAAAATTGATATCTAGGGCCCAGTGGTGTCCAATGATGAATCTGATGAATCTAAGGTCAAAATTGGAAAAATTGGCCGCCATTTTGAACTTTTTTGTTTCTTAAGGGTTTGCTTTCTAAATCGATATCTAGGGTCCCCAGTGGAGTCAAATGACGAATCTGAGGTCACAATTGAAAAAAATGGCCGCCATTTTGAACTTTTTTGTTTCTGGACGGATTGCTTTCAAAATTGATATCTAGGGTCCCCAGTGGTGTCCGATGACGAATTCAACGACATTCAAAAATGACGAGGTCAACGTTGGTAAAAATGGCCGCCATTTTGAACTTTTTTGTTTTGAACAGATTGCTTTCAAAATTGATATCTAGGGTCCCCAGTGGTGTCCA